>OX637535.1:110385600-111585600 GCA_951800035.1 Linnaemya tessellans
TAGTTTTTAAAAACAAAGAAGTTTTAAGGAAAAAAAACATTTCACAAAAAAGCAATTTTCTAAAAAGTTACATTCTACAAAAAGCAACTTCTTATAAAAAAGTTCTTTTATAAAAAGGAACTTTTAATAAAAAAGTTATTTTATAAAATGCAACCTGTTATAAAAAAAATACATTTATAAACAAGAATTTTTTGCCATAAAGTACTTTTTAAAACACATATTTTTTACTTTTTATAAAATATTACTTTCAATAAAAATCTACTTTTGCAAGCAATTAAAAGCACTTTTTATGAAAAGAAAAAAATTTTATAAAATTTGTCTTCTGATAGGAAACCACTTTTTACAAACAAAGGAGTTTTAATAAAAGAATTTTTTATAAAAAATGCATTTTATAAAAATGCATTTTTATAAAAAAAAAACATATTTTTTATAAAAAGTTCTTTTATACAAAAATAATTTTTTATGATAAAGTACTTTTCAAAAAACATATTTTTTATAAAAAGTTACTTTTTATGAAAAAGTACTTTCTATAAAAATGTAGTTTTGCAAGCAATTAAAAGCAAATTTTATAAAAAAAACCATTTTTTATAAAATGGCTATTTTTATGGGAAAACACTTTTTGAAAACAAAGTAGTTTAAAAAAAAGAATTTTGTATAAAAAATACATTTAATAAAAAGGCACTTTAAAAAAAAAAAAACATTTTATAAAAAGGTACTTTTTATAAAAAAAAAAGTACTTTTATGAAATGGAACTTTTTACAACAAAGTACTTTTCAGAAAACATACTTTTAATAAAAAGATACTTTTTATGAAAAAGTACTTACTACAAAAAAAAAGTACTTTTCATGGCAATTAAACGTATTTGTTGTAAAAGGAAGCATTTTTTATAAAGTGGCTGTTTTTATAAACTTTTGTATAAAAAAAGGTACTTAAAACAATAAATTTTTTTAAAAAGTACTAAAAAAATCATTTTACAAAAAAGTACTTTAAAAAATACATTTTATAAAAATGTACTTTTTATAAAAAAAAGTACTTTTATGAAATGGAACTTTTTACAACAAAGTACTTTTCAGAAAACATACTTTTAATAAAAAGATACTTTTTATGAAAAAGTACTTACTACAAAAAGTACTCTTCATGGCAATTTAACGTATTTGTTGTAAAAGGAAGCATTTTTTATAAAGTGGCTGTTTTTATAAACTTTTGTATAAAAAAAGGTACTTAAAACAATAAATTTTTTTAAAAAGTACTAAAAAAATCATTTTACAAAAAAGTACTTTAAAAAATACATTTTATAAAAAGGTACTTTTTATAAAAAAAAAGTACTTTTATGAAATGGAACTTTTTACAACAAAGTACTTTTCAGAAAACATACTTTTAATAAAAAGATACTTTTTATGAAAAAGTACTTACTACAAAAAGTACTTTTCATGGCAATTAAACGTATTTGTTGTAAAAGGAAGCATTTTTTATAAAGTGGCTGTTTTTATAAACTTTTGTATAAAAAAGGTACCTAAAACAATACATTTTTTTAAAAAGTAAAAATCATTTTACAAAAAAGTACTTTAAAAAATACATTTTATAAAAAGGTACTTTTTATACACCATACCATTCTTAAAAATATACCTTTTTAAAATTTTTAAAATTATTAAAAAAAAATTGTGTTTGTTATAAAAAGAATATTTTTTTACAAAATGGATATTTTTATAGAAAATTGCTTTTTAAAAACAAAGTAGCTTTAATAAAAAATTTTAAATAAAATACTTTAAAAAAATACATTTTATAAAAAGTTGCAGTAGTTATTATAAAAAAGTGACTTTTTAAGAAAACGGTACTTTTTATTCTATTTGATTCTTAGCATTTTTTAATATGAAAAGATCTGTTTAATCGGACACCGCTTTGAGGAAATTGCCGAACGAATTTTCTTCTCTCACTTTTAAGTATTTCGGTGAATAAAATTTTAAATTATTTGAAATTATCTTCTTCCCCTACTCTTCATTTAAATTGCAAAAACGTTTCAAAGATATAGTACATACATTTATTGTTGGTATTGAGTTAACAACAGATTTCCAATGAGTTGCCTAATTTTACTTGGTTGTTAATATAAAACAAACAAAAATTGTATTAAGCCAAAAAATAATTTTATGTGTGAAAATAAAAATATACATTGAACAATAATTGGTAGTGCTTGTATTGAAATTATAAAAATAAATATAAAAACAAGCTAAGAAAGTGCATTTATTAAAAATAATAAATAATTAAAAATATATATAATAATGATACATTATTAAAAATAAAAGTAAAATGTTAAATAATTTAATCTAAACAAAACAGCATTAAAGTAAAGTTTTTTAATTAAAGTCTGTAGATAATAAAAACAGCAAAGAAATTGTTTTTATTGCGTTTTTTCTTTTCTTTTGTATATATGAAATAGAAAAGTTTTGAAAAACTCAAAAATAAACCAAGTAGTTTTTAAAAAATTAAGTATAAAAGAAAAACACATAAGAAACAGTAATCGAATTTATACTGTAAATAACAAAAAAAACATATATTTATTATAATAATTATTATTAAACAAAATGGTTATTAAAAAATTGAAAAAAGAGAAACACAAGAGCAAAGCAGATTCATTTTAAGCTTCGTTTTAATTGAGTAAATCGCAATTTTTAATTTTGAAATCCTGTAATTTGAGTACCGTTTCATTTGTTATTATTCATTTTGAAAATTCCGTCCGTGTTCTAAGACATTTCTTTGATTTGTTTCTTTAGAAAAACTAAACAAATAATATTGCAAAAATAATAAAACACAATATAGAAGAAAGAGAAAAGAAAACGTAATAATATTTCAAGAGCACCTTTAAATGAACAATAAAATCTAGAAATTGAAATCAAAATAAAACTTGAAACCAAAATCATAAAGAGAAACTAAAAAGTATTTAAAACTGAGAAATAAGTTTTGCTATTTTCATTTTTAATTTAGCTTTTCACACGAAAATTAAAACATGCATAAAAACAATTATGGTCTTCACATTTGTTTCAAATTTTTTACACTAAAGAAAAGCTTTGCAAAAAGTATCGGAAACGGGTTTTTTTTTATATTTCAAATTGGTTCATGATAACGATGTTCCCCCCCCCCCCCCCCCTTTTTTTATCGTTCTACTAAATTTGATTTGATATTCAACATTTTATAAATCAAGTGCTACAAGAGCTGGTGGTGGGTATCCTGTAGCAGACAAGACTCTGAAGTTTTTCTTTGGCCGCTCCATTTCGTTCGGTTCGCTTAACAGTTACAAATAATATGCGATTGTTATTTTTCAGACTACATGAAGGGTAGACGAGCCTTAAGATCGTATTCTTCTTTCTTTGATATTTTTAATAAAAAATTTTAGTTACATAGAGATAAAAATTTCAAAATATTTAGTAGCAACGCAGCATGTCTATGTACGCGTGAGAAAATTTTCTTATTCTTTTTTTTTTTGTAGAAAATTTGAATTGCTACAATAGTTTAAAATAAAATGTATGTAACTATTGTTTATGGCAGATATGACTCAAACGATTTTATAGGTTATAAAAATGTGGCAGGATATTTTGCCGCAAAAGTTTATATCAAAAAAAATTATAAAGATTGGAAAGGGGCTGAAAGAGTGCTGAAAATTAAAACAAGTAAAAACTTTATATTCGACCGGGTCGAATCTTAAATACCCTCCAAATATTTAGTAAATAAAAACTGTATTTTCTACTGGCCACTCCAGGAGAGGCCGTGGGGGAGACATTTCACCTTCGCCATAAAGCACTAAAAATTAATTTTTGGGATATTAAGTGTAAAAAAAAACTTTTTTTTCTTTATAGCGTCATTTGGTGGGCAAAGGGGGAGGAGGGGGTAGGGCAGAGCTTAAAAATTTTATTTTTAAGGAATGTAGGCTTAAGTAATAGAATTTGTTAAATTTTTACACTATTTTTGCATATAATAACGCCCATTAAATGGGGCGGGGTCCAAAAATTAATTTTTTTATTTAATGACTCCAAGTTTAACGCGTTGGACCTTCTTTGACATAAAAAAATATCATATGCTTAACAGAATTACAAAAAAAAAAACTTTAAAAGTTATATTATTTTTTAGAGGTTGGTTTAGTTCTTCTTAGGGGGACTTTTTTCCCTCTGGCCCGATTCAGCTCATTTACGTACTGGACTTCAAGACATATTTATAACAAGTTTCAAGGGTCTGGCTCTTTTCGTTTGGACTGAATCGTGATTTCCACAGACGGACGGACGGACGGACATGGATCTAGCCACGTCTAAGATTTCATCACTGATGAAGAATATATATACTTTTTGGAGGGATATTTCGCTGCGTTACATACCGAATGACAGAGTGAATATTGCACCCAATTATTTTTTGGAGGGTATAAAAAAATGTGTTCTGGGGGGCCAATCGATACAAATTTCGATCGATATTGAATGCCGTAATGAAACTATGATTTAATACAAATTTGGAACATAATATTTAAATCGACTTTCATATTGTTGAATAGTACATTCAAAGATTACATCACATACAAATTTCGAAGTGGAACTGTTAAGTTAAGAGCCACTACGCGTAATCTGTAAGAAGTTTTTATATCGAAAAATACATATAATAATTATGCTTGTGGTGCTATTTTTGTAGGACGATTCACATAATAATATGTTTATGTTATATGAATCACCCTACAAAGCATGCAAAAAATATATTTTAATTACCCTGTGTTTCACAGTTACAGCACCTGGGGGTCTCTACTTCTCGGCTCCTTAGTTCAGTCAAGCCTACATGTTTCTGCCAAACTTAGCCACCACGAGCTCCTAAACATTTTATAAATTTCCGACAACTGTTTCCGAATAGTTTTTCTTCAGCCCAATTTGTAATCTTAAACTTTTATTTGTTTTCTTCCGCCTTTTATAAGACCCCACAACAAGAAACAAAAACTAAAATATATACACAGAAATTCCTCTAAACTATAACCCACCTATTAACTAAAGAAGAAAAAATAAATCATGAACATGCACTGCAACAACAAAACTCTTTACATTTTTCAATATATAATTTCATTAAAACCATTTGAAACTAAAAAACGAAAAAACAAATTTAAAATTTATTAAATAGAATACAAAACAACAATTATAAACAATTTTGCACTTTTTGAGACAAAACAATAATATTTTTTAAAAATAACAAGAATAAATTCAACTGAAAATAAAATAAAAACAAAATTATGAATATGAAGAAAACTAAAAAAAAGTTAAGAAAAGAAAATATTAGTAAAATGGTTTCAAAATAAATATATAACAAAACAAAAAATAGATAAACAAAACAAAACCAGTAGTTTTCGATAATAAAAAGCGGAATATTAAAAAACAAAAGTAATAGTTTATATAATAACGATTATTAAATATATATAAATATAAAATAAAGACACAGGGACGCAAAACAAAAACAAATATATAATATTAAAATATTTTAGTTACTTTTAAAGTTTTTTTACAATATTATTTTATTTATTTTTTCTTTTTTTTTTTGTTATTATAACTTTTTTTAATAAAAATGTTTTTAAGAAAAAAAAACACTGTTTAAAAATACTGCGGCTTTTATAAAACCATATCAGCTTATATACAAAAAATTACAATTAAATATTTGAAAATCTTTTTAAAAAAATAACGAAAAAATTTCTTTCACTGAACTGTATTAAAAAAACATAAATTAACAAAAATAAAGAAACTTTTAGAGATTTTTCAGCGTTATAACAAAATATTTAATTTATATGGAAAACAAACAAATTAATTAATAAATTAAAAATATTAAACTTTAGTCCTTTAATATATATAAATATATATTTATGAATAATAAAGCAAAACTGTACGCTTGTAAAAAATCTAGAAAAATTTTAATTTACAAAATGAAACACATAAACAAATATAAAAAATTAGCACAAATTAAGGCAGAGTGCTAGAAATGAAGTAGATATTTCTTTACCTTTCTTTTGTTATTCAAAATAGAAATAAACAAGAAATTCTGTGACGTCAAATTTAAGGCAACCGGAGAGGACATTCATTCCATTTAGTATTATTATTTTTTTATTAATGTTTATTTATTATTATTATTATTAATTATTATTATTATTATCATCATCATCATCACCATCATTACTATCATCATTATTATTATTATTATTTTATTATTATTATTTTATTATAATTTTATCATTATTATTATTCATAGATATTTAATAAATGTGAATGTGATGGGAATGTGTGGTTTGGGATTAAACTATAATGGTGATTTCTTTTCTGAAAAAAATTTTACATTTTATCACTGTTTTCTAATAAACTACAATTGGGCGCAATTTTTAAATAAAAGTAATTTTTTGCAAGAGATGGTGGATTAATTTCTAATAAATTCACTATTTCCAAATATCTTGACATTGCAAAATATTCAGCATTCTTTTTTTTTGAAAAGAAATCAATATAAATTTCCCTTCTCCACAAATCGTTATCGTGATTAATTAGAAGTGAAAAGTTTCTATTGTGAATTGTTTTTGAACTATTTCCTAAAGTTAATAAATACCGGTGTTTTAGCATTTATGCTAGGAACACTACTGCGACGAACGACGAATTTTTGGTCGCGAATATTCGTCGCCAAAAATAAAACACATTGGTGTATATGAAAATGCACACAATCGTGGCGTTGGGCGAAATTCGTCATACTCAGCGAAAGTTGAAATACATTTATTTCTAATTGTTTCGTCAACGAACGACGAACAAATCAATATAAAGTGACCAGGTTTCATATACTCAAACTGGTTTTTTGTGGAAAAACATAGTTTACTACTGTATTGTTGCTTGTAGCACTAAAATTTTCAGCACATACTAAAAATGCATTCACTAATTCACAAAAATGTATCATTCGGACGACTTTTTATTAATTTTGAACACTTTTTATAATATAGTTTTTCTTTCTATTTCTCACTATTTCAGATGGTCACCCCATCAGCTGTTAAATGAAAATAATAATTTATTTACAGACAAAAAATTTTTCAGAAAATAATTACAAAAAGGAATTTGTTCTGAAAAAAAAATGGACAACACCGGGATAATTATTGAGTGTCTAAACAATCTGGCCGGGATCAGAGGATTACAATGATTAAAAAAACAAATATTAAAATTTTGTTTGCTTATTATTTTAATTTATTCGTCGTTATTGTGTTTCATACGACGAATTTATAGAGCGATTTTTTATCAACGAATTCGTCGTACTAAGCGAAATTCGTCGTTCGTCCCAGTTGTGTTCCTAGCATTAATAGCATTTAATGATGCCGGAATACATACGCGTCAAATCGGTTCCCCCATCTTTAACGCATAAAAGGTTAAAATAAAACAGATTTAAATCCGTTTGTCTTTAAATCAATTGTTTTTTTTTGTAGATCCCAGTAGTATTACAGATAGAAAAAAGATTGCGATACCTTTTAGAAGAAAAACTATCGGCTAGCGATTATATATACGCGATATATTCGTGGAAATGAATGACTACCAAAATGGAGTTGGCAAACAATTCAGATTCAGTGAAGTGCTTTATTAATACTTGCACTGCTTTAATAAAATAAAAAAGTATGCCAATATTCCTTAAATACAAATTAAAACTTGCGCTCTTCTCTTTCTCATTGAACCTCTTTGGGAGTTTCTCTCGTAAAATAGTTCACGGGAGTAAACATTGGCCATGCCACATGTTTTAATCTTGTAAATTCGCTACTAAAAACAGTCTTGTGGAAAAGATTCACGATAGCAAATCAGAAAATTTGGAAACATTTTCAAAAGAATAGTTATTTATTCGCGGTAGTCGTGGTTGTTTTTCAGATATATATAAAAAAAATTATGAAGGACAATAATGCTGTTTTAGCTGCGAAAAATCTTTATTTATAAAAAAAAAATATTTAAAACATTTTTCGAAAAAAAAATCAAAATTATGCGCTTTTGGTGCTCTTGAATTACTGCTTTCAAAAAATCGTTGAGCAAAAAATTTGTAAAAACAAGAATTTGAAGGATCATTTTCGAGAATTGCAATTGGTATTTTTGCCCTAGTGTTTCTATTTGGCGGTAAGAAATCATAATGTTTGGACTACACATAGACAAGAGAATATTATAATGCCTTAAATAAGTTGGGTTTAGAATTATTTTATTTATTTAACGATTTTATGCAGTAAAAACTCAAATATTAGTTAACGTAGTAGTTTACGTTACGCAAGCATTCATTCACGTAATGTTATTTAACATGAATACTATGTTTTTATATTAATTATTTATTTATTTATTTAAAAGCAATTGTTAAGTTATGATATAATTTGCCATTGTAATTATAAATTAAATTTTTCTGCAAAAATAATTACTTTGCCTTTCAATTTTTCAGTTTTCATAGTCAAATGCATGATATAATTACAAATTATAATCATCAAAGACAACAATTTAGTTTTTATTATTGAGTAATTATTCAAAGTCAACAAAAATTACTCTCAAACACAAAATATTTGAAAATATTCAAAAATCTACAACAACATGACACACATTAATTATTTATGATATTAAACAAATAATTAAAAATAATTAAAGAATAAATAAACAAAAAGAGGCAAGGGATATTTGCAATTACATTTTTATGCATAAGATTTATATAAATATATACATATACATATGTGTATATATATGTATGTATATATACACTATATACTTATATAAACAACAACAACAACAAAATCTAGGAGTTTAAATCTTTAACATTTTATAAAAAATTAAAATCAAACAAAAAAAGAATTAAATATAAATTTTAGTATATACCAAAACAACAACTAAAATATATTATAATGAAAAGAACATGAATAACTAAAGCATAGAGCTAAAAAAAATATTTTCCAAAATGTAAAAAACCAAAGTAAGAATTCTTTTTAACCAAAACCTTTTTGGTTGGATGTAAAGTTGAGAATAATAGCAAAACCTACAAATAATTAAACGTGTCAAAGTGTAAAGAAAAAATCCAAAACTTAATTATTATAATTATGAAAAAGAAAAAAGTATTAATGCATCATTCCATATATTTTTATTTAATTTCATTTGTTAGTTTTAATGAATGGAAAAAATATTAATTTGGCTAATTCGTAAATGCTTCGAACTCTGTCTCTCTCCCGCTCTCTCTCTCTCTCTCTCTCTCTCTCTCTCTGTCTAGATATGTATATACGTTTATATCTCATTTTCTCTTTGTACGCATTGTGCTAAGAAAGTATGGATGTAGTATATCTATTTGAGAAAAATGACAAGTCCATAAATTTAATTCGGAAAATAATATTTCAATTACTGAAGAATGCAATAAGCAGAATTATTGGATCTGGATCGACTATTCCCAATTACATAAACAAGAAATTGGAATTAAAATAAAAGGCTAAATTTAGTTACGAAAGTTGCAGATCCAGCACATACTTTTTTTAATTACTATTGGGTGCGAAACTTATTGTGACATCTAACATTTTTTAAAGCAACGTCTTCATATAATACTTTCGCTCTTTTCCCGCAGCCGCTGCTTAATGACAGTCGTTTGTAATTATAATTGAAAGATTTCAATTACAACTAGTTTCAATGGTAACTTAATAGACATCAATTATCTATTACAACTGCGCTTTGAATCGCCTCTAACAATAAGTTATTTGACTGCAAACCTAAATTTCCCGAAACTGCGAACAATCTTCTTTGAAATTCTAGAGGACACTGGCAAAAGTTATTAGAACAAAATATTTGATAGAGAGAATTCTGTTAGTATGCGTTTTATTATATCTATTTTTATATTTCTTATTATAATAATATCAATTCTCTAAATAACTTTAACTGATTTATTTCATTCAATTAAAAAGAGAAGGAACACAACAAAGAAAAAAGCCCCATTGTGTAAAACCTAGACCTTCACAAGTGCAGCTCCTCGTTATCGTTGTCATTGAAATGAACAAATAAAAATCTCATTAAATTGTCAACATAGCATTCAATTAATTTGGTAAATGCAACAACTTATTAAACTTATAATTATATTAGTATTAAACTAACAAAAAATAAATAAACATTATACAAAATACATAATTCCATTTTTTTATAATTATTATTGAAAATAAAGTCCTTAGGGAAAATAGTGTTTAAAACAGAAAATATCGTATTACAAAAGTAAAAACAAAAAATAATAGACTAAAGCAAAACCACATCCTCGTAAAGAAATAATAATTAAAATATATTGACTAACAAGGAAGAAAGAAATAAATAATAACAAACGGAATGCTGGAAGAGTAAAATAAACGCAAAATTTATGAAAACAAGAATAATAATTACAAGTTATATTATTATTATTATTAATTATTAATTATTAAATCAAATAGTTGAACAAATAAAATTTAACATAAATAATTTAAAAATTAAAACTGCATACGAATGCATGTTTGTACAGGCAGCATTCAAAAGCAAAACAAAAAAATGGATGAAAGCAAACACCGAATAATACAAGTATTTAAAATAATATGGTCAAATATTTTCTACTTGTAAATAGAAAAATTATTAAAAAAAAAAACAAAACAAAAACATGGTAGAAAAGTTGGTCAGAATATAAAACATTATGTAATTATTAATTATGATTATCATTATATTATTAAACTTATAAATTCAATTATAATTATTATCATTATTAATTATTATCATTAATAAAATGAATTCATTTTTTACAACAAAAACTTAACAAATAATTACCATACAAAATAACAATTATAATTTAAAGCATAATGCAAGAAATAAATCATATAAATTAACTTACAATTTTAACTTATAAACAAACTAAACATTTGAATCCAAAAAAAAAATTAAAAAAATATATCTAATACTAAATACCAAACAATTATATAAAATAATTACAACCTTCTATTAAACATTATATAGAACAATATACTTTTTTATTTAATTTTCTATTCCACCAGAGAAACATAAATTTTTAAGTTTTTCAACATAAATGAGTACATATGTTGAATTGTCATAAAATAGCACTGTTTCCTTTTTTAAAAACTATCAAATTCAAACACCTTTTTATGAATTCATTATTAATTAAAGAATTAATAATAACAAATACAAAAAATTAAATAATGAACAAATAAAAATTATTAATTATATATTATACAACAAATAAAATTAAAACAAACAAAAAAATATAAAAAAAAAAATCATAAAAATATTAATTAAAAATGCAGATTATATATTATATACTTTATAGAAATTTAAAACCAAATAATAAAAATGAAAAACAAACAAATGATGAATAAAGTTATAAAAATAAACTTTTAAAAATATTATAAAAAAATGGCGAGTGTTTTATTTAAAACAAAAACATATGTATGACAAGCGGAAACTTGCCGCTAGCTTCAGATTGAAAGTGAAGTGCTCGAAAGTATGTACATGTCTTAAATAATTAAAAAAAAAATTTCAGATTACGATGCATTTTCTTATGCAATTCTCAAATGGGTTTTAAAAGAGCATACATAACCTAACAAGTTTGGACACTTTTCAGAAAGAAAGTTTATGTCTTGATGTAAATCTAATAAAATACCGGTATAGTCATGCTTAACCCACAAAATATTAAGCAATCTTGAAAATTAAATTTTATGCTTTTAGAATTGTTTGAAAATTTAGAATGTTTCAAAAAAAAATTTTACTATTATAATCTGGTACATATGTCCACTGCGGTACATTCGGTCACAATAATTTTTTAGTTTTTCAAATAAAATTGGACGCATGGCGTCAAATTCTGCTTCATGAGTTGCTGGTTTGTCCGGCATAAACCAGTGATTTCACATAAAAACTAATCCAGAGGCGTTAAAATACAGGAACTAGGAGGCCAGTGATCTGGTCCACTTCTGGAATAAAATTGTCACCCCAAATTCCTTTTTCAGTCTTGTTAGAATCAAAGGCCGTAGACGGTTAGCTGAATAATTTTTAAAAGTAAAGGCCAGTCATTCACGGCACGCCCGTGCTTGAAAAGAAATAAGGACCGATAATGCTGCCAACGTCGGTAGGCATATTTCTGTGCCTTGTTGATAATTTTGTATCGATAAGAGTAAAATTAATGCGAAGCGATTACTAACTACTCCAATTACGTTGACCGTAAAATGGACAAAATGCTCTATGACCTTCGCAAATAAATTTATTTACTCATGATGACTTGCCAAACCTTACTGAAAAGAAGTCTCAACACAGTGTGACATTTTTCGCTGTCAAAACTTATGTAGCTTTCGATAGGAAAAGTTCTCACGCAGCTAAAAAAAACACCCGATGTAATCTGAGTGACAATGAATATGACAGGGATGCTAATCTATTAGTTCAAAGGTCTTGAATAATAATTACACATTTGGTGGCCCAAGCAGTCCTTTATATTGCAGAAAAAGTCTTATATCTGAAATAGTTTTGGAATTCGAATAATCCCCATTTTTCCGTAATGACCACTAATCTTCAAGCTAATTTTTTGGATAAAATTTTTCTTAAATTGATATTATTCGATATAAGACTTTTTTTCTACAACATAAAGAGCTCTCTGGACCACCATTTGTATATATTGGCATATGTGTACCCATCTCCATTTTCCTACAATGACCGAAAACCTCTCCAGGAAAATATTTGAAAAAATTAATATTTTTATGTGTGTGGAGATAAATATGCCGAGTAAAATATGTTTTGATGTAAGCAGTTACGAAACAACATGTTTAGCAGTGAAGTTAAAGATGTTATGACGTAACGAAATGGCAATCAGTGAAGTTTTTTGTATTAAAATCCATATTGAATAAATTTTTTGAGCATTTATAATAAAATTATATTATAATATGATTATAATTCATAAACTAAACTCCCAAAACAGAGTAACTCTTCGTGCATTTTATAATATCCTGGAGGCACTTTGACCCAAGTGGCCAAATAAGGAGTTGGCATGCTTTGCCAGTATATACAAAATGATTATGTGAGTGTCTTCTATCACATACAACAACTGGAATGGTTGAATTGAATTTGTGAAAATATTTACACGCTATGAAAGTTCAATTTTTAATCGTATGTGTGTGATCTCGGAGGATTTTTGGTCCAAGTGGCCAAATAAAGAGTTGGCATGTATTGCCAGTATATTCACAATGATTATGGGAGTGTCTTCTATCACATACGACAATTGGAATAGCTGAATTGAGTCTGTGAAAATATTTATAGGTCATGAAAACATTTATTAAATATGGATTTTAATACAAAAATGTTCCCTGATTGCCATTTCGTTACGTCATATCATATTTAACTTCACAGCTAAATGTGTTGTTTCGTAACTGCTTACGTCAAAACATATTTAACTCGTCATATGTATCTTCACCCACATATCTAATGTTTTTACAATATTTTATATTTTCAGTACATCCCTTAAGTATATATTTATTAAGTACTTCTTGGGCCAAAGTTTCTATTCACTAGTTTGGGCAGAACTGCCCCCAGTTCCTCGATTTTGGCTTCCAAATGAACTTAATCAAATTTTACTCCAAATGTTAAGTGGTTAATAGAGCTCTGTTAACTGCAGAATAATTTGGGTACAGCTTTCGGTTTGCGTCTTCGCTAATATAAATTTATCTTCACACTCATAATATACAAATATCATCTATAAATTTATTTATATGTGCATTTGTACACCATATTATTGCAATTTTTATTATTTGCAAAATCAAGATGTTAAGATATTTTTCTTTTTATTTTCAGTTACAGAAGTGATGATAGCACCAAAAATAAAGAGCAGCAACATTATTTATTTGTTTTATGAAATTGCATATATTTATCTGTTTTTAACTACGCGGTAATTTTCTCAACCAACTCCTTAAAAGTAGCCGCCGTACCCGAGTCGGGCAATTCCGTTAAAACAGAACGAGTTGTGCCGTTCAAAAGACTTACGCGTGGATCAATTGGTATCGTTCCTAAATGGGGGACAGCAGCTAATTTGGCCAGTTCGACACCACCCTCGGAAGAGAATATATTCGTACAATTTGTGCAGTGGGGACAAACGAAGCCACTCATATTCTCAACAATACCTAGTATATGAATCCCGGTTTTTTTGCAAAATGTTATTTCTTTTCTTACATCATCTAAAGCAACACCCTGTGGTGTTGTTACGACAATGGCACCATCACATTGAACCTCCCGCATACATTCCATAACCGTAATATGCTCATCCGAAGTGCCGGGTGGCGTGTCAATTATCAAATAGTCTAAATCATCCCATTTGACGTCGTTAAGAAATTGTTTTATCATCATAGTTTTTTTTGGTCCACGCCAAATGACAGGATCATTACGCGATTTTAGCAAAAATCCGATGGACATAACAGCAAAAGACTTAGTCTCATCAGTATAAATGGGCACCCAACCCTCTTCACATTGATATATGTCACGCCCTTCCATACCCAATAAATAGGGTACAGAAGGACCACATAAATCTATATCTAATAGTCCTACCTGTAAAAGGCATAAAGCAATTTTAGAAATCTTTAATTTCATCATGACGGTGTCAACGCATACCTTATGACCGCTTTCTCTCAATGCCAATGCCAGCTGTGTGCTGACGGTTGATTTGCCTACTCCACCTTTACCAGACAGCACTAAAATCACATGTTTCACTTTATCTAACATATCACACCACTAATTTATTTATATTTTATAAATTAAAAATCTCTATCAAATGCACGATAAAAGCACTTATTAAGTTAACAACCAAAACTGTTGCAGTGCCCAGCTGTTTCTCATTTTGATAACAAATAGTTGTTGTTGGCAACGCCGCGTATGTAGTTGAATGCAAGGTAGAATAAATCTTTTTTGGTTGAATGGCAATTAAGAAGAAGCAGCTGTGTGAATACGTTATTCTAGGAAAGTTTAAATCAGGACTGCCCAAGCCCTATGCGCTTTGCTATAGGCTGTGTGTTTAAATACTCGCATACAGCACCCAGCACTAGCGATACGAAATAAACAAACAACTTTGTCTTATTTTGATTTTATTACTTTTCTTCATTGTAGTATAAAAGCAAGTGGAAAGCAACAACACTTTCGTAAGGTTTGCTTGTAAACATTGACGACAGCGATAATCAGTGTATGTATTTGTTTCTACAACAAGAAATATCTCTGCAAGCAAATCGATAGTCGGCCACAAAAATAATCCATTTATTGTCAACTTTTTAACAACTAACTACAAACTAACAACAAAGTAATTCGGTAATGCAAACAACCTGGTTAAAGACAACAAAAGTAATCCATTTATATTTAATTTTGTAACGACTAACTTTAAGCTAACTACAAAGTCATGCAGAATTTCCCCGAATCATTTTGATCATGTTCTGTGCTTTTAGTTGACTAATAAAAAACAAATTTTAAGTCAGCGGAGCTTTTGGCATTGGAGGGGGCCATCGGGTACGCCAGGAACAGGGGATTTGCTTACTGACGGACAGCAGATCGGGCTGCCTAGCACTGATGAGGAGGAGGAGTGATGACTACCTCATTAGGAGGACACACAGGCAGATACTAGAGGCTGGCTTTGATAAAATTGACTTGCATTATATACCGGGACATTCGGGAATATACGGTAATGAGATGGCGGCACTGGAACAGGGCGAGGTGGTTGATACGGAGTTATCAATTAGGGAAGCAGTATGCAGTATTGAGGACGAGTTATGGCAATAATGGGCACAGGAATATGAGGGACAATGCACGACGAAGGGCCGACAATACGGGACGATATACCCCCGCGTGAATCCGGGTGACCCGTGGTTTAGGGGGTCAGGAACATGGGACCAAAACGAGATGAAGATAGTGAATAGACTGATGAGTGGACATTCATTCGGTAGGGCGACTCTGGCGAGGATGGGAGTAGGCGGTTCGGACTTATGTGAACACTGCGGTGAGGTGGAGGACGACTCACATGTCATATTTGAGGGTGAGCGGTACGAGACGGTTAGGAGGGCATACCCACTTTTGCTTGGGCATACGTCTGTTGTCGACTTTTTCCGTCGGGAGCGGGTAGAGGATTACATGGTACTGGTAGAATTTCGTAGGGAAATAGGGATTAGTTTATAGCACGACATTGCGTGCGAATTGGTGGTGGCGGAATAGTTTTAGGACTGGCCAAATAATTCTTCAGTCGATGATTGAAGTAACGAAACAGAAGGAAAAAAAATATAATTTTAAGTTAGTTGAAATGTCATGCAGAGTCGGAAAATTGACTACTCGCATAGGCCATCGTCATGTTAAAATAGTCAGTTGGCTCCATTAAAAAAATTTAGACATCAACCACAATTAGTTAAGAAAAAATATATTTAAGGTTACATAAAAGATAACTGAATTGCTTGTAGGGATTGAATAAAAATTAGTTTTTCTTTCAATGTATTGGTATTTACTCTTCCATAAGGAACTTTTGGGCACACTTCCCATTGAGAAAGGCTACTCTGTCTGTAATATGATACGAAACGTAAACATCGAATTTATAAGCACTCTGGATTTGTTTCGACTCGAGGAAATTACTTTATGCCAGAAGATTTTCTTTTCGTTAATAATATTAAATATCGTTTAGAAAGTTGTGTTTTCAAAAAAGTAACAATCTAACAGCTGCTTCATGTGCTACATTCTCATAGTATACGTAAAATATACTTACGTAATTATTATTTTCGGAAAATAACAAAAACGAGTAATTAAAATTGATTAATACCTGTTTTATTTGAGTTAAATGAATTTCAAATAAAAACATATATTTGTCATACATAAAAATAACTTAATAAAATTTTATTCTGTAGTTTCATATAATATTATATTAGATTTGTTCAATTTAACGTACGCATTGTAAGTATTTGTTATTTCTTTATATTAATGCTTTTTATATATTTTTAAATTAATCATAAAATATTCATTTCTTTATGTTAAATACGTGTATGTTGTTTTGTATGTGTATTTTTTATGTTTCCTAACTTTAATTCACTGTGTTTGTTGTTTTTGTACATATTTGAATTTATATTTATTAATTTTGAATATTTTCTTTTTATAAATAAATTTATAATTATTATTTCATAAAAATAACTTAAAACTAATTTTAAATGTATTTCTTTCTCTATTTTATTTAAAGTTTATATTTTTAATTAATAAATATATATGTATGTATATTTTCTATAATAAATTAATCATATACAGTCTGAAGCTTGTTTAAATAAAATTTTCATTTATAATGAAATCTTTATATTTATAGTAAAAATGAAGTTAAATTAATTTAATTTACAAAGTAACACATTTCTAAATATTAATAAAATTTATTTTCTCTTCAGTTTGGTAAAAATATGCTTTCTTAAATTCGTTATGCTAACTTTATTCTAACATAAAAAAACTAAAATAAAATAAAATAAAACAAATACATATAATATAATAAAAAAGCACTAAAAATTAAAAACAAAATAACTTAATACGGCAGTTTTCCAATTACTTAGAAAGGTATATTTTTGATTGAGCAAACAATTATTTTTAACATTAGAAAAACTTATCATCCATCTTTGTATATAACTGTAATTAAATATTTTAATAAAATGACGAAGTTTGGCAATTTCGACGATTATTTGTGATAAATTTTTCTTGTTTAACCTCAATTCATGAAGTGAAGACTTCATTTCTGCAAGTTAATCATTTGAAGAGAAAAGGAAACATTAAATTGATTCTTATTTATCAGCAAATTCATATAAACAAAAATATATTAATAAATCTTTAGTTTCACAAATTGTTAATAATTTTTATTTCATTTGGTGTAGCAAATTAAAGTTTAAGCTTGTGCCTACTATTTCTCGATTTCCAATTAGTTTGCATTTTTTAATTAGATGCTCTTTAAATTTATTCAAATATCTTACGTCAAAAACAGAATAATAAAGTGGGACAAAAATTCATTTTAATTAAATATGTTGCTAAAGAAAAAATGTCAAACACTTTGTATTTTTCGCACAAAATCGTAGAGCTACAAGGTTGTTTAATAAAAAAAAGTGTAAAGTTCTCAAACCACAGCATTGCATATTTGTATGTATGTATATACAAAAACTTCAAACCTTTTTTATGAAATGGTTGCAAAACCTATCTAAAACAAGTTTATTGTTGAATATTTACGTATATTATTTATACAAGCTTTTTGGATACTTTCTTTACTGCCAGTTTTTGAAGAAACAATTTCGTTTGGGTATTTACATACATTGAAACGAAAAGAAATTTTGAGTTTTTTTATTGTTGCTTCAATGTAAATACCCAAACGAAAATGTTTATTCTTTTTACAAAATCAGGCAGTTAATTTTGAATAATTGTCTTTAATAATATCAACTTGCTTACAAAAATATATAAACAAAATTTGATATTTCACTCCTCTCTCTCTCTCTCTTTCTGATGCGAACTTTTTTAAGGTCTTTATATACGCTTCATACTTGTGATATTCTCTGGTACTTTTTTATTGTGAGGAAGTTTTTCAAAAGACGAATATTTTATTTACAAATTTATTTAAAGTCATCCGAGCTCTTAGAGGAAGAAGTACATACTTTGGTAGAATAACGTACATGCATATATGTAGAATTTACATAAAAAGTTTATATGTTAGTTGTTATAAAAATACATAATAAAAATGTTAACAAAAAAAGGAAATAAATAAAAATACAGTTAATTAATTAAAATAATAAGAAATTATAACACGTAGTGCACTTTAAAATAAACGAATAAAAATATTAATAGACACTGAGCCCTGTGTAACAATTATAGGAAGATAGATCTTGGCGAATTAATGAAAGATGGGAGCAAGTGTAAATAGACTACTAGTTAGAAAAAATACGTATTTGAGATCTCTAATTATATAAGCAAACCTACTTATTATGCAAAACTAGCAAAGAGAGAAATAACGGCTGCTAAAACCATAACTAAAAATATTAATCAAAATTGCACAGTTTTCTATATATTATATACACATATTTTCTACTAATTCAATCTTTTATATAATACGTTCATTCATGTGTATGTTTATGATTTTTTCTTTCTTGATACAATTTTTTCTTGCTTTTCTAGATGTCTATTCCTCTAAACGTGCACGCATATGTAACTTACTATTCCTGCTTAATAATTCAGCACCCTTCGCTTCTTTAATGGCATTTTTAACCAATCTTCCTTCATAGGCTACTTTATTTTCATTTTCTTACGTACATTATTTGTTGATGGCGTTGCTGTTGTGATCTGTGATGAGACGAGACTTGCAGGAGCTGTGGCTGTAGCTGCAGCTGCTCCTGAGGGCGTTGTTGTGAGATTCGTTTTAGACTTAAGAATAGCAGGATAGGACAGCGATGAAGGTGAGGATGATGAGGAAGAGTTATTTTTGCTCGATTTGCTATTGCTGGGTTTCGCATTATTTGTAGTGAATGATGCAGATGATGATGTTGATGATGTCATCGCCGTAGATAACCCAGAGCTTGAGAACTTATTGTTGGCTTCGAGAGTGTACGACTTTGTATTATTATCTGCTTGGTGGTTGACTATTATCTTTTGAATATCTTTGTTGTGTTTTTCTTTTGATTTCTCACCTTTTATCTTTTCTTTCGATGAACTTTTATGGGAACGAGCATTGCTGGAAGTTCCAGATTTTGACTGGCTGCTTGTCTTATCTTTTGATTTTTCCTTATTATCTTGTTGGTCGAGGTGATTAGAATGATGGTGGTGTTTGTCTTTGCTTTTAATCAAATCATATTTGTCCTTCGCAAATATTAAATTGTTATCTTTAGAAGAGCTCGTACTGTTGGCCGTTTTCTTGTCTTTCCTTTTCGTTGTCAACACGCCAAAAGATGACTTCTCCTTCGGCTCGTTTGTACTATTTGTATTGCGTGTGTCTTTCACTTTCAAATCGGACTCAAGCATTTCAAGCGGCTTAACTAGTTCATTTGAGATATTAGCGAAACTTTGAGAATTCTTTGACTTGGAAAGCACAGCACTTGGCTCGTTAATTAACTCATTTTTTGACATAGAATGATATTGTACAGCATGATTGTCCTGATTGATATTCTCTGCTGCTGCTGGTGGTGCTGTTGCTGCTGTTGCTGTTGGTATCGCGTCCTTAGTATCTTTCTCTATAAACAGTTTAGAATGTAATATGTCTAGAAATTCGCTTTGTTGTTGTACATCCTTTGACTCTATTGGTGTTTGCGGTGATGAGGGCGGTTTTAGCAATCTGGACTTGGGAATTGTTATTATTAGTGGATTGGCGGGCATATGAGGTGTAAGTTTTGAAGCTTTTAGCACAATTTTTGAAGATCTTTCGCTGTGACTTTTGCTTTTGTTCGATTTTGAAGACTTTAGTTTTTTACGCTTCGATTTTGGTAATTTGTCTTCATTGATGGTGGTGGTAGTAGAAGGCGACGATCCTCCTCCGCCAATATTGCTTGCACATGCTAAACCCACACCTAATTCATTGGATGTTTGGGTTTTATCTTTTTTACAAACTTCTTTTAATAACTTTTTGAATTTATCATCTACTTTAGCAAGAGACCCGTTTGATTTGATATCATCCATATTATTCGGTGCTATTTTATTTTTTCCAATGGCATTATTTTTATTATCACTTGTTGACTCCACACAAAATGTTGTGTGTGATTTTCTTTTATTTGCGGGCAGCTGCTGCTGCTGCTGTTGCTGCTGCAGTTCATTGAACAGTATTTCATCGTGTGTGGAGGCTTTACGTATCTTACGATTACTTGATAAATTTGTAGTCATTGGCGCAGTAGCGGTCAATGTTAAGCTGCACATCTCGGGTGAATGATTTGTAGTGTCTACTTGATTGTTTTGCAAAAGGCCAATGTTGGAGGAAGTTTGATATTCTTCTTTGCTTTTAAAGCTGTTATCCTCGGGCTTTTGCATTATAATGCTGCCGGCACTACTGTTTCCTTTTTCTTTACTCGTTCCAGACTTTTCTCCGAAGAGCTCTGTTTGTTTATTTTTGGTGGGGGTTTGATAGAATGTTTCTTGGGTTGAGGATACTTCATGCTCAGACGGTGACAGCATCGACTTTTCCAAGTTTCCCATAACCGAAGGAGTGCTGGGAGGTACAGCTGCCACAACATTATTTGTGGCAGCTGTTGAAATAGAACCCTTCAAGTACGATGAAGAGTCCACAACACTAGTGGTGTCGCTACTTTGTATAAGTTCCGGTGAGCCCAAATCACGACTTTCATCGTTAAATAAGTAAACGGGTACAGTGGCCGTGGCTTCTATATTCATGTAATCGTCCCTTATAACCGTACTGGTGCCAATATGTGACGGCCTAGCACTTACAATCTCCTCCAGGATATGTTCGTTAGCAGCCGGTATCGGTAACAGTTCTTCAGCAAACACATCATCTTCATTGTCCACTACAGCATCGGTATCATCTTCACCATTACATTCAGGATGGTTGCTGATATCATCGGTGCTAACGTCATCGGGCGGTTCGGGTCTCGAAAGTGATTTTTTAGGTCTCTTCAACTTTCGCCTCAAACTGCCACTGGTGGTGGGCAGAATGAGCTCCGAATCTGCCACCGTGTCAACATTATCGTCATATTCGGGCAAGGTTTGATCCAAGGGAGAAGATGTATAAATTCTAGCTGTGGTTATGTCACTAGTTATACTTGATATGGATGGTGTGCCCAGGGAAGATACCAGCTGATCCTTACACTTGGTGGTGGTTATTTGGGAGCGGGTTTTTTCTATGCAGGTTTTTTTGCAGGGTGGGGTGCCCATCAACGTGGAGGCGGGAGGAGGGCGTGGAGTTTCGTCTTCTGCTATGCATTTGTTTTTGATGGGAGTACGTTTTTTGTTAAATTCTGTAGCTGGAGGGGTGCGGACGCTTTCGTTGATTGTGTTGACAAACAGTTGCAGCGTCTCAGCGGCTCTTAACGTATTGTCGGGTAGTTTTCTTGACGGTCTTGAACTTTTCAAATAACAACCCAAAACACCTGTTGCCATGCCAGCTGCATGACTTTTTGATTTTTGTTTATGATTTGAAGTCACGCTATCGCGTAGTTCTTCATTTAAGTTGGACAAATCAAATGTAACCGTCTTCAGAGGTTTGGCTTTGAACTTTGCGGATGATGTGTTGTTACATACTAATGGTGCTGGGGGTGTAGAGGGTGTTGCTGGTACTGGTGGTGCTGTTTGTGAATGTTGTGTTCGCGCCGCCTCAGTTGATAGCTGCTGAGATGGTGATGTTTGAGTTGTATTAATTTGTGTTGGATTTTCGATTTCGAGTTTTGGTTTTTTCGATGGCATGTCTTCAGCCACCGTTACTGCGTCAACAAATTGTTCACTATTTTTATCCTGCATTTCCTTGTTCGTATGTTTGTTGTTATGTTTCAAACATGTTTTTTTAGCCGACAACGTTTTCGTCGTCACATTATCACATTTTGTAATATCATTATTTGAACTTACCAGCTCTATGGGCTTTATAATTGGTACGGCCGTGCACGATTCATTTTTATTGATTCTACAGTGCTCATCTACATTAAGACGTTTGAGACGCACTCTACATCTTATATTAAACGTTTGTTTTGTGGCAAGCGATTTTATTTCGGTTAAGGGACTTGAAGGATTTGAAGGTAAATTGGAAATATTATTAATTAATTGTGTGTGAGCTTCTTTGTGGTTTTCTTTTGGTGGGTTTAACTCATTATTTGAACTTGTTGTTGTCTGTGAATCATTTTGTCCGTTTAGAGAACATTTGGATTCATCAATTTCTATAGTTGAGGAATTATGGCGTGTTGAAGAATATTCTAAAGTTTGGTGTGATTTGTTAACATCTTGATTTATATCCGTTGCATTGTCTTCTATTAATGTTTCATTCTGCAGAGTTTTGGCTGCTGCTGGTATAGAGTTGTTTGTTGCCTCCTCATTCAACTTCGACTCTGGAGTTACTTCGTTATTGCAAATATTTTCGTTTGTTTCTGAAACTTCCGTGGTATCTGCTGTTAAGGCATTAAGTTCCTTAATAATTTTATCGCGTGTCTCTGATTCGGCATCTGTTACTGTTTTATTCAATATCAGATCCAGAAATTTAGTGACGTTGTTATCCGTTTCCGCCTCTATACTGCTTTTTAGCGGTATATTAGTGCTTTCCAAATTAGACTGTACAGTGAACTTTAAAGGAGTATTTAATTCACTTGTAGAATTGCTAGCGACATCTTCTAATCTTGACATGTCGACAGCTAGTTTTGTCGGCGTATTGAGAGTGCAATTGAATTGAGTAAAGCTGCTTTCTAAAGCTTGGCTTGTTGACGGCGTTGAAGTTTGCGATATGTGGGGCATTACTAAAGGTAATTCGGGTACGGGGATTTCATTAATACTGTGGGCTAAATTTGTGGTATTGCTGTTGATGGGCATATGGAGACCAAAACCTTTGGATACGTCGGAATCATTGGAATTGTCTGACATATCAGTGACGACTGGAGATGGTTCTGCAATTTCTGGCAAATGTTTGGAAAGTTCCGATTCTAAAGAAATATCGGATAGATGGACTGCCATTAAGGGGGATACTTTAAGATTTTGGGATATTTCAAATTCGTTGGGCATATTTGAGACGTCTGCGGCACACATTATTGCAGAATCGGAACAATTTAAAATATTTGCGGACAAAACATCAGTCGATTCATGTCTTGCTCTGTTTTCTTCCAAAAACTCTTTGCTTTTTTCACTTGTTTCTTTACTAAATATTTCATTTTCCGCCAAAGCAAATTGTTCGGAGTTCTTGTTGTGAGTATCTTGTAGTTTTAAATTTTCTTTATCGCCAGATTTCTGTTTATCTACGACATCAGTCTCTTCAAATTCATTTATCGATTCCACATTGCTAATTAGTATAGGCGTTGTGGAATTGTTGCGTATTTGCTGTTGCAGAGATGTGTCATCATTTGGAGGATTGTAAGGACTAGTTACGGATTTTAAAACACTTATAGATTCTTCAAGTATTTGTTCTAACGTTTCATCGGTTTTGTTTTTCGATTCTATTTCCTTTTCTACCGAACTATTTCGCAAATTATTATCGTTGCTTTCTAATTGAGTATTTCTTTGTTGGTTTTGAGTTTGCACTGAATTCGCAGAAGGACTAGATTTAAATTTAGCTGCTGTATTTAATTTGGGTTCATGAGCATAGCTAGTTGAAGCTTGCTGCTCTGGGTTATTATTATCTAATTGTGGTTTTCTGTTCTCTAAGAGACTGTCTGATGATTGTATAATTAATTGTTCTGTTATGGTAATCTTTTCTTTTGGCACTTCCTTGTCATTCGGCATTTGGGTTGCCGGTAGTTCTGGAGGTGGTGTTGGTGTTGGCGTGGGTTTTGTTATTGGTAGCGACTCAGGCTCAGGCGCAGGTGATGGAGTTCGTGGTATACTATTATTTTCAGGTAAATCTAATTGATATGGTGATAAATGCTGCGCTATATCTGCTAAAAGATTAAGTTCTCTCATTTTTGTTGGACTTTTGTCAATATTTGCATCACATGTTTGCTTATTAATGCCATTATTCTTTGTCTGCTCTTTTCCTCGCAATTTATGGATGTTCTCAGAGGTTGGCTTATCTAAATGTGAATCGATTTGACTAAGCAGCGTTGTAGTGACAGCTGACATTTCTATGTGTATGTTAAGAGGCTCCAGTTCTTTGAAATGCTGTTGTCTTGGCCGCCTTGTACGCAGTTCAAACTTTGTCTTTGTCTCACACTCAGATTCGCTGCTCATACAAAATTCATTGTAACTTCTCGTCCTGGGTGTTGTTGCAGTTCCTCTGTTATCCAATTTTGTTGGCTTTTTCTCCTGCGAGCGTCCTAGTCGCCTTCGTTCCTTTTCTCTTTGTTTTTCTAAAGCTCTCAATTCTAGTTTTCTTCTTTGCTTTTGTAATATTGCATTATACATTTCATCACGCTTGCGCTCGTATTGAAGCACTTGCTCGTTAGGAGTTAAAACAACGGCACAGCGTTTACGAAGTTTGGGATCATTCTTATAACGTGCCTTGATTATCATGTCCGAGTCTGATGCAACACCATAATAATCATCAGAGGACTCTCCAAAGCTGGACACTCCTAGCCCACCGGCTGAATGATATTCGTCATTTAACGTATCACGATTTCTGATAATTGAGTAACGCTCTTCATTGTTGGCACTATTTGAAAAATCGTCTCTATTTCCCATTGTCGGTCTTCTTAGAATTCCAACAGGTTTTTTATTTGTTTGCGCGAGAGATTTTTTGCGGCCTTTTGATGGTGTACCCGGTGATGTTAATGAACGTGATGATACTGACGATAATGATGGTGAAAACTGTCCGGGATTAGGATGCCGAAAAAATAATGCTGCTGCCTCTAAGTGATCTACATTTTTTGGGAGAGCAAAAATAGTGTAAAGAAAAAGTAAAGAAAAATATTATTAGTTTTATAATCTGAATGTATGTATGCAATGCGCATTAATGAGATAATTCAACGTCCAAACACCATCAATAAAACATAAACTATTATAATTATTTATGAATTTATTTATCAGTGAGAGCAACGATGCGAATGCGCCAATGCGGTTACTGTATTATTACTATATTATATTATAGTAACCGAATATTTCACGATGTTGGAAAATCTTTTTCTTTCGTACAAATACTTTGAAAACAAAAACAAATTGTAAAATTGTGTTTTTATTTTAAATGTATTTGTTAGCTTTTAGTAGTTTAAGTGGAACTAAAATTCGTTGTGGTGCAATGAATTATCAGCAATATTTATTACTTGCACATGTTGTCACATTTCCCTTAAAAACCAGTTCAAGTGGGGAAATATGCCCCCCATGACGCATTTTTTACACAATTCCTGATATGTTCACCTTGATTTACATACGACCACATTTACATGATGATTTTTTATTCGTTTTCTTTGAAGAAAAGAAAATTGCAATAATCAATATGAAATTTATTTCGTGCCAGTTCTTCGACACCATTCATCTCACCCGTTCATCCAGCTGACAAATAGAAAAAGTTGAAATTTTACGAAATATTTCCGAATGTAAATGTGGGCACTAATTTTGTAAATCACTTTACGTTAGTGGAATTTGTAAGAAAGCAAAGACGAATTTCTAAAAAATCTACAAATTTGTATTTTGGTTTTGTACACAAAGAAGTAAAAGACGTATGATAAGGTCACAAATGATTATTTTTTATATAGATAAATATGTATGTATCAAAATATTTACATATAAGTATATAATGAATACATACATATAAAGAATTTAATTGGAATAAATCGTGTTTTATTTCAACTGCTATTTCCGCCAACAATGACGATTGATTGTTTGGGTTTGGTAACTGTGACTAACATTTGTATCACCGGTGGCATATTTGAAATGGTGAGTTCAGTACATGCTGAAGATTTTAAACGCATAAGGCGATACAAAGACAGATGAAAATACCACGGTTCACCCTCTTTAGAAGTCTGAGTATCACATAATGTTAAAATATCTGTTCAACAGGGGCTTATATGAGCATAGACATATAATAAATTAGGATAGAGCTGCACAGTGGAGGATTAAAATAATTAAAACTGGTAAAACGTCAAACAATGTTTGACTTATTATTTAGTTTAGCGTTTGGATGCTATAACTGCAAAGGGGGCGGAGCCCGATACCCAAAGTTAAAAATAACAAAAATACCAAGCCGATAGTTTTGAGCTGATAAAATATTTTTGCACTCAGATTTTCCTATAGAAACGCTAAAAAATTTACTCAAAATGATGTAAAAAAGTTACTTAAATGATAGTGTTCCGAGTTTTTCGGAAACCTATGAAGGATTTTTCTGTAAATCTGTACCTGATTTACTCAAAAAATTTTTTTTAACCGAATAAAGTTTAATATTGCTTTTGATAATGCAAATCAAACACAAGCAATAGAATTAATTTCAATTTCGTTGACCATTCCACATACTTTTTTTTTTTTTTTGTAAAATGACGTTTATAAAATAATATTATAAAAAAGCAAATAAGTCAGAAAACATGTTTTGTTAAATTTTCATTCATTCACTACAAAAATTACTTTTGTTTGGATTCATAAACATTAGCTTACTACTAACATGGTTCATGTTAAATTGTTAAATAATTGACAAAATTATTTTAATATATTATACATAATGAAAAAAAGGTTCAATTTGAAATTCTCAAACAAACAAAAAAAAATAATAATACAAAGCCAAGATTAAACCTTAAACTATTTTTCAAAAATCATTATTTGTCGGAAAGGTAGAAATAACTTAAACAAAGACTTAAGGCTGTGTAAGATGAAATATGACATTTATAACTTGTATTTGCTCTCTTGCGGAAGTAAGGAAATCAAGGGGTAAGTTTGCAATTTGAAACTAAAACCGCATGTTTTAATTTATTTTTTTTTTTATGTCAATTCAAAGAATAAGCATGCCTCCTTTGGTGTTAGTTTAATAAAATGAATGAACGTGCATTAGGAAGGAGCGAAGGGTGAATATTAGTAGTAGATGATTATAAGCTTTAATATTATTTCTACTCACTGCTAAAATGAAAACAAAACTTATAATATTTTGTTAACTTATTAATATATTACTATATTGTATTATTTACTTCAGCAGATATTTCATGAACCAATTATGGAAACTTTGAAAGAGTTACGGTTTTTATTTCTTAATATGCTGGTTGTTTATATTAAAAAATTGAATTGTTGAAGAAAATGAGTACTTAAATACTATTGTAAACATGAAAAAAAACATTTAACGAATCCTTTGTTGTAAAATGTTATGGAACCAAACAAAAGCATTTTATAGAAAATAGTAGAAATAACTGAAAACTTAGCGACGACCGTTTATCAAACTTATTCAAAACTTAATATCAATTTCAATTTCTTGTTACATAGAAATTTTCAGTTTCTATTAATTTTCTTTTTTCTTAATCCGCAGGTTTTTATATTTACCAATTATTTGCAGTAGAAGATCGATTTAGGATTGGTTCCATGAGTAGTTGGTAATAAGAGTTGATAGTTCAAATTTAATACTAACTTATAGACTAAAAGTTACCAATAAAAATTTGCTTAAAGTAATTAAGGAACTATATAATATATTTTGAAGAATTTTAAAGGTTTGTCAGTTTTTAAATATTTGTGAAAAAGATTATTTCAATATTTAAATATTATTATTATTATTTTTTTTATTTGCATAATATGTACAAGTTTATAGACTAGTTTCACGAATCATGTTGATTGATGAGCTATTAGCGGGTCTTATAAAAATAGTAATAGTTTTCGAAACTTTTTACTGGTGTTCATCATATGGTAAGTTGATTGTTGCTTTGCTAAATATTTAACGTATGTTGCGTGATGATCAGTGATGTAGTACAAATTGTGATGATCACATGTCATTGCCATCATGTTGATGAATCTTGTTGATTATTGATTCCCTGTGTATAGTATCATAATTGCTGTTTTATACTTTTTATTATGGTAAGTTGATTGATGATCATTGCTTCCTATTTCTTCAATATAGTATGTTGATTGTTGATAATTATATTGATTGTTGTTTGCAAACTCTTGCTTTGAAGATAGTATGTTGAGAGTTGATTGAGATAAGTATGTTGATTGATGTAAATTTTTATACAAAAATATCATACACTTCAAACTTTCGGTCATCGTTTTGGTACAAAGGACTAGCTAAAGTCATAATGTTTTACATATACATACATAGTTATACTTGTACAAGTAATTTAATCCGTGAAGCGCGTTTCTTTAAGCGGTTCATAACATTTTATAACAAACTCTTCAATTTTCAAATGTTTACAATTAATACTTGTTTATATGCCAAAGGATTGAAATATTTTTATTTAGGAATTTTATATTGAAATTGATCGAAATAATGTTTTTTCCTCACTCTCACTACAATATACATATACAAGTTCACCTAAAATTCACATCATTCTTCAATTGCGATTTGAAAAGTAAAATCTTTTTTCTGATTGCAATTTTTAGCACACCAATTTTGCTACTTCAAATCGTAATGGAGTTTCATGAGAAATAATGTGCTCTCACTCCTGAATAACTAAATACTCAATTGGCACATAAACATGAGTTATTATGACAATTTATTAATTTATTAAAAAAAAAACATATTATTAAAGTAACCAAAACTATTAAAAAAAACATAAATTTTTATATAATTATTTATTTAAAGCCTACTTCTTGATCTCTTTTGTAGTAAAACCACATACATACATACAAACACGTATAACATTTTAATACAATGAAAGAAGGAACTGTAAAGATATAAATATATGCATAAGTATATACTGATATATATGTATGTATATTTATGTATATATTTATATTTTGAAATAAATAAGCATTTAGTGCTGTCTTTTTTTTTATTGGAAGCAGTTATCATAGTCCTATTGGAATAAGTTCCATTTGCTTCATTAGTTCGCTATTACTAACAAAAGTACTGGGATAACACGACTATTTTACAGAGGAATGCGTGGCTTTATAAAATTTTATGACACACATTATTTTTGTTACAATTATATGAAGAAAATTATACCTATATAAAAAAATTAAATTTCTTGAAGAAGTTAAACGATGGTTAACGAAACTAACAACATTTTATATTTAAAAGATCAAAAGATTATCCAATAATAGTTCATTTAATTATGGTTTGGCTGTTCGCCCATTTATTATTTCATTATTTTGGTACATATATACGCGAAACTCATCCTGAGTTCATTCAGCGATGTGTTTTTCTTTCTCCATTTCAACCTTTCTCTATTATTTGAAGATAAACTGAACTCAACTCTACTCAACAACTTTTACCAACTTTCTTTTTCAATTTAATTTAATTTCCACAATTAAGGATCGTGGACAACCTTTTCTCTGGGAAGAATGAGACCACAATTAAATTGAAAAAGAAAGTTGGTAAAAGTTGTTGAGTAGAGTTGAGTTCAGTTTATCTTCAAATAATAGAGAAAGGTTGAAATGGAGAAAGTTCATTTGCGTTCTGCTTCATCGAAATTTAATAATAGTTAGCTACAGCACAGGGGGTTACTGTGTTATTCGATTCGAAAGGAAATGCTTTCGAACTGCAATGTTAATAGCATACAAATTCGAACAGTTTTCTATTCGAATGGAATTTACAATCTTATATTATATATTATAACAGTTTGCTTCTGTATGCTAAATTTATAAAAATGCTAGCGTTATCTTGTCTCATTTTTATTCACAGAGAATATTAACAATTTTATAGTTATCCATTAAGCGGTTTTGAAGCCGCCAGTATGGCAATTCTGTCAACTGTTAAATATCTGCCATTTATTTAGTGAAATGTTTGTCATTAAAGCAGCAGACTTACTAAAAATCTGGTTCAAACGGAATAAGCAAGATTATAATGAAATTTGAAGAAATTGGAAGTGTTGCATCATCGCCTGTGCATCATCGCCCTGTGGCGAATAAATGGAGTTTGTGGATTCAACGGCATTCTTAAGGGCTTTAGACACGGTCAAAGTGCTTGCTGAGATTGGTTACAGTAGACGATGCTTGATGGAAAAACAAAAAATTTTGATTTGGCTTGCTTATCACTTGTTATATATGTGTATGTTTTAACCCATCAAGCACGAACAAATTTTCATTATAATTATATTTTCACTGTGAACAGTTGTAAAAAAAACCGAATTTAAAAGAAAATGGAAAAGTTACTCATACAAAAAAGTGTGGAATTAAAAGAAAAAAAAAATAGAAATGACTGATGAAAAAAAAGAAGTGTTAGAACTTATTATTGTTATCAACTTTTCTTCATTTAGAGACATTTTTTAGACTTTTTTAACCAAACGAACAGCACAAAATCCAATTGAAAGTGAATGCTTGATGTGCCATCGATCATGGTAATAGCAAGCCCACAAGCACACGTACACGAACTTGACAACAGGCATTTTGACCTTGAGTAAACCCCTTTGGGAATTGCCAGGACCCACACATCGCTACCTATTTTGACTTTATTACATGAGTAGTTTGTAGAACGCGATTTGACGCCTACACTTTTTTCTGAAAGACTTCTCGATTAGTTTTGAAGAGGTTGCGTAAACATCAACATTGATATGCGAACATCAAGTCGGACATGGAAGGTCAGACTTATGTCCGCACATCGATGGCTTCACAGACATTTACGGTCTACATTGGCCTTTTTCATGTCCGACTTACCGCCCGAAATGTGGAAAAACTTGTCAAAACTACTTCGAAAGGTTCGACTGCTGCAACCAGTCTTAAAGCGTTAATGTAAATGACATTGTAATTTGTACATAATGGCGAAATGCTTTTCACTCTTCGTAGTAAAATGAATTTGCAAACCTAGCAGATATTATGGATAAATTATATATACAATTTGTTATTTAGTAAACGCATTATGGTACGATTTTATAAATTGATTCCTTAACTACTTGCTATTGTGCTACAGAAAGCAAATAAAAAATAGGTGTAGAAATAAAAGATAAATTCCAGGACGATTATTCTGTAATGTGATACGGAAAGAAAACTGTTCGCATTTGTAATGCGCAAGAAATGACTTTCGCATCGTATTGCAGAGTAAGTTCTCAGGAGCTTAAGTTAACTTAGTATTTCCTTAGCTGTAATGGATTTTATACAAATATTCAAAATCTTTGTAGAAATGGTTGTTATATCATATAAACAAATTTTTTTTTTAGTATTTGCGCGTAGGAAGAAGGTGGGAAGACACCACTTAAAATAACGTGAAAGTGTGTGTGTAAAACTGTTGGTGTTAAATATTTCAATAGCGCCTCCCCTGCCAGCATTTGGAAGATTGTTTTTACAAAAATCACCTTGCTGCGTCTTTTTAGATTACTTTTGGTGATCAAAAAGTTATTAGTCAGTTACACGATTAAAAAAAGGACTCAAAAATTATTCGCGCCAATGAGTAAAATGAGTTCGATTTAAAATACAATAACAATCGGAAATAAATCATCCAGACGTTTGAAATGTGACTTATACTGAAGATAGAAAAACGCGTAAGCAAAAAGAGATCATGGAAAAGTGATTGTAATTACATATTTTATAATCATATTTTGCGCAGATAGATGATTAAACACTGCTTAAATGACGTAAAAAGGAGTCCAAGATAATATAAACATGATTGATAAATGACTATAAAAGGACTCCTAAACATACTTATAAATTACTCATAAAAGACTCGTATGCGATTAAACGATGACTGAAAGACGACTCGAAAAAGAATCATAAAGAAAGTTAATTAAGACTAATAAATGATCAGAAAGCGATTCGACTCTAAACTAATATAGAAAATGACTCATAACTGACATTTTAAGAAGAGTCACGGGTAGTCACATTTTTCTCCCGACAAAAGTATCTTTTATGGTCAGAAAATGAGCGCATATTCTAGCTTTTTAATCGCGCAGAAGAATCAAAAAAGACTCGAATTCGATTAAAAATTTCCAAAAATGCTGGCTGGGTCGTATGTATTGCGGTCCTGAGTTGTAATTTCCATATTTGTTAATAACATTATATGTCCTTATGAGAGCAAGTTATTCGTCCACTACCTAATTTTTCTAAATTACACAAATGAATGATTAAAACAAGGCGAATTAATACCAGGTGAACTCATGGGCGAATTCCCTGCAAGTTGAAATGTCAAAATCGTTTGGAAGTATGTACATAGTATATAGAAAAAAGTTTTGACAGACAAACTTGCTAAAAGTTAAAGCAGCACAAAGTAGCAAAAAATTCGGAAACTGCTGTCGAGTTCATCTTATATGAATTCGCCTTTTATTAAAAGAGATGTTGCATCACCTGATTGGCTTATTGTGAATTATTTGTAGAGTGTGATGAAACACTGAGGCAAATTGCAAGAGTGTGGGTAGATTAATCCAAAAGTAAGTATTCAGTTTTCAGAATTGTATTTTGGTATATAAGTGGAACCAACAATTTAATGTCAAAAAAGTTCGCTAAAGGTTTAACTTTTTCTTCAAAAACATTACAAATATCTACAATTATTGAGTAACTAAATGAAAAGTTTTAGGTTGATTAACAAATCCAGTCCTCTTGGGTCCTAGTATGTTTCATTGTGTTTCCTGATAACGACACAAACACTCAGGGGAATAGAAGCCACGACATCTGTAGTAATAGGCAGGCAATGATAACAATCAGCCACATTGGCACCCTGAAAAATCTTGTCAAATTAATTTCTAGCAGATATTGCCAGATGCAGAGCATAAAGAGCTCGACGAGTGGATGTTAGGAATCCCTAGTTCTTATACCAAGATAAAGGAAGTTTGGCAGACACTATCATTTTCATAGGAAGCGTCGGATTTTTTGGTTAACAGCATAACGTGCAAGTGTATATAGAAAGATCGTTCGTTAATGACTTCCTGTTATCTCAGCAAACTCGATTTCATTTTTTTTCCATAAAATGTAGTATTATAGACATCTTTTCAATTTATTTCAACAATTCAAATTAAGGGAAAAAGACCTCAAGACAAAATGCAAGAAGTCGCTGACATTTTGAGAGCGCCCATTTTTTTAATGAAAACTGCTATTGACTGTAGCATTTATACGCTTGGCAGCTTCCCGAGCTGCAGAGCGCTGGCGAAAATATGCGTGATCTGTGGTTGTTGCCAATCCAATATTAGTTTGTTTGCGTCTTGTAATGCGTGTAGAGCAATTATTTTGATGTTTATCTTTCGTAGCAAGAGAATTATTAACTTCGCAAATTGTTGGTTGAACGTTATTTGCCAATGATAATTTATTTACAACCTTTTTTGGTCTGCCACGGCGTTTAGTGGTCATAGTATAGCTTTCAATTTCTTTTATTTCCGCTTTCTGTTGCGTGTGTTGTTTTTCGATTTGTTTAACTTGGACTTTATGTTGAAGTAGAGAAAATTCCAACATTTTACGCTTTAAATCATCAGCTAATTTGTCGTTTCTCTCTTGACACTTGCGTTTAACGCTGTTTAAGTGTTGGGTTTCTTGCTTGGGCTGCTGAATAAACTGTTGTTGCTGCTGCTGCTGCTGCGATTGTTGATTTTTGTTAAAGTTGCGCAATTTATATTTCTGTCTTAGTTCATCCCGGTAGCCAACAAAATTTGCATATTCGGTAGCAAATCCAGGATTAAAATTATACGATGATGATGATGATGATGGTGATGGTGATGTAGTTTGTTGCTGTTGATGTTGTTGATCAGTAAGCGTTCTTGGTTCTTGTTGAGCGGAATCAAAACTTGTTTGTGACTGTTCTAAAAATGATTGCACCAATTGTAAGGCACCAGAATCTCTATTGACCAGACTGTTATCGTGAGGATTCCTGATCAAGGAAGGCAAAACGCTGCCAGTACTGCCTGGATGAAAACCAGGCATATGATTCTGTTGAGGATTTCTTATTAAAGGTGGCAGTAAACTCTTGAATTGTTGCTGATGCAAATTGCTCTGGGGTGGTCCGTTTGAGGTATTCGAACTAGAAACTTCTTCGAAAACTTGGAGTAAATGCTTAGAAGTCTTTTCATGGTCCTTAATTAAATAGGTTATGTAGGGTTGTAGAATTTCTTTATAATTCGAATCTTTACTTTTGGCTAGAGATTGTGTGGAATTAATTGGTAGTTGGGTGTTAAATGAAGAGTTAAATCTAGTACACATGCGATGTTGGGAACTTTGTTGTTGTGATGATTGCCTCATGTTGTTGTACATATTAGCGGTAGAATTTGTTTGCGATATATTGCGCTGTGTAAAATTCGAGTTTGGGCTTGAGTTCATATTTTGATTTGCCATTTGCTTCTGTTGCATGCGGTAGGGATTTTGCAAATTAATTTCCTTATTTCCAAATTTTGGTATAGTATTACTACGGATAAAATGAGTCGTTATTAAAGAGCCTGTATTGTTGCCCACAGATGGTCTTTTAGCAAAAGATTGCTGGGTAAGAGTTGAAGATGTGGACGGGACTTCAGCATCTTCTAATGTTCTGAATTGATGCTGCTGTTGTCTAGTATTATATTTGTGGAAAGTGGAATCCTGACTTCCGTTAACTGTAACTGATTCATCCGTAATTGAAATAAAAATATTTTGGGGATCCTGAGGGATTTCGTGGAGTTCCACGCCATTTGTATTGACAATAACTTCATTTTGAGGACTTGAAGCACAGGGAGGATTGATATATAATTGATCAGTGTTGAGTTCATCCCAACAATTATTACGCCTATCTGGCGGTTGTGTCTGTTGCTGTTGTTGTTGCTGTTGCTGTTGCTCACATTCGATATTGTTAGAGCTAAACCTTTGCGGACTATTCACTGAGTTAGATTGTTCGGTCACTTGTGGTACAGAGGAGCTGGCAAAATGAATTGTATTATTCCAATTTTGACTACAATTGGCAGTTTGGTCCTGTTGCAACACCATTTCAGGCTGTTGTTGATTACTTGAGTAAGTTGATGTGTGCAAATCTTGTGAAGTTTCCACATTTGAATTCAGATTTAAGTTTGTCGTATTTAGCAATTCATTGTTGTTTGTAGCAACTCTATAAAAGGACGCAGCAGATGACAAGGACTGCGACATGTTATGATTGGAACTGTTGAGATCTGAAATGTTTCTGGAATACAATGGCATACGTAGTTGTAATGAACCAGAATTTGAGGTATTCTTATATTTAGAAGTATTACGTATAAGGAAGGTGAGCGCAATGTTAATGCGTTGCCTGACGTCAGTAACTTTATATTGCTGTTGCAAGATGGACAAAACAAATGATAGTTTTTGCAGTTGCTTGGCAGTAGAAGGAGGCAATGAAATCCACTCATTGTCATTATCATTAAATATTGAAATAGTGTCACCAGCACTTTTTTTCCAATATAATGGTTTGGTAGCCGAAGTATTGCCTTTGGCATTGGCAATGTTGTAGTGTTCCAATATGGCAATACGTTCCATTTCATACGTTTGGCCTTCGGCATAATAACCACAAGCATTGGCATTATCAATTATAGTCATGACATCGGGAGAGGCCAGGAGGTCTTCTGTGAAGCGATTGAAGTCCATTAATTTCTCTACATTGGCCACACTCAGCATGGGTGTGGCAGGATATGATTCCGGCAGAGTTTGAATGTTTTGTGTTCCCATACGTGAAGGACTAGGAAGTTGAGCTTCTGTTGCTCTATGATCCTGCGATGGTAACGGAGCGTTGTCCTTCAATTGTGGTGCCACGATTTGTATGGGAGTCTGTCCTGTAGGTCTTATAGGAGGGTGAACACGTCTCTTAAATGACGCAGTAGGGTCAAGCAATTTTTGGAAAAAAGCTGCACTTGTGGAAGGTTTGTTATCGTCGAAGTCATTAATGGAATTTAAAGGAATATCTTCATTAAGTTCCTGTTCTTGCTTTAACTGTGGCGAAAAATTGTGCTCCAATAAGTTTTTGTTTTTAGAGGTATTTTCTATAACAACTTCTGCTGCTATTTCCGGATGTTGGTCATAACTGCCGGTTATAATTGCTTGAGAGTCTTCTGTATCGTCGTTCGGTTCGGCTTGGGTAGGCCGCTTTTTTAAGGGCAAAGAACAGGCAGAATTTGAATCATGAGAAAACTTGTCGATTTCAAAATTATCAATTTCCTCATCCTCGTTATCTTCCTCGTTATACTCCTCAGCTGGTTGCGTTGTTGGTTTTTCCTTGTTTGAAATTTCGTTCACTTCAACAGTGTTATTAGTTTCCGAGTCATTTTCATTTGCAGTTTCCACATCACTGTGTGTTGGAGGAGAATTGATTTTTACAGTTCTGTCCCCTTCTTTTGTTTGATTTTCATTTTGACTATTCCTTTGAATTTTCTCTTCATTTATTGCCTCCCCTTGGCAAGCCGTTTCAGGAGAGTTACATTTTATCGTGTTGGTGTCATCTTTCGATTGATCATTTTCACGATTAGTTGCTGTTACCGACTCTTCTTCACTTAGGCTTTTCACCTCGCTGTCTGTTGAGAAAGTCTTGTTGCATTGTTTCGTGTTGCCAACATCTTTTTTTGAGTTGTCATTCTCACGATTTGATATCTTAAAATAAGTTTTGTTATTTGGGGTCGTGTGTATGGATATTGATATAATCGGAATTTTAGGAAATGAGAATATGGCTGAAACACCTCCAGCTTCAGAATCATTCGTTTTGATTTCATCCAACTCTACAGTCATATGCTGCTTTTCATTAACAGTTGCTTTCATTTGATGCGGCGTTATTTCGTCTTTAGAGGACTCTTTTATTACCGAATCATCATGTTCTTCATTTTCAGTGTTTTCGCATGAACTTTCGCTTTGAGATTTGACAGTTTCCTCCAGGATTTCTTTTGTAGATGGGTGGCTGCTTAATTTTGTTAATAAAGCCGGTTTCTCAATTTCCTTTTCATGTGAACATTCTGTTAATGATTTTATGCCTTCTGGCGAGTTGTTTAAAAGATTTGATTGTTTACTTTGGTCAATGTCTGGATGAATATTCTTGGGTTGTATATTTTCATCATTATTATTATTTGATGTTATAGTCTTCGATTCATCTTCATTCTTGAGTGGCGGACATTTGGCCTTTTTCTTTGACTTTCTTCTCAATTCTGTTCCGGAATCTGTAATATCTATCTCTCGTAATCTTTTTAAGGTTTCTTTTCCAGTATCAGCAACTAGAAATAAACTATTCAGGTCTTCTTTGTCCTCACTGTTCGTGGGGAAAAGTTTAGTTACGGCATCTTTGGGAGGGTCGTTGCTGCTTGTGGATAATGTAGTTGCAGAGCCTATAGTCTTTTTATTTAGAGCACTTCCCACTATATCGTCAGTTTTATTATTAAAGTCTTCCAAAAGTTTGTCCGCTTCACACTCTTCTATGGGTAACATGGTTAAACTCATGGCAGCTGGTATATCCGACGTATTTTCGGTCATAACATCCAAATCTAAGCGGCACATGGTAGGTGTAGAGCAATTATTTTCAAATTCAAAGTCCATTTCATTTTTATCCTGACATTCACTTCCTACAGAATCAAGGGGAGACGACGAAGGTTCGTTTGGTAGACCAGCTAAAAATTCAGCGCTAAAGTTCGTAACTGATTTCTGGGAATTCTGTCCAGTTTCTGTATGCTTCACAACAGATTCATTATTTTGCTCTAAAATAAGAGATGTTATGCCATCAATAACAATGTCTTCACCGCTAGCTTTGTTTTGAATTAGCTCAGGAATACCAGCATCTTTCGCAATAGGCCCTTCCGGCTCAGTAGCAATCTCATTTGCCTTCATTTCATTTCCTTGCAAAACTTGAAATGTACTTTCTTCTTCAGATGCTGATAACGCTTTATTTTCATTACCCGAATTTGTCGGGTTTACTTCTGACATATTATCGGGTAATACGTCGCTTTCATATTGGTGATCAATCATATCATTTTCCAAATTATGTAAATTTAATTGAAAATTATTTTTATCGATTTCGTGCAACACTACTTTGTCTAGTTCCTGACAATTTGTTATACTGTTACCACTGGTTTCCTTTTCGAGAACATGTCCATTCTCTTCAACTAGTTTTGCACAAGATTCATTATAATTACCAGTTTTGATAAGAATATCACTTTGTATGATAATACGCGGCTTTTTAGTTTTCTCTTGCGACTCCCTGTTAATTTGGTTATCATTTGTTTTTTGCATTTCGTGATTGTCAGTAATTGCACAAGTCAAACTATTGATTTCATCAGTAAGAAGTTTGCTTATTTTCGATAAATCATCCACTGTAGAATGATCAACATCTACAGGCTTAAGAGCTTTTAAATTGCTTTTATTTTCAAAAATATCAGTATCAGTTACCTCCTGGGCAGTAGCAGATTCCCAATTCAATTTATTTTCAATAACTGGTACTTCTGGCTCAGGCAATAACTTAATTTCTTTAAAAGCATCTTCGTTTAAAGTTATAGGGGGCTTCTTTATGGGGTCCGCTTTAAAAACATCTTTACGTTTAATGTAATAAGGGAGCTTTTTTAGGGACACTACACTTTGTATTTTTAAAGGTTTCGGGCTTTTGACAACTAATTTTCTGGTTACGGGCAAAGGTTTCTTAAAAATTATATCATCGTCCTGTCTATCTGTTGTACTTGTTATGAAATTATTTTCCAATTGAGATGATACAGTTCGTGTGCATAGGGAGCTATTAGAATGATTATTTGAATTATTTTTGATTAATGTAAGTGTTGTTGTATGTGGCCTTTCCTTACTAATGAAGTTACTTTTAAAATTGGTTAATGAAATATCTTTATCTAATCTTAGTTTTTTCAAATTTATCTTAACATTTTTTATAGATTTTTGTTTAATAATAAAATTAGAAGATTTTTGTTTAAAAACTGACAAATTTTTATACAAATTTGAGCTCTTATTATTGTGATTGTAATGTTTTACATTAAAAGATGCTTGTTTGATACATTTTACATTTGTTGGTTCTGCAGTTTTGATTGAGTAGAAACAATTATATTAGACAATTTTGCTTGGTTTTTGGTTGCGTTAAAATGTTACACACACAGTATTTCATTTTCTTGATGTATTGTTTTAATTCATTCAACGGTTCAGAATTAAGAAAAAAGTAAAATAAACAAATTCCTACCTTGTTGTTTGATGGAAGATGTAGTCGAAGTGGAGCCTAAAGTTGAAGCTGCGTCCTCATTGTTGCGGCCACATGAAAAACGTTCAAAGCCGCGCAAGTGAGAATACTCTGGGGCATCGGAAACTTTATATTTTATTTGATGAAGGGCTGGTAGTTTGTGTGGCGATGTTTGTGATGCAGTAGAACCGGTTGGTCCTAGGGGTTTGGTGTTAAATTGTACTCTCTTCTTTTGCTTCTTTGGAGACTGTAATGAAAATGTTAAGGCTTTTCAAACTGTTCCCTAGGACTTGATATTTCTCTTTCTTTTAACCTACCTTTGCTGCTGAGCTATCTGAATAGTAATATTGTTTATCCTTATATAGCTGCTGCTGCTGTGGGTAACGTGATGTGGTCTGTGAGAAGACAACTTTGTCATTATGCATGTTATTGTAGGTGGGATACGGTCCCATCGGTCGAATTTGTTTGTAATATATGGGCTTTTCGGTACTTTTAATTGCTGTAGGCAAAAATGCATAGGCTTGGACTTCCTCTTCCTCGTCTTCATGTTCATCCTGAACATCTGTACTGTCATCTTCTTCGTTTTGGTTTTCCTCTGGCGGTGTAGAAGATATATGTAAACTGTCCCTTCTCAAATATTTATCCATGTTCAACGATTTATTTGATTCATCAGCACAAGAATTAATTTTATCGTTTGTTTCATGCACGTTACTTTTTTTGGCCTGGTAAGTACGTAAAATGCCAGATAAAAATCTAGGAGATATTTTTGTAACATCGTTTGTATCTTCATCAGGTTCCAATGACTCCAATTCAGAATCACAATGCAGGGGTGTGTTCGTAAGAGGATAATTATCCACAAATAAGTCCTCAGAATTACATTGTTGGGTAGCAGTTGCTGTGGCCGTAGTGGGTGTTTCCTTACTTCCAGCAGCCGAGATTTCAGTCTCTTCTTCTGAATCAGAATCTAATGAAATTATTGCATCCTTTTCACCACTTGAGATCAGTTGATTAGTTTGTTGCTTTTGCAATAACAATTGCGATTCTCGATATTGTTGAGCTAATTTTCTAAATTCATTTAACCATTTGTCATGGCGTTCACTTAGAGAAGTTACTGGGTTCATAGGTTCTTCTTCCTCTGTCAAATCTACCGTATCAACAACTGTTTTCTCTTCCAGTTTGATATTTGACATACCACCACTTAAAGGTTCTAAACGTACCGCGGCAAACAACTGGGCAAAGTCTGCAGTTAACGACGAGCATACGACAACAACGTCATCATCTTCATCATCACAGAGATTCTATGGTAAGATTTTCAAAAATAGTTTATAAATATATTTTAAGAGTTTTCCTACTATAAAGTATGTTTGCTTCAATGGTATTTTATCAGTTTAAAATTTGTTATCATTATAGTTCTTGATACTCTGGCAAATATTTTACTTAACACACAATTTCAGCGACTAACTGCTGTTTGTGCAATAAAATATATTCATTTCTCAAGACTATCAGACCTTTTACTAATTCTTCACTTAAAACAAAAGAAATCGAATTTTTATTTTCATATATGTACGAGGTCTGATCAAAAAATAACTGTTATTTTCAAATTTCGTGAGTTACAATGTTCGATTAGCGCATTTTTTCTGTTATGTTGGTACACATGTTGTATATGTTGGTAATATCTGCCATCTTGGATTGTCAGTTTGTTTTTGACAGATAAAAAGGCTAGTCGTGTTTTGGTGTGATCTTCGATTTTTTACTATTCGAAAAAATGGATCAAAGAAACTGTATTAAGTTTTGTGTAAAAAATTAAATCAAGAGGAAAAAGTCAGCGGGGGCCAAGTCCGCTGAATACGATGGTTGAGGCATGATAACGGTTTTGTTTTTGGCCAAAAAGTCACGCACAAGCCTCGATGTGTGTTCCAATATTTATCAATTTTGGAACAATCTTCGCTGCCACACGTTTCATGCCTAAAACATTCGTAAAAATTGCGGTTCATCTTCTCGGCGTTCCTTAAACCGGTTATACCACAATTGAACTTGTGTTCTGCTCATAGTAGACTCGCCAAACGCCACAGTCAACATTTCAAATGTTCTTGCGCATTTAATTTCATTTTTTACACAAAACTTTTCTTGGTCCATGTTTTCGAATAGTAAAAAAATGGAAGAGCACACCAAAAAACGACTAGTATTTTTATCTGTCAAAAACAACCTGACAATCCAAGATGGCTGATATTACCAACATATATAACAGACATGTGTACCAACATAACAGAAAAAAATGCGATAATCGAACATACGTAACTCACGAAAATTGAAAATAAGTTATTTTTTGATCAGACCTCGTATGATTATTGAACTGACCAGAACTAATATATACATAAATACATTTGCATAATTATACAAAAACTCCCAAAAGAGCAATGAGAATTGCCAAAATACAAACAAAAACGCTTAACAAACTTTGCAAGTACGTAATTTGAAAAACAATTATTATTCAGGACTGTTTTCTTTGAAATTACTTTAGTATATTAATTAAAATTTTTATTTATTCAATATTTTGCTAACAGTTTGTTAATATCATAAGGACGTTAACAGTTTGTTGTTGAATTTTAGTAAATAAATTTCTTTCCTATAATAACCTTTACTTATTATAGGGCAAAACAAAAATATTAATTTCTTATTTATAAAATATATTCTCCGAGAAATCTTTTTAACAATTTCCGAAACAAAGTAATATTATATTAATGTTGTATGTATATAACAAAATACGTAATTTTATTCAATCTTCAAAATTGAAAATTTAGAAGAAGCATTCTGTGTAATATTTTTTTGTATAATACGACAATGATTATAAAGATAAATTAAGTCTTATAATTCATGCCTTAGATTAAATAAATTAATAATAATAGTAATAATATTCCGTTCTAGCCAGTTTTCGACTCTTAATTACTCAACCACTTGTAAAAACATATTTGAAAAAGAAATTTCTCAATCGAAAAAGTGCAACTTACCACCACAGCTCCAATTGGTTTAAGAGCATTATCTATTATGGATGCCTGCAATTAAAAATAAGTAAATATTAAATTTTTTCTCATTAACAATATCCCGTTGTTTAACCTACATTACGAATGTCCCGGTAATATGTTAAGTTGTTTAAAATTGTACGGGTTGCTGTACTGTGCGTAGTATACATGGGTAAATATGCGCCGTATAAGTTATTCGAGCACAATGAAACGGAAGGCTTCATAAAATTTTCGGCGAAATTGACAACTAATAATTTATCATTCTCCTCCTTTTGCATCATCATCCAGCGGTAAAACACAATAATGTACAACATGTACAATTTGTCAGGCAAGACATTAACTTCCGCTACAGGTTTTAATGGTATAAATTCACTGAAATAGTTGTTTAAGAGAACCTCAATGAACCATATGACGTCAAATTGACTTGATAAAATGTTTACCTAAATATTGCACACATTATATTCCGGGCATTGAATAATTTTGGTACATAAACCAACGTTCTAAGTATATTAATAAGAGTTTCACTCTACAATTAAAAGAAATATGCTTATATAATTTATTGTTTCATTACAAAAATATTTTTGACCGCCAGTGTTTACCTCCTCCTCCCGTATTAGATGTCTGCGTATTATGTAAATAATACGCTGCGCTATTAAAATCTGTTCATTTTGGGCGGCATCAACACTAAGCCTTAGCTCGCACACTATAAATATTGACATAATTTCACACATTCTATAATTGTATTCTTCCAGCTGAAAATTGGTAAACAAACACATGCCGTTAGGTGGATTTTTTATTCATTTGTAAGTTTTTTTTTTTATTTTGCCATATATCTGCATATAACTTACATCTGATAGACATGTACATAATTCCTTAAAAATATCCATTGTGCGCACAATATTTTGCGCCAATTTATAAGACAGATCGTATGACTCCAGAGCTTTTTCGTAAATTTCTTTGCAACCACTTTAAAATATTAACAAGTTAGTCAAACGATATATTTCGATATTAATAAAAACATTTACCTTTTATACTTATTAATTGTGTGCATCAATTGCGAACTTATTGAACTCTTGTGTAGACCCGAAATGAACCTTTGTAAATCCTGATATGTGGCCTCAATAAAAGGAAAGACTTTACATATTCTCATGTGTAATTCATCCTGTGTTGTTGATGATGTCGATGGCGAAGGTGAGGTTGCTGTTGGTATATCTAGGTTTTTTGTTTTCATTTCATTTTGTGGTCCAGCCACTTTTGCTGAACGAAGGGCTTGCAATGCTTTAAAAGACATCATTCTAAATATATATAAACAATTAAAAGAAAACTTTTTATTATAAAATCTTGTACGTGTGTTGAGTTAAATTTATAGAATTCAAATTTTCAATGTTACATGCATATTGCGACATTTAAGTTAAATTTAAATCCCATTTTTTCAAAATAACCTCAAATTCAAGTTGTAGGAAGGTCGGCCTTTCTGTGATGACAGCCATTGAGTAAACTCATTTTCAAGTTAATACAACAAATTATTATTCATAAGTATAAAACCTGGTAAAGGTCTTCTGCTACACAATGAATTTTCCTGATTTGAAAAATTATCAGTCAATATGTGGCAAATTTAGTTTAAAAACGTGATCTATTAGAAGCGGCTTTTTAAAGTACACAAAATTAACACAGGAATATTGCGTTTTATCTTAAATAACAGAATTTTTATTGTGAATTCATCGTATTCACGAACTCTTTATAAATTCATCAATAAACATGTTTTTAACTGAAGATACGTTTTCTTTCGAATCGAAGTACATAATGATGGATTATGTAATCCACCAGATGTCATCATAGAAAAATAACGAAATTCAAGTACATAATTGGAAATCCCACGTGCAATATTAATTGAAATAGCATTTTAATAATATTACAATTATTTTAACAAGGATAGCAGGCAGCACGTTATAATTTTGGTATACAAATAATAAAAAATTATTTAATGCAACTTTAACCACTGGAGGTGCAACTAGGGCTTATATTACAAGTTCGTTGCCTTTAGTTTTCTTTATTCAAGTTTCATTATCGGACGGCATATAATTTTTACTCATTTGCAAAAAATTTAAATAAGTTAACAAATTTCTTATTATCCTTATAAATTAGTGCCAATAACAGGGACATGTCATTTTGAAAAGAAATGAAATGTACCTGCGAGCCACATCAGCGAAAAATTCCAGCTGTACGAATAGTAACATAATTTTATTTTCTCATATTTAGCTTAAATAAAATGTAAAAGAATATAAAAACATATATTAAATAAATTATAAGGTATGCTAAATTCGTGTTCAACACTGTATACGCGTCCTAGCTTCCAGTGCTTCTGTATGTGTCTGGATATACATATACACATACATATAAGTAAAGCAGGTAAAAATTATTTGTAAAGATAATGTAAAGAAAAAATTACATTGTAGTTCACTATTAGCCTTTCAATATATTTTTGTGTAGATACATTTGAATGTACACACACACACATACATTTCTATGGCATGCATATGTAACGAATGCCGTGTAGGAGAATTTTCTACAAGGATCACAAAACGCATGTTTTTTTAAAATAGGTAATTTGTTAAAAATATTCTCTTGCTCGTGTATGGTATTCAAACAAAGAATTCTGACGCATTTAGTAACTAAGGGTTCAGCTAACAAAGAAATGAAATAGAAAAATGCATCTTTCCAATGAATTTGTTAATACATGTAGAAAGAAAACATGTAGTAAGCAAGTACTTTTCGAAATAGATATTTTTTGTTAGCACAGCAATTCATTTATAGGGAAATGTGTATAACAAAACGTATTATTTCTTTTAATCTTGGTAAGGAAACCGCCTAAATTTGAAATGTGTGTGTAACAGAGTAAAATCCAGTACGGTTTTCCCTAAATATTTTCTGTTTGAAGGATCAACACTAAGTTGAAATTTTACTGTTGAGAAGAAGAGAAATTTTTTTTTGTTTTTTTAAAATTAAACATAAGCCAGTTCTTAAATTTTGTTAATTATAAGACCTACATATACATACACATTAATATATTCGCCTTTAGGGAAACCAGTTTGCAATTAATTTAGTTTGCCATTTAGGCGTTGTTTTAAAAACAGAATTTCTAATTAATACACTTAAATATTGTATGTTTTCATGGCATTATTTTTTAAATAAAAATGTACTCTTATATTTTACTAGTTATTTGGAGCCGACGTTGCCCGGCTTCCCCAACTATTCGACTTTGTACAAAAGGTTTTCATTTAGTGCTTTGCATCCAACTTCTAGAGAATTAAAAACTGTTTTGATGTATTTTCAGTATAAATATTTTTATTTCTTTAGTTAAATATTTTCGGATTATATGGACGCGGTGCGATGTACGTGTCCTATTTCTATGATACTTTCCTGATATGTTAATTTCATAATACTGATAACTTGAGCCAAGTTTCGTAAGTTTTGGTGAAGAAACAAACATTTCGGGAGGAAAAATATGTTCAGGTTACATGGGCGGGATGCCGTTGGCGTGGTCATCTCTGATAAAACTTAAAATATTTCTTGACTGACTTGATCGAAGGATCTGTGCAAAATTTCAGCGTTCTACGACCTCTCGTTATACTTTTTTCCATGAAATGTCATGGGATGTATGAAGAAATCCCACTACGTGCCACACCCACTTGAGATATCAAAAATAAAATTAGCCTATTTTACATCCAAGATATCCCGTAATGTACTGTGAAAATATATATATATGTGTAACTTCAACAATATTTGCGGCGCACACCAAAACATCTCGCCGATTGTAGAATTTTTGTCTACTTACTTGACACTTTATATTTTGGACAATTTACACAGTATCTTTATAAATTATAGCCTATGTGTTATTCTGATGTGTAAGCTAAATTATTGTAAAGTTCCATTAAAATCCATTCACTAGTTTTTGCGTGCAAGAGCAACAAACACACTCACAAACATTCGGCTTTATAATATTAGTAGGATAGTAGTATGGCAATTCTTTCGAAAATTTATTTTTTTAAATATAATTTTAAAAACTTCTTATATGTTCTACTCTTGTTATCTTACTAAATTTCATCCTACTTTATTCTTATTTAATTACATAAACATTATAGACCCTCAATAATCAGTTTAAAATTTTTTTTTTTAAATATCTGAACAGAACAACAACTAGATTAAAATATAAAAAAGAAGTTTTATAACTATAGTTTATAAGAACTTTTGTTATCTTTATATGTAAGGATTTTTTGTACACAGACAGAAATAAATAAAATAAAATGATTTACTTTTTAGACCTTCAAAAGTTATCTATCTGTGAAAGAGAGAATGTGAAAGATAATATGTTGTGTAATGGTTTACACTATGTGATGATATTTAATTTCAACACATATTAAGTAACCGTGACCAACTAAGTGGGATTCCACTCTCATCCTGCTGGATACACTTTGATACTGCACTGTTCGAATTAGCTCAGGTCATGTGTTTCAGAGAATCCACTTGCGAGATATCAAGGGTCTTATGGCCCCGCCTAGACTCTAAGAGAACGAAGGATCTTTTGAATTTCGCAAAAGGTCATCTATGCAGTATAGTAGCCACATTTACTGGTCACTGCACCTTTGGGATCTATGTCAGGCGCATGATTCTCCTTTATAATGACTACTGCTCCAGTTGCAATGACGAGGAGGAGGAGGAAAGCATTGTACAGTTCTTCTGCTTCTGTCCTGCTCTGGAGAAGCGGCGCCTACAGTCACGTTTTGGAGATATTAGAGATAGAACTGAAGAGCCTGAGTCTCTTTATTAGGAGCAGTGGCTGGTTCGGCAGCTGACTCCCCTGAGGCGTGCGTGCACGGCCAGAATTCTTGTCTATTTACGTATCCCACCTTCTTACTATCCTTCTTACCTAAACTCCGACAATCGCCTCCTTCTTCCTCACCTCTCTCACCTATACACTTTCCTTTCCTATGCAGGTAGCACAAAGGTATCAAATTAATTGGACCCAAGTGGGATGGACTCTACTTTTTCTTTTACCAGCAACCTGTTAACCTAACTTAAAGTAACCCTTATAATTATTTTCCAAATTATTAAGGTGGTAATTTTAGATTTGTGCTTAAAACGGTTTTGTGTCTGGAAGACATTTGCACGGACCGCAAATCGGTTTTCAAAACATTAATTTTTTCCTACCGGCTATAAATGTTGTCGCACACAAGAACTAAGAATGACATACCAACGATTAGCCGGCTGGCAACAACAAAGCCCACATTGTTTAATGCTACTATCAATCGCAAATCTTTAAGTATTGTATTAATAATATAAATATTTATGTATGTATCCCATTCTAAGGGAAAGTGAAATTTTGTCTTCTTCATTATTTTGATTTTGTGGGGACATTTGCATGTATGTATGTACACGTATTTATGTGTGTAGTAGCATGTATACTTTACAGATAAAGCAAGAAAATATTTCCCATTTGCATTTTTCTTACTCGTGCACTGTTAATGGGCGGTTGGGATTCAAATACTTTTTTAAATCATAAAAACTAAATAGTGTGTGTGTATATATGTTTGCAAATATTTTCGGTGCATACATACGTCCATACATACATACATATGTTCGTAGCTCTTAGTGAATTAAATTGTACAAAATTAATGAGTTAGTGTGAACAAAGTTGAAGACAAAATATTTGTTAATCATGTTGGCGAAACCTGTTTAATGATTGTATTAACATATTCAAACTTTCTTCAGCGATGGAGTAAAATGTCAATAACTTTTTTAAATTTCTCAATCCCGATTCAGCCTCTTAAAATTTTGCTAGTCACATTATTTTTCTGTGAGAAAGTAGGATACAGACTACAAATTGCATATGAAGTGTGGGTATCACTACTCATATTTAAGTTTATATATTTTCTTCCCGCTTTTTTCTTTTTTGTAATGACAACGAACAAGCAAACAGGATAAATTATTAAAATATATACAAAAAATAAACTAGCAAATTGCGCCGAATACACAATTCAGGTTATGTGAGACTCATATTTATTTACTAAAATTTTTGAAGCGACTTTTGTAACATAATACACACGAGCAAACTTCATACGTTTACACATAAATACATAGTATGTGTGTGCACAGTTATGCATCCAGTCTAGACTTAGCACTTGCTGTATCTTCATAATCTATAGTTTATTGCTATTTTCATCTAATTTCGGGTATTTAAGTTTCCCTCAAAAATATTGTCGATACACGAGGTATTTTATTGCATTGGCATGTTCGATATCAAATATATAACTCTTATTTTTCCAAACAAAGAAGATAATTTGGAAAGCTAAATGACATTGTTTTTGTAATCCAATGGACTTTCTATTTTACTTTCCTAGCAGAAAATAAACGCAGCATTCCTTTAGGAACCACATTTTATTTAATTTTTATTTAAAGAAGTTATTTCCAATGGCATAATGGAATATTTTTTATTACCCATATGCTTTGTTCCCAAAATAACAAGTTTTTAATAATATTAATTAAAAGATTTTTTATTATCGTAGGTATTAAGAAATTTTTACTATTTGTTTAAACGGAAAATTTAAATAATTTTAAATCATACATATGTATGTATCCTACTAATATTATAAAGCCGAATGTTTGTGGGTGTGGATGTGGGGATCTTTGTTCCTCTTTCACGCAAGAGCTACTGAATGGATTTTAATTAAACTTTACAATAATTAAGCTTATACATCAGAATAACACATAGGCTATAATTTATAAAGATATTGTGTAAATTGTACAAAATATAACGATAAGTGTAAAGTAGGTAGGAAAAAAATTCTACAATTGGCGACATGTTTTGGCGTGCTCCACAAATATTGTTGAAGTTACACACGGGCTTCTAAAGCAAAAAACCTGCATATTTATGCTGAACGAAAAAAATTTTTTAATACAGTTTGTAGGAGTATATTGCAATAGCTACCTATAACTTTTGCATTACCACCAAATCAATCCTAATAAAATAATATATTTGAATGTGAAATTGTAATTGGTTAATGGCTATACGCATACATATTTCCAGCTAGACACAATATATCTCTCAACACATGGCCTGCATTTAAACTGATATTCCCACGGGTTATAGACTTACGCAGGTGGAACCGCGGAGCGCAGTTCTAGTATAATATAAAATAAACCCACTATTTCTCCATTTTTGGTCTTTTTAGCCGATTTTTATGCATTCGTGCATTTAATTTGTCCAGAGCTGTCATCAATAATCATTTAGTATTCTACTCCTAAAGGACATGTTACACATTTAAACACTCTTGATTAATCCTGTCTTCCCTTAAAAAAGTGTTTTCTGTAATATTTAATTAATGATTTATTTCTTATACACATACATATGTATGTAAAAGCACATCTTTATTAAGAATTGTTTGTATAGCATGTACATACATGTTTTTATATACCTATTTCATTGGCGTATCAATTGGTAACATAACGATATCTTATGATATTACTTGGGAGTTCTAAACCCTGGATATTATCATGGAATATTCTATATATAACTGTAAGTATATAATTGCTCAATCCACAACCCTTATTGTATCATTCAAAGTTGTATTTGAATATACAATGAATGTAGATACGATTACATACCTATATGTACATCTGTATGTTTCTTCCTCATATATATATATATATATATATATATATATATATATATATATATATATATATATATATATATTAAGGAAGAAAACTAGATTGATTGACGTTAAGCAAGGTGTACGTACATACATACATCCATCCATCATAACTGGAATTACAACCGAAGACATATTAACAAAATAAAAAATTAAATAATTATTTTTTTATACCACGTCTCCATTGTTCGCATTGTTTTGTAAACAAAATTTCTATATACATTGGTGCATGTTATATATATTCATATGTATAAATGTAAACACCTATAACACTGTTAATACGTTTAATCAGATTTTTCTACACAATCCATGCATATTTTACTAGCCTTCCTAGGTACATATATATCTAGATAACTTATATACATGCATGTGTATATGTATGTAGGTATACGTATATATATTTTAAAGATATAAATTTAAAAAAAATTAATACTTAAAAATAGTTGAATTTATCTTTATTAGCCAAAGAAATGCGCATAATTTCTTGTTAGGCTGGTTTTATTCATGCTTTTATCTTTCTCCTACCAAAATATTATAAACTGATTGTATTTTTTCGTCAATAATTTTTCTCTCATTCAGTAAGTGGAATTTCCTTAACCAAATAAATATATATAGCTGAAAATCTCTGCAGACCTTCTTCGTATCTCAAAGCTGGTCTATGGGAAAAATTACTGTGTAAACAACAGCAACAACAACAGAAAATGAGCACCTTACCACCACTTAGAAAGTTATGCAAAAAAAAAAAAGAAATACTTAGCACAAATATAAAATAACAACGCGACTTACGTTTACGCTTTTATTATTTTGTATCAATATGTGGGATAAAACCCTTTATTATATTTCTAGATTGTTGCAGTTATTAATTTTATTATTTTTTTTCGTTTCTGGAAATATTTTCTTTGAAAATATCTTATTTTTTTCATGCTTTTTCTTGTTTGAGGTAATTTAATACAGAAAAATTAAAAATGGCGACCTCAAAGAAAAAGGCATAATACATCTTTTTTAATTTGACTTTCATGAAGCAAAAACACATTTTTCACACTGAAATTTTGAAAATATTCTTATTCACACTTTGATAACATGTACTTTATGGTTATTTTAAATTAATATTAAGTTATTTTAACATAAAATTATTATTTTATATTTGACGTGAGCGATATAAAAATTTTCTTTCGCTTTTACGGTTCTTTTTTTCTGTTCAGAGTTGCTGTCAGCGTATTTGGAGAAAATAGATGCTCAAACAAGTACTTTAATATTTGGGATAACAGTGTTGACAACACACTACATTATATGTATAATAGTAGTAAAGACTTGATCCAATTATATGCCATTATGATTGAGGGGTCTTAATGGCAATGATGGCAGTAAAAAAGAGAGTTTTCATAATATGTATTGAAAGCCACGATATACAATAGAAAGTTTTCTTGAAGATAAGGGTGTAAGAAAATAACATGTCAGTCCGTTGATGAAGGGATAGCACTGGTCACTGAAAATAACTGCCAGTGATTGATATTGTCGTGTATTAAAGAATAGAATAACAGCACACTTTTTCGTCGGCCCTGTAGCGAAAATATTAGCCTGTGAAGTAAAATGTTTAAATAGCTAAAAGCATCACAAAGGGACCGATTCGACGGACCCAAGTGGATTGTCCCGCCAGGGACAACGGCCCTCTAACCTGAAATAGCTAAAAAAGACCCTATATTCTCATCTTCCTTTCAATACTATCCCCTCCTTTCTAGTTCCGGCGCATTGCGTTGCATATGTTGGGCTCATCCTCTGAGTACTGGTTCGAGTTAAAAATAAAGCAACAGAATGAATTGTTGCTTGCTTGAAATCTCGTTATACCTCAAGAATTATAACTATGAAATACATTGAAGTGGTGCACTACGAGGACACAGTGTATACAAGCCTTGATATCAAGGTAACCAACCAATGGCAGAGAAAAAGAAACTCTCATCTAGCGTAACAGTACCCCTTTTATTTATTTCGTCATGGTGTATAGATAAAGCGGCCTTTAGACGATGACGCTTGGCACGTCAGTTGGCCATGATGGGAGGGAATGCTTTGCTCCTACACTATCATGCGAAGCGGCCTAATAAAACGGGCCATGCTTTGTAATGTTGTCTTGTGAACCTGAAAAAGTCATCCCATTCATCATTATCTAGCAAAACTGATTTATGTTTAGCGATGCCGTTATTGGTGGGAATAACTACTCATATTATTTGAATAGCAGTTTATGTATACAGTTAAATTATGTTAGATTATTATCTAAATACAGATTTATAAAGATATATAATGCCTAACTCATAAAAATATTTATGCATATAAAGTGCTTGTGATAAATTTTGACTCAAAATATTTTCTTATGGAATAGACCTTTGTTATCTTTCTATTATATTATTAGTTATAATTATTTTTGAAGCTAAATTATTCTTGTTTCTGTTCCACAAGTTTATAAAAGTGTTTTACACTCGTTGACTGCTCACAATTCAGAAATTAAAGTCATGCTCAAATATTTGATTTTAATATTTTTTATTTAATTTAATTACATGTACATATAAAAAATATAATTAATTAAAACTTGAAGTTACTTATAACTTATTACAAAAAAACGGAAAGCAAGATTTTTATTTTATAAAAAAAAACAATATTTAGATTGTTATTTTATTCTTATAAAAATGTTAACACTAACAGTGGGATTAACCAGTATTTCCACTGAGCTGTTGTGTTTTTTATATGTAGATGCAAACAAAAAATGCAATTCTTAAAAATGAAGTTTAATAAACTCGAATTGTTTTCGTATTTCATGAAGGGATTTTTAGTTTTTTTACGTAAATTAAATGAAACACTAATTCAATGGTGGGCGGAGGAGGAAATTAAGAACTTAGTTATAGAGAGAAGGAAATATATGGGTGTATATGTGATAAATTTACAATTCATCCTTCTTGTGGTGATCATCATCTTCTTCCTCTTCTTCGACCTTTTCTTCTTCTTCATCGGCCTGTGTAAAAGAATCAAAAATATAATAAAAAAGTATAAAATATTTGTACGAAAATTAAATAAAATTTGCTTTCAATGAAACTTACAGGTTTAACATCACCACCAGCATCTAAGAACTTAACGAATTCATCTAAAGTTCGGTCCAAATTATAGTCGATGACCTTGTTGTCACCCTTGCGGTACAATTTGATAGTGGGGAATGAAGAGATCTTAGTATGTTCCAATTCATTGGCAGTTGAATCCATCTTGGCAATGAGAATTGATTCATTATCTTTATATTTTTCACCCAACTGATCATAGATGGGAGCCAATTGTTTGCAGTGACCACACCAGGGAGCATAAAATTCAACCAAAACATCTTTGCTCTTGTCCATAACAATTTCATCAAATTTGTTAGCCACCAAAACTTTAACGGGATTTTTGTCCCAGTCTTCGGGCAAATCTTGTGATAACAAATGTTGCTTGAGTTTGCCTTCCATGAATTTTTGCAAAAAGTCTTTGATGGTTTCGGCAGACATGTCATTGCTTTCAGGCTTGTATTTAGCCATATCTTCCTCCAATTTGATTAAACGAATAGATGGTACTTCTGATTTTTTCATGCCGAAGAATTCAAAGATGCGATCGTGATTATCTTCGTCAGCACAGATAGTAACAAAAACAACATCCTCACGGTATTGCTTGGCAATATCCTTCAATGGTACAACATGTTTCTCAATGTGGCCTGCTTTTGTGGACACGAAGAACAACAAGTGGGATTTGATTTGACCACCGAAGATCTTGGATGCAGATTCGTGGTTGAATTCAACAATCAAAGGCAAAGATTCAACTTGAGCGAATTTCTTGAGATCCTCCAAAGTGAAAGTCTTCTTACCGAAAACGGTTTTCTTGTCATCGAAAGGTTTGAACATAACAACATTGCCATCCTCATAGCCGTAATTAGTGTGAACTTCATCGCTGCTGGCCAAACCAAAAGCAATATGATCCAATTCACTAGCAGCAGCAACGAAGACTTTAGCGGCTTCAGAAGTCAAATCTTTGAAGAAACCAATAATAGCTATCTATAAAAAATACAATTAAATTACAAATATTTATATATTTATGAAGAAGCTTTAAAATTTTATCTTCATTTAAACACTTACTTCATTTGCAGTCAAGAATTTTTCGGCTTCTTCGACGGAAGACAAATCGCTGGCGGGAGGACCGGTTTTCTTGACAACCCAACTAACAATGTCGTCGACTTGGCGACCACCAGTGTAATCTACGGGAACTCCGTTGCGGAAGAATTTCAATGTGGGATACCCTTGTACATTATATTCCTTGTTGAAAGGATTTTCGACAGTAGCATCAAATTTAGCCAATTTAATATTCGATTTGTCATCAGCCAATTTTTTAGCAGCTTTAGCATATTCAGGCGCCAAAGCTTTGCAGTGACCACACCATGGAGCATCTAAAATGTACATATATAGTAATTAATGCTTTTTGTTTGTCATGTGGCCAAGTATGTCTATATGCCTGCATTTCATTGGTTCTTACACCAAATCATCAGTAGACTTTAACCTAATTCCAAAATAACAAAACCTCTCAGCTTATACATAAACTCCCAAAAATGAATTGAGAATTACACAAGCAAAACCATAGGATTTGAAGTTCAAGAAAACACAACAAACAAATTTTATTCGATATAAATCTATTTTGTTTTTCAACCTTCATACAATTAGTCTGCCGTTGGCAAACAATAAAGGTATATAAAAAAGGCACAATGAAAAACAAAATCTACACAAAACGTTTTTAAAAACAAATATAGAAATGATACGAATTAATCAATACGTGTAAAAAATGGAATCATGAATAAGCAACTACATTTTCCCGATAAGGAATTTGAAATATTTTGAAAAATATTTAGGTACATGTTTAATTTTTTGAACATATTTTTAATAATTTCAATAATTTAAAAATATGCGTATACTATATGAAAGCCAATCAATTACATATGTATGTATATAATTAAATATATATGAACATACATAAATATGTATGCACAAACATATTGCCGCGTGTGTAAAAAAACACATTACTTTAAACGTTATTAGTTTATAGTAAAACCAATATCTATCAGTAAGGGCAATTTTTCCGTTACTTATGTAGACGCCACACATAGAAACCAATGTAGAGTTGCACAGACCATGGTGAATAAATATATTTCACCATAGCACAAGCCTTATTTTTATAGGCGACCTTGTGTTTATACCAAGCCATCTAAGCAAGAGAAAGTATTAATTTTTTCCAGTAAATACAAATAAAAATAAGAATAAAGATCAAGAACAACTAAAAACTTTTGTGCGTCTTAACATCTGTTTTCTTTTTTCTACCGCTGCGCTTGTTAAATAACAGATGTATGTATGTATGTATAATAACAGGGTATTTAAAAAAAACTTACTGATTAAAAAACAATTAAGCGGATGTGAAAAAAGTAAATAAAAATTTCGTGTATCTTTTTAAACACGTATAATGCAATTTGTACAATATATGTAATTAAATTAGTATGGAAACAGAAATGTGTATATATTTTAAAAGTTTACATGTAAAATATAGAGAATGATAAGCTTAATGAATAGAATTCTATCATTAAAAATCATATTCCACGTGTATATCATATTCCACGTGTATATCATATTCCACGTAAGTAGACACTCAACGGAATGAATGAAGTGATTCATTTAACAAGTGTTTTTCAGTAGGAGTAGATGCTTTGTACAATGACGTGTTTCAGCGATGTGCACACTCGTTCACTATGTATTACTTTTGCACTCGTGTCTGAAGATGGCATTTTTAAACATTAATTAACACGATGGAGATAGTATGTTAACATTATCCTGCGTCAGTCATTTAGCGTGTGAACAAAGAGCAAAATTATGCTGATAAAAACGGGGGAATAGGTACTAAATATATATGTATGTATATGTATGCATATATAGATATAGGTATGTATGCATATTAGGAATATATATATGTATGCATATTTTTAGCAAGGATAAACGGCAGTGCTCATTCTAACATATGTTTGCTTTTAACATTTTATTTGCAACAATTTGAATATTTTGTACGTACAATATGCTGGCATTTGCAATAACATCCTTAAAAAGGAACAAAGGGAAAATGCTCGTCTACTCATTCTTAGAAGCGATTTACGTTATTTCCTTTTATGTAATTATTTAAGAAACGATTTTGGGAATACATATAAGTATTTACAATACCCTAAAGAATACTAAAAGCATTGTTTTGCAATAGCATGAAACCTTTTCATTTCAATTGTATTTTTTTATTTATACCTACATTTTTATTTTTGTGACTTAATTTTATCTATACATTTGTCATAAACCCATCAGAGTGTTTAAACAACTGTTCTAAAAGATCAATAAACTTTAGTTCGTAGGAACACTTTTCTTTTGAATAAAAGAACATTATTTGCACACATTTTCAGTGTAAATAAATGAGTTATAAATATTTTTTAAAATAATTAAAAAGCACGTTTTCTTTTAATAACGCCAGCATCATGAATAATGCGAGGCAATCAGAAACGCATTTCTTGTAATTAGTTTTTATACAAAAACTACTGCTGTAACTTTTGCAAGTAATAATTCCCCAAAAATTTTCTGCACGAACAAAATTTACAGCACTTCGATGGCTTAATATAAAAAAAGCCTAACTCACGGAAGTAGAATTCGTAAAATTTCTGACAAGAAAAATTTTGATGGCTTTTTAATAAAATATATTGCATATTTTTTTAATAATTGCATCAAAATTTTTCTTGTGCCAGAAATTTTACGAACTCTACTAAGTTTTTTTCTTTCTACTTTTAGGCCTTTTTTATATTAAGCCATCGATTTGTACTATATTTTTAAATTAAATAACCGGCTTTCAAATTTACCTTTGCTAAATATTTTTGTTCTATACTACTAACAAATTACTATACCACTACAATCTTATAACGTAACCAACAAAACAGACTCTCATCGACAGTCAAGACATCACGCACAGAGTTGGTCAGAAGGGTTAATAAACTCTTGAAATTAAAAAAATATGTAAATAACGGATGTACACCACAGACGGTTGAGTATAAAATAAGAGTTTAATACAAGTATTATTGAATATCATTTGCAATGAACGTGAAGATAAAGGAAAGCTTAACAAAAATTAAACTGAAAACAAATAAAGTCTAGAGCTAAACTTGAATAATAATAGCAACCGATGAAAGAATAAAATAATGTTATGCAAGACGTTAATCTACACGTCATGTGGAAATTCGGTAAGCAATAAAAAGTTTTAAATTCAAACTTATAGATTTGCCCAATTCTTATCAAAGTTTTTAACCTTAATACATAAAGGTTGAGCAACTAAATTGAACGTACATATTCACATGTCCGAGTATGTACCTAATTATGAAAATTCTTATCTTAAAAATGCAATACGGATGTACGTTCTTTTGTGGCTGTTGACAATATATATCATACATACATACTACATACATGCATATGTTTTTATTAAAGTGTATAAGCATATAAAATCAAATACTAGCGTGTTTTACCGCACTCACAGGTGTCACCAAAGAAAACTGATAAAGAATTTGCAGTTTTGCAAAATAAGCGATGATATGATTTACGTGTCCTTTTCGTACGCATATATATGCACATACATACATATCGCAACTTTATTGCAAAATAGTCATATCTCAAAATAAGTTATTTGAATCATCTACATATGTAAACAAAAATGTAAGCATTACATCTTAAGCTGAACAGAAGTTAAAGTAACATAAATTTTGTGCAATGGTATTTGAAAACGTGCATTTTAAAGACTTCAAACATCATGAGTACGATTTATTCTTTATATATATATTATATACCTACATAATATTATATATTTGCACGTTTGTATATATGTATGTATCAACATATGTTATATATACATACATATATCCCAACACATATATCCCAACACATATATTTACATACAAATATATATCCACACATATTCTACTATATACTTAAAAAACATTTACGTTCGTGTACGACAAAATCCAAATAATTAATCGAAGCAAAATATTGATTGAACGATCCGAAACTATTTTTGGATCTGATAACATTTACACTTTGGTTTATCTTTTCCATATACATGAAATTTTTATATTCGCCATGTCAAATGCACATCGTGTAAATACACCTCGAAAGCGAAACAATAAAAAGTAGAGAAAGAGAGACTAAAGCACATTATGTATTTGTAAACCATCCAAGTTATTTCATATCTTACTTTCCATAAACATAGACAATTGATAATTACCAAATATAAAATAAATTATATCTTAACAAGTGACACGTCAGCAGCATAAATATGGAATAATGTGAAGAATTGAACTGTTATTGCTTTCACTACAAAAAAAAAAAATTCAAAATGAACTCCAGAACAAGCCGGTAAAGCAATGAGAATAAATACAGCTAATAAAGGTTATGTGAAGAAAATTAAACTATAAACCCGACAAGAAACGAGTTATCAAACTATGAATAAGGTTGCAAAAATTAAGAACTAAGAAAATACACAAATTGTACACGCAGACAGTTTCTTCTTCCCAAAAATTTATGGAGGAGAATTTTTCCAACACAAAATGTAAGTATATTTATATCTTAATTAAGGAAATGTAGTTATGTTTGCAGATAGGCATATACTTACAAAATTCGACTAAGATAAATTCATTGTCGGCAATTACATTCTTGAAATTTTCAGTAGTCAGTACCAAAACTCCTTCTTCGGTTTTAATTTCATCAGCAAATACACCCAAAGTGGCGGTTGCCACCAATAATAACGAACATAAGAATTTCATTTTGTTTATGAATTCTATTTAAAAAGAAATACACCAAAAGACAGGCCCACAAAGAACTTCTTAAGCGAGTTTTAATTAATTAAACACAACAACGTCTTTTACAATATCTGGCGACGTACACGCGTCGAAATTTAAACAGAAAATGAATTCGTTCTCTTAAAGCAAGCAGGCAAGAAAAATGTTGTTTTGAGTGTAGAGAATGTGAAAAAGAAAACGACACGTCATATACCAAAAACAACTCGCAACGAAAATGGAACTCAAAGGAAAATGATAAAAAATGCAACCATGTAACTGAAGACAGGCATGTCTCAATTAAATGAACGTTGACAGCACTACTTTAAAGAGTTGCCACATTCGCTCTGAATTATTTTTTTTATTGAGTTTTTAGGCCCTTAGGCTATCTATATATATATTTGCTTTTGGCAGAATTATTTTGACTCAAGGCCTATATTTCAAAACTATTCTATAATATTAAATGTATTTATTTTAACAAAAAAAGAGAATAAAAGGCGACAACGTATCTATTTTCAAAATTGAAGAATTTTAACAATTTGCCATTAGTCTGGCATCAACAAAAATTGCTTGGCGCAAAGAATCTGCTACTCTACTGCTTTTGAATTGTTATTTGAACACAAAATTATTTTATTTTTCTAACAAATAGAGCTGTACCAAGGTATATAAATACCATAAGGTATATTATACCATGAGCTGTACTTTTATAAGTTTACAAATAATTTGTTAGAAGATAATATCAAGTATAAATAAAAAAGTTCAATGTATGAATTGAGCGTAACAAATGATTTTCGTTAATTTCTCATTTGACATCGCTCAACAATTACTGCTCCGCCTACATGCAGCCATGTAATGTTGCTAGTGAAAATGAGCAACGGTGGCAAATGTTTAGTTTAAAGCAACGGAACATGTAAACAAAACAAATGTATGTATGCATGTAAGGATAATGTAATGAAGTTCCACATATTACTTAACTTACAAAAGAAATTAATTTGTTTTGGTGTGGCATTATTCTAGATCTTGGGGTTTTTTATTATGAATATATTACCACGGCGAATTAATAACATTAAGATGACTATAGAGTTTATGTTATAAATGTGCAATCTATGCCCAATACGTTTTTGTAGTAGATTAGTACATTAAGCTTCCGGAGTAATCGTGTACTAAATAAAATTAAATAAAATCCACAAACCTTTATATTACTAATTGTTTATATTCCTTTCTCTTTTTCCCCAGCTGAACTAAACTTGCGCAAGAAAGCTGACCGCGCCGAATACATACATACTCACATATAAAAACAAATACATTATTGTATGCAATTTTAACAAACTGAAGTATTAAATCTATTTGCTTATCTAAATTCGTAAAACTTTTTGTATGAAGATTACGTTATTTAGTGGAGAATAATACAAGAGAAAGATAACACGCAAAAAATTATAAAATTAATACACTGAATAGTAAAAATATAATATCATGGAAACTCCCCAGAAAGAATTGGAAAAACTAATTATAGTTACAGGATTTGGACCATTTATTGGACATGAAACTGTTAATGCCAGTTGGGAGGCGGTATCTATTACAAAATATGCAATCGTTTTATACAGATATAAAAGCATTTTTCATTTAGGTACGTTTACTTCCTGATGCAGTTTTGTATAATAATGCCACTTACAAAATAGAAAAACTTGAAATACCCGTTGAATATGAGGCTGTTAATAAAGCTGTTGAAAACATATGGTGCCGCAAGCCAACTTTGGTTATACACTGCGGCGTCAACGGTAAAGCCACTTGCGTCAATGTGGAAAAATTGGCATATAATAACAATTTTATAAAACCTGACTATGCTGGCAACTACTTGCCCAATAGTACAGCCTGCTTAAAAAACTGCCCGTCTAAAAAATCAGCTATAATTTGCAAATTGGACCTTAAACAAGTCATTAAGGTCATAAGTGAAAGCTGCGGCTGCGTTCCAGATTATGAAAACGCCGAAGCGGGCATTAAAGTTGCCAAAATATCGAAGCAAGTAGGAAATTATTTATGTGGTTACATATATTTGAAATCCTTGGATCGCGATAGTGGTCGCAGTCTTTTCGTACATGTGCCTCCGTTGGATAAACCATTTAGTGCAGAAAAGTTGAGCGAAGTATTATTGAAAATAATTGAAGAATGTTTGAGACAAGTACTGGAGCGAGGTAATAATATTCACAATTAATATATTTCACTTGAAAGAAAAATGCAAACAGTGTTATTGAATTAAACTAAAATAAGCTTTTATGAATTAATTTTACAAACGGTGGTGGTCTTAGCTAATTGGCTGGTTTGCAATAAATATCGAACACCATAATGTTTACATATTTGCTTCATAGTTTCTAAATATATGTATGCATGTGTGGCTGTATTTACATACATATGTATGCCTGTATGAGTAAACGGAAATATGTTCATATCTAAATGTGCGTAAAAAGTTTCACATCCACTGTAAAGCTGCCGTTTTTCTTAAAGGATTTTTTTTTCTTAATTGAATGTTTGTTTTTCTCTTTTTTGTTCATCATGAATTATAAAAATTTAATTCATTCATTTTCGCAAAAATTTGAATTGATTGAATTAAAAAAACAAACTAAAAAAATTTGAATTCATTCATTTTCCAAAATAAAGAATTGAATTAAAATATGAAGGAATTCATTATGAACAAAACTTTTTGAATGCATTCAATTCGGTACAAAAATGAATTGAATTAAAATTTAACTTAACTCTTTAGCGGTCTAGAAGAGGAAAAGGATTGTATCCTTTTTGTTCATTCTTATTTTGTTTTTTAGAATGTTTGATAATTAATATTATATTACTCGAAACTAAAAATTTTTAATTATGAAAAATGGAAATGAAAAATGAGGTAAACAATTATGTATGATCAAAAAAGATATAAAAAATATTGAAAAAATTTAAATTTTTTAGAAAAGCGCTAAAACATATTTATTCGATAACATGGAAATGCTTCTGTTGTAATATTCATGTATGTGCTGTGAATCGCACGATTGTCGAATCACATGCGACTTGAAAAACGCCAATTTCTTTTGAACGATTTTAAGCAATTGCGAATTTTGTGACTTCAAATCGAAAGCGCTTGATTTCATGCGATAAGCGATTTCCATCACATGGTCGATTATTACATTTTAAACCTTTTTTTCCTTTCTCTAAAACATATTTTGAATATTTGATGTGATCACTTTTTGTTTTATACCAATTGGCCTCAAAAATGTGCCTATGGGCGCTGAGGCATCAACCATTTTTTGTAATAACCTAATTTTTTAAAAGAAATATTAATAAAAAAAATTTTTCATACCCTGCACAAAGATGCAAATTGTGATCTTTGTTCTTCTAAAACAACAAATGAATTAAAAAAATTAATTGCAATTCATTCAAACTTCAATTGAATTCATTATTTTGATAAAATGAATGCTCTCAAAAATTTGTATATCGTAATGAATTCATTAATTTTTTAATTCAATTCATATATTTGGGAAAGGAATTAATTAAAAAATGTTTACTTTTTTAATTTTGAATTCAATCAAATATTAATTCAATTCATATTTAAGTTTTTAAAGCTTACATACAATTGGGGTATTCACACTGTAGTCATAAAGTCATAAAATAATAGCACAAAAATATGACTAGTATGAACAACCCGTCATAACTTAGTATGCTATTTCAAACATCGATCAGCTGATAAGATAGCAACACATTTGTAATTAACTGTTATCAAAGCAGAAGAAAATTAATACAATTAAAGATGAATCGTCTAAAAACTCCATTTCTATTTAAAATTATTAAATTTGTCTTCTGGTGCACAGGAATATCTAAATGAATTTGTATGTATAAACTAAAACAGCTGGCGCCTTGATATGAGCTGAATAAATTTTTTTTTGCGACGTCATACGGAAAAACGTTCAGTGGCTGCCAGCTACGTAAGTTAAACGAGCAAGATTTTTCACTTGTATATATTGAGTTTTTGCGATTTAGTTCTCTTTTATTTGTTTTTATGTTATAAAAATGTGATTTAATGTACAGACATATAAGTATGAATCATGACATATAAGTATGATTCACAGACATATAAGTATGATTCACGATATATAAGTAACGGCGGTAAACATATACTATCGCCGTCTCACCTAAAGATTTTCAACCGTTCGACTCAGATCTCTAGAGCTATTTTATGACAAAACAAAAACATACCTGAAAGAGTGCTATTATTTTATGACTTTTTTGTATGCAGCACAACAACAACTTTTTTAAACTGGTCTAAAATATTATGACTTTATGTCAATATGGCCAAATAGCACAAAGTGTGAATGCCACAAATGTTTATAAATACTACAATACATATATATTGTGCCTTGTATGTTTCGCAACTTGCATTGTTGGTTTTGAGAAGAACATTCAATTAAAACAGTTTTTAAAATACACTTATGAACATGTTACGATCAGTGAATAAATAGTAGATTATTTTTTTCTTATCAATATTTTATAATCGATTATATTAATAGTAAAATAAATCGATTATATTAATCATACATGTTAAATCGATTTTTTAAAATTCAAAGTAAAAAAAAAATTATTGTATATTTCAGTTTTAAGACCAAAATATTTTAGCCATCAGTTAATTTAATTTTCGTTTTAGTCAATGTTATACTGAAAATATTTCTGTTTGGTTTTTTTTTATTACTTAAACATAAATTTCAAAGAGTGATTTGTTTTGTACTTATTTTAAATTTGAAAAGAATCGTTTGTTGTTCTGTTAATATTTTTTATACTCATTTTGTATTTTTTTTTTTTTTTGGTAAAATTTTGTATCATACTTCATTTCTTTTTATTATCTAAATTTAAATTGTAGTTTCAAGACTAAAATTCTTGCTCTTGTTGCCTTGTGCTGTTTATTTGTTATTAATAAAATATTTGAAGGTAGTGAAAATTTGTACCTGTAAGTGTATTCGGAAATACTCTAGCTGGCTTCTTTAGGAAAATATTGCATATCTTTTCAAAACAATGTATTCCTTTTTTCTGGAACAATATTTTCGCGTAGAAGTCACTCAAAGGTGTGGCGAAATATTGAAAATGTAAATATATATTTTAAACTTTTTTATATAAAAATTGAGGTCGTAAAAAATTATTACTAAAATAATGCTGAAAGGTCACGAATAAATAGAAATCAATTATAAAATAAAACAGTTATTAAAATAAAAAGTAGCTTCATTTCCTAAAACAATAAAAAAAAGTGGAAAAAAACAATTTTTGCACCACATTTTGTCAGGACAATAAATAATTTTTGTAATATTGAACTCTCTTAACGTTTGTTTATATGGTTAAATTGTTTTATTTTCTTTTTTCAGTTTTATTTTTTACAAATCTTTTAGTCTTAAAACGTCTTATAGTAGCATTTCGTTTGTTGTCTTCATTTAAATACATTCCATTTTAAAACTGTTCTTTATGCGTCTACAAATAAATCTGAAACCAATAAAGTGCTATCAGCAAACCATTACATATTGGCATTGTAGTAATAGGTGAACGAATGCACTAAAAAATGTGGGCGGAAACCGCGGTTGCCAGATTTGACGATTTTTACTCTGACTTGTGAACTTTTCAACGCATATGTAATTCTGCTTGTCTGTCAAAATTGTTGTTTTACTGAAGGTTTGTAGTATTTGAGCACAGACTTACATATTTATGGCATCTACTGTCCTATAAAATTTTTGTTTACACAATTTTTTGTGTGGAAGTAGTATGACGCTTTTTTTCCTGATAGAGCGAGATAGAGGGAGAAAAGTAATAAAAACAAGTTTCCTTTAAAAATTTATTAGTAATTTTATAAATGAAGTTTCTTCTCGGCCTCAAAATAGCGTGCAGCCGCCACAAAAAATTGTTGTCTGCTCCCTAAAACAACTGTGATCTTTACAAAGATTTTAAATTGTAACCTTATTTATACAATTTCTAATATATTTTTAAAAGAAAATAATTTTTATTCTTATCACTATCACTCTTAAGAAGGAAGACGTCAAACTACATGTAAAAAAATGTTGTCCGGACAAAAATTTTATTCGGAAACAATGGCTTAAAAATAGTGAAGTTATGAAATTTTAGATATAAATTATATATATATTTATATATATATATATACACGATTGTTTCCCCATTAGGTCTGGCAGCGCTGGTAGTAACTCAAGTACAGTGCAGTGCTGCAATGTGCTGTGCTTTAAGTTGGCTTTTCATTTTAAATACCTCTTAAGTCGTTTTGTATTATTTATATAGTCTTTCCAAATGCAATGACCGCCATGACAAATCCAAGTCAAAATATGTTAAAAGAAATCATAGGAATTGGCCAGCCATTCTCTGTAAAGAAATCAATGACAAAACAAGAACAACAGCAAGAAAAAAAAAATACAAACAAACAGATTAACTAAACAAATGGATATATTAACCCTTAAATAAAAATAAAATGAGAGAAAAGGTTCAGTAAAACAATGGATTTACTCAATAAAAATGGCAAAATATTTCAAATGGCTTTAATTATAAAACAGTTTTATTTGTTACGATTTATCGTAAAAAAAGGAAATTAAATAAAAGAAAACCCACTGAGTGGCAGTTGATGGCACGCACACACAATATTACGCTTACAGAAACTTTTTGGAATGTCCGAAGAATAATATTTGCATATGTATTTGTTTTTTATTTTCAGCCTGCATCGTCTAATAGTTATATGAATTATACTGGAAGAAGTTTATTATAGCCAAGGGTAAGTTTTTTTCACAAATTTTATATCTTAAAAGCTCAGCACATCAATAATATTAATGTCCTTAAGTACACACACCTCTACGAAGTTAAAAATCTGTTTATATAAAATCAAAAACTGAAAAATCCACAAGATTTGATTAAAAAATAAAACTAAACAAAATCATCACAAGAGCACCTTTTTACTTGATGCACAAAGAAAAATGATCAGACGAGTGGAGCAAAAAAAAAAAAAAAAAAAACACTGCGACAGGTGTGATGCCAGTTGAAAGGACCCTTGAAAAAATAAAATAAAACGTTTATAAATGTTTTCATATCATTTGTTATATTTTTTTTCAAGTTGTTTTCTTTCTTTGAATACCCGATGGCCAATTCGAGTCCTTTCGTCATTCAAGGATCGTTTCCATGAAAGATTGAAACCAAAGTAAAAAAATTAGAACTGCAAAAACTGTAACTTTAAACTGAAAACTTTAAAAAGGTAGATTAGTTCTCGTTTTTTATGAAATAAAAGTAGAAAAATGACTTGGTTCGTTAGTTAGTCGGGCGATTAGTTATGATAGCATGCGTGCGTTTAGCAAGGTTCGCATTTCAGTAAGGATTCCTGTTTTGTTTGTTTTTATTTATTTAAATTGTATGCAGCAAAATTAATTTCTTGGCAATATATTAAAGCGGCAACAGATGACACGAGCCAAGCCACAACCCTTACTTACTACTTGTGCTACACTTCGACTTTAATACTCGCTCTATCAAGGAGTACACCAAACGAACGAATCCATCCAAGCATACGATCGACCAACATAAAATGCATGTTAATGATGTGGTAAAAAGACTGTGATGTGTGTTGTGCATTATGCACTGAATTTGAGCTACAAACACATACATGCATATATCTGTACTTGGTAAATACTCGCAAAAGGCAGCACATGTCACATGTTAGCGCTAGGACTTTGTTTTCTCAAATAAAAAAAAAAAAAAGAAAAAAAAATTTATTAAATTATGTTAGCGATAAAGCTTGCAAATGAATTGATATATTTTAGAAAGCAAAACTAGCCCAATTGACTGGATAGATCGGTCCTGTGGTGTGTTTCCGAAGGTCCTGAAAACAAGTAAATAAATGAACACAGTTTCGCTAGAATTTACGAAATCAGTTAAAAGAAGAAATAGGAAAATTTAATAAGAAGTAAAATTGGTTGGTTTTATTTGAAAATCGCAAAGAACTATTTCTATGAAAAAACTCCCAAAATGTCTAATTTAGTACTATTGTGAATGCTTCTCAGAACAAAGTTTTTAGAAGCGAATTCACAAGCCTAAGAAATATGGCATCGCTAGTGTTTGCTCCCGCGATTCGCGATAAGCGCCAATTGGTACTAAAAGCGAACATGGCATTTGTAATTTGCCATTAAGGTAGGGCTCTATTAAATAAAATTTTTTACCCTCCAAAAATATATTTACTTTGTCGTTTCGTGTGTAACGCAGCGAAATGACCCTCTAAGACCATATAAAGTACATTCTTGATCAGTGATGAAATCTAAAACGATCTAGCCATGTCCGTCCGTCCGACTGTGGAAATCACAATAGACTCTTAAAGTATGGTACAGATAAATATTGAAGGATAGCACAGATTAAGTTCATGAATGGGCTGAAGCGGGCTAGAGGGGAAAAATTCGCTATTAAGAACTAAACCAACCTCTAAAAAACACACCTTTGAAAGTTTTTTGTCATTTTGTTCAACAAATTATATATTTTTATGTCAAAGAAGGCCCCAAGCATTGAACTTGGAGCTAGAAAATCAGATTTTTTTTGAACCCCGCCCCTTTAGTGGGCGTAGTGTGATATTTAACAAATTGTATTACTTAAGCCTATATTCTTTAAAAATTACATTTTTAAGCTTTTACGACGAAGGTATGATGTTCTCTGATGTACCCTGCCCTTCCCCTCCAGCCACATTTGCCCCCTAAAGGACCCTGTTAAAAAAACTTTTTTTCCGCACTTAATTATCACAAAAATTTATTTTTTAAGTTTTTACAAGAAAGGTGAGACGTCTCCCCTGTAGCAAAACTTAGACGGCGAAGTGAAAAAGGTAATAACTACAAAAAACTATCTAACTTCTCATCTTTCCTAAGCTGTCCCCTCAATACTATCCCCTCGTTTTCAGTTCCGGCGCAATGCATTGCATATATAGGGGTCATCCCCTGAGTGTTGGTCCAAGATAAAAAAAAATAAAACATTCTTAATTGTTCTTATTGTATTAAGAAAATAAGGAAGATATTTTAAAACAAGCTTTTATTTAAATACGCTGCATCAATTTTATTATACATTTTATGACATTATACAACTTACATGATATAAATGCCGGCCGCCATATTTTCGTGGCATATTGTTACTATTTCAGTACTCCTAGAACTTGTATAGGACAATTCATTTACTGCCTGTTTTTGTAAAATTAATAAACATTTCTGTTTGGGTATTTATATTGAAGCAACAATAAAGAAACTCAAAATTTGTTTTTGTTTCAATATAAATACCCAAATGAAAATTTTTATTAATTTTAAATACAATGACGATATTGAAGAATTGCTTCTAGTCTTCCAGCACCACAAAACGCAATTTATTTTTTCAAACTCTGTATAATTTTTCTTTTGCACAAAGTATTTGTAAAGCACTGACAAATAGTTCACAATAGAAACTATTGCTCTCAAATAATTCACAATAGAAACTTTTAATCCCAAAATATTGACGATACAGATTTGTTGGGAATGGGAATTTAAATTTGTTCCCAAACAACTCAATCCCATAACATTCGCGATTGGGGCAATTTAAAAATGGATTTTAAATTTCATATGCTGATATGCAATTATGGGAAATTTTTTGAAAATGTTTGCCTAGTAGTTGGCTAAATTAGGAAATCGATTGAATAAAAATTTTAATTTGTTTTTATTAAAAATTCTTTTGAGGAATATTTTGTTTTTTCTAGGGTTGTGTGAAACTTTAACAAAATGAATTGAATATGTCGATTTCGTAATTGAAATCAGATTGTTGGTAGGATTCTTAATTTTTTTTTAATCTTTCTTGGGAGATCGCCCAAGCGGTTTGAGTGAATCGTTAGTGCATATAATTAGTTCCATCTTGAGAGATAGAATATGTTTGGAAATTTTTTATAAAGGAATTGTGATTCCTCGTCCAAAAGTAAATATTATATAAATGTTCAACTCCTGCCGTTTTAATTTCTTTTAAAGCAGGATCTTTGGCAGTCTTGGGGAATATCAAAAATCTAGAATTATATTTTAAAACATTGATGCAAATAAGTTTGCAAATGTGAAGCAAATTTGAATAACAATTTGTTAAAATGTCTCCGCAAAATGTGGCCTTATTAAAAACAAAAAGAATTTGTTATTCTAATGTATATGACAGTATGCAAGCCTAGATGTGTGTTTGTTTAAAAGTATACAAAAATGGTCTTATCTCTCTTTCTCCCTCTGTCTTTTGTGCCAAAAGGACATTTCTTAATTTATTACCCACAAAACCCTTAACAAAGTAAACACACACACAAACACCATTGCAAATCCAAATACGAATAGAAAGACAGCTAGCTCGTGCATGAAGCAAGATCCTTTGACAGTTCTTTTTTTTTACTAAAGAACTCAAATTAAAGTGCAAACAAAAAGATGGGCAAGAGGATTTTGTTTTGCCATAAATACATATTTTTCGGTTTGTCAAACGATTAACTGTTAGTAGTAAATATGTTTGTTGTTTTTTTTTTTTTTTAGTTGGAAAGCCATTTGAAATCTAAAGGTTATTGAACCATTTTCGGGTAGGGGAATAAAGACGTCAAAGACCTGTTGCTGCTAGTGGCTTCAAAGATAGGGGTTTCAAATGCTAAAGCCTTGTAGCTAATACATGTTAAAGCAAAAAAATAAAGTAAAAAAAAGACAAGCAGGGAATTTATAGCAGATATCGAAACGCTTGAATGTTTGTATATGTTGACTTGTGTATTTCAATTACCGTTGTTTCAATTCCAAGTTCAATAAACTTGAAGCGGTATTAGCGCAAGAAATAAAAAAATAAAATAAATTTATCACCTTTTGTTAAAAACTAAATATTAAGGATATTTATAGCTTTAGAGAAAAATAATTGACTAAAGGATCTTAATAAGATGATGTTGATCTCAAAAGTTTATTCAACTCTAGATGGCTATTCAACATGCTGCAATTTATCTTTAAGGCAACAAAATAAAGGGATATTGGATTAGGAAAAAATTTTATTAGAAAAAACTTTTTCTTTTCAAGTCTAAATTTCAGCACACTGTGCAGCAAAAAGTTCATTCAACTACAAATTGAAAACAACTGCCCCAAATGCGCCATTAACGCAGCTATTTTCCCAGTTATTTATTGCAAAAAGAAAAATTTGCATTCTGTGTGTGGCTGCCAATGGCTATGAACACATTCATAATCTATCTCGAAACACGTTCATTATATTCAAAGATATAACCTAAAAGCGCCAGTATAGAAAACACATAAGCCTATTTAATTCCAAAAACTCCCCGAAAAATCCAAAACTAACAAATATTTCAAAGAGTATTAAGATATATAAGATATATTTCAAAATACACGAAGAGTGTCTTAATTCAAAATCCATAATTTCATTAATTAATCTAGGGCTTGTTAAAAAAACTAAACTTTCTCCGAAAAAAAAAATACTCCGAAAATTATAAATTCAATTAATATTCCTCACAGGGATACAAACCATAATTATACTTGAAAAGTAATTTGAAAACCATAACTTCATTCAAGAAATTAGAAACAGACATAAAACAAAATTACTCCGAAAAATGGAAAATTATCCGAACTGTTAAAACTGTACTTCCGAAAATATACTAAAAGGCCCTCCAAAAACCCCATATTCCGAATATTTCCGAATATTGGCATGGAGCACTCCTGTCCAAACTTATTGCACAGGCTCCGTTCTTTCTCCTACTCTATTTCTAATTTTTCGGAACGATATACTTTCCCAAACTTCCTGTCCTATTCACTCTTTCGCAGATGACAGTAGCCTTTCTCATTCGAATTCATTTAACTGCAGGCCGTCAACGTCTGAGATCGAGGCGAGTAGGCAGTTTATGAATGACGTTCTGAATAGTGACCTCGTGAAAATATCCGACTGGGGTCAAGCGAACAGGGTCGATTTTAATGCTCGTAAGACCCAGTGTTGTATGCTGCTTCATCTGTTTCTATAGATGGTGTAAGTATTAAGGAGTCAGGGGCTCTTGATGTTCTTGGCATGAAAGTGCAGTGTGATGTCAGATGGACGGATCGGGTCTTTCATGTCGCAAAAGAAGCATTCAAGTGCCTTGGCTTCCTAAGACGGTGCAAGAGATACTTCACCCCCTCTGATCTTCTTAATATTTACACGACTTACATCCGACTGAAGATGGAATACAACTCTCATGTCTGGGCCGGTGCTTCAAAGTCTATTTTGAAGTTACTCGACCGCGTACAGGAGTGGGCGATTAAACTCATCGGAGACAGTAGGGTAGCCAATTCTATTGACTCCCTTGAGCATCGTCGCAATGTGCGGTGCGTATCGTTGTTTTATCGCTACTACAATGGCATGTGCTCTGGTGAAATTAGGGAAGTCGTTCTTACGCTCAACACGTTTTTCATCAAGAGCGCATGCGTTTGTGGTCGATATTCCAACGAATCGCACTACGCATTACAGAGAAAATTCGTTTTTTGGCCGAACGGTCCGTATGTGGAACAAATTACCTGCAGATGTCTTCCCCGCCACTTACAATTTGAGGAGGTTCAAATCGAATATCCACAGACAATACTCCCTTTATCCTCCTTCCCAAAATCTATTTTCCTAGTTCCAGCACAATGCACTGCATATGTAGGGGTCATCCCCTGAGTGCTGGTCCTACTCCTAAAAAAAAAAAAAAAAAAAATATGCCAATCTTTGAAGTTGAGCTCCAAATACACAAGAATTTCACTGGATAAAGTAAAAACTGGAAAATTAAGGATAATCCCAAAAAAATATTAGATATCCGCATTTTTAAAACTGATCACTCGAAAATATACTAAAAGCCCTTTTCAAAAACACCATAATTTCACCAAGGAAATCAAAAGCTCATCAATCATGGTTACTCCGAAAAATTATTAGAAAATTTTAAAGCCGAACATTTGAAAATATATCAAAAGCTCCCTCCAAAACCCCATAAATTCACTTGGAAAATAAAAAAAATCGCAAACTGAGGTTAGTCCGAAAAAAATATTATAAATATTTCGCACATTTTAAATATTTTAATATATTAAACTGACTGAACATTCGAAAATATAATAAAAGCCCCTCTAACATTTCCAATATTTAGCAAATCAAAAGCTCCTCAATTGTGGTTACTCCGAAAAATGTTCCGAAATTTTTAACTAAAATTTTAAAATTGAACATTCCAAAATATACTACAAGCCCTCTACAAAAACCTCATAATTTCATTGTGGTTACTCCGAAAAATATTTCGAAATTTTTTACGAACCAAAATTTTAAAACTAAACATTCGAAAATATACTAAAAGGTCCTCCCTCCAAAACTCTATAGTTTTACTTGAGAAACACAAACCTCGCAAATATTTTAAATACTCCGAAAATACTTTAATTAATAATATCGTGACTGCAGCGGAAAGTATTATTTAAAAAAAAAAATTAAATCGAAGTTATTAAAAATTTTAACTGATAAAAAATTCAAAATCTATATAAAGGGTTTTTTTATGAAGTTTATTTTTTATACGAATCACTCTGTTTCCTGACAGCTGTTTTGACAGTTTAAAGTGACGTCTCTACTCAGTATTGTTTGGCAAATCATCATGAACAGGTTAACTCCAGAACAACGCTTCCAAATCGTGGAAATTTATTTTCAAAAACAGTGTTCAATTAAAAATTTGTATCCGCTTTTTTACCGCAAAATTCTCTTCAGTGATGAGGCGCATTTTTGGTTGAATGGATATGTCAACAAGCAAAATTGCAAAAATGTACTGTTTGGTGCGGTCTATGGGATGGTGGAATCATCGGTCCTTATTTCGTTAAAAATGAGGAAGGACGACGCGTTACCGTGAATGGAAATCGATACAGAATCATGATCAATGAATTTTTGGTGCCAAAACTTCAAGATATGGATGTAAACAAAATGTGGTTTCAACAGGATGGTGCCACTTGTCATACTGCGGGCGAAACAATGGACTTATTGAAAGAACATTTCAACGACAACATTATTTCGAGAAATGGACCGGTGAATTGGCCTCCGCGTTCGTGTGATTTGACGCCACTCGATTATTTTTTATGGGGATACCTGAAATCATTGGTTTACGTGGATAAACCAGCAACGATTGACGCTTTGGAAACCAGTATTCAACGTGTCATTGCTGAAATACGCCCTCAAATGCTTGAAAAGGTGTTCGAAAATTGGACCTCCAGAATGACCTTTGTGCAAAATAGTCGTGGTGGCCATATGTCCGAAATTATGCTAAAATGTTAAATGACAAGAAATTATCTGCCAAATAAAAAATGTTTTTTGGCTATTTCATAATTTGGCATGCGTTTAATTTAAATTTCAAATCAGCAAGCTCTTATAAAAACAGCCTTTATATATATATATATATATATATATATATATATATAAAGGGGATGCCCCCTATATATGCAATGCATTGCGCCCGAACTGAAAACGAGGGGATAGTATTGAGGGGACAGATTAGGAAAGATGAGAAGATAGACAGTTTTTTTGTAGCTATTTCAACCTTTTTTACTTCGCCGGCTAATTTTTGCTACAGGACCGACGAAGGAGGGTGCTGTTACTCGCTTTTTAGTATGTGATAGTGTCAGTCGCAGCCAATTATGTTCAGTGACCAGTGACTATGCCTTCATTATCATGAAACAGGCGGGCAATAACTAACACAACCACACACTAATGCTGATCAGAAGAATTCAACATGACTCAGCGTGGGCTCGAACTCAGGACCCTCCGCTTCATAGTCTCGTGTTCTACTACTTCAGCCAACAGCACCCACAAAATATTTCATTTTTTTTTATAATTTAAATAATAATCAAAAATATTTAATTTGAATTTTTTGTCACTGAAACACTTTTAGATTTGAGGTGGCGATATGCTAGGTGCCCTTTTAGCCTGAATGGTTTAAAATAATTTTTCATTTATTTTTGATTTACAAAAAATAATTTTAATTTATTTATATTCAATATTTACTGATTGTTTTTAAACTTTTTGCTCATTAGCACAATAATTCTTTTTAAAAAGATTTTAAGAGTTGAAACTGAGAGAATTACTTACATGTGTCTTTTGCAAAGCACTGAAAAATCCCTTAACCAAAAGTGAATCTTGACGCAAAACAACTGATCAAATTGTTTTTATGTATTTGAACGGTTAAAAGAACATCTTGATTTCAATAAAAACCTGACTCTTGTAATTTACTGATTTTTTTCTGGGCGGGCATTAATTCTTTGCTCTGCCGTTTATAACAGTTTATAAGTTTGTACACTTCAAATAAAGTCGACAACAATGTTTCAATTATTATCTTTACAAAGCCTAAAGGCCTTTAGCCATTTCAAATAAAACTAACCCTCCACTCTGAACAAAAAAAAAAAAAAAAAAGCAGCGCATAACACCTGAACCCACATAATTTGTCAAATTGCTAGAAGTAAGTGACTTTCTTTAACATTAAAATACAAACCAAAGATAAAAAAACTTACATCTATTAACGTTTGACTGAAGGGATGTCGTGCGAGCCCGTATGAAAAACGGTTGGGAAGGCTTGTAAAAAATCATTAGCGTTTTATAGATGCATTGAGCAGAAAAATATTAGATTAAAGGAAAGAATAACTTCTTAGTTATCAAAAAAAAAATACTAAATAAATAAATAAAAAAATAAAGGCTTTACTGAAACCAGATGTTTAAGGAAAACTGTACGCAGCTCCGAATTATAACCCTACTACTCTACTCTATTTGCGTTGTAGTGTAGCATTACTTCAACAAAAACTGTTTAAATTTATCCAGCCTAATGTAACTTTTAATGGTTCAATCTGAGACCAGATTATGCAGGCCAATCATGAGTTTAATCTCCTTTCCCCATTCTTCTTGTTAAGAATAATTGTTCCTCATGAGATTTCTTACTTTTCCTATAATCGGGAAAAATATTAGGTATTCAGTGATGCCACCTTTCCTGGTTTTCCCCTTCGCGGAGTTTCTAGTTGGAGGAATTTTTTCTTGAGAACAGTATTTTTCATGGGATAGCAATTCTAGGCAATTGTTCTGAGAATTTTATACATATAAGTAAAGAATTTTATTGCGATAATCATTAATACAAAAATTATTAGCAAATCTTTTTAATTAAAGTTTTTTTTAGTGTTCATTTCATTACACCAGCGTTTAGGTAGATGATCGGATGGAAAGTCATATTTTTAGCCATTAATTTTTTTTTTTAATTTAGATAATAACAACATTTTTGCTTAACATTTAAAAAAAATTTAGTCAGGTATGAAATATTAGGTCCAATAATTTTAGAGTGCATGACTGAAAATAAGTTTTTTTTTATTTAGTGATTGGAATAAAAATCTTTTCAGGTGGTCTATTATTTTTATATGTAAACTGCTTGTCAGAAAATAAAAAAAAAATAAATTCTACATTAAAAGGTTTAAGAAATGTTGCATTTTAACTTTTGTAGCGTGCGTCACGTTTTAAGTTCATGCAAAAATTGCATTAAAAATCTTTAAAATTTTTTATGTTTCCACTTCTTATCGCTATTCCCAGAATTACAAAATACACTGCAAGAAAATCGTGCAATTTTCTTGCACATTATCCTGATAATCCCATGTAACTTAGGCAGCTTTTTTTTTTTAGTAAAAAGTGTGCTGGCACACGAAACCAATGAATTTCAAGGGGCGGACAAAGGCAATTAACGACACTATAGATGCTCTTGTCTCTTTAATTTAAAGTAACTAGGAATTATTCAGTAGGTGAAATTGGTTTTTGTTAAAAAAAAAGGAAATCCTTTGCCTGCAAATAAGTTGTTTCAAAATTCTCTTATCTGCATATTTGTTGTAGGAACTACATTTTGTGCGCTTTATTTTGCAAAATTCTCTAAAACATAACAAAATCACACTTTAAATATAAAAATTCGTTCCTTGTTTTGTGGCGTGCGTCACACATCGCTCTGTATAAGTTAAAAGTATTTATTTTGAAACAACAAATATTTTGAATGAAGCATTCGTCACAAAGCATTTGGGCATATATCAGTGGAAACTCTCCACTTAACGTGCTGCAAAATGAACATGAAATAATATGATCGTTGATAAAAATTCTCTTCTCCTAAAGAAACACCCTGTTGAAAAGAAAAATACAATACGGGTATAGAATTTTTTTAAATTTATTTTTCTTCTGTTAGAAAACCCGATTGAATGCATAGAATTTATGAAAGTCAAAGTTCAGTTCATAAGCATTTTACCCCTCGCACTACACTTCCTCTTTGGCAGTAAATTATAAAACATATCCTGGCATTTCAAAGATATTTCAAAAGTCTACACAAATATGCGTGAGTTTGTGTGTGTGTGTGTATGTGCGTGTGTGTGTGTGTGTGTAAAGGAGCTACAAAATTGATAATTGAAAAGTAGAAAAAGAAAAAAAAAATTTACCGACGATACATATTGAATATGCAGGTGATTTTTTAAGTGTCTGTGACTTTGGCTATTAATAAAAATTGAAATAGTTTCCAATGAATTAAAATAAACAAAACAACATCGAAATTTCAACAACACCAACAAACAATGACAACTGCTCGGACAACAACAAAAACAACCCCATGTAGATCCGTTCATCAACACTTACCAAGTATTTTCAGCTAAATTCAGTCAAAAGACATGCTCAGAATTTTCAATAATAAATGCAGGGCTATTGAAAAAATGATGTCTTAGGTCAGGAATTGTGCCTCCTTTTTTTTTTTTTTTTTGTTAAACGTGTGTTGTTCATTTTTTCCACTTTTTTTTGGTTGGTGCTTGATTAAAGTTTAAATAAACAGGCGCACCTTTTACATCACACATATACCCATTCATACAACTATAAGTTCGTACATAAGCAACAAACACTGCAAATATCATCATCATGATCATGACCAGCAGTGCCAGCCTCAACGGCAGAAACCGCGCTTAGCAGCGCAATGTCATAAAATTGAGTAGCATGATGGTATGAACGTAAATGTAACAAAAACTACAAGTGAACAAAACAAAAATAAAAAACTTCTCTTCACAGACAGACAGACAGACAGACGGACAGTCAACCAGGTTGGCAATCAGTCCTTTAAGCAGGTGAACTGCTTTAAATAAAGGGTGTTGAAAATGGATGTACTCGTTTTGTCTACAGTGATGCAATTTACACAATTTTTCAATGGGATTCTTTGTAAAATTTTAAGCCGCTAAACTTCTTATTATCGTGCCTGTACGAACTTTTTTTTTTTTTTTTGCATAATATGTCCAAAAATTGTGCAAAATTAAAGATCGCTTTGAGATCTGACCAAAATTACGAACACTTGACGATGATCAGAAGCTGGACTGTGTTTGATTATATAGAAAGGAAAATCTTTTTTTCCTAAACGATGTTGAGAATCAATAGTTCTTGATATTCATTTGCCCAAATTAGCTAAAGCATTCCATATGCAGCCGTTATATAGAGATTTTTAATTTTTTTTTTTTATCTTGGACCAGCACTCAGGGGATGACCCCTATATATGCAATGCATTGCGCCGGAACTGAAAACGAGGGGATAGTATTGAGGGGACAGATTAGGAAAGATGAGAAGATAGACCTTTTACTTCGCCGGCTAATTTTTGCTACAGGGCCGACGAAGGTGGGTGCTGTTAATCAGCTTTTGGTACACGATAGTGTCAGTCGCTGCCAATTATGTTCAGTGATCACTGACTATGCCTTCATCATTGAAACAGGCTGGCAACATTTAACACAACCACGCACTAATGCTGATCAGAAGAATTCAACACAATATTTCATGACTCAGCGCGGGCTCGAACTCACGACCCTCCGCTTCATAGTCTTGTGTTCTACTACTTCAGCCAACAGCACCCTTGAAAACAAAGAGGTGTATTTTTTTTAAACATCACTGTAGATCCAGATTACATTTTATATTTGAGCCCTGACCTTATATTGTGCTATATGTACGGTGACCATGCGTCTCTCTTGAAACAGGCAAGTCCTTTTCTGGGTATATGTTATTTGCTTAAAAACATTGTAAGTAAGTCTGTTAGGCATATAATATATCCAATAAATGAATGTAATAGTAATTAAAATTTTTATTACATTTCTAAATATCCCATTTTTTCGTTGGAGCATGTGGTCACCGTACCTCTATTCGTTTTATATGTATATCTTTTTTCTAATATTTCAGACCTCTTTTTTTTTTATTAAACTATTACTTTATGTCTATAATTTTTATATTTATTGCATTATTGTCATACTTGGCGACTTAATATGTTTGGTCCCTGTATTTTAGTGACTGTAACTGCCAATAATTTAAAAAAAAAATTTATATTGTGCATATCTATATAAAATCAGCTTTTAAACCACGTATGTCTCAATGTTGGTGGACGAGAAGATGTACCAAAAAATTGTACCACAAAAAAATGTGTGGCGTATAAGATAATGTTGATTCTGATCGATATAATTTAATAAATAACTGCGATTACCTAAAATTTATTCAGCTGACTTGGGACTATGTGGACATGAATTCCGAATGAGGATCTTTATTCTAATATAATATGTCGCGTCATAACCGCCCAAAAAGCTTAAGCAAAATAGTCTTGTGTTCTACTACTTCAGCCAACAACACTTTGGAAGGAATTTTAACTCATCGTACGGTTATATAAATATCAGTACCCCTACTTTTTCTGCATGGGTTTGGAGCGATGTACAACTGTTGTATATTGCACAGTGGGCGGGTTTTGCAAAATATATGGAAATAAATTTGTAATAAAATTTTGCGATTGTAATAAAATTTCATGGGGCATTTAAAGAGCTTTTGAGCTTTCATTTGTTGGGCTTTATATATTCAAAGGTGTCTAAACCAAAGAACCCAAAGTATGTCATTTGAAGCTTATGAAATATTCAAGCCTCTGTCAAGCTGATAGTTTTAAGTTTTGTTGATAAACAATTTTGTTTTGGAGGCATTCATTAGATAAAACAGGTAAGAGTGCTATATTCGGCTGTGCCGAATCTTAAATACCCTTCACAGATGTAATTATTCTTTCTTTCTTTCTTGCTAAAACAGAAAGTAGCTTTAATTAAAAAATAATAACAAAAAAACAAAATGATGTTTTTATTTTTTTACCAATGCAATTCTTAGTGAATTTTTAAACTTTGTGGCCACTTTCATGTACCATAAAATATTTCATTTGTCCAACCCTGGAATCGAAATTTTGATTTTTTAAGATTTTAATACCAATTTTGTTCTTCCTGAATTATAAAATAGTTTTAATTAGCAAAAACAACAACGTCAATTGGCTCTTTTGTTACTTTTATGCATAAAGAATATATCAATTTCCCAACCGTGGAAACGAAATTTTAATTTTTTATGTTTTTTTTTTACCAATGCAACTCTTAATAATGAGGCTCATGCAACTCTTAATAATGAGGTTTATTTAAGAAAAACTTAAAATTTGTAACCATTTTGGTCACTTTCATGTACTACAAAATATTGCCGTTATCCAACACTGGAATCGAAATTTTGATTTGTTTTAATATTTGATACCAATTTTGTTTTTCCTGAATTAAAAAGTAGTTTTAATTAGTAAAAATCCGACGTTAGTTGGCTTTTTGGTTACTTTTATGTATAAAAAAAATTTCAATTTCCCATTCCTGGGAGCGAAATTTTAATTTTTAAATTTTTTTTATCAATGCAAATCTTCATGAAGTATAAAGTGATTTTATTTAAGAAAAACTCAAAATTTATAACAATTTTGGTTATTACATGTACTGCAAAATATTGCATGTACGAAAAAAAACTTTAATTTTCCCAACCCTGGAAGCGAAATTTTATTTTTTTATTTTTTATCAGTGCAAGTCTTCTTGAGGTATAAAGTAGTTTTATTTAAGAAAAATTTAAATTTTTTAACCATATTGGGCACTTTTTTGTACCACAAAATATTGCACTTGTCCAACCCTGAATTCGAAATTTTGATTTATTTTTGAATTTTTGATACCATTATTGTTCTTCCTAAATCATAAGACAGTTTTAGTTTGCAAAAACAAAAACAACATCAGTTGCCTGTTTGATTACTTTCACGTATAAAACATATGCAATTTCCCATTCCTGGAAGCAAAATTTGAATTAAAAAATTTTTTTTTGGCTAATGCAAATCTTCATGACGTATAAAGAGGTTTTGTTAAAGAAAAACTTGGAATTTTTAACAATTTTAGTTACTATATGTACTTCAAAATACGGAATGGGCCGAAAAAAAATTTTTATTTCCCATCCCTGGAAAAAAATTTTAATTTTTTTTTGTTTTTAATAGACCATTGAGGCTTCCCAAAGCACGAAATAGGTTTAATTTACAAACATAAAAAAAATAATTGATTTTTGGTATACATTTTGCGTCGAGAAATATGTGTAAGCTTCCCAGCTCTGGAACCGTACATCGGATCTTTCAATACCACTCTATTTAAGTTCATTTCCAATCCAACGGTTCAAGAACGAAGTCTCTAGCTCTTCTGGGGGCTTGGGAAAACCGATTTCACGTACAGACAGACCGACAGACGGACATCGCTCAATCGTCAACGCTATTCATAAGAATCCAGAGTATATATATATATACTTTATGAGGTCCTATATTGATATCGAAGAAATTACAGACGGAATGACAAATATATATATACCCTTTCACTTTTTTGTGAAGGGTATAAAAATAAAGATAAAATAAAATACAAAGAAATAAAAAAATCTGCGCCTCGCGAAAAATAAGACAAATTCAGTGAAACAGCTAAAAATCCCATTTTTGGGACTTTAAACAATTTCTTTGGGAATTTTCGGCTCATTACTTACTTGAGCTGAAAACGAATTTTTTCCTAAAGCACCATGACTCCAACTCATAAAAAACCAAATTAAATTAAATAACCCATCACACGGAAATACTCTTTCCAGTCTCAATTAGTCTCAAGATATTATTACAAGTGCCGCTTTGAATGAATGACGATGATAGTGAACAAGTTCATAATGATAATGATCGTAATGAACATCAAGAAAAGGATGCTGATTGCGCTCTTCGAGACAAATAAAAACAACAACAGCAATAGTAAAAAATTAAAACCATACGATCATCGTTGGCAGTGTCGCTGCTAAAGGCACCTGTAAAATTGTAATCGGGTGCTGTAATAACGATGAACCTTTAGCTCAACACAGACAGCGATTTTATATCCTTTTTGTTGTTGAGGCATCCCTTAGCAACCAAACAAGCGCTTTAAAAGGAGCAATAAGACTAAGGGAATAAAAAAAAACAGCACAACGAAAAGATTTCTTATTAACGAGAAGAACCCTGCTGCAATCTTGGTTAACAGCAGAAAAAAAATATTGAAATAAGCACCTGCTATTGTATTTTAGTTTTTTCCATCATTTTTTATATAATTTTTTTTTGTTTTGGCGCAAGTGCTGGCCTGTCTGTGTGTTTAGTGTGTGTGTGTGAATCCTTTAAACCTGTCTGCAACAAAAACTAAAAAACAAAAAAACGTCAGCAGGCTTCCTTTAAACGTTTTTGGCTCACAAAATCCTACTAACTGCATTTTGTGTTTTCTGAATCTTGAGCCATAAGCTTGGCCCTTTAAATAAAGTGGCTCAAAATACAAGAAAGACAAAAACTGCAGCCGGTTTCATTAACTTGAGGTATTCATTCTTGACCAACACAAAAAAAGAAAAAAAATCCTCCAAAGACGTTTAATAAAACACATGCTACAATATTTCGTTGATATAGCGGCTTTTGTAATGAAAATTACAGCAGCTTGCTGTTTTATTTTTAGGTTTTTTTCCTTCCTCTTCTGTTTCTTGCTATATTGTTCTTGTTTTATTCGCTGGTACGTACGTACTTATTTGTGTATGTTTGCAGGCATATTTCCAGCACCAGCAAATGATCTACTTAAATGTTTAAGGATCTCCTATAAATAATGCCACAGCCACAGATTAGAGAGACATATTTGCTGGTCCTTGTGGAGAATATATTTTACTAATAAGTAGTTTTTCTAGGTTTGCTCCAAGAAACGTAAAAATTTTATTTACAAGAAGCTGCCTGTATAAATTTTGATATCCTTCACCAAAAATCTTGAAAGTACTCATATAGGTTTCTCATTCCATGTGTAATTTCCGCAATATTAATGCGCGACTCCATAAATTATATTCATATATTGTGGGTCCTTATGAATAGGAAAGTCGAATAAACGATGTCCATCTGTCCGTCTGTCTGTACGTGAAATCGTTTTCCGAAGACCCCAGTAAAACTAGAGATTTTGCAGCTAGATTTATTGGAAATAGTCCTAAATAAATGGCTATTGAAAAATCAGCAAAATCTAACATACGGTTCCAGAGCTGGGAAATTTAAATTTATTTTTGATATATAAAAGTAACCAGCAAAACAAATTTTTGTTTTTTGTTAATTAAACCTATTTTATACCTCAGGAAGAATTGAATTGGTATTAAAAGCTAAACAAAAATCAAAAATACGATTCCAGGGTTGGGCAATTGACACTTTTTTTGTGCAAATAACAGTAACGACCAAAACCAGTTTTTATCTTGTCTTTTACTGAACCCTATTTTAGACTTCAGCGAGAATTAAATTGACACTTAAAATCAAACAAAATCAAAGAGACCATTCCAGCGTTGTATAAGTAAACATTTTTTCGTTTTCTTTATATATATATATATATATATATATATATATATACATATATATACATATGTATATATATATATATATATATATATATATATACATATATACATATATATATATATATATATATATATATATATATATATATATATTTGATGTTTTTAAAAGAAATTCATTAATGCTATGAAATTTTTATTTAACATATTGTTGTCACAATACTATTTTAAATGAAATTTATTTCTGTATGCTTGACCACCAACAAATAAATTTCATTTGAAATTCATTAATATTAAAAATCAAAAACACATCTCCATAGCTGGAAAATATAAAATTTTTTTCGGAAAAAAACTAATATTTTCTTTGGCAATGAAACATATATTATAATTTAGAAAAAAATTAATATTGAAAATCAGAAAGATCAAAATGGTACTCATACTCCACACGTACGTTGGTGAAGGATATGTACTAATGTAAGATTCGTCACAGCCGAATATAGTATTTTCGCTTTTTAATATGAAAATAATGAAACATTTTTGGTAAAAACTCAGAAAATTTTATATCTTTTAGTTGATATTTCGCCCATTTTTAAACACATATAAGTTTTATGACGCACGCTATAAAAAGATAGAACTATGTATGTTTGGATTCTGAAGAGATATTGAGCGATTTTTTGGTCACAAAGTTTGGTGACGCACGCTACAAAAAAGGAGAACTATGTTTAAATTCTGAAGAGATATTTAGCGATATTTTGATACTCGAAATTTTACATAATTGGTCACAAAGTTTTGTGACGCACGCTACATAAAAGTAGAAATGTGTTTGGATTCTGAAGAGATATTTCGCCATTTTTGGCTACACGTAAAAAACTGGAAATTTGATTGATCATAAAGTTTTGTGATGCACGCTACAGAAAAGTAGAAATATATTTGAATTGGTCACAAAGTTTTGTGACGCACGCTACAGAAAAGTAGAAATATGTTTGGATTCTGAAGAGATATTTCGCCATTTTTGGCTACACGTAAAAGACTGGAAATTTGATTGATCATAAAGTTTTGTGACGCACGCTACAGAAAAGTAGAAATATATTTGGATTCTAAAGAGATGTTTGACGATTTTTTTACTCGAAATTATGCATTATTGATAATAAAGTTTTGTGACGCACGCTACAAAAAAGTGGAAATATCTTATTTCACGAAATATTTCTGCGTTTTTTAGATAATTTTGCGTTACAAAAAATTTAGACCCTAAAAATAGTTCAAAATTTATTTCTATCAGATTTTCTGATTATATTGCTTAATTTTTACCGTCTCTGTCCTATGTGATCATAGTAGAAGCATCATCAAGCATTTTTGCTAAGTTGAAGATTATAATAAGTGAGATAAAATTTATTTGCTAAAAAGGGCAACAATCCCATGTTCATTAAATGAGAAAAGTATCGCCATTTATTTATTTTTTTATTTTTTCTAAAATTGTTTTGAGGTATTAAGCAAAAAATTGTGGCTACACCCAGATGAAATATATTAATATATTGGACACCCTAGTGTGTATGGATGTGTGAATCAGTGCATCCGCCTGTGTTGTAAAAGCCTACAAACGACTTTGTGTATTATAATTTACATACTTGTTACCTATTTACTTAATTATGAAAAGGATTTATTTCCACGTTAATACTTAATGATCGTATGATCGAAAATCAATACATACATTCAAAATACGCAAAATTCTAAATACGGCCAATATGTGCTGTAGATGGGTTTTCTATAATCTGCTAAAATATTCCATTAATGTAAAGTCAATTAGTTGGCAGGCAGATTCGATTGATAATCCCAAAAATTGTTATGTTAGTTTTGTTGTTTAATGGTCGGAAAAAATTTTAACACAATTTTCTGTTTGTTTTGAGGTGTTATTAGGAGCACCATACAACATTGCGAAGGTAACAACACATTTTATTGCAAAAACAAAAAATCCCAAAACAACTACAGACACCGGATTTTCATAGGAATTCCTTAGCAAATGTGTGTGTTGTTGTTTTTTTTCAACTCACAGTCTGTCTATCATCTGAAAGTAAAAAAATTAAAGGATTTTACAAGGCATTTGAAAACACGCAATAAAAAAATCTGTTAAAACGACTTTTGAGTACTTTTTTTTCCTTCTTATAGACGATATTGTTCACGTTTGGGCTGCTGCTGTTACCACTGCTGCACCTGTCACACACTCCTCTTAAAATACAAAAAAAAAAAACAAAAAATAAAAACGAGTGTAAGCAAAGTTACTTTGGTTTACTAAGGGTGCTGCTGCTGTTATTATTTTTATATACAATTTCCTTGTATTGACCCAATTTTAATGCTTCTTCAGTTTGGTAGATGTGGCTTTACTTTTCATTTGATCTTTGGCTCTTGTCTGGATTTAACGATGGAACATTTGCTGTCTCTCTGCTATTTTTTTTATTTGAATTTTTTTCATTATCTGTTGTATAAAGGGCGTCTTGTCGAGTTTTTGTTATACAATAAGACTGAGCAAAAGAGCTCCTCTAATCTTTTGTGAATTATTTTTTTAACAGACTAGAGAACAATCAATTGTTTCAGGATTGTGACAAATTTATGTTTTTATATACAATTGTAATTCTTGTCTTTTGTAAAGAATTCTAATAAAAGTCTTCGAAAAACAGGTTGATAATTTTCCATTAATTGTTTTTTGATGAAGTGGATTGTGTTAATATTCTCGAAAAGGTGTTAGAAATGACTTGGAATGCCTTTTTTAGAATTATTATTTTGAATTAAATTTGGAGGGATGTTAAAAAAAATAATTTAGCCAAGATTATATTATTTTCGTTTTTTTGGACTTTAGTTTAAAAATTATGTTATAAAAAAGGAGTTCATTATTCTCAATGAAATTTATTTAATGAAAGTAGCTAAAATCGTATCAAATCTGTTCTTTTGGAAGTCAAAATTCAAAGTAAACAGAAGAATTTGGGCACAGTTTTATAATCGTCAACTTTTATCATATATAAAGCAGACATTTTATCACGTGCTTTTCAATAATTTCGATACGCTAATAAACGCTTGCCGGTCACTTTGTCGGCACAAAAAGCTGTTACAGCCGAGACTATACCATTCCGACTGGCAGGTTTCTTGGCACTATGGGCTAGGTTATACAAAAAAAATCTTTAAATATTTTCCTTCTTGAATTTAATAACTTGAAATTTAAGGTGAATTATTTTATATAAAAGAAGTATTTATTTTAAGCTGAAATAATTATTATAATAATTTCGAGTCCGTGTTTATGTTCAGTATTTCTTAATTGTTCACTTTCCGTAGCTATTAAAATAAATTCTCAGTATTTCTGCTGTAATATGTAATTTTGAGTAAATTTGAATGTCAAACTTGATTTTGGAAAACCATTTGCACTTAAATATATTGAATATTTTGTACTAAAAATAAAAGTTAAACAAATATTTGTGTCAAGTTCGAAAATTCGAAATTAAGTTCGAAATTTCGAAATTACTTCAAAAATAAATATTTTAACATATCCGTTCAGTACAATAAAAATATAGTAATTTTCGAAAATTCGAAATTTCGAATTTATTTAAAAAATAAATATTTTGCCATATCCGCTTAGTATAAAAAACATATAGTAATTTTTTTAGTTCTATTTTCACATAAAATTATGTATACCGGACTAATATATATTCAACCAAATATTAAAAAATTAAATGAAATTTGAACTTAAAAAAAGGTGTTTTAAATTTTTTGTACTTAATGCCCCACTGTGCATTTATATGTTGACTTAAAAATAAGACTACACTCGCTCATATTTAATGCCGAAAACCAGGTCCTTGAATAACATGTGAACATTTTTGATCATCATTAAAACACAATTGAATTGTAGGGAATTGTTTTGGTTGACTTTTTTAAATCGATATTTCTGCCAGATCAATTTGTTAAATAGTTGGCGTATTTAAACGTACTGCAAATGAATCCATTCGCACTTGACTTCAAATCATTGATCATTTTATCTTTGGGATTTTTGCTGCTAAAGGAAGATGGATGACTGTGGATAACTTGAGCAATTGCTGAGTTTTGGTTTTTAAACAGATTTTTTTTTATATTTCTTACACACGATTTATTTTTCATTTAAGATTTGCTGCTGCCAATGAAAGAGATTTTTTTTATAAAAAAAGAAAAAAATGAATAAAAAAGTGAAGCATTGCAGCTGAAATTTTTGGTAATTGTCATATTATCAATATAAAAGCTGGTATTGATTATTTTAAAGCCATGATTAGTGAAACTCTTTAAAGTGTTTCTTCTTTTTTCATTGCTTATGATTGCAAACAGGAATCAAGTGCAACAATTTAAGAGCAAACTTTAACACACAAATTGTATGTAATTCAAGTCCTTTAATGTATTTAATTTTGTAAAACAGCAGCAGAAGTGCAGTTCAGTGACGCGGCTTTTTTTACAAAAAGCTTAATTGTTGACATTCCCACCAAAACAAAAAAAAAACAACAACAACAAAATCAATAAGAAACAAATTATAAACATCAAATAAATATTACCGAACTTAAAAGTAGATTTTTCGATATGCCGCTTTTCTTTTTCAAAATTGAACTTCCCCTAAAAACCTCTCAAGTGTCCATTCATTCCATACAACATCACTGATCGATATTTGTTGGAAAATTTGTTTTACAAAATCAAGTTTGTAAATATTTATTTATTTACAGTTTATTTTTTGTTGCTTTAATTCTTAAAATAATTTGCTTAAAATTTTGTTGTTTTTTATTAATTATTATTTGCAAAAAAAAAACAAGGCTCTGGATGTTTAAGGTTTTGAGCTACTTTTGTTAAATTGTATGGCAAAAATAATGAAATGGTATTGTTTTTAATTTCTAAGATATTTTACAAATACTCATTGAATTATTTCGCAAATTTCATCATGTAAAATGTCATGGCAAGCGGCGGTAGTCATCAAAAGACGCCTCTCTTCCTTTGATCTTTATTTCAAGGTCAAATATTTCAAATTCCTTATGTCTTTAAAACACAAACCACGCATTGATCTCATTATTAGGAGTAGAAGTTCTTATAAAAGTTTAATAAAATAAAGGTGTTTATTTGTAAAAGGGTATAAAATAGGTGCATGTTGTGTGGGGTTGCCGTTAAATATCTAGTCTAGGATGGTAAAATATATAATAAATATGAATAGATTTAAGAAAAAAAGAAATGGTTGTTTATTAAATTTAAAGAGTTATCTTTTAGGTTTCAAATTCAGTGCCTTTTTCAAAAAAGTACCTTTTAAAAAAGTTCATTTGAAAAAAAGTACTTTGTAAAAAAGTACCTTTTAAAAAAGTGTCTTTTAAAAAAGTACCTTGTACAAAAGAACATTTTGAAAAAGTACCTTCTAAAAAAGTACCTTTTAGAAAAGTACCTTTAAAAAAGTGCCTCTTAAAAAAGTACCTTGTAAAAAAGAAGATTTTAAAAAAGTACCTTCCAAAAAAGTACCTTCCAAAAAAGTATCTTTTAGAAAAGTACCTTTTAAAAAATTGCCTTTTAATAAAGTGCCTTTTAAAAAAGTACCTTTTAAAAAAGTATCTTTTAAAAAAAAGGACAATGTTGAAAACGTACCGTTTTAAAAAGTGTCTTTTAAAAAAGTACGTTTTAAAAAGTACCTTGTAAAAAGAACCTTTTAAAAATATTTACCTTTACCAAGAGTAACTTTTAAAAAATTTACAAAAATACCATCTAATGAGGCAACATTCAAAAAAGGCGTCTATTAAAAAAATTTCCTAGGAAAAGGATCATTGAAAAATAAGTGTAGCTACACATTTTTTTTTTATTTTAAATAAAAAAATTTTAATAAAAAATATGGGGAATTCGAAGATCTGCTCGTTTTTTTTGACTATTCTGTCTGGTTTGATAGTGGCTGTCGTTGAATAGTTAGCATTTTGGGTTTCTAGTTCATTTTTCCTTTATAATTAAGGTTATCCTCCTGTAGTGAGGCAATGCTATCGGCATTTGGGTAGTGAAAATCAGGAACTTATGGTGGTGCCAGGGTATTGGGTCTATGGCCTGTGTTTCATTAACAGAGTTTTTAAAGTCCAGACTCCATCCAGCCGGTAGTGAAATATGAAGACAGTATACGATATCCGAGTATACACTGATGGATCAAGAATGATGTGTGGCTTTGTAGTCTTCTCAGACGATGGTGGAGCGGAATTCTCCTTCCGTCTCCCTTAGAGTATTTCATGGTAAAATTTTGGCTCTAAGAGAAGCGGCCAATGTGGCGATCGACAGGAAGGTAAAGAACAAAATAGGTATCTTTGTTGATAGCCGGGCAGCACTTCTGTCCCTAAGATCATATACAAATAGGAGCCCTATAGGCATGTCGCAGCTTATGCTAGGGATACTCTATGCTCAGCAGGCAAGCTACGCTTGTAATAATTTCAGCCCCAGCTGTTATGAAATAGGTAAGGAGTTTTTCATTTTCTTAGCGAATGGCCAGCTTTGCTGGAGTTTTTCATTTTCCAGCGAAGATCTTCCAGCTAAAAAGAAATTACCTAACATCTATTTTAATGCCAGAAAAGGGCAGTTGCGGAAACCACTTAAAAAAACAACTTCTAAAAAAGTAAATTTAAAAAAAGTGTTTTCTTTTCTTAAATCAAAATGCAACCTTTTAATATAAAGGTTATATATTATGGACATGTACTCTTATGCATTAAACAGATTCACGACAACAGGCTACCGACTGCAACCTGTCAGAAATAGAATAAATGTGTTTATATGGGAATAATTATTTTCACGGCTACACGGCAGGTTGTTGTCCGTGCTGCTTTTGTAGTAGTAGTCAAAATAAACTAATTTCTATTTTCATAGGCAAGAATAGATAAATTAGTGCTGCCAACACAGTGAAACATCTTAAATAAATAAGCGTTTAAAAATATTTTCAACCTGGTCAAGAATATGAAAATTGTTAAAAATAAAATATGTAATAGCCCTTTCAACAATAAGAATTATTTTGTAATTGTTATTTATTTTTGCGATCTCTCTCAGTTTTTATTATACACTCCAAAAAAGAATATGGAGAGTATATTCACTTTGTCATTCCGTTTGTAACGCAGCGAAATATCCATCTGAGACCCCATAAAGTATATATATTCCTGATCAGTCATGAAATCTAAGACGAACTGAGCATGTCCGTCCGTCTGTGGAAATCATGATTCAGTCCAAAAGGAAGGAGCTAGACTCTTGAAATTTGGCATAAATATATCTAGAAAGATATCTTGAAGTTCGGAATATTCCCCTAAGAAGAACTAAACCAACCTCTAAAAAAACCATAATTTTTAAAGTTATTTTGTAATTTTGTTAAACAAATGATATATTTTTATATTAAAGAAGGTCCAACGCGTTGAACTTGGAGCCATAAAATTAAAAAAAAAAAAAATTTTGGACACCGCCCCCTTTAGTGGGCGTTATTATATGCAAAAATAGTGTAAAAATTTAACGAATTGTTTAACTTAAGCCTGCATTCCTTAAAAATAAAATTTTTAAGCTTTAATGACGAAGCTGAGACGTAGCCTGGTACTACTCTGCCCTACCCCCTCCACCCCTTTGCACCCTAAATGACCCTATACAAAAATGTTTTTAAATTTTGTATATAATTATCCCAAGCATTCATTTTTAGAGTTTTATGACAAAGGTGAAATGTCTCCCCCACAGCCCTTGCCAGACCGACCCCGCCAAAACACAGTTTTAATACCCTCCAAAGAGAATTGAACCCCATAAAGTATATCTATTCTTGATCAGTGATGAAGTCTAAGACAGTCTAGCAATGCCCATACGTTCGTCTGTGGAAAACATGATATTGTCTGGTTTTGAACCCCGCCCCTTTTAGTGCTCGTTGACGTAATATCGTAATATTATATAGACGAACTCTGTCTCACCAAGTTAAACATTTTAGATTTTCTTACTAAATATTTGGAGGGTATTTAAGATTTGACCCGGTCGAATATAACGTTTTTACTTGTTTTTATTTTTTGGTTGTAACTCCTAGAATACAGGACGAATATAAACTATTATTAAATTTTGAAATTTTGCATCTGACTTTTCAAGTAGAAATTCAATTCTTTTGATAAAAGCTCGATGCAACGACATTTGAAGTCTAATTTTGTATATTGGGTGTTTTTTATTGAGGTATAGAACTTTAAGTTGGCATCACTCTTTTAACTGGCGGCCATTTTGTCAGCTATCAAGTGATTAATATTTAGTTTGGTTTGCCATTTCATCATGAACAGGTTGACAAAAGAACAACGCTTGCAAATCGTGCAAATTTATTTCGAAAGTAATGGTTCAGTTCGCGAAGTTTACCGCAAGCTCCGTCCATTTTATGGTCGACATAATCGTCCATCAGAGCAATTAATTCGGTTAACCATGGATCGTTTTCGCACATGAGACCCTTGAGACGCCATTACATCCACAAAAACTGACTGTTTGGTGTGCTCTATGAGCTGGTGGAGTCATTGGGCCATACTTCTTCCGAAATAATGCTGGAGAGTCAGTTACCGTTAATGGAGACCGGTATAGAGCCATGATAACCGACTATTTTGTTCCCGAATTGGATGGCATGAATGTGGATGAGTTGTGGTTCCAACAAGACGGCTTTATTGAAGGAAACATTCGATGAGCGCATAATTTCGCGGAATGGACCTGTCAATTGGCCACCAAGATCGTGTGATTTGACACCATTGGATTATTTTCTTTGGGGATATGTGAAGTCGCTCGTCTACGCCAACAAACCAGAAACGTTAGGGGACTTGGAAGCCAACATTCGTGGCGCTATTGCCAACATACGGCCCCATATGCTCGAAAAAGTGGTTGAAAATTGGACCTGTAGAATTGGCTTTATTCGAGCCAGCCGCGGCGGCCACATGCCCGAAATCATATTTAAACATTAATGGCATAAAATTATCCTTCCAATAAAGCCAAATTGATGGACATTAAAACGATTTTCTTGTGTTTTATTTCAATTCGAAGTTCTATACCTTTAAAAAAAACACCCTGTACTTGATAGCCGTTATCGATAAAAGACGTGAGTTAGGTCACAAATGAATTAACTCATAAACTCATTTTCATAGTGCCATAACAAAAAAAAAAGGACATCAAAATGTATTTATTAAATTATATTTATTATTTAAATGCATAAACAATAAAGAGCTATAAACAAATAAAGTGTTTCTATTATCAATTTTGTTTCGATCTATAAATAGATTTAGAATAAGCGCTTTTATTTTTATATATGAAAGTGGCACCACTAAAATGAGATGTTGACGTTGTAGCTGCCGCGTTCAAAATAATTAAGCAGCTGTCTATTAGGCGACAAGTGTTGCCAGCGGCACATGTAGCCACGTACACGGTAGCCTTCTGTCGTAGAAAGTGTTTTAAGCATTATGTAGGGGAAATATTGAAACGTGCCACAATAAAGGTTAACTTTAAAAAAATATTTTTGAAAACTGTACTTTTTAAAAGTAAATTTGAAACAAAATAGTTCGCATCTTTCGCCACCTATTCTCTCTACATTATTCGCTGCTTTTTATAGTCCCAGCATGCAGCACTGCATTTGTAGGGATCATCCTCTGAGTGGCCGTCCAATTTATATAAAAGAAATACTAGTTTCTTTAAAATATCCTCTGGCAGTGTAATTAAACTCAGATTTTTTCTGTTCTCATCTTTTATTCTTTATTATTTTCAATATATTTTTTTTTATCAAATATTTCTCATAATAAATACATGTTAACTTAAAATCATAAATTCTCACAAAAATTTAAAATAGTACTAAGGAAATTATAAATACCTATAAATAGTTTTAAAATATATAAATAATATAAATTAAAAATTCATTAAATAATCATAATAACTGCCTTGTTCACAATCGTAGCTATTAAAGGCCTTATTCATAAAAAATATTTTTGATTTATAACAGGTTTATACAACAGATTTCTATATAAAATTTATTTTATAAACTGTTTACAAAACAGAAACCTTTTTTATGAGTAAGACAGTAAAGGTTTATAAAAGGTTTCAAAATGTACGAATTTTGTATGGAAATTGTTTTATAAAGCTGTTACAAGCGTTAGATAAACCATTATGAATAAGGCTTTAATAATTTAAAATTAAAATTTAATCATTTGAAATTAAATATTTAAATATACATTTATTTGTATTGTTAAACAGTAGACATACCAATTAAATAAGGAAAAGGAAAGTTTTTAAAGTCTAATTGAAATACAATAAATATTCTTTGGTACATTTAGCTGCAATTGATATATATTTTTTTTGTGGCTTATGGTTGCTTTTAAATCAATGTCTTGCTTCCATTTAAATTAAATTAAAAAATTAAGAGAAACTAAAAAATTTAACTAAATAAAAATGAAACTTACAGAAAAGTTTATAAACTAAAATAAAGTCTTCTAATCTTGTTTTTTTTTTTCTATAAAAAATAAGTCTATACAAATATCAGTTAATACAAATAATATAATATGGGGGATTTTGGGGATTTGTTTGTTTGTTTGTTTTGCTCTAACTTTACAATTTCTATTAGATCTTAAAGCAGAATTGTTGACTTAAATCTAGTTAAAAACTAATACAAATTGACTGCCGTTTAATAGTTAGCATTTTGGATTTCTAGTTCGTTTGTCCTTGACAATTCAAGGACAAATAGCACTGTGGTAAATTATATTAAAAATAAAAAATTAAGCTCAAAAACTTTGGCTTTAAACAAGACTTGGCTTTTGTATTCAATTAGTTTTGTTTTACAATACATTAACAGGAGCTTTTGTTTTATAAATATAAATAAATATAACATTTATACAGGACTTGTGTTTATTTAATGTTACAACATCATCAACAACTGCTGCTCACTTCCATTTTCACTAAACTGAGACTGCTGTTGGCATTAGTTGTCGGTGTTAGACTGTGTTCCTCGTGTCGACTTTCACGATGCCTTCTCAGATCGACTTTGCGTTGGAAGGCTTGATCACAGAGACCACAACCGAAGGGTTTGTAGCCGGTATGTTTGCGCATGTGGGTAATTAAATTCGAACTCTGGCTGAAGGCTTTAAGGCACACCGTACACTTATGGGGTTTCTCACCTGCAAATAGTTTTGGAAAAATTTCCTTAATTTATTAATAAAGTTTCGTAGAAAAATTTTGTTGTAAATTCCTATAAGAATGTTTCAAATTTGAGTAAAATATAATAAAACTATTTTTAGTTGCGAATGCTTTAACATGTTACATTTTGTATGGTGAACATTATCTTTTTAAAATCTGCAGTTTTAGTTCAGCTAATTTTTTATTTGCCTGCCTTTTGTGCCCTTGTATGTCACAACAAACTTTAAACTTTTAGCCATAATTTCAGTTGAAAAGTAAATGTAATTTTTTTTCTAACTTTACAACTCTTAATAAAATGTTTTTCCCTTTTGATGGCTAGAAAACCAATATTGCTTAATTATTTATTCACTCTATTAGTTAAATTAAATCAGATATGATGGTTATGGTCTTAATCGTTTATAAAATACAACAAATACTCCAACTCAGCTGTAGTCTACTGATTTAAAAAACAAAAAAACTAAAACAAGTTGTTGAAGACATTTCTAAAGGGGGAGATTCCTAATAAAAAACAATGTGTTAAAGTCACGTGACGTGTTAACTTTTTTGTCCGTAAACTTTACATGCATGGCATGCAACCATGTATGCAAGTACATTTGTGTGCATAAATGTGTGCCAGCACAACATATTCGCACAAGTGAGGAAGTGTGTGTGTGTGTGTGCTTGAATATATGAATTGGAGAGTGATTGTTATGACAAGTGTTAATTTAATGGCGAACAAAAACAAAATGCACTGATAAAATAGAGTGGCCACACTAAAGAAAAAGAACGAAATGTGAGTAATGAAAAGGATTTTCATAATATTGAAAATTGAGTTGTTCTTAATGCATGTCAAGGATTAATAAAAGCACTTTTTCATGTGTTTGTATGTGTGTTCCTTGGAAACCAACCCAGTTGGCAAAACCGTCTTAGACGACAAAGTCTTCGACGATTTATGTACGATTTGTCCTCTTTGTTCTATTTTTCTTACGACGTAGGCGACAGGATGGGCGACAATATCTTTTATCTTGTCTTTAAACTGTTGATTTTTTCTCTTTTGTTTAAGTTTTCTATAAACGTTGTCGACAAGGTGGGCGACAATGTCTTCTGTCTAGTCTTCAAACTGTTTAAGAATCAAGGATTTTGAAATAACGGGACTTTGAAAAGAAAACAAAAATGTTAATAGTTTTGATTGCGCATTTTTGTTCAGTTGTATTTTATAAAACGTGAGTGAAGGTAAATTTTAACAAGTTTTTTAATGGCAATTATATTAAGCAAATAAAAATGTCATCATCGAGGTCATTACGACGTGAAGTCCAACGTAAAAAGCTCATGCTTTTAGAAAGACTTAAAAACAGTAATAAAAGTATATATATTTGATTTGATTTAAAATTAAAAAATAAATGCATTATATATGAAAAACAACGAATTTATATTTCTTATCTTATTTTTGTTAGTGACTTTTGACTATGTGTTCGTCGACGAAATGGTGGAGGAATTTGTCACTCCTGCATTCGTCGATGACAATGTAGAGGAATTTGTCGACGACGAGTTACAGGAAATTGTCGCTCATACGGTCGTCGACGATGAATTGCAGGAATTTGTCGCTCATGCAGCCGTCGACGAATTTGTGGCCATTTGTTCGAAAATTTCGTCGACGATTTGCTTCAGCTGTCTTTAACATGTCTTCGACGATTTTCTATTGTCTTGTACCCGTCGTGTAAGATGTCTTGCAGACATGGCCAACTGGGAAACGCTAGGACTGATCGTTTTGAACTGTGCTATATATGACCGGGAAATACAAATACATTAATTTTTCTTGTTGTTGGCAGTGGGGAGAAAGCAGACAAAGCTGTTATAACTATAAGTCTGAAGCTTTCTAAATTTGATGTGAATTCCTCCTAAAACAGAGTGCAATTACTAATCAAATTTTGGTGATATGGGGGTAATCGATAGTCCTCCATACAAGGCAATTATTGACTTTCCCATGTCTTTTTTTTTTATCTTGGACCAGCACTCAGGGGATGACCTCTATGTATGCAATTCATTGCGCCGGAACTGAAAACGAGGGGATAGTATTAAGGGGACAGATGAGGAAAGATGAGAAGATAGACAGTTTTTTTTTTGTAGCTATTTCAACCTTTTTTACTTCGCCGGCTAATTTTTGCTACAGGGCCGACGAAGGTGGGTGCTGTTACTCTGCTTTTTAGTACATGATAGTGTCAGTCGCCGCCAATTATGTTCAGTGATCAGTGACTATGCCTTCATCATTGAAACAGGCTGGCAACAACTAACACAACCACGCACTAATACTGTTTTAGAAGAATTCAACACAATATTTCATGACTCAGCGCGGGCTGGAACTCACGACCCTCCGCTTCATAGTCTCGTGTTCTACTACTTCAGCCAACAGCACCCTTGAAAACAAAGAGGTGTTTTTTTTTTTTTAAACATCACTGTAGGTCCAGATTACATTTTTTATTTGAGCCCTGACCTTATATTGTGCTATATGTACGGTGACCATGCGTCTCTCTTGAAACAGGCAAGTCCTTTTCTGGGTATATTTTATTTGCTTAAAAACATTGTAAGTAAGTCTGTTAGGCATATAATATATCCAATAAATGAATGTAATAGTAATTAAAATTTTTATTACATTTCTAAATATCCCATTTTTTCGTTGGAGCATGTGGTCACCGTACCTCTATTCGTTTTATATGTATATCTTTTTTTTATAATATTTCAGATCTCTTTTTTTATTAAACTATTACTTTATGTCTATAATTTTTATATTTATTACATTATTGTCATACTTGGCGACTTAACATGTTTGGTCCCTGTATTTTAGTGACTGTAACTGCTAAGAATTTAAAAAAAATTTATATTGTGCATATCTCTATAAAATCAGCTTTTAAACCACGTATGTCTCAATGTTGGTGGACGAGAAGATGTACCAAAAAATTGTACCACAAAAAAATGTGTGGCGTATAAGATAATGTTGATTCTGATCGATATAATTTAACAAATAACTGGGATTACCTAAAATTTATTCAGCTGACTTGGGACTATGTGGACATGAATTCCGAATGAGGATCTTTATTCTAATATAATATGTCGCGTCATAACCGTCCAAAAAGCTTAAGCAAAATATATTTTCAACTTAATTTTTTTCGTCTGACGAAAATCGATTTTTTGTGATCATAAATACTAAACTTTTTGTAGAGCTTTCTTTTGTTGAATGGAAAAGTAAAAAAATTATCTTACCGGTATGTATATAAGTGTGCTTTTTCATATCCGATTTTTGATGAAAACGTTTGCCGCAATACTGGCAGGGGTAAGGCCGGGTGTCACTGTGTATCAGCAAATGGGTGGACAATGTAGAGGAGCGTTTAAAAGATTTGCCACATAGTTTGCACTAAAAATAAAAAGCAATCAAAAATATTATTAAAATCATTTAATATTAAAAATTTATAGCAAAAAGTCAGTTAAGCATTTACATTTTCAAATATTTGGAAAATAAAAATAATCAAAAGTTCAAAAACTTTGCTTCAACATTTATTTGTATCGAAATTTTCAATTTATTCTTTAAATATTTTTGTGTTAATGCAGCTAAATAAATATCAAATCTCTCATAGAAGGAGTTCATGTGTACATGTATGCACCCAAATATTTTGTAAAATATTATAAAAAAAAACCCGTACATCATAAAGTCAATATAATGAAATATTTTATGGAAAAAACTTGGTTTTATTTCAAATACAGCTGAATCAATTTATTGGTGTTTTTTTTTTTAAATAAATTATAAATTGTATTGCTTTTTGAAAATAATAAAAAAAACATATTTTGAAGGGGCATCAATTTGTGTTACAAAAAATAAGAAAAAAATCTTTATGCATTTTTCTCTTTATTTAAAAATATTATTTATTTTGTTTCTATCACAATATTTAAACAGTTTGTTTGCTTCTTGGTTGGAAATTTGTTTTCTGTTACATATTAATATATATTTTTTTTAAATGTGTCACTATTAGTTAGTGCAGCCTTTTTCTAAATTGTACGTGTTAATCATAAATAATTTTGCTGTTGATTTTCTATTTTATTTCAAAACCAATAATGACACAAGTGTTTTAAAAGTTGTTGTTAGTTGTGATGCCTTTTAGCTGGATTTTGTTTTCTATTTTTGCTTTGTAAGAATGAAAGTCAAAGATCTTTTGTTGAATTAATATACATATACATTTTTTTTCCAATTGTTGCTTCAAAACGCGCCACCCGTTTCTAAGGCAACAAACAGTTAAACGGAAGCTGGTTTTGCTGACGTATTCAATAATTTTAAATGAAAATATTTCCAAAACATTAATGAAATCTGTGCCTATGATATCGTCTGCTCAATATAACAAAAGCGTATGTGCTCATATGCTATTATATTTTTATTGCATATTTAGAATCTCCATCATTGATTTTATGTCTGGTCAAAATTTCATCAAATTCTACTTCCAAAAAGTGGGTCCAAATTATCGGTGGAAAATAAAGTGTATAATTTCTTGTTCAAAAATTTCCTTCAATAAGTGTGTAAGCTCATATGCGCTATTTTACTTGAAATTGCCACTCCAAAGTTGTTAAAAGAATAATAGTGTATACGCATTATACTCCATTTTAGCCTGTAGAAAAAAATACAATTTATGAAAACTTTAACTCATAAAATAGCTTATAATAATATACACTATTGTTTGAGAACTAGTTCCATTCCGACCATTTCTATACCCCACATAAGCTCCAAAATTTGTGCAAAAAGAATGTAATTCCTCATGGCTCGCAGTCATTTTTATACGCTCCAAAAAAGAATTTGGAGGGTATATTCACTTTGTCATTATTCCGTTTGTAACGCTTCGAAATATCCATCGCAGACCCCATAAAGCAGGGGTCCTCAATGGGAGAAAATATTTAAGTATAATGTGTTTGTGAATTTTTCAGTGTTAGTGACTGTTTTTTTTAAGCAAGAGCGTACAAATAATGTTGCCAGACGACGTCATTTTGACGACTTTTTATGCCAAAAATAAAATGACATGCAATATTTAAATAAAGTTTTCATTAATATGTATTTCTTACATTTAATTATTACAGGCGAACTTCCTTATAGTGAATAAATTATACACTCCACGCAATATTTGTAAGGCTAAAATTATTTTAAATTTTTTTCCGAATTTATTAATGTACATAATGTTGGAATATTTTGACTTATATATTGCCATTTTATCTGACATAAAAATATTGTGTTTCGTTATTTCTGTTTAAAAATAACGTGATTTAAATATTAAATTTGAGCGAAATATTTAAAAGACCAAGTCCAGGATATTATAATAGAGGAGTAAAAAAATCTAAATATGTATGTGGAATCAAAACATTTTGCTTCTTACTTTTAATTAAGAGAAAAAACATATTTTACAATCAAAGACTTACAAATCAAAAAATTTGCTTTTAAGTCAATTCATGTATTAAAATGTTTGTAATTTTGAAAAAATTCTATATAAGGACGCTACTAGACGTTGAAAGTCGTACTTCTAGCAATATAATACGTAAAATATTAGTAATAGGTGATAGCTACATTAAAGAAGCTAATTATAATATCTAAATAATAATAATCGGCAATGTAACTTCTGAGATATAGAGCCTCGGAAAAAAGAGCCTTATGTACCCTCTTCTCCCCAGAAAACTTTTTGCAATAAAAAAATTTATAGGAACAAATATATTAAACAGAATCAATTTCTTATTTTACGTATACTTCAAATTGAACTTACTCATTGTTTTTAAATATTTTTGTCAAAATAACACCGTTTTATATGAAAAATTGAAAGCATTTTTTAATTCTGTAGAAATGTTGAGGTATTTTTCATAAAACTACCGTAATAATTTCACATTAACGATTTGAAAAAGTAATATGAAGATTTTGATGTTTTTTCTCCAAATTTTGTCGATATTGCATCTATTTTGTCTGGCAACTATGTGAACAAGAAAGAACATTTAAAGGTGTTGCCGTTGATCACAAAATCAAATTCATAATAATATAAGAAGGCAAACTTAGTTTTCACTTTTATAAATGGCATAAAGTATTCTTGATCAGTGATGAAATCTAAGACGATCTGAGCATGTCCGTCCGTCCGTTCGTCTGTGGAAATCACGATTCAGTCCAAACGAAAAGAGCTAGACTCTTAAAATTTGGTATAAATATATTTTGAATCTTATAGCAGGTTAAGTTCGAAGATGGGCTAAATCGTGCAAGAGGGAAAAAAGTTCCCCTAAGAAGAACTAAACCAACCCAGAAAAAACAGCATAATTTTTAAAGTTTTTTGGTTATTTTGTTAAGCAAATGATATATTTTTATGTCAAATACGGTCCAACGGCTTAAACTTGGAGCCATAAAATAAAAAAAAAATTATTTTTGGACCCCGCCCCCTTTTAAGGCGCGTTCTTATATGCAAAAATAGTGTAAAAATTTAACAAATTGTTTTACTTAAGCCTACATTCTTTAAAAGTAAAATTTTTAAGCTTTAATGGCGAAGGTGAGATGTAACCTGGTACTTCTCTGCCCTATCCCTCCTCCCCTAGCTACTTAAATGACGCTATAAAAACAAAATTAAATAAATTTTACATTTAATTATCCCAAATATTTATTTGTAGAGTTTTATGGCAAAGGTGAAATGTCTTCCCCATGGTCCTTGCCAGTGAGACCCCGCCAAAATACAGTTTTAATACCCTCCAAAAAGAATTGGACCCCATATAGTATATATATTCTTGATCAGTCTGAGACGATCTAGCAATGCCCATAAGTTCGTCTGTGGAAAACATTATGTTGTATAATTTTGGACACCGCCCCCTCTAGTGGGCGTTGACGTACGATATTTTATAAAGGAACTCCGTCCCGCCAAGTTAAACATTTTAAATTCACTTACTAATTATTTGGAGGGTATTTAAGATTCGACCCGGTCGAATATAACGTTTTTACTTGTTATTCATTCAATACTCTTCAATTTGTGTAACATAAATTTTGGGTTACTTTAATAATTTATGTATAAAAAAAAAATTAATATACTGCCGATTTTACAATGTCGACAGAGTTCCTTCTGTCGTATAAATACATTTAAAACAAAAAGAATTTTTGCAATTTTATTGTGAAATAGGCAGATACTCTTGGAATAACAGAATGAAAACTATTAAAATTTAATATTATAAAATAAAATGTAATAAAAACTTCTATTTTGAATTAATCAATAAATTTGTATGCCAATTTTCCCACTAAATAATTAAAATTATAGAAATTGTTTTACATAAATTTACTGCGTTCGTATTTTTGCTGCGAGTAGCATTTCTCCTTTTCCTAATCACTAATAGTTAATTCAATTTGCTTCAACTAGTTCTAATTAAATCAAATATTTATTTTAGAAAACTAAACCCCTTCATTTATACATGCACATTAAGTTATGACTCTATCAGACACACTTACAATTTAATTGAAATCCTTTAATTTCTATTATAGATTTTAATTGCTTAATATCGTGTCCTTTGTAATATGCATTCATAGATTTGACCGTTTTACCCAGAAACCCCACCTCCCCCAAACCTGCAGAGTTAACCTCAATTCAATTAATTGAAATCCAACTTCAACACAGACAATCGCACTAAAATTATGAAAATTAATGAGTCCTGTGTTTTTTTAATGCGTACTTTTTTTTTTTTAATAAAACTAAAAAAAGTGTCCCTAAAGAAGCGATTCAAGTGAATGGAGAAGACGAAGTTTGCTGTTTAAAATGCGTGTCGCTCTGAGACAAGTTGTGTTAATTGTTTTAGGTTTATTTACGATTTTCGAACATAATTTAATTGCTGTCTTTGTCAATAAATAACAACAGAAAAATATGCATGGACATATACGGCTGCCTAACCCCCCACCCACCCATTTGTTTATTAGTTTTTGTGTCCCTGGAAATGATGTAATTTTATAGATAAAAGTGTCGTATAAATTTTATTGTTTGAAAAATAAATTTACTTGCTAGTAAATTGAAATCTCATAACATGCAATTAGTTAATCAAATTAATTTGAATTTTTGTTATTTTTAAGTAACAAATAAAAAGGGGAATCTATAGAAAAGGAGATTTTCATAAAAACCAGGGGTAGTAAACATAAACATGGAGAAAACAGAATATAGAAAGAAAGACAACAAATATGAACAATTAATAATGGCACATATTCATAGTCATAAAAAAAGTGCCATATTTAGAAAAAAAATATTTTTGATTTATAAAAGGCTTACAAAGTAGATTTCCATACAAAATTTATTTTATAAACCTTTTATAAAATAGAAATAGTTTTTTTATGAATAAGGCAGCAAGAGCTTAAAACGAGTAAATATTTTTTTATGGCAGCACTGAATTTAAACTTTTAAACTAGACTCGTATGTGCCATAAAGGAAACTGTTTTGCACATTAAAATGACATCTAAAACAAGTAAAAATGTTATATTCGACCTTGCAAATCTTAAATACCCTCCAAATATTTAGTATGTAAATTTAAAATGTTTAACTTGGTGGGACAGAGTTCCTTTAAGACATCTCTGTACCCAATTTTAAATCTCTATTTTGACAGAGTCATTTCGGAAAGGCCCGTGGGGGAGACATTTTACCTCTGCAAGGTCAGAGAACATCTCAGCTTCTTATAAACTTAAGGAATACAAATTATTCAATATTTACATTATTTTTGTATATAATATCGTACGTCAACGCCCACTAAAGGGGGCGGGGTCCAAAAATAGACTATATACTATATATAGACCGTCTCAGACTTCATCACTGATCAAGAATATATGTATATACTTTGTGGGGTCCAATTCTTTTTTGTCGGGGTCTCTCTGGCAAGGGCCGTGGGGGAGACATTTCACCTTTGCCATAAAACTTCAAAAATAAATGTTCGGATTAATTAAATGTAAAATTTATTAAAATTTTATTTTATTTTTTTGATAGGGTCATTTAGGGGGGAAAGGGGGAGGAGGGGGTAGGTTAGATGAGTACCAGGTTACGTAAAGTAAGTAAAACAATTTGTTACATTTTTACACTATATTTGCATATAATAACGCCCACTAAAGGGGGCGGGGTCCAAAAATTAAATTTTTTGATTTTATGGCTCCAAGTTTAATGCCTTGGATGTTCTTTGACTTAAAAATATATCATTTGCTTAACAAAATTATAAAAAAAGCGTTAAAAATTTTGTTGTTTTTTAGAGGTTGGTTTAGTTCTTAGGGGAATATTTTTCCCTGTTGCCCGATGTAGCCCTATTTCCGAACATGACCTGTGCTATCCTTCAAGATATATTTATACTAAATTCCAGATCGTCTTCATACCAAATTTTCGAGCTGAATCGTGATTTCCACAGACGGACGGACGATTCTGCTCAGATCGTCTTAGATTTCATCACTGATCAAGAATATATATACTTTATGGGGTGTCAGATGGATATTTCGTTGCGTTACAAACGGAATGACAAAGTGAATATACCCTGCAATTCTTTTGTGGAGGGTATAATAAATATTTTAAATAAATGGAAGTCTTGGTGAACAGTTTATCGAACAATTTTAAACTAAATTAAATGGACGCTGAACTATATAATTTATAATATAGATAATAGAACGATCGACTCTTAAAGAAACCTCTTTAGGAAAGCACCCACGCCTTCGAAGAATTTCTCTGCAATTGCTCCAAACACATATTAACTCTACAACACTAAAACGTCAATAAATTTTCTAAATTATTGAGCTCCTGCCTTCAAACATCATCTCAAATGGAGGAGCTTTTCATTCATTTACGAGCCTAGCAATTTGAAATAGAATAGTGCCTTAAAATGTCGTTGCATCGTCCCATTGTACCGCTGATGTCAAAATTGATACGATCAAACTTTTTTCTTTACTATTTGACTGATACTCTCAAACATATTTCCCCATATTTTATTCACTAATCATTTTTGTTGGGGTTTTGCGTAAGTAACAACATATAAAATTAGCAATAAGTGCAAAAATTTTATAAATATCGCATGTGCCAAATATTATAGAAATTTGCAAAAAATCATGGTGTGAATTGGCTAGTATACTTTGTTCTTCTTATTGAAGTTTTATAAATAAAATATCACTTGATACAGCTAAAAACAAAAGTGATTAACAATTCCAAAAAAAAAAAAAAATCATATTGCGCTATTTTGGAGTTGACTTTTAAATTTTGTAACAGTCGTGTGCTGTTAATTCTGTGTGTAATCTTTTCTTGCAATATCGATATCATTTAAAAAAATTTTTTTTTTCACACATTCATCCTTTAATTATTTAATACTCGTACTTGAATAATGTGTGGCACATGGTCTCTTTCTACCAGGTTGCCTTAAGTAAATGCAACCAAGGAGTTAATATGTATGCAACTTGATATGTTTTGAAGGGTTTCTTAAAGGCCAACAAACACTACGGCTGCCGGCAGCCAGCCAGTGTGTACAAGCGTTCGTATGTATGTCCGTGCGTTCATACGATCGTTTTTGTTTTCGGTTTTATTAAAAACATTTTGTGCGTGCGACTTCTTAGGAATTAACAGATGGCTGTATACGCTTATCGGTAGGTTAAACGTATTTTTTTTTTAATTTTTTATATTGATAATTATCGAATTAAAGAAATCAGTTATTTTCTTTTGGATTTATGCTTTAAGGATAACCAAACGACTTTCGTTTTATGAAAACGGTACTGCATCTGTTGTCGTAAATATTGAAATTGGGTGGTCTGGTGCGTAACAAACTTTCATAAAAGTAATGAAAATAATAATAATAAATAAATAAAAAAAGTATATTATAAAGCAAATAAAAAAAAACACATGAAATAAAAATTAACTAAAACAATAAAAATAAACAATAAATAAAATAAAAAATAAATAAATAAAATAAAAAATAAATAAATAAAATGAAAAATAAAATAAAAAGATTAAAAAGTATAAGACATTAAAAATTATATATAGATTTTTAAGAAAAACAAATGCAAAAAAGTTCATATGAAATAAATAAATAAAACAAAAAATTAATAAATAAAATAAAAAATAAAATATTAATCAAGCTTGTGGTCGTTTTTTATAAAATTTAATTTCGTCTAATTTTTTTTTTCCAATATTTCGTGAATAGCTTGTTTCCTGAAGATGTTAAATATTGAATAAAAATTAGACGAAATAAAATTTTATAAAAAATTACATAAAAAACAAAAAAAAATAAAAAAAGTATAAAAAAAGTATAAAAAATTAAATATACATTTTTTAAGAAAATCAAATTCGAAATAAGTTCATATCAAATAAATAAATAAAATAAAAAATAAAAATTGGAATAAAAAATAAATAAAATAAAAAATAAATCAAATAAAAAATAAAAGAAAAAATTAAATAAAAAGTAAAATAAAAAATAAAATAAGAAATAAAATAAAAAATAAAATAAAAAAAGTTCAAAAAAGTATAAAAAATAGAAATTAAAATTTAAAAGAAATTCGCATAATTTTCTTAATTTTCATTTATTGTTTTACTGAATTTAAATTTTTTAGCTTTTCCTTTCCATGTAAAGTCCCAAACAAAAGTTTTTATTTTCTTTACAAAAACAGAGAAACAAAAGCTAATAAATTATTAAAAAGAAGATATAAAAATTCAATAGCAAAAACGAAAGATGCCACCCAATTCACACCATGATTTTTGCAATGTTTTTTTCAAGCCAGATTTTTAATTTTTGTTCGCGAATGTTATAGAGAAACAAATCGGGATTGAGTAAAAAATCACATTTTCCATTCTCGGTGATTTCTTCATATATTTCTTTACACACATTCCAATTTTGCGCAATATTTTTTAGAAATTAAAATTATTCAATTAGATGGAATAAAAGAACTGTCACAGCATTTCGCTAACAGTAATTTGAAACTCACCTGGAAATTTCTAGCCGTTCTCTTTTCACCATTATGAGAAACCCCACCACCACTGCCGCCGCCATCACTATCCTGATATGAACTGGATGACATGCGCGCGTCTGTTAGATTCCCAATGAGGGCGGTGGAATCTGGATGTTGTTGTTGCTGTTGGGCAAGAAATTGCTGATGCTGTTGGTATTTTGTTTCATTCAGATCTTCATTTATAACCAAATCACCGCCATTACTTTCATTATCACTATTTTGTTGTACAAACAAATCGACTCGCTGTTGCCTTAACAAATCCAATTCCCTTTGCGTTTGAGCTTTCAGGTGTTGCGTCAATAGTTCCAAATTATTGCCGGCCAAGCCAGCCATAAAAGCATTGCGATGAGCATAGATTTGCTGCTGGGCCAATTCAATGTCGGGATTGGCTTTGGCTGACGACGCCCGTGGAAAAGTGGCTGGACCCGAAATGGAAGATAGAGGCGTTAGAAGATTTGAATCGTTTGAGTTTTGTTGCTGTTGCTGTTGCTGCTGCTGCTGCTGTCGTGAAATGGAATTTCTGCGTTCATATTTAAATTTACGTCCAATGGGATCCATTTCGTAGTCTTCTTCACAATCTCGCTGGTATCTAATCGATTTTTCACACATACTGGCCGGTGACCAAATATGGGGGCATTGTGATCTTTTAGTTGCAGGCTCATATTCTTCTTCACGGGGTGAGGATTTTAAGTTTACAGCTCTGAAGGGCGGAGGAGTGTCAGATGACTCCGTTGAGTTTTCTTCATTTTGCGGCGATCGTTTCACCGATAAATTCAGTGGCATGTCTTCGTTCAACAATTCCTCCTGTGAATATCCTGAAATATCTTCCTTTTCGGGCGTTAAGGCATAATCCCTATTGTTTGTCACGGTGAGTGGAGATTTAGGAGTAATGGGCGTATGGGGTAGACCCAAGGCAGTGGCTGACGATAGTAGAAATTGGGGCCACAACAAGGCACTTGAGTAAAGCAGTGGATTGTATAAAAATGGTGGTAAATCTGAAGATTAAAAATAAATTAAATTAATTAAAGTTTTACAAATTATTTGCCATTGAAAAAATTATATAAAAATTCTGTATGCGTGTTGTTCGGCCATGTCATAGGTATTTTTAGTAAAGTTAATAAAAATTAAACATTTTTTATAAAAATTAATTTTTTTTACTGTATTCAAGACAAGTGATTTTTTTTTCTTTCCGGACCTGCTTGAACTTTTCAATTGTGGAAAAAATTTATTCGAACAATAAAACCAATATCGTCCTGAAGTTGAACGCTTTAAGTTCTTCGAAGTAATTAACACATTTTATATTAATTAAAATGTCAATAGAAATTTCAATGGAAATTGCCATCGCTATTGAATACTCAAATTTGACTAAAATGTCCCTTCTGAATTTCTAACGTTTGCTTTACAAGCGACTTCTAGTTTTGAGGATTTGCTAAAATTCACTTCTATGTATTTTTTTCTTGGATCGGGTAGAAACAGCTGCTCCAGCAACGCATGGAAGGAGGGAGAAAGCAGATGGAGTAATTTTAAAAAATGAACAGAACTTGTATTGGCCACTTTTTAAAATTTCTTTTACTTATATTTTAAAATTCTAGAAAGTTATTTTAAATTATTTGTAGTATTATTTTCGGTTCGTATATATTTTATTTCTTTTTTACTGGGATACATGGAGAAAGTTGAAAAGGTGGAAAAAATTGTCTGTACTTCGCTGGGAAATTTTCGCTATATATTTTAGTGGTACAATTTTAAGTATCTTACCGTATAGCTATACCGATGGAATATTTGTGGTTCAAAAGGTATTTTTATGCAGATATGCACAATATAAATAATTTTTCTAAATTCTTAACTTAGAAGTTGTTAAAAAACGGTTTAAATCTGTTTGAAAAGCAGTACCAAAAACTTTCGATTTCAGAAAGTCTCTGGCTGGCAGGAAGACACCGAGTGTTTTTTGTTGTTCTTTTAAAATCTGTCTTATAATGAATTACGCGAAATATGAAAACCCATTTGTTGTGTTCTCAAATTTCAGTAGTCTTAATATGACAGATTTATGCAATGACACATACGCAAATTTTGAACACCTATAGCAGTGTTAAATCTCTATATAAAATTAAAAGCTGCATAATTAACTTTAAAATTTAGTATTGAAGGGTTTTTAAAAATACGATTTTTAAACAGAAAATAAGTGGGCACAAGGTCCATTGCAATGCCTAAAGGGATACTCCTACAAGTTAATACGAAGTACTGGTGTACCAGTTCCTGAGAGCCACCCAGAGCCCAGCAAGGCAGCCAATGATGAATTCCTATGAAAGCAGCCATGATTCCTAAGTCCGGTAAAAATCTCGCCAATGTGTAATCTTATAATCCCATGCACTTATTATCTAATGGCTCAAAACTATTTGAAAAATTATTTACCAGGTTACTAGTTTGATTTGAGGATTCGAATTAATGTCACTAGAGGAACTCTTCAAGGAAGCAATATTATTTCTTTCCCTTCCTTGACAAAGAAGTTCTCAGACTTTGATAAAGTATTGATGAGGTCTTGATACAGAAAATCACACACCACATAGTACATATAATTGAAGCCGGAGTTCTTCAAGGTAGCATTTTAGATTCTTTTGATATATCCCTCTGACATGCCAATAAATGAAATTCATATATCAATGAGTGCACAAACTCACTGCCTAAGTTTTTTTTTTGCACTTAATTATTTCCTTAACAATTAAAATATTCAGCCGTAGTATTCGACAGCCTAGAACTATGTAAGTTCCCTACTTTATTACTGTAGGGATAGGGTAACTCTGGCTATTTTTTTAAGACTGCTATACATAAAGAAGTCTTTCCATATGAAATTTATGAATCAATTTTTTTCAAATTGATTATAATCTCTCACCAACACGCTGAATGGCTAAACAGCTGCCATAATTTTTTTTTTTTATGAAAATACCTCATTTCATCATAAACGTGTTAAAGTTTTATTAAAATTTTCGCTCAATAAAACAACAGAGTAGTTAAAAATACTACAGATTTATTCTTCCTTTGCTTCCTTCCTGCTCCGTCTGATTTCATAATACCGACAATAAAGTCGAAAGTTTGGAGTTCGACTCCGCGCTCAGTAATGACTGAGAACAATAAAAATTTGTAACATGTAAAATCTAAAAAATTTATTGAAAATATGCACAAATATGTATTTATTTTAAAATATGCAAAATATAAAAATGTATTAAAATTTGCTGCAAGTTAAAAAACGCTCACGTTTTGTGCTAGAAAATGATAGCAAATATAATAAAGGCGTATAAATGCTGCCAAGATTGAGTTAAGTTTATTTGAGACTTCAAAAATCCAAGATTGAGTTTGCTATGAAATTTTCAGTTATTTAAGCAATTTCAATTTTTTTATATGTCAAACGGTGACACAAAGCTTTTGCTATACCATTAATACTAAAAGTTTCCTTTAACTTTTCAAAAAACTGCAATGGAATAAATAGTTTAGTCATCTTAATTGCGCATATTCGATGCAATTTCAAAATTTACACTTGAATAATATGCAAAAGCTCACTTGTTGATACAAAACGCATTTCAAAAACTGCACGAAATATAAAAAAAAAACTGTTCTAAAAATGTTAAAGTATTCATTAAAATTAATTATATTAAAAATTACTAAATTTGTTGCATATTAAGTATGCGGATATTTCGTTGGCGACAATCAGTCGAATAATGATATCCGTACGGAATTTCTCCCTTACCTATTTTTTGCTTTTCCCGAGAAAAATATCCTTGCATTCTAATCAACTGAAGAATAAAAAAATTTGTCCTAAATCAGTTTTTCTGACAAATTAATTTGTAATTGAATAGTATAATAAATAATCGTATGAAATAATAATGGGGTTTCCCCTGTTTGCAGAATGTTTGTTTTTTTCCCCTGTGGGAAAACATACGAAGGAATTTGTAATTCACAATAAGAGGAATGGGGGAGAAGGGATACTATTTCTCCAGTAATTTGTATTCATAACTGGACTTTTAATGTTAAATAAATTGCATTGAATTAATTAATTATAAGCGTATATAATTTTAAATCACATGTGTACATATTAATTTTGCTTGGCTTTTATTATTCCTTTATTTTTCTTTTCCCCTAATCCTGTCTTACCTCTGGTATTTAGCTTTTGTGCGGCTGCATTTGCCATGACATTATTAAAAGCTGATGCTCGTTGTATCCAATTTTTGGAATTTGCCAAATTCATATCCAAATTTGTGTTATTGAAATTATTTAAAGCCGTTGGCTTAGAATGAGGTGAAGGCGGTGGTGATAAATGATTCATTTTGAGCTTTAACTTTCCACAGCAACTTACTTAATTTTTTATTCTATTTAATTAGTTTTATACTGGCCTTTATATTAATTAAAATTTTTAAAACACATTTAGCTTAACATATATTTTTAAGTATAGATTTTTAGGCACTTGTTATTATTTGGATAAATATTTTGTGGGATTTTTTTTTTCAGAAAAACAATTTCTTTTAATTTGGAATTTATTTATTTTCAAAGCTACTTCACACAAACGAGTAAAACGTTTTGCTAAACAAATTTTAACTGTGTTTTTGTTTATATATGTATTTATATGTATCTTGTTGTCATAAATTTCTTTTCAGTTATTTCTGTTAGTAAGAACACACGTCCGTTCGGTTTGGTGCTTGGCACCTGACTGAATCTTTTAACGATTGCTATTTTCTGAAAAGACTCGGCTGTGATGCACGGTGTAGTTAGCCGGCAAGTCAGTTATTTAGTGTGTTAATATAATATGGCTAAAATCGTTGCCTTAAACCAAAACCAAAGTAAGTTTAACCACCACTACTACTACCAACAACAATAAGAGAGTATCATTATTTTTACCACTAAGAAAGAATATGTGTAATATATATTTTTTTCATTACTATTTTGAGAGAAAACGAAGGTGAAACGAATCAAAACGGTTTCAAAACTGTTGTTGTTATTAATATGTTCGTGCATGTTAAGGATTTTTAATACTCCATATGTTATTTTATCTTTTCAATAAATAAAAAAAAAATAAAAAAAATTATATAAAATGCACCCTTAAAGTTTCAAGATCTTCTTCAACAGCCCTGATGTTGTGCTCTTTTCTCGAGGATTATGAGCCTTGTTTAAGGGTCAAAAAGGCACAGTTATTTAACATTCTCATCCTTTTGATATTCTCCAATACACAACACTGCTGTAAAATAAGTTTTCATTGTGATCGTTAATTTTTTGTAGAGTGCAATTTTTTATAAACATTTTTCTTTTTGTATGTGTTAGCACGCGTTCGCTCTTACTAATTGGCTTCGACTGTTTGGCGGGCGTTTTGTATACAATTCATAGAGTCTATTAAATGCAACTTTGTGCGGATGACCCAACTGGCACTCTTAGTTCTTACTTATTTTCAAAACTCTGCAGGCAGGAAGAAAACAGCATAAAAGTAAATAACAGTTTGTAGGTAATAAATTTAAAAAAAAAAATACATTTTTTTTCATGGCTTTTTCTATTACAGAAAAATGTTCGTTCCTCATTTTTCATTTTGTTGAAAAATTTAATAATACTTAAAGCTTAATAACTTTAGTATATACTATTCCATATTCAGTTTTATAACGGACTTGGAAAGACCTTTCAAATGATATTGAAAAAATAATTATTTTAACAAAAGTTTGATAACTTTGTGAATTTCTAATTCTTAAAAATGAAATTGCATTTTAAATGTACACATCTGAATGTACTTTTAATTAAATAACATTTGAATTTCGATCCCACATTAAAAGCGCTAAGAAATCATCCCTATATTTAAAAATATGCAATCAATTTCTGTAGAAATATGTGCACAGATTCAAATATATTTTCCAAAGTTATATAAATAAAGTATACATCCTTGGAAAGGTCTCAGTTTATTCTTTTGAAATGTTTTAAGGAACTAAAAATCGGCCCATATTAACCGAAGTTTTAAGTGCATAGAAGTAAGACAAAAAATGGAGTTTTACTCGTAACTTAAGATTTTGGAATTGTTTCAGAAATTCCAAAAAATTATTCTTGTTGACAATAACTACAAGAAAAATAGTATCACTTCCCAGGTACATATTGGTCCTTCAGTCAGTTTGTTTTCTTGTATCATAGTGTAATATGTATTATTAACACTATGCAAAAAATTTTGTTTTAATAATTTAAAAAAAATCGGTAATAATTATTAAAAGAATTTTGGGCAAAAGATTCCCTGAAAGTCTTACTGATCTTCACTGAAATACGCATAATAGCTAAAAACTGTTTTAATTAACTTGGGAAAAATAGCACAATTAAATAAAAATTTAATGTTAAAAAATATTTTTCAAAAATTAATTTTTATTATAAAATAAAATAAATTTTTTTGCATCACATATTTCGCGTTAGTTCTGTCCTTTAATTTACCAAAATAGTAGAAATTCCAAAAATTCTGTAGACGAGTATATAAAAACATTTTTTTTTTTAAATTTCAGTACCCTTTAAATTATTTCAATAAAATTTATTTTTATATTTTTTAACATTTTTAAAACTTCTCATATTATATAATATAAAGTTAAAATGAACTGCCTGTTTTTGTAAATAAAATAAAATATTTCGTCTGGAAATTTATATTGAAATAACAATAAAAATTTTTATTAATAATTCTATTATGTATGTATTATATATGTTTAAATTTGAAACAATGACAGTTTTTGTAAAAATTAAAAAAATAGGAATCCATCTAAATATACACAATTTCGCTATTTTTTCCCTTGTCGATTTCTTTAAAAAATGATTACCCTAATCAATTTCATACACATTTCATCAGATGTCTCTTTATTATAACTATTATTAATAATATCAGTAGCACGTAAATACATGGGTATGATTGAATGTATGAGGCGGGAGCGACCAACTAGTGATTGTGGTGGAAAGAATTTAAAGCTTTCATTGCAGAAAATATGTTTTGTCCCTTCCACCGAATTCGAGCTGCTTATGTGGTAAATTTTAGACAATTGCCTATTTCGTCAAATATTTTTCCAAAAAAAAAAAACCTATTAAAATTAAAACAAAAATAACAATTGGTATTAGGTTAATTTGTTTAAATTCCCAGCACGTTCTTTAAATATTTATTCTAAAAATCGCAAATAAGTGTCATGCAAATAAAATGCGTAAATAGATACATAGGTATGTACATACAAAACACATGTACATGTGTACCCATTTAAAAATGTATATTTTCATTTTCTATTTGTTTCTAATTTCGCGCTCTCTTCAAAACAAAAAAAAAGAAGCTATTGTTTTAATCATCCATTTTACTTAACAATCAAAATAAAAAATTCAATAGTATAATAAAGCAAGACCCAAAGTAAAAAGCAATTGAATTTGATAAATTCAATAAATTAGCAAATAAATACAAATCCTCATTTACTCGTACATACTATATGCATTGTTGTGCCTTGGGTCACAACAATTTGAAGCACTATACGAGTACAAAGCAAAGTCAACGCCTTCCATATAAGAAATAAACCAGCCAATAGCAGCTTAGCAAAAACAAAATATGAATGGAAAAAAATGCAAGAAACAAATACACAAACGTATTTTGTTTGTAGGATTGTGTATTGTTTTTACACGATAAACAAACATATACTGCAGTTAATAAGAGAATACACGACAACTCACCACCAAGCAGGTATGGAAAATTGAGTACTATTGGAAATATACAAAAACAAGACAATTGTTTTTGGGGAAAATCGCGTAAGCTTCACATTATGAGTAGTTGAATATGTTCACTGGTAGTTTTTATTATTATTTTGAAGTAGTTCAACTTAATAATTATTAAATGAAGACATATTATGAAGCTCTAATGTTGCCGTAAAGCCAATAATAAGAGAAAAAAATATACCTACATATGTGACGAATAGGAAGTAATTCACACAATGTACATACAAATACGGTTTTATAAAATAAAGGCCTAATTCATAAAAAGTATATTATGCTTATAAATATAAGAAAGTTATAAGCATGAAATGTTTTTTATAAATTAGCCCTTATGTTTATTAACTGGTTATTGGATAGATTTCTATGTCAGTGCCTGTACGTGTGGTTGAATGTTATTTCCATAAATGGTGATTTGGCAAAACAAACTGCATAAATGACAATTAATTTGACAGATGATGTACCTAAATGACAACTAGTTTGACTAATATAATAATATGGCCAAAGCTGGAAAGTCCTTGTTGGAAGACACTTTAAAATGGTTTCCATACGATTGGCCTACTTTGCTCATGTCTTAGTATATGCAAGAAAACTTCTAGCTTTATTTGGATTCAAAATAATGTAACTGTGATGACCTCTCAAGGAATAGTTGTTTTAGTTTTTTTTTTTTTTGTAATTGAGTTCCATAGGAAAAATGTGCAGATCGCTTTGAAGATAACGGAGGTATTATCAGTGGCGGACTTAGACTTGCTGCCGCTCTAGACCCTGTTAGATGCGTCGCCTTATTCGCGAAGCAATTCCGATTTGCAGTTTTTAGTATGTCCTTGAGCTCCTTCAGCGATTCGGATTTTATTCCCATTGGTCGCGAAACACCGAATTTTCATGGTAAGAGGAAAAAGTAACAGGTGGCTAAGCTCGGTGAATATGATGGCATGATTACGGTGTTATTTTTGGGCAAAATCAAAATGTTCGAATGAAATTGGGTACTGTTGGCTGAAGTAGTGAAGCGGAGGGTCTTGTGTTCAACCCCGCGCTGAGTCATGAAATATTGTGTTGAATTCTTCTGATCGGCATTAGTGCATGGTTGTATTAGTTGTTGCCAGTCTGTTTCAATGATTAAGGCACCCTCCTTCGTCGGTTCTGTAGCAAAAAATCAGCGGGCGAAGTAAAAAGGTTGAAATAGCTACAAAAATTTTCCTATCTTCTCATCTTTCTTCATCTGTCCCCTCAATACTATCCCCTCCTTTCTCTAGCTCCGGCGCAATGCACGGCATATGTAGGGGTCATCCCCTGAGTGCTGGTCCAAGATTAAAACAAACAAAAAATTCGCTGCCACATCAAATTCAGTAAAAAGCTCGAATATTCTCAAGAAATGTCCATGGGGATCTTCAATTCATTCTAAGTGTCCTGTAGCCCTCTTATTGTGAATGATTTAATAATCGGAATTATTCCTTTTAAATATTTTTCTGGTACAAAATTTCTTCCTCGTGCTGTTTTATTAAACCTAATTACATATTTTGGATTCTAAAATATTCCTTAAATAAAATAAATTTGGAACTGTAGAACTTATAAAATACTACATACAGGCTTAAGGCAGAATTAGTTTGTACGTGCTGTTCTGTTCTGAATCAGCTGTTTTGTTTCTGTTCAATTGAAAATCTGTATGTGCGGTTTGTTGTTTCTTTTTCGTTCTGTTCTGTTGCGGACAAATCTGTAGAAAATAGAATTCAACGTTAAGTGACAGCTAACAGTGCGTATGTACTAGTTTTTTTGTGGTATCAAATATTACACATTTTTTGTTAAAAGTTTTTTTGATGTGTTAACATCTATACGCGCGCCTCTAGGGCAGTAAACTATCAGTTTCAATACATACGCAAGTGTAAGGTGTAAGATGTAAGAGTTTGTTTGTTCGTTGCTTGGCAGTCGGTATTGAAAGTGATTATTGGGCGATTTTCATATAATTTTCCCGCGCGATTTTCCCCGGAAATTCATAGCCGATTTTATTAATTTTTGGATTAAAACGCTAGTGCGGGTTTCGACGAAGAGTTTAGGCCAAAAATTAAGGCGATCCGATATGGGCGAGCGGAGATTTAAGTGTTTTAATTCGGAGTATTAATTTGGAGTAATATTAAAAAAGTGTTTTATGTTGATCTTCGGTTTTGTCTTATGCATAGCAAAGAGAATAGTGACGTGGTTATACGTACATATGTATATAAAAATGAGATAGCAAGACAGCAACGTATGTAGCTTATGTACAAACATAACAATGTATGTATGTACATTTGTCTGTTGCTTTGCATTCTCTTTGTTTTTTGTGGGTTTAATATAAAATAAATTAACAAAAAGGTGTTAACACATTGCCCGTGAGTTCGAACACTCATTAATTTTTTTTTGTTTTAATTCAAGATTTTTTAAGTTTGTACACACATTATATTCTTTTTTGAACTATTAATTTATTTATTTCACAATTTTTCACAAAATTATTTATTTTTACATTTTCAATTTATTTGTTTGCTTTTAAAAACAGCTGATTTTATTAACAGAACAAGTAATTACAAAATATTTTCTACAGAACTTCACAGCACAGAACAGCAACAGAAAGTAAAAACTAATGAAGCCTTTATAAATATTTCTATGAAATTGTGTTTTGATATCAAAATAATTTCATGTCCCATCCATGGCCCTAGGTGCATTTTAGTTTTCCTTGGTATAAAAAAACACTAATATATTTCAAAATAATTTTGTGCTACCTGAGTTGATTTGTTTGCTTTATGACCTGCATAATTTCCAATTGTCTGATATGTGTATCTGTGGTTGGCTTTAATAACGGCCTATGTGTAGTGTATTTTTTATGTACTTTGTTGTACCTAATGCGTTATCAAAGATACATATGTATATAAAATTTATTTACGTTGTTGGTAAGGTTTAAATCTTTCTGGCAACTTTGCCAGCAACTCAAATATTAAGAGCAATAAATAAGAAAGTGTAAGTTGTACTGAGAATGTGTGTGTGTGTGTGTGTGTGTGTGTTTGTGTGTAAAGTAAAAGTAGCAGTGGGCTGAACCTTCAAAACCCGCCACTATTTAATTTTATATACATAAGAATGTATGTATGTATGTATTTAGTTGTATATGTGTGTGGTTGATTTAAATCGTCAAGAAAAGTAGTTGTTGCGTTTTTACCTGTTCACTTTGTAAGCGGGAAAAATAGGTTTAATAAAAGAAAAATGTTGACGTCTGGCATACGGTGAATCCGTTACAATCATTATTTAACATAGGAATGTGTGTGTGTGTGTGCGTGTGTGTGTTTTTGAATAACAATGATAAAGAGAAATGCTTTTTATTCACCCCTACAAGATTCGTCAAGCATGATATTTTTACAACAACATAAACCTTAAATTGACAGCACAAGCCAACTGATAATAGCTTTACATTTCACATTTGCTCTTTTATTTTTATTTTGTAAACTATTGTTTGTAGCGTCAAGTGAAGAAGTTGGTTTTGAAAGAAATAAAAATTGTTAACATTTACTCTCGTGCCCTTATTTTCCAAATAATAAAGCAGCCAGCAGTAAGACTGACAATAAATTTAGTAGCGCGCGCCTGCTCCTTATTATGTTCTAAAGGGGGCTTTTTAGTTGTCGTTGCAGTGACGCGTGTCACTGCAGTTTCTACAGTTACCCGCCAATTGCTAAACGTTTTCGTAGGAAAAATTGTCGGTTAACGTGGCTAAATGTGTGTGAGTGTGTGTGTTCTTTTTTAACCATCATAGTTTTTATATGTTGTTGGCTTGTGCTCCGGCTTAAGGGCTGAAGTTTAAGGCTAATTTATGTATGCACATGCACTTCTATCTGTATGTATGTACTCGTATGCTCTCTTTCTTTCTCTAATACAAATTACAGTATTAATGCTTAAATGAGGGCCCAATTGTTGTAAAATGTAAATGATGTTGCTGGCTTAAGCGCTCGCTTTGTTTTGCTGAAAGCAGGTGGTGTGCCATCATTTTTTCAGTATTGAGGCTTAGGTTTTTTGATAGCTTTTGCTTTGATAGACGAACAAATTAAATTTTAAAACTTAAGAAGAGTTATTTTTTTTTGGGAAAATTGTGAAATAAGCTTTTTAATTATTTTTTAGTTTTACTAAAGTTAAGAATAATAATCCATTGCTGTTCATAATTACAACGCACATAAAAGCAAGGTAATATGTTATTTTATTCGTTACACAATACATTTTAAGAGAGCAAAGATACCTTTAAATTTTTATTTATGCATGTAAAGGGATTTTACATAGAGTGATACAACCAAAATAAAATAAAGATTACGCCAACAAGCTGAAATAAAAATACTTTTCTGCGCATGATGGAAGACTCACGTCACTCAACATGTGTTCTGATTGGCTAATTAAATTCAGCTGGAGAACTATTATGTTATTGTAAAAACAGGACAGTGGGGCAAATTGCGATTTTTCAAATTAAATTTGTTTGATAATAAATAATTTTTAAAAATTATTTTATTTTCCACTTGTTTTTATTTGAAATTGTTAATTTATAGTTATTTTATATAAATATTGAACCCAAGTGCTAATTATTGTTCTTTTTTCCCCATTCAAAACAAATTTTTTTGCTTGCAAAATATCAGCCATAACTTCCTTTGAGCTTCATTTCTTGGAAAACTATAATATGACACAGCTTTTTGAAAACAAACAAAATTTTTATAACAATATGTATTACATTTTAACACAATTATTTCTCACTTGTTTTTTTGCTGTCACTTTGTTTGTAATTGCCCGCTGCACATTTCATGCTTGCTCTTTTTGTTCTCTTTTCTCTTTAATTTAGGTTTTTTGTTTACAGTTTATGAGGCTTAAAAATCAAGTTTTAATAAGTTTTTTACACTTTAAGTTATTTAATAATTATTTTAATATATTTATTATAAAATATAACACAAAACATGCATTTTCATAAATCCGATTTCATTTGCTTGTTGGAAATCTCTCTGAGTAAATTGAGTGAAGAGCTGCCAAATATGTGGGTGCTGTTGGCTGAAGTAGTAGAACACGAGACTATGAAGCGGAGGGTCGTGAGTTCGAGCCCGCGCTGAGTCATGAAATATTGTGTTGAATTCTTCTGATCAGCATTAGTGCGTGGTTGTGTTAGTTGTTGCCAGCCTGTTTCAATGATGAAGGCATAGTCACTGGTCACTGAACATAATTGGCGGCGACTGACACTATCATGTACTAAAAAGCAGAGTAACAGCACCCACCTTCGTCGGCCCTGTAGCAAAAATTAGCCGGCGAAGTAAAAGGTTGAAATAGCTACAAAAAAAAAAAAAAAAAAAATTTGTCTATCTTCTCATCTTTCCTTACCTGTCCCCTTAATACTATCCCCTCGTTTTCAGTTCCGGCGCAATGCATTGCATATGTAGGGGTCATCCCCTGAGTGCTGGTCCTACTCCTAAAAAAAAAAAAAAAAAAAAAATATTGCATAAAATATTAATTTTGTACGAGGAAGTATTAGTTTTGCATATAATAAACATTTGGCAATCTCTTCGAGGGAACAAATACGTCATCAAACGCAAGCCGTAATCTTTATTTTATCATTCTTGGATACAACTTTGAGTTGGCATCACTGCTTTATTTAACCACCCTTTTAACAGCTGATAGTTGCTTTTTGTTTAGTTTGCTTTGACATTTCATTATGGATCGACTTACATACACCTGAGCAACGCGTGCAAATTGTTGAAATTTTTTATCAAAATAATTGTTTTATTCGTCAAACTCATCGTGCACTTGTTCCATTTTATGGCGTACAGAATCGTCCTTCAGAACGGCGCGGCTAATTCGAAGAACAATAGATCGTTTTCGGACCACATTTACTGTTACTGTGATAATATGGACTGGAGAAGCTGTTGCCGCTGTACAGGAAAGCATTGAAGATGATCCTAATCCATCAACTCGTCGCCGTTCTCAGCAACTGGGAAGATTGTGTCCTTCCACTTTATGGAAGATATTTTTAGTTGTTGCATATTGGTGTTCCAGACTGCGCCTTCTCCGTGGCAGCCATGGCGACCACATGACAGAAATCATATTTAGACATTAATGTCATAAAATTTTCTATCCAATAAAGATCGTTTTATTGATATCAAAAATATATCACTATGTTTTATTATGATTTAAACTTGTATCACTCTATAAAAAAACAGCCGATATGTGTGCTTGTAAGTTCGGGGCAAAAATGACAAACAAATGTTGTTGTTCCTTTTAAAGCAAATTGAAAAAGTTTATCTTAGCACTTCCGTGCTTAGAACAAATATATGTATATTCTTCATTAAAATACCTTTTAAAGCATATATGTTTCATCAAAATTGTTGGCCGACAAAATACTTAAAACTGTACTACAAAAATATGTCTGACGTATTTACATATGTATATAAAAAGCTCACATTCTTTCTTCACAAATCACATATGATTCTATAAGGCTCAAAGTAGCATGGAATTATGTAGTAGTTTTCTGCGTTATTATCTGCTGGTGATCATAAAAATAATGATATATAATCCGTATGTAAACCACTGATTTAAAACAAAATTCAATCGTGTTATTGCAAGTAGTAAAATATCGTGATAAGAATTAATCTAAACTATTTTTATTACCTCTTCTGCAAAGATCTCTAAATATATATATATATATATATATATATATATATATATATAGATCAATGTACTGCAATTGAGGAACGGGTACTTTCAAGGAGAACATCCGTTTGTTTTGATTTTTTCAAAATTTTTTTTCTTTTTAAAGCTTTAAGAAGTTAACGAAGATGAAAAAAAAGAATACCCTTGCATATCCCATTACACAGAAATATCTCACCACATGCAATTATGAAAATTTGTTCACTCGTTGCTATTATTAATTAACACTATCACTTTGATTTAAATCCCGTCAAAATGTTAATTCTGTTGCCAACGGTAGGAATACAAGCTGCAATATTTTACATACGATGATAACATTTTAACTGAAAACATGTAAATATTTATTATAATTTTATTGCTTCTAGGGGGGCAACATGGATAAATTACTAGTATGAGCAATAAAGCAACGAAAAATTTCTATTAAACAAATAAATGAATAACAAAAAAAAAAAACTTGTTGAATTCTTCTAGAAGCAGTGTTGACAATTTAGTGCTTTTTGATGTCTTAGAACAGCAAATTTTTAGCTTCAATGCCAAACTAGTTTGGCACTAATTTGGTGCTCTTATAAGATTTCTAATATTTGATGTGTTAACATCTATACGCGCGCCTCTAGGGCAGTAAACTATCAGTTTCAATACATACACAAGTGTAAGTGTAAGAGTTTGTTGGTTTGTTGTTGTTGCTTGGCAGTCGGTATTGAAAGTGATTATTGGGCGATTTTCATATAATTTTCCCACGCGATTTTCTCCGGAAATTCATAGCCGATTTTATTAATTTTTGGATTAAAACGCTAGTGCGGGTTTCGACGAAGAGTTTAGGCCAAAAATTAAGGCGATCCGATATCGGCGAGCGGAGATTTAAGTGTTTTAATTCGGAGTATTAATTTGGAGTAATATTAAAAAAGTGTTTTATTTTGATCTTCGGTTTTGTCTTATGCATAGCAAAGAGAATAGTGACGTGGTTATACGTACATATATAAAAATGAGATAGCAAGACAGCAACGTATGTAGCTTATGTACAAACATAACAATGTATGTATGTACATTTGTCTGTTGCTTTGCATTCTCTTTGTTTTTTGTGGGTTTAATATAAAATAAATAAACAAAAAGGTGTTAACACATCGCCCGTGAGTTCGAACATTCATTGATTTTTTTTAATATGTTTCTTATTTTGAATATTATTTTAATAATAATAATATTTTAAACCTTTTATTTTATTTTATTGTATACATCTTTTCGAATTTTTTTTTTTTTTAATTTTTACATTCAAGTGATATATGTATGTAGTATATAATTCATAACAAAATATTTTATGTTTCTTAACTAATTATTTGACAAATTTCTAATAAACATAAAATATTTTTTATGAATTAGTCGGTAAGATTGATAATAGGTATTGAATTTAGAAAGACATGATAAACATTCTTCAAGAAAACATTAAATTTCCGAAAAATAATAATATGTAACATACTTTTGCACTTTCCTGAAGAAGCTGCCCAAAGGCATGACGAAATATTGAGGATATAAAAATAAATAAAATTTTTATATCATAAAAACCTCAAGTTGAAAAAAGTTATTATAAAAAAACGATTTTCTATTAGAAACATGCCTTTTGTTTTTAATTTTTATCTAACAAAATTGAAAATTTTCGAAATTTCGGAAAAATTACTTGTTTTACCCAGTTTTGAAAAAATCGTGTTTGCACCAGATCTCGACGCTGTGAAAAATGAGTTTTAAAAAACTCTGGATTTATATGTATGATCAATTAGTGTTCTAGATTTTGTTATACGGTCCCCGCTATTAATGTGGGAATCGGTTGATTCACTAAAAAGTTAAAGCAGTTTGAAAATTAAACTTGAGTGTTTTATCAAATTCTTATTAGAGGTTTGAAGAGCTTAAAAGTGCATATTAAAAGCACTACTTTGCAGTTAACATCAGCGGGAAGTTGCCGAGATGCATTAAACACACTCATGACAGCAGGCTACCGACTACAGAAATAGAATACATGTGTTTATGTGGGAAATGTAGCACGGACAACAACCTGCCGTGTAGCCGTGAAAATAATCATTCCCATTAACAAAACACATGTATTCTATTTCTGGAATCGTGTAGTCGGTATCCTGCTGCCATGAATGTGCTTATGCATTAGGGCTAACGCTTTTCCAATTTTTCATTTTATTTTTCTTTTTTAGTAGGATCAGTTCCCTGGGATACATACGTTTCATATATTTGATATTTTTTTGACGTGACGTTGACAAATATTTAGTTACAGAAGAAAGGGGATTGACTTTTGTAAGCTTTTTAGACAAAAATTACACTTTTTAGTGTTCTGTTTTTAATTTTCCTACCATTTTTGAACCAACAAAGTTGACATCACTGTCAAGAAGTTGTAATAAAATAAAGGAGTTCGAAAGAGAAGGAATGAGGGAGAATGCAAAAGGGCTGTTCCTATTTTTCCTATTTTCTATAGCCCAATCGTAAAATATTTTACACCCGAAAATGGCCTAAGCCACGATTTTCTACTTTTCCTGCTTTCAATTGTATGATTAATTCTGAAAAAGGGGTTTTTTCACTATAAAATTATTTGTTTATTTTGACTAATTTTATAGTTTTTATTTTTATTTTTGCAAACATGATTATAAAAATATACTACATACACATACATTATAAAAAGTCACCACGAAGTTTCCATTCCCAAATTGAAGAAAAATATCCCCGCTATGGCACCCAAAAACTGGGAACGCTGATAAAGCCAACCATTTAAAACGTAGTGAACAAAAATCAGACAAAATCAGTAATAAATTTATTACAATTTAAGCTACTGGTTATGAGCGCTGCAGGCAGGATGCCAAAACCAAAGCCATAGCCATGCTTGTAGTCATAGCCATGCTTGTAGTTGGGCTGAACTAGCCAGGCCTATGCACACACATTCATATCGCATTCACAAAGTTCTTTGGGGTTTTTGCTTGTAGTATGCAAACAAACAGACAAACAAACATACAGCCAAAGGAAACGAACGGCATGCAGAAATGTTTAAGAGTTTATGTTGCGGCCACAAAAGCCACGCTGCTTCTCATATATCGTGAAGATTGTTGGCAATTATTAAAATGATAATTGCACAAATCTGGCTATCAATTGACGACCATCAAAGGACCTTTTAATATAAACAGACCAGCATAGAGTAAAAAAGAAAAAAAGCACAAATTCTACAATTCAATAGGTTATCATAAAATAGCAACAGACAAAGTCAGAGATTCCCTGCAAACTCGGCTCCCATTATGCCAACGGAGGGATGTTTTCATAAAGTCCAAACGACTCTCAGTTGGGCAGGGTTTAAGGGTCGTGGAAAAATGTGCAATATTTTTGTTTTCAAATTATAAACAAATGAATTAGATAATAATTAAGTCATTTACCAAGAGAACTTGGTAAATGACGCAGTAAACTTAACATTCCGCCCCATTGTGTTTCACCGTTTGCAACTGGCTGTTTTTAAACTGTTGTTCAGTAGCAGACCAATTGTTTGACAATTTGTTTTTAATTTAGTCCCAGTTTACATTGTGCGATTTTTGTCGCTGCGATTCTTATTTTATGTGAGAGTCCCGAAATAGGAATATATACCATTTGTATTCCTTTCTCGCTCTTCCTCACTAAATATCAAGAATTGCTGCGACAAAAATTGCATAGTGTAAACCGGGACTTAGTGAAAAGATAAAATGCCAGTTTTTATTTTAGTTACATTTGCCAACTCGTTGCTGCCGATGTTGCTGTTGTTTATAATAGCGTTGTAATACTGCGCATGCTTGCAATCTTATTTCCCTCGTGTTGCCCCAGTGCAACTGAGATATTCTGCGTAACACCACCCGCCAACCTTTAACATTATTACAACGACAGAAACAGAAAGAGGAAGAGAAAAAAGCAGGAATAAAATAAAATGCAACTACAACATGTGGACGAAAATGCCCGATTTTATATTAGCAACACATTTTTATTGTTATTGTCGTTGTTGCTGCCGCTGCTGTAGTTTTTGGTTTCCTCTGGACAATTTTTCTTTGTCTTGTGCTTTACCACACACAATTAAAATTTCTTTTCATATAATTTTTTCTTTACTTAAATGATAAAAATTATTTTTTTTTCTCCTTTTGAGTTGCAAAAATATAAAATAATTTTTTTTTTTAGTTTTTGCTTTCTGGTTCAGTTTTTTTAACGTCCGCCCTAACGCAAGCAACAGTCCTGGTGTTGAGTTGTGAGTGTTGTTGGCCTTTTGTTTTTTTATTGCGACCACATGTGGGCAAAGTTTTTGGTAACATTTGTTGCTACTAAACAGAGACACTGAATGACAAACGCATGATTGATATCAATAACGCAGTCGGTCGGTAGCAGCCACAATAAAAAAAAGAAAACTTCTTTAACTGCGACCAAAAATAGTTGACTAAAGCGAAAATTTGCTTTAAATTGATTATGGTTTTCCTTTAAAAGAAAATTATCAACACGTTGTCGTTTTAAGTGGCATGTACAAAAGTGTGGCATGACAATTGCAACAGTTTAGTGTCGTGTTAGTATTATTAAATCCCTTCATCTGTAACGGTTAATATGTATGTATGACTATATAGAGAAGTTAATTCTCTGATTGCACAGTGGGGCGAAAAGACCTTATTTCATGGATCAATTCATATCGGCACAAGAATAACAGCGCAGATCTCTAAGTTTAGGTTGGGCATTCCAAAAAAAAAAACTGCAAGTTGTTATAAAATCTTGGTGGGAAGGCGGGTAACCCCATACAAAGGAAATTATAATAGTGAGGATCACAAAATTTTATGTGGGTAACTCTTGGGATAAGCTGCAAGTTTCTGCAAAATGTTGGTGGATTACATATTAGGGAAGGGCCGGTCACCTTCTATACAAAATATTTATTTATTAATTTACGAACATGATTTCTTTATTCACGTACTTTTCTGTTGACTTATCTGCCATCGAATGACTTCGGAAGCGAGTTACACAAAAAATTAAAGTAATAAAATCATGCACTCTATTTTTTAAATGCTAAGAATAATACAATAAGTCACACCATTTGTAACTGAGGACTATGAAAAATTTTAATTCTTTTAAGAAAATAAAAACTTGTGACAACTTGGCGAATTAACGACCACGTAAAATGATTGTCATGTATTGGATACATTTTGTATGTTATTGGAAGCTGTAGTATGTTACAAGTTATATAATAACATAATCATATCATAACATAATTATATCATAACATAAATATGTCAAAATATAATTATATCGTAACACTTTTATGTAATGACATAATTATATCGTAACACAATTATATTATGAAATAATTATATTATAGTATATCATAGTTATATCATAATATAACACAAAATAATCATATCATGACATAATTATATCGTAAAATAATTATGTAATAATGTAATTATATCGTAATATAATTATGTAATAATGTAATTATATCGTAATATAATTATATCGTAACATAATTATATCGTAACATAGTTACATTATGACATAATTATATTATAACATTATTATATAATAATATAACACAACATAGTCATATCACAACATAATTATATCATAACATAAATATGTCAAAATATAATTATATCGTAACACTTTTATGTAATGACATAATTATATTGTAACACAATTATATTATGAAATAATTATATTATAACATATCATAGTTATATCATAATATAACACAAAATAATCATATCATGACATAATTATATCGTAACATAATTATGTCATAATGTAATTTTATCGTAATATAATTATAGCGTAACATTATTATATCGTAACAGAGTTACATTATGACATAATTATATTATCACATTATTATATAATAATATAACACAACATAGTCATATGATAACATAATTATATCATAACATAATTATAACACAATATAATTATATCATAACATAATTATGTATAATACATCATAATCATAATATAATTATATCATATCATAATTGTTAACACAATTATATCATAACATAATCATATCATAGCATAATGACCTGCAGTCGTTGTGGTGAAACAGTCCAGGGGGTAAAATATATATTGTCCTACACTTGCATAAGCTGCTAATATTTTTTAACATACAGAACCAATTTTAAATGTTTAGAACTAATAAAAATTGTACAATTAAAAAAAAAAGATTGCGCTAAATTGCGAAAGAATACCCTTAAAATAAAACACATTTCATATAAATCCTGTGTACTATGTGAGCGGAAAAGGGATATCGAACTATAGCCTTGCCTATTAATTACATATAAATGTAAATATGTTTCTCACAAAAATATTTCATTTACCCTTTAAACATCCACATTCTTAAACGGTGATTGCTAACAAGCCTTTCTTGTAAAATTACCAGAAAAATACTTAAAATGTTTACAATTTTATCACAACTTTGCACATACACAAATGAACAAAAATATCTTAAGAGATTTTTCAAATGTTCCAAAAATGTCTTTTTCCACAGCAAACAAGAAATGATTGTGGCATTAATAGACTAAATTGTTTATTTAACCTCTATTTCTGGTGCTGCTTGCTAACCAACCGCCACAACTTGCCATGGCTGCTTGAGTTGTGTTGTCGTATTAATTGTCACCTTTAGAATGTTGTAAATACATTTAAAAAATTTCAACAATTATACACCTTTAGCATTAAGAGAGCTCCAAGAAGGCAGCCAGCTAGCCAGTTAGCCAGCAAATGAAATGATTTTTCTAAAACTGCTTTAGATTTTCAAAAAATTTCAATTGTTACGAGCGAGTGAGCTATCGAGCAGCTTCCAAACATTTAATGAATTGTTAACAATTTGACCATAAATGGCTTAAACGACACGTTCTTGTCGATTCAAATGTTTTGCTTGCTTTACTTTTTTTTTTTTTATTTATTTCTTACTCGTAATTTAATTGAAACAGACAACATGGCAGCATTAGCAACTAATTTCAACCTATAAACCAAGTTTTGTGCTGCAAGCCAGCGAAATGTATTGCAGCGCATGGAGCTTAACTTTATGTTTCAGTTTAAAAATGGTGGAGTACGAGTATTATTTAAACGACAATAGCAACAAATTAACATTAATGCTTTTGTAGCCAACTGCGCGCTTTAAACAATAAACATGTGTGACAAAACAGTGCTGCCAGATTTGTCTGTAGCTTTTATATGTTGCCTGTATGTACATATTAACAACAGCAGTTGCAACAACAACAACAACAGCAGCAATATGTACTACAACGGTGCCTTATTTGTTGCAAATTGATTGTAATATCACATGTAATTGTTTTTATTGTTTGTTTCTTTGTTTTTTTATTGGTTTCTATTGATTTGGTTTTGTTGTGTGTGCCGGGTCTGGGGTCTCTCTACGAATATGTTGCAAAAAAGGCGCCATCAATTTATTTTCCTCTCTGGTGTATGTAAACGTTTTTATACACAACAGGGTGTTTAGAAAAGTGATGTGGCTTTCCAATGAATATTTAGAAATAATTAATTTTATAAAAGTTTTTGCAAAATCTGGAAGCTCCCTGCGATACTTCTACTTAAACGAATCTTTTGAAACTTTTTTTTTTGAAATTAATTAATTAGGAAACAAAACTTAAGTACACTAAAGTTATTTCAACACAGTGTCCAAAAGTAGAAATTTCGGCCAACATTTAGTGTGGAGAAAGAATTTCTGTTGCAAAAATAAGAATTTAAATAAAATATTCGTATTAGAAAACGGTGCGACCGATACCGTGGGCCGGTGATGTTTTTAACCGTTACAGGGACTGACTGTTCACGACTTATGACTTCACATAAGAAGTAGCAACGTAGTTAATCACGGAAAATTCCTCAGAAGAACCATAAATCTATAAATTATCTAAAGTGTTGAAATTGACTATTGCAAATGAGACGCAATTCTCTCGGAAGAGAGAAAACGATGAGTGGTCTGGCTGCATTTAAAAAATAATTGTCAACGAGGATCGATATTGACTGACTCAGAGAAGCTTTGCGACTGATGCAAAATTTATTTAAAAGCAACTAAGAACGTTACATTCGACCGGGTAGAATCTTAAATAACCTGCAAATATTTAGTAAATAAATTAAAAAATTTTAACTTGCTGGGTTAGAATTCCTTTAAGACATTTCGGAGCCCAATTTTAAAACTCTATTTTGACAGGGTCACTTCGGGAACGACTGGCTGAGAGACATCTCACTTTTGTCGTAAAAACTTAAAAAGTAAATTTTTGGGGTAATTAAGTGTAGATCTTGGCCCATGTAGGGGCCAAGATCAGAGAACATTTCAACTTCTTCGTAAATGCTTAAAAAATTAATTTTTATGGAATGTAGGCTTAAGCAATACAATTTGTTAAATATTTACACTATTTTTCCATGCAATATGTTACTTCAACGCCCACTAAAGAGGGCAGGGACCAAAAATAGATTTTTTGGCTTTGGATCTTCTTTGACATAAAATATCACTTGCTTAACAAAATTACAAAAAAAAACCTTAAAAGTTTTCTGGTTTTTTTTTTTATCTTGGACCAGCACTCAGGGGATGACCCCTATATATGCAATGCATTGCGCCGGAACTGAAAACGAGGGGATAGTTTTGAGGGGACAGATAAGGAAAGATGAGAAGATAGACAGTTTTTTTGTGGCTTTAACATTTTGTACTTCGCCGGCTAATTTTTGCTACAGGGCCGACGAAGGTGTATGCTGTTACTCTGCTTTTAGTACATGACAGTGTCAGTCGCTGCCAATTATGTTCAGTGACCAGGGACTATGCCTTCATCATTAGAGGTTGGTTAAGTTCTTCTTAGGGGAATTTTTCTCCCTTTGGTCCGATTTACGAATTTGACCTGTGCTATCCTTCAAAATTTATCTATAACAAATATTAAGGGTCTGTCTCTTTTCGTTTGGGCTGAATCGTGGTTTTCGCAGACGGACGGACGGACGAACATCGCTAGATCGTCTTAGATTTAATCAATGAGCAATAATATATATATATACTTTAAAGAGTCTTAGAGGGATATTTCGCTGCGTTACACACGGAAAGACAAAGTGAATATACCCTTCACTTCTTTTTTGGAGGGTATAAAAATGTAAACATTCACAGCTGTTTATATATAAACAGTGCTGCCAACTGGCACAAATGTTTGACATTTAGTATTAAAAATTGATTCGTAAAATATTTTTACAAAACTTGAAAGCTGAAAATGTTCCGCTTAAATTGAAACTGGATACATAATGCAGTGTAGAAATATAAATAACTCCTAAGTTCTAAATTTCTCATCGCTTCAGTGCCCTCGGCAATCTTTCTAAATTGAAGATTACCGTAGTGAGGAAGTAGTGAACTTTTCTTCTTGTGATAATAGTTTTACAAAAGATCATAAAAATGAAGTAGTTGATCGCTGATTAGATCGTGCTGCCAACTTTCTTATAGAGTTATACCCATTAGTTTTCTTAGCATTTTTCCTTTATTTATCAGCTCTTTTTGTTTGCGTCCTATCCAGTTGTACCTACAAAACATCTGAAATGTACTCAATATCAACTTGAAAATTCCTTAAGGCTACAAATATTGTTCTTATATTTGTTGCAGTAACGGCTAATGTTGGTTCGTTTGATTGTGGGCACATCAAGTTTGCATGCAAAAGACAAAAAAAAAAAAAAAAAGAAAAACACTGATCACTAGGAAGCTTATAGATTTTTCAGCCGTTGGCAGCTGCAGGCCGGCCATTGAGTATTTCACTTAACAAAATATTGCATTGAATCGAACGGCTACTGTAAAACGTTTATGTCGATCCCACAGCAGCCAGCGCATGTGTGTGGACATAAATACAGACAGACAGACAGACAGACAGACAGACATGCGAGAGTAAATATAAATATGTAATATCAGAACAAGTACGATGAAAGCCCAGCAAAAGTCATACCTGGAAGTTTTATCTTTTTTCGTTAGCATATCTTTGCTGTTGTTGTTGCTGTTGTTGTTGGTTTGGTTTTTGAATAAGAAAAATCCCTTACCCCAGTGTGCTTGGACACACAATGAAAATTCTTTTTTTGGTTCGTTTTGCCTATTACCGAAAAAACCAAATCGCCTTTTTGTTGTTATACGCAATTAATATCAAATAAAATTGAAATAAATTCACTTTGAAATGCAAATTATGGCGATTTGTTGTTTTTAGTGTTTCTTGCAATTTATTTTTTATATATTTTCTTTTTGCATATCGTTTGAAAAATCTAGCCAAAATAATAGTGCTCTTAGAATAAAATAAACAAAACAAAAAATCTCTACGCATGCGCACAGAGTTTAATTAAAAGATGCTACGCAAGGAGGACTTATTCAATTAAAAAGCATTTAGGCCGATCATTTATTGTTTCTTTAGTTTTATTGCGTACAAAAGCTATTTTGTTTATCAAATATAAGAGTGATAATGCCACACAAAATACTTTTTTTTTATTAACAAGAATTTAAAGATTTTACGGCAATAGTTTGCATTAAAATACAAAATCATACGAATCTGAATCCTGTATATGTTTTTATAATTTGTTAGCACACGTAATGTTTCTAATTGTTAGTAGCGTTTTATATTTGAGACTTTTGGTTTTTGTTTGAATATAAATTCCCAAAGGAAAAGTTTTTTAAAGGGTGGTTTTTATAGAGTGACACAAGTTTAAATCATTGTAAAACAAAGGCTTATGACCAGTTTTTAACTTCAAAATTAAGTATTATTTAAACTTAAAGTGTATTTAAATACAAAATTTTGTTTTTCACTTCGAATTTAAATAAGATTTAAATGGCCTACATTGTACATTTAAATTCAATTTAAGTTTTTCATTGTTTGTTTACATTCAACAACCTGAAAATTGGTACAGCAGCTGTTCATTGGAACAAAACTTCGGTAAAAAGGTTCTTGTATTGGATCATTTTCAGTATTTTTCTTACTATTTATTTGTGCTACCATACTTTTATCACAATTAAATACCAAAATTAATTTTAGACTGAAAAACTGAAAGTGTATTTAAACACAACTTAAGTTTATGGAAAAATAACTAATTTTGTACTTAAATACGAAGTCAAAAACTGGGGGTTATCTTTTTAATTTATTAATCACCAAAACAGGGGATATGTGTCGCTAATGTTCTCATACCATCATTTAATTATGGACTAGTGCAGATCAGAAAAAAGCTATATCATGTTCCTGACTTAGTGCGGACACGCACCCATGATCTTTGGCTAAAGTATTTCAGCCAACAGCTCCCTGTTGCACTTTATTTGTAACTTGTAGTTTTGAAAGGCGATCGATGTGTAGGATACTCCTGTTATGGGTGTGGTACTTCCCACTTCTATGATAATGAAATTTTATGGGCACGTGGTGTGGGTAATGCTTTAAACACATTCTACGACAAAAGGCTACCGCGTACGTGGCTACATGTGCCGCTGGCAACGCTTGTCGCCTTATAGTCAGCTACTTAATTATTTTGAACGCGGCAGCTACAACGTCAACATCTCATTTTAGTGGTGCCACTTTCATATATAAAAATAAAAGCGCTTGTTCTAAATCTATTTATAGATCGAAACAAAATTAATAATAAAAGCACTTTATTTGTTTATAGCTCTTTGTTGTTTATGCATTTAAATAATAAATATAATTTAATAAATACATTTTGATGTCCTCTTTTTTGTTATGGCACTATGAAAATGAGTTTATGAGTTCATTCATGTGTGACCTAACTCACGTCTTTTATCGATAACGGCTATCAAGTGTATACAAAATTAGAGTCCAAATGTCGTTGCATCGAGCTTTTATCAAAAGAATTGAATTTTTACTTGAAAAGTCAGATACAAAATTGCAAAATTTAATAATCGTTTATATTCGTCCTGTATTCTAGGAGTTGTAACAAACAAATAATAATAAAAAATGAAATAAAAAAATAAACAAAAAATAAAAAACCGAGAGAGATTGCAAAAAAATAAATACAAATTACAAAATAATTCTTATTCTTGAAAGGGCTATTACATTTTTTATTTTTAACAATTTTCATATTCTTGACCAGTGTGAAAATATTTTTAAACACTTATTTAAGATTTTGCACTGTGTTGGCAGCACTAATTTATTTATTGTCGCCTATGAAAATAGAAATTATTTTGACTACAACTACAAAAGCAGCACGGACAACAACCTGCCGTGTAGCCGTGAAAATAACTATTCCCATATAAACACGTGTATTCTATTTCTGACAGGTTGTAGTCTGTAGCCTGCTGTCGTGCATGTGTTTAATGCATAAGGCTAATTGTAATCCTTTTTCTTAACTTGCAAACTCTAAACGGATCGAAACAATTTTGTCACTTTCTAAAGAAATTTTCATTGTCACCTTCGAATGAAAATTCTCTTCGTTACAAATAAAAATCTAACAAAATCATAACCTCAGCAAATTTATCGAATGTCATTAAGAATGATAGGCTAAGTATACAAAAAGGAATCCAGAAGACATGATAAATATTCAAAGCCACAAAGGAAAAGTCATCATCAATTTAATTATCCAAGAAATTAGCCGGCCAAGTTAAAAGGTTCAAATTGCTACAAAAAATCTTCTCATCTTTCCTCATTTGTCCCCTCATTGCATGCATTGAATATGTAGGGGTTATCCCTGAGCTCTGGTCCTACTCCTTAAAAAAATCCACGGCAAAGCAGAAAATCTGTTTTCGAAAGCCGCTACCCCTTCCTTATCAGTACCCACGTGTTGCTTTTGTTGGTCAGCATTTAGTTAAATGTGATAAACAGTTTTTGTATATATAAAAATTTCATTATGAAATTGCACACGAAACGCGATGGTCATTAGATCCTGTGTTACCGTTTGATTATTTAATTCATGTCCTATTTTCTGAAATTTTTTTTTTTCCATTTTTACTTAAGTGGAAATTTTATATTTAAGTACATGTGAAAAATATAGTTTTATTGTGCTGATATATAGACTAACAAATCATAAAATTTAAAATGATTTTAAAATGTATTTGATTAAAAAAAATTGTATATACAAAATTTCTTAAAAAAAAACATTACAAAAACAATTTATTTTTTATGGATGAATGTGGCGGTAAATTTGGCCGAAAAAGTTTTGTTTTCAAAACACACCAAAAATCTTATAAGGCCGGATTTTTGGGATCTCATTTAAACTGGGTTTAGTTAATCTGAAAACCGATTTTTGCCACTATTATCATGTTTTTATACAAAATTTTGACGGAACAGCTTAGTTTTGCTTAAAATGTGTGTCCTTAATGAAATATTAAAAAAAGAATCGCAGTTTGCTAGAAAGATCAGAGTTTTAGACTTCGTTAAACTAGGTTTAAACTTAAACCACCTCTCAAAAACCCGACCTAAGAGGTTTACAGTTCCTGGGATGGCCAAATGTTTTTCTAGAGTTTCTGTTCTTCCCAATTGTAAAAATATGTTTAAAATTAACAAAAAATTTACATAAACATATTTTATTATATTTATATTCGCCGCGTTGTGATCAATAATAGTTTTGAATTTTATTAAAACAACAAATAAAATTGTTGCGTGACTAAAGCTTTCCTGATTTACAAGATTCAGCTGCTTGAAATGTTCTCCATAGTCACAGCAACAACATTGAAATTTATGACTGATGCTTTATTCTGTAGCCAGTATAATTTTCTATAACGAAATGATGATATACATAGTGAACAGTTTACTCGCAGTGTGTTGTAAAAATTTATGATGTAGAATATTTCCCTCCAAAAAGCAAAAACTAAAAAGAGAGTCCCATAGATCAGGTGTATCATTGTTTCATTACGAATTACATATTTTTGTTGCTCTTCTTCTGTGGCCTTAAACATGTGTTGCATGACATTTTTTTTTTTTTGTTTTTTCATATTTGTTATTTTATATTGGTTCTACTATTTTTGCTATAACGCTATACTATTTGTGAATTATTGTTATATTTGTTGTTGTTGCTGTTGCTGCCGATGTTATTTGACTCGAAGTTGTATTTTGTTGAAAAATTAATAAATTCCTTTAACATTATCAAATAATTGTTCTATGTAATGATGTCCTTTCAACCTGCTGTTGCACAACAAACACACACACACACACTCACACCCATTCATATAAATATAAAGAGATCTATAAAAAATAAAGAAAATGAGAGAGGAAAAAAAGAGTCAATGTGGAAGTGTGGACAATTTACATTGCCACCTGCTAGATCGATTACAAGATACGGAACATAAAAACTTAAAAAAAAAAAAACGCCCAGACAAAAGAAGTTGGATTTTGTCGAGACTTTTTTTGTTTTCCTTCCAAGTACAAGAAATCATCAAACAGGAATAAATAGGTAGATGATGTTGCTGATGATACGAGTATGTGTATTCCTACAATATTTTATAAAACAATACATGCACGCGTATGCCACTTCTATCTAGGCGTTTATCGCTTAAGCACCTGTTTCTTTAGTTTTATTGTAAAATAATAAAAAAAACACACTAACAAATTTACCTTCTGACAAAAGCCTTAACAAATCTATTGCATCTTTCACCCTCGATAATAGAAAACATCATTTTAATTCAAGTCATATTTTTGTTTGTTTTTTAAAGGATATAAGGTTTAAAATATTTAAATTAAATATGTAAATTAAAGGCCGCGGAATAAGTTATAGCGACTTTTATTAATTGCTCTTTAACGCATTTTTTCATTGTAAATAACTGCCAGGTTTTTTTGACTTTTTTTTCTGAGATGTTTCAGAGTCGTTATTTTCTCAACTCCCCCACATGTTGGCGTTCGACTCTGTTATTGTTATTCACACCTTTTTCGTACAAAAAAATACTAAATATTTACTCATCTTGTGTCATTTGACTAAGTTTAGTTTCGTACACGTCAAAAAATTTCAGAAAACACTTTATTTTGCAAAACTACCTTAAATGTAAATTGCAAGCAAATGCAAAAGGGAAAACATTAGAATTCATCTGAATATCGAAAGTAAAATTTATGAAAAGACAAGAATATTATTTAATATTTTTCGAACCATTTGAGTCGGTTTTCAGCATTCGACCACTTTGTCTACACCGAAATCTAGCAAATTTATATGTCCTTATATTTTCTATTTATTAAACATTATATTTTTCCAAAATGTTCAAGTTTATTTCTAAAACAAATTTTATTTAAATTTTTATTATTAAAAAATAACCAACATTCAAATAGAATTGAATATCATTTAAATAGATCATCAAATTTTTAAATTTTAATTAAATAACTCAAATTAATTTAATTTTTAAAAACTATAATTTAGTTTTAAAAAAGTATAATTTAGTTTTAAAAAACTATAATTTAATTTTTAAAAATTATAATTTTATTTTTAAAAATTATAATTTAATTTTTAAAAATTATAATTTAATTTTTAAAAATTATAATTTAATTTTTAAAAATTATAATTTATGTTTTAAAAATTATAATTTGATTTTTGAAAATTGTAATATAATTTTTACAAATTATAATTTAATTTTTAAACATTATGATTTAAATTTTAAACTTAATAATTTAATTTTTGAAAACTATAATTTAGCTTTTAAAAACTATAGTTTAACTTTTAAAAATCATAATTTAATTTAATTTTTAAGAACTATAATATAATTTATAAAAACTGTAATTTATTTTTTAAAAACTATAATATAGTTTCTAAAAATTATATATTAATTTTAAAAAATTAAAATATATCTATTAAATTATTATTTAATATTTAAAATTTATAATATAATTTTTAAAAAGTACATTTTAAAAAAGTACCTTTTAAAAATAGTAGCGTTTAAAAGTATCTCTTTAAAAATGTACATTTTAAAAAGGTGTCTTTAAAAAAATTTTTTTTTAAATAGTACCTCTTAAATTACATTACCTTTAAAAAACCTTTTAAAAAAGTTAATTTTAAAAATAATACGGTTTAAAAAAGTGCCTTCTAAATAAATAAATCTTTAAAAAAGTATCTCCTAAAACAGTACCTTTTAAGAGAGTACCTCTTCAAAAAGTACCTTTTAGAAAAGTTCCTTTAAACAAATACCTTTTCAAATAAGTAGCTTTAGAAAGAGGAATTTTTAAAAAATTGCCTTTAAATAATCCTTTTAAAAAAGTTCCTTTTGATGAGGTACCATTTAAGAAAGTACCTTCTCAAAAAGTATATCTAAAAAAATACCTTTTGAAAGAAATTTATTTAAAAATGTGCTTTCTAAAAAGAGTAAAAAAATACTTTGCAGAAAAATTTCTCTTAAGAGAGGTTTTCTCAAAGGTACTTTTAGAAAACGTTTTCCGTTGAAAAAATCTATATATTTCTTTCGTAAAATAAATTGCTTCTATCAGCTCTTTTCGCTGAGTGTAGCCAGCAAATTATTTATATTTTTGTGTATGAATAGCCAGTTAAATCATGCAATTATGAGATCTTTTGTCATTGTAAACTAAACTGAACTCAAGTTAAATAAAATAAACTGAACTGAAATGAAAATAACTTTTATGCAAATCGTGTGTCGGCAAACAAAGTACGAGTACAACGAGCAAAACTAAATAAAACGCGTCAGCGTCCGTCTAACTAAACTCAATTGGCTAAATAACTGACTGCCCTGAATGTACGACTATTCTTATCCATTTCAATGTTGACAATATTCTTCCACCACAACCCACCACACACCGCACCAGTCCTCATGATCCGGCAAGGTAATGGTTATGACTCCGAGTTGGGTTTTTTCATACCACCACCACCACCAGCACACATTTATAACTTCTTTATGTCTGGTCTAGCCTGAGTTGACTTGATCTGTGTGCTGTGCTACCGTTTTCATTCAGCTCATTGTTTAGACCACTTCCGCAGGCAAACAAACGTGCTTTTGGTGGCTGTTGAATTTTACAATGGAAGAGGAGCATTTGTTTCAACTGCCGGCTTCAAGAAAGCGGGCTGGCTGTATACGTCACGTCTCGTTAGCAACAAGTTGGTTGTAAATCTGTGTAAATATTTCTGTATTTTATTTGTTTTGTTGCCGTTTTGAAATCTTTTTTTTCTCCTCGTTATTCTTATCTATTGTGGAAACTTCCGATAGCATTGATAGAAGTTTTTTGAAGTTTCTTTTGCTGGCTCTTGTTTCTTCTTTTTGGGAACTTTTCAAATCTATTTGTTAAAAGTTTGAGTTGTATATTTGCTTAAGAGCTTAAATTTGTTACTTTGTGCAGCTTTTGCTGTTGAGTTAAAGTTTATCAAAGAGTCCAATTGGAAAAAAAATACTGATCCTCAGTTTGTTGTGCGTATTGGTGCATGTGTTGCTCTATTTGGCGCCGTAAAAGAATTTTCCTATATTTTGCCTACCAAACGCACCTTAAGGTTTGTTGTAATTGTTGTTGTGTCTTTGATGATGCTTCTTATTGTTTTTTTTTGCTATTGGTGGCTTTGTAAGGGAAAACCCAAACCTAGCGCAGACTTTTTGCTTGAAGCTTCAAGAATATAAATGAAAATGATAAATGTGCTATAGCGCCCATGTAACCAACACAATGAAACGTTTAATTTTCGAAACTAACAGACAGTCGTACCCTTGTGGGGCCAAAAAAGGGAAAAATACAATTTCCCTTTTATTGTTGAATGACAGATGATCTAATTTTATTTGTAAAACAAATTGAAAATCTAGGCAGCCAATAATAGGGAATTGCGATGCCTGAAACATGGATGTCCAACGGCTTTCAAAATTAACTATTTACTACAACTGAAACGCAGATATGTCTGTGCGAAACACTAACTACGCCCCTGCACTGCGAAACTTTTATAAGTTTAATATGTTCTGTGGTTGGACACATTTATATCTATTCGAAATGGTCTTGTTTGGTAAATTGTTTTATTGCAATTGCGCTGATGTTGTCAACTCCCGAGGAGGTCTAACCCAAACAGCATGAAACTCACTCCAACCAACTCCTTTTAATTTTTCGTTGCTGCTTTTTCTGTTTGTCTTTTGGTTTTGTTTGTCCACTATAACTGAAGTTGCAGTGGCATCAAAATGTTGTCGTTGTCGTTTTATAGTTAATAGCCATCATGGCGCTTACGCCACCAAATACTACGATTTGAATATTGCACAAACTCCAGGCTCTACAACTCCAAATAGCCGCACAAAACATTGATTAAGCGTCCCTGCTCACAAACACACACACACACAAACTCACATATACACACGTCGGGAAAAATCTATGCTGGGTTGGAGTCAAGACTTGCAATTGTATCTGTTGGGCTGTGAATTTGTTCATGTCTTAACGATTGTCTAAATACGAAATGAATTTGTGGGTTTTTTTTCTTCTGGCCAATTCAAGAATACCCTTTGAAGTTTCTTAACGAAATACCGTTTGCAGCGGTGATTGTGTTATTATTGTTCTTTTGGCATCACTTAGTGACAGTTAGATTTCATTTTAGGTTAAAACATGCTTCTCCTTGTGCGAGTACTTGAGAAAGTTTGTAAATATTTCATATAATTTTTCGAACAGAAAATGTTTTGGCAAAGCAATTTATGAATGAAGAGATGAACGATTGGCGAGCATGGAAAAATTGTCAAGCAAACATTCTAAAAATATTCGAATTAAAGAATTTATAGATTGTAAAGTACTTCTTGATTTAGTTATTTACATGTTTACTTTGATTTAAAATGTCTTTCAGCCGTCAATTTTTGAGGCAATGCCGCATGATTTGACAGCCTATGATTGCGGGCTTAGAAATGTGTTAATGACCATAAAAACGGCATAATATTGAAGGAACAAAATCGAAACTTGAATTCTAAAAATGATTAAAGTAAAGAAATTTATTTTTCTTTAAACTAAGTAGGTAATACAATTGTGGTAAAAAAAGAAAAAAGAAAAGAATTTAGAAAAACTGTCCTTAAGTATCTTGTTGTTAACTAATTTTATTACTTACTTTAAAAAAAACTTGCTCTGAAAAAAAGTCTCTAAAAAAGTACCTCTACAAAAGTTATTTATAAGAAAATATCTAATAATATGCACTTTTTTCAAAATGTACCGGTTTGAAAAAGTATATTTTTGAAAAAGTACCTTTTACAAAAGTACGTTTTAAAAAAAGTACCTTTTACAAAAGTACGTTTTAAAAAAAGTACCTTTTACAAAGGACGTTTTAAAAAAAGTACCTTTTACAAAAGTACTTTTTAAAAAAAGTTCCTCTTTAAAAAAGTACTCTTTTAAAAAAATGCATTTTTAAAAATGTACCTTTTTGCAAATGTACCTATTTAAAAAAGTACCTTGCTAAAAATTACCTTTTTAAAAAGTACCTTTTTACAAAAGTACATTTTAAAAAAGTACATTATTCAAAAGGTACCGTTTTGCAATAGTACCTTTTTCATAATATACATCTTAAAGAAGTACCTTTTAAAAAAGGTAATTTTTAAAAAAGTAAATTTTTCAAAAGGTGTCTTTTTGCAAAAGTAACTGTTTGAAAAATTATATTTTAGAAAAGTTCGTTTTTAAAAGAATACTTTTTTAAATAAGTACTTTTTTTAAAAAAGTAGCTTTTGAAAAATTACCTTTCAAAAAAGTACGTTTTAAAAAGTACCTTTTAAAAAAAGCACTTTTTAAGAAAGCACCGTTTAGAAATGTGTTTTCTTAAAAGTACCTTTTCTATATCTTTTAAGAAATTACGCTAGAAAAAGTTCCTTTCTAAAACAAAACAAAAAATATTTTTTAAAAATGTTTTTTTAAAAACAGTGCCTTTTAAAACAAGTTCCTTTTAAAAAATTACCCTATAAAATAAAAACCTTTTTCAAACGTAAATCATAAAATGGTATCATTAGACAAAGTACAAAAAGTACTGTTTAATAAAGTGTCTTTATAGAAAAAGTACATTTTGAAAAAGTTGCTTTTAAAAACACTACATTGTAAAAAAGTACATCAAAAAAGTACCTGTTTAGAAAAGTATCTTTTACAAGAGGACTTTTAAAAAATTTCTTTTTAAAAAATTTTTATTTGGAAAAGGTACCATCAAAAAAGTACTTTCTAAAAATGTATCTTTTAAAAAACGCACCTTTATAAAAGTGCCTTAAAAAGAACCAATCAAAAATGGTATGCTATATTAGGTGATCTTAACTTATCACCACTCCCACTTGGGTCCATTAGAGTTCTCTATGGTGTTGCATTTGTGCCTTTCAAAATCCTTTTTCATATTTTTAAGTGTATTAATCTCGCAAAATCCTATAATCTTGAGTATCCGTCAAAGTGATCGAAAAAAATTTAAACCACCTTAAAAGTCCCTTTGAATTGTAAGCGTCATATGTTTTGAAAATACTTTTCGTTGTTGTTGTCAAAGTCAATGACAGCAAACAGGATAATAACCACAGCAAAAAGAGAGAGAATAATTTTACACACACAGACACAGAAATTACGCTCACGACATTAACGAAGGAAATAGGCAAAAAATCGTACTGAAAAAAAATGTATGAAAGAAACCTTAAATGACGACAGCCGGCACGCGCCCAGGTAATAAAGAAATTTTTCAAAAGCAGGTAGGGTATAAAAGAATAAGGGAAGAAAAAAATGATCAATCAGAAATTCTTGTAGAAGTCAAATAAAAATTCAAGCTTTAATATAAATTTAAAATGTTGAGCATTATTTGATCAATTAAGATTTTAGCTTTTAATTAAAAGTGCTGCAGCAAATGAAACGGAAGGAAGTTCAGATAAAGATCTAATAATTTCAGTTATTTAAGAGTTTGTCTACATTCTCAGCCAGAGTAGAGATTGCTCAAATTACAGTTCCGGTCTTGAGAATCCTTTTTTTTGTCTTTGAATAAAAACTGCTTCTTTTCGAGCTCCTCTGTTTGCTGTTTTAGTGATCCTCTTTCAAATCATTGTGTTTTATTTTTTTTCTCCTGCTATATTATTGAGTGATTGAAAATTTATAAGGCAACATATGTTGCAAGGCTTATACAACTAACTGCCTGCCCGACTCAAAGAACAATAACAATAACAACAACTACAACAACAAATCATCTACAATGCATGTTGACTCTTGGCACTTTTCATTTGCAAGGGATTTTTATTTTACTTTTTCAATTTTATTTTGTTTTTATTCTTTCTTATTATTCTTTTTTTTTCATTGTTGTTGACCAAACAACTGACGCTTTTTGTTGTGTTTTATTATTCATTACGAATTTATGGATGATGATGGTATTCAGAAGAGTTTTATTATCTATGGCTGTTAAGGACAACACATTTCGAGGCATGTAAACCTTATGTCCTGTTTAGATTTACATTCAAATAATTTGTAATAGTTTTTAAATGGGCTTAATAACTAGCAGAGAATTGTAAGAATATCAGCGTTCTTTTCGAATACAATTGAAAAAAAAACAGCGTTCTAATTACGAATATCATATATCGATCTGTTCATAGTTTTAGAAGATACTCGTTGTTCCGTCGTCCAGGAATTCATAAAAACTTCACATACGACAAGAACTGCTATTTTCAATCTTTACATGCAAATAATTTTTTATTAAAATCCTTGCTAATTTTGGCAATACATTTTTGAATAAAGGGTGTTTTTTTTGCGGCTTACAACTTTCTGTTGAATAAGATACAACAAATTCAATTCAATAAAAATAATTTCTGCCTCCGCGACTGCACCGTGGGAACGCCACTCTGTTGGTACAATTTCGCATCACTCTTTCGATCTTGCCTGGTCTTATTTCTTCAAAAGCGCGTCATTGATTGGCTTGTGAATAATCAAGCGTTTTTCAGCATTGATTTGACGTGCTCTTACAAATAATAGTTCGAGGGAGTCAATTCACAAGAACGAAGTGTTCAATTCACGGTGAGCCACCAGTCCCGAAATATTTGGGGTTCAACTGGAAGTAGTCTTGGGTACTTTATTCTGTTAACACATTTGTCCGAAGACCTTGAGATCTCGGTCCCTGCCTGGTAAGGGTGCGCCACTTCGAGGAGCGTCGTGGTGGCTGTGCCATAGACCCAAATCGCGGGAAGAGCGTGAGTTTGGTGTGGAGTCGCATTGCAACCGGATGCCGTGAGCCAAAGATCGGTAGGAGTTTCAGGTAGGCGCTCATAACCAAGGGCGAGGCCTTGTCCAAATACATGGTTTCAAATTGGTTCTCATGCGTGGTGCGTGTGGAGTCGTTGGTAGACACATAGTATCCAGCCGGTGCTGGGAGCACAGTGGGGCTGGGCCGCACAGTGGGGCTGGACCACTCTAATCTATAGCAAGCACATCTGTCCAATTCACGGTTCCATGTCTTGAAATAATTCCGCCACTAAACATTTGCCTCGACAGCAGCGTTGCCATAACTTTTTCAAAAAAAACTGCAACTTTAGAAAAAAAAAACTGGTTTTCACGTAAAAAAAACTGCACATAAAAAATTCTCAAAAATATATAGTTTTTTTCATATTTTTTTATTAAAACAAAAACATAACACAAAACATAAAACATACATAGAAAAACACAAGGCATATCTATCTAACAGGTACAACCATTTCTACAAAAATAGAACACTTATTGTAGAAACTACCTTAACAGTTGCAAAAATCGTTAAACGACACTACTAAGTTTGACGTTTTATCAGGTTAGGCAAGTGAGCTCGTGCTCCCACCTGCAATATACACCTTGGTAAAATTCAACTTGCTTTGTGGTCAGGGGTGCAAAAAGATGTATGTGATTATTCCATACTCGTATAAAAAAGTATAGTTAAACCTTGCCACTGTTATATTAAGCAAATGGGGTAAAATTATGGTTTCAGAAATTGGAATTAAAATAACAAAATTAAGAGTAAAATGTAAAACCTGCAAAATCTGCACAATTTACAGAAAAACTGGTTTTTAAAGAAAAAAACTGCAAAACTGCTCAATGCTTAGAAAAACTGTCAAATGCAGATAAATCTGCACATTTGGCAACGCTGCTCGACAGTGTGGCCTGTCGCGCCTCGTCTCGTTGAAATCATTTCTCCTCCAAAGGATTTTTGTTGATATGAGGAATAAAAGAAAACAGGAATGATTTTTTTTTGTAGCGTTACTCATTCACACTAATCATTGGCGTAGCTAGGGCCTTTTAGTGGGGCTAAGCCACACCCAGAAACGCTCTATCCCTCCCTGGAAATTCAAAATGTTAGGTTAATTAAAAAATTCTCTATCATCTCATCTGTCTACTCAATACTATCCCCTCCTTTTCAGTTCCGGCGCAATGCGTTGCGTATGTAGGGGTCATCCCCTAAGCGCCAGTCCTACTCCTAACAAATATATATATTAGAGTAATTTTGATAATGCAAGCGAAGTGAAAAAAATCAAATTAAATTCCTATAATATATACAAAATTAATAATCCGTTTTCCAAGCCTGTTACTTTCATTGTAGGATGTTGGCAATCCTGCTAAGAAATTCGCATTTCAGCAGGTGGCAGCGCTACGTCATGGACAACAACCACGTATAGCAAATTTTGCACAAATTTCCTTTAGAATTATAATTAAATTGCTTGATGAATAAAAATGTTCCTGATAATGGATTAAAAAGATAACAAAGTTATTGAAAAAATATTAGCCAACCAGTTAACTGTTAAAATATTTATGTAAGTTGTCAATCACTTTTGAGTTTAAGGCCGTTTTTCGTTTTCTTATCAGCAGATTTCACGCCTAAAAGTTATTTTATAGGCTTGAATTAATTTCTCTGCTTTTACTGAAACTCGCTTGGGGTTTTCTCTTTATTTCGCTTCTCTTTTTCTGATACCAATTCTTTTGTTTGTTTGTAAATTGCTTAATAGGATTAAAATATATTTTATTTGTATCCCTTTTTGAACTTGTTTTTTATTTTTTTTTGGTGCGCTCATCTTTTTGATAGAATCAAAAAGAAATCTTAAAGTCACTGGATTTTTTCTTGATTTACTTTATGTATTTCGTTATTGGTTTTGTAAGAATCTGCTACAATTTAAAAATAAAATAAGCACCTGCTATTTTACCTTAAAAAAAACATTTCGAAATCCCTACAGACAAGAAAAAAAACTAGTGCTTACAGTTAACCACAGTAGGCAGGATATATGTATTGTTAACCCTAAAATGCTGCTAACGATCATTTTAGGGATATTCTGCAAAAAGTTGCAGAAACCCAACAAAACATTTTAAATTTTCAATTCTGTTTTATATGAAAGAAAGTCTGGCTTTACATTAAAAAATATAATATATTTATTATAAAATATAATATATTATAAAAAATAATATATTTATTATATACTTTTATTTATTTAAACAACTTTTGAATATTGAAAAAATTAAATAGTATTTTCGGGTTAAATGCATGTTCTTAATGGCTATAACAGTTTTTTTTACTGTGTTTTTGTATATATTTTGTTACTGTTTTAGGCCCTTTTTACAGATTACAATATAAAACAAAAACAAATTGTTGTTAATAACGAACAGATATCGTATACCCTATAGTGGTCATCGTTCATTCCAAAATTCAATTAAAATACGAAATAAAAAAATCATAAAATTTCTGTTAACTTTTATTGAATATTAATATTAATAAAAAATAGTTTGCAGATTTGAACTTGAGTGCAATAAAGGAGTTCTTATCTCAATAACAAGTACGACTAATAAAAATAAAAATAAAAAAAAAATGGCTCTTCCATTTGACTTGTTGTTCAGTCATGAATGTCGAATTTGTAGTTGTTGATGTGGTTGAAAACGAAAACACATCATCCGGGCGACATGCCACGCAGTTGGGCCTCATCAGCGAACTTCAGTGCAGAACTGACGCTTGTTCCCGTACAAAGCGCAAACAGGTGATCACTTAATGTCAGCTGATCGTTTGCAGCGTGTGAGTTACTGTAAAATCGTTCTCAGTCTCAAGAACGAAAAGGACAAAATCTCGGTTTCTAGGGTTACGAAAAGTCGTCTGTGCTGCACGAAGGACCGTTACATCTATACAAGGCCACTGTGTGGCGCGGATTTCACACTACGGAGCAATTCGGCACTACTTGTTTGCGCATGTTCTCGGCAATACGGTTACTGTCGAACGTTACTGTGCTATGAAAAGATTTCTTTATGACGGAATAAAATGAATGGGACCGCATGAACATGTGGGTTAAAAAAATAGAGCAACTGCACATGCAGCAGGAGCCGTATGGGATATTGTGAAGGAACTGTTTTCTAGTAAAAAAAGGTTCGCTGGGGTACTAAATATCCTCGTGTCATACATGAAGAGCCGTTACATCCACTCAAGGTCACTGTATGGGGCGGCGATTACCAGAGAGAAGTGATTTTAACATCCACGACTTCCTTGTTTGGAGCTGCTGGAAGGGCTGAGGGTTATGCCAATAACAAAAAAGACAAAAGGGAGATTTTTTACAGGAATGGAGAATTTCGAGGAAAATGCGATAAAACGGGCACAACACTGGCGGCAGTCACTTGATGGATATCATCCGTTCCATTTTTTTTTCTAATTGGGACCAGCAGTCAGGGTATGACCTTTACATATGCAAGGCTTTGCGCTGAAACTGGAAAATAGGGGATAGTCTTGAGGGAACAGATGAAAAAAAATAGAGATTTGTTTTGTAGCTATTTTTTTTTGCTAAAGGACCAACGAAGCAGGGTGCTGCCCCTCTGCCCTGTAATACATGATAATGTCAGTCGCTGTCAGTTGTGTTCAGTGACCGGTGCTATGCCTTCATCATTGAAACAGGCTGACAACAACTAACACAAGCATGCACCAACGCTGATCAGAAGAATACGACTCGCTTCTAGAACTCTAGACCAGGGCACCTCAGCCATTACACTTCAGATACGAGTGCCAATCGTATTTTTTACACGTATTCACATACGCAACACGAACAGTAACGAAATTCACATCAATGAGAGAAGAGAAAATAAAAATTTTATTCATAGACAACAACAAATGCATGACTAAATTTTCAACCCGCGTTGCCATCGTTCGATTTTTTGTATTCTTGGATGGATGAATTTATATATATTATGATTTTTAGTAATTTTGTATGATACAAAAATGGTTTTATAATATTTTATATCTCCATTGGAAGATAGTATTGTCTATAATAGAATATTTTAATATAAGCCTTTTAAAATACAAATTTTGTTTAATTTTGCAGTAAATTTTTTTTTCATAAAAAACATGCGACTTGCCTCGTCGAACTTTAACAGTCAATTAAATTAAATTTTTGTGTGCGCTTAGGAGGCCAAAAAATTGTACTACATACAAGGGCTCACAGCGATAAGGCCGGTACTCTGTTTGAATTTTCGAAAAATGTTTAGCAACATTAATTATTTCATTTGAAAAAATTTACAAATAAAAATTATAAATTTCTTGTTTTCCTTAAGGCTAGTACTCTGTTTAAATTTTCTAAAAATATTTAGCAAAATTGTGTTCAGAAAAATTTCACGTGCTTTTCATAGTAAACTAGTTTTCCAAATTTTTCCACGCTTATTTCGACTAAATACTTTTTATATGGGCTTTGACAGCATTTCGGTCGAAATTGTGAATAGAATATAGGCTATAGAAACAAAAATCAATTTCACACATTTATAAAAGTGAAAACTAATTTTGCCTTCTTATATTATTATCAATTTGATTTTGTGATCAACGGCAACACCTTTAAATGTTCTTTCTTGTTCACATAGTTGCCAGACAAAATAGATGCAATATCGCCAAAATTTGGAGAAAAAACATCAAAATCTTCATATTACTTTTTCAAATCGTTAATGTGAATTTATTACGGTAGTTTTATGAAAAATACCTCAACATTTCTACAGAATTAAAGAATGCTTTCAATTTTTCATATAAAACGGTGTTATTTTGACAAAAATATTTAAAAACAATGAGTAAGTTCAATTTGAAGTATACGTAAAATAAGAAATTGCTTCTGTTTAATATTTTTGTTCCTATAAATTTTTTTATTGCAAAAAGTTTTATGGGGAGAAGAGGGTACATAAGGCTCTTTTTTCCGAGGCTCTATATCTCAGAAGTTACATTGCCGATTATTATTATTTAGATATTTTAATTAGCTTCTTTAATGTAGCTATCACCTATTACTAACATTTTACGTATTATATTGCTAGAAGTACGACTTTCAACGTCTAGTAGCGTCCTTATATAGAATTTTTTCAAAATTACAAACATTTTAATAGATGAATTAACTTGAAAGCAAATTTTTTGATTTGTAAGTCTTTTTTTATAAAATATGTTTTTTCTCTTAATTAAAAGTAAGAAGCAAAATGTTTTGATTCCACATACATATTTAGATTTTTTTACTCCTCTATTATAATTTCCTGGACTTGGTCTTTTAAATATTTCGTTCAAATTTAATATTTAAATCACGTTATTTTTAAACAGAAATAACGGAACACAATATTTTTTTTTAAATGGCAATATATAAGTCAAAATATTCCAACATTATGTACATTAATAAATTCGGAAAAATATTTAAAATAATTTTAGCCTTACAAATATTGCGTGGAGTGTATAATTTACTCACTATAAGGAAGTTCGCCTGTAATAATTAAATGTATGAAATACATATTAATGAAAACTTTATTTAAATATTTCATGTCATTTTATTTTTGGCATAAAAAGTCGTAAAAATGACGTCGTCTGGCAACATTATTTGTACGCTCTTGCTTAAAAAAACAGTCACTAACACTTGAAAAATTCACAAATACATTATACTTAAATATTTTCTCCCATTGAGGAGCCCTGCTCTAGACCCTCCGCTTCTAAGTTTCCTGTTAACTCCTTCAGCCAGCAGCAGAAAAAGGTCTAACATTGCAAAATAAAGATTTCCATCACTTAAAATAATTTTATTTTATTAAGTAAAAAAAATTATTTAAAAGTAAAATTTGATTATTAATTTTGCGCCAACCTGTACAATATTGAACTATTTGACACAGTCAGCCACGGTCTTGGGCTCCATTTCCACCAGAAACTTTCGCTGTTTCCGCTTTGCTTAATAATAAAAAATAATTGTGGGATGTTGCGAACTTCGAATCTAATAAAACTCCTATGCTGCCAATTTCTGAAGATTTAAAAATAATTAATAAAATTTTAAAATATGTCGAGTATATAAATCTTGGCTTGCACCGTCTCTACTCTCCTTTTTAGTGTAGCTCATTTTAAAATCAAAATTAAATCGTTTAAAACTGTTTCGTTCAGATTTTAATATGTATTGGCTGACTTCTTTTTTTAATGCAGAGACAAAAAACAAAAAAAAAAAAAAACAGATTCTTTCTGTTCAAGGAAAAGCCATTCTCTGTATCAGTGCGGTAAACCTGGCCTGCATAAGCAATTTTTAGGCAAAAGCGTGCCAATTTTAATTTTTGTTAACCAAATCAAACAGAAATACTGCTGGTAAACCGCAGCACACACTTTCGCATTTCATTACGACGAAATGCATGCTGCTGTAGCTGCTGCGCATGTGCTTTGCCTGTGTCGGTCGGTTTGGCCCGAATGCGTGTTTAAAAGTTGTTTTTACTTTTGAAATTGCTTCACAGAAGGGTCTATTACACAGCGTCTTAAGTATGTTGTAAATTAATGTGGAAGGATAATAAAACCACTTTCATTTTTTTCCATCGATTGGCACGTTTGTCTTGCAGCTCAATTTTAATTTGGTTTTTCATAGTGTGCCAGCCACTTTGTGTGTTTGTGTGTGGATTTTCTTACAAAATTTATTTCGAATCTTGAAAACATTTGTTTTTGTGGCTTAATTTTTTTTACGAGTATTCTTTTGACGAAAAAAGAAAAGAAAAGAAAATTTCACAGTACCGTTTGCTATTTTTGTTATAAAATGAACTCCAAAAATTAAATGTATTTTTGAACATAAAGTCTGTTTTATTGCCTGCATTTTATTTAGATAATAACTAAAGGGTTTAGTTCGTTTGTGTCCTTTTGCACTTCTTAATCAGCAACCCCTTTCTTTTCGCAGCGCGAAGATCTTGAAAAATGAATGACGACTGTCAGGTCATTGAAATGGAACGAAATGAAAACAGCGCCATAGTCGAATATGAAAATCAACAGTTGCAGTTCCATTGTTGAAAAGAAAAGATAAGAAAAAAATGGCACAAAATCGTGCCTTTACCACGTGCCATATTGACTGCAACTGTTATTTCGCGTTATTTGCCGTTTTTCTTTCCTCTTAAATACGAGCAAACTGCATCATAAAGCACCGAAAACGCACCTTGCACATGCTGCTGCTCCCTCTCGTTTGGCACTGCACGAAATTCGACAGGTTTTTAATGAAATTTATTTTTTATACATGCAACAAGTTGTAAATCAATGATGATCGATTTCAACACGAGACTAATTCGCTTGATATATTGTTTATATAACAGATTATTCCGTTATATTTGTTTTTATGTATTTTTTCTTTTCGCAAACCTATTTAAAAAGGTGGCTTATTACAAAATACTTACTTCCTTTTTTCTCTTTTGCCATCATTTCATTTCATTTCATATTCTTGCAACAGCAGCAGTCAGTGAATGGCAAACCAGCATTGTGTCGCTTAAAACACCAAAATTTTATTATTATTCTCTTAACTTTAACTTTATTCTGTTTTCTCTAACTGTTGAAAAGCTTGCCTCAACATTTGGTTGCAAAGCGCTGCAAAGGGATTTATTTCCACCAGCTGTTGTTTGGCAAATTTACTGCCCATTTTGGCAGCTTCTTCGAAATCACTTCTGGCTTCATCCAATTTGTCCTGTTTTCTATAGAGAGCTGCTCGCTGGCATAAGGCATGACATCTCGTTTTGTTTAATGTTGTACCAGCAAGTTTAAGAGCCTGCTGCAGGTCCCCAAAGGCAGCTAAAAAAATACAACAACAACAACAAAAAATACCGTTAATTTCGAATTACAATCTCACCCCTATCGCGAATAAATACGTTTTGGGTAAAATTGTGTTACAATAACAAATTTATTTTTCCAAAATAATTTAAAAAAACTTTTTTTCTTCATGTCCCCGCGATTTAGATTTTTTCAAAAGCATCTTTAATTTCGAAACTCCTTTCAGTAAGTATTTACTAGAAACAAACAGGTTTTGGGTAAAATTGTGTTACAACCAAAAAAATTGATTTTTGCAAAAAAATATATATATATTTTAAATGCATGCGATTTAAGCCTCTTTACTTCTCAAAGTCCTTGCAATAAGTATTTATTAGAAAAAAATACGTTTTGGATAAAATTGTATTACAACCAAAGAATAGATTTTTGCTTTAGGGATTCCCCTTTCCAAAAAAAAAAAGAAAAAGTTAGTAAAAAAATGTTTTCTTCTTGTCCCTGCGATTTAGGTTTTTTTTTCGAAAGCCTCTTTACTTTTGAAACTCCTTTCAAAAAGCATATATTAGAAACAAATAGGTTTGTGGGTAAAAAAAAACAATTTTTTTTAAATGTATGCGATTTAAGCTTTTTCAGAAGCTTCTTTACTTCTGAAACTCCTTGCAATACGTATGTACTAGAAATAAATACGTTTTGGTAAAATTGTGTTACAAGCAACAAATCGGGATTTTCAAAGGGGCAACCCTACCAAAAAAAAAAAAAAAAAATTAAAAATTTTTTATTTATTCGAATACATGCGTTTAGGCTTTTTCGAAAGCTTCTTAACTTTTGAAACTCCTTTCAATACGTATTTATTAAACATAAATACGTTTTGTGAAAAATTGTGTTAAAAGAAAAAAAAGTTGGATTTCCAAAAAAAAAAATATAATTTTTTTTATAAAAAAAAATATATATTTTTTTTGTTAGCGCATGTGACTTATACTTTTTCAGAAGCTTCATTACTTTTGTGTTACAAGCAAAAAATTTATTTTCCAAAAAAATTAGTAAACAATTTTTTTCTTTAAATGCATGCGATTTAATGCTAGGAACACAACTGCGACGACGACGAATTTTTGGTCGCGAATATTCGTCGCCAAAAATAAAACACATTGGTGTATATGAAAATGCACACAATCGCGGCGTTGGTCGAAATTCGTCATACTCAGCGAAAGTTGAAATACATTTATTTCTAATTGTTTCGTCAACGAACGGCGAACAAATCAATATAAAGTGACCAGGTTTCATATACTCAAACTGTTTTTTGTGGAAAAACATAGTTCACTACTGTATTGTTGCATGTAGCACTAAAATTTTCAGTACATACTAAAAATGCATTCACTAATTCACAAAAATGTATCATTCGGACGACTTTTTATTAATTTTGAACACTTTTTATAATATAGTTTTTCTTTCTATTTCTCACTTTTTCAGATGGTCACCCCATCAGCTGTTAAATGAAAATAATAATTTATTTACAGACAATAAATTTTTCAGAAAATAATTACAAAAAGGAATTTGTTCTGAAAAAAAATTGACAACACCGGGATAATTATTGAGTGTCTAAACAATCTGGCTGGGATCAGAGGATTACGATGATTTAAAAAACAAATATTAAAATTTTGTTTGCTTATTATTTTAATTTATTCGTCGTTATTGTGTTTCATACGACGAATTTATAGAGCGATTTTTTACCAACGAATTCGTCGTACTAAGCGAAATTCGTCGTTCGTCCCAGTTGTGTTCCTAGCATAAGCTATTTCAAAAATTGCTTAGATTTTAAAATTTAAAGCGTAAAAGGAGAATTAGGTGTAGCTGATATGTAACTATGGCTTTTGTTTACAAAAATACTCTACGGATAAGTGCTGTCAACAATTATGTTTGTGTTTGGTAACAAGGTGAATTTGTTACTGAAATTAATTCACCTCGGCTGGTTTATTATATAAGGTTTAGGAAACGGCTAAAATACTCGCATCAGCCATGTTATTGTTGACACCCACCTTCAATGGAATGTTAAATACAAAAGACGTAGTAATTCACATTAAGGGCCTTAATATATAAAACGCAACGCCTAGCGTTAACTTACTTTCATTTTGCTTTTTTTATGTGCTTAGAATTCTTTTGATTATGCCTTTTACTTTCAATTGTATTTAAGAAATTTATATAAATTTCCATAGCATTTCCACTTACCATCGTCTTTTCCCGCTAATCTGAGTGCTTGCGCACGATTGTTATAAATCGAAGCTCTGTTGGGTGTCAAATGCAAAGCGTCCGAAAATGTTTGCAAAGCTTCTTTTAGTTTTTGTTCTTCGGCCAATTGAACAGCCTGTATTTCAAGCAGTTTAGATTTTTTCAATTGCTCAGGACTGCCTTGAGTTTCGTCATCATTGTCTGTTAGAGGAATAGCTGAATCTGGATCGATAAGTTGGACTTCTAGTGAAGAGGTTAATTCCAGTGGATTAAAGATGGACTCTAATACCTTTTGATCATGCGCACTTAAACAAGATTTTGTTAAAGGCATTTCACGCTTTAATAATTTAAACTTTGTATTTGTTTTTGTTTATTGATGTTGTCGTTAAGAGTTTTTAAAATAAACTGAGCCGCAGTGAAATAGAATTTATAGAAACTATTTCTAGTTGTTGTTTATTTCAAACTGAGCGATGCAAATGAACACGAAATACTGGTATTTTTGTTTCTATGAATAAAATTATACAAATTAGAAGCGCTAGCGTGTATGTGTGTGTGTTTGTGTGTGTGTAGTTTTAATTATGTTTTTAGGTGTAAACTGTTAAAACAAGGGGCGGAGGTGAAGTAATAGCTAAAGTTATATGTAATTAATTTTAATTTAATCATTATTCTACTAATGCACCTGTTTTGCTTTTTATTCTTTCTTTACAGATTTGCGACAGATTTAAATGTTTTGAAATAAAATGTTCGGGGAACGGCGCATGCGTATTTATAATAATTTAATGATATAAAATTTGATTAACTGTAAATTTAAAATCGAATGTAAATATTTGCTATTGAAAATTATAAAATTATTTTTGACAAACTTATTTCTAGTGTGAGTGAAGCAGCGGCGACACTTAACGGAAAATTAAATTACATATTCGGCATGAGTGACGTCAATCACTCAAACAGTGGAGCTTGACAGCAAGCATTTCGACCTTTAACTATTGAAAAGGATTAAGTTGTGATAAATTAAGTTTTCTCCAAGCCCAGGACAACAAGTATAATTTGATCATGATATCCTTTTATGAATCTTTTATAGAAGAAGATTTTCTAATAATATGGAAAAGATTTTCTAATAGTATGGAAATTATGATGCCATATTTTAATGTCTATCTCTTATTATTATGAAAAACTTTAAAAATGTTATAAAAATTGTTCAATTGCTATCGATTATATAAGATTTATCATATTATATTTTTAATAAGCATTAATATTTTTAAAATTCTAACAAAAAATATATCATTGACATTTCAAGCTCCAACAAATATGTATTAAGAATATTCTTTAAATTTTTTTTTTATTTCCAAAACCTATTTTCATAATATGTAAAAAGTGTATTCATAAAATGTTTAATATATATATTACTAATTTTAGTTTATTAAGTAATAAACTGAGCAAACAGAAAAATATGCTAATTAAATAAGCACCGAAAACTTTAAAATATGTTCTCAAATAGCGTAAGTTTTCGCTAAAGGTGTTTATCCTTTTTTTCAAAATATTTATTCGTAAGTAAAATAAACCAAATGTGTCCAACAAAATAAAGTCACCATGATTATAGCTAGACTTCTCATCTATCGCCCGATAAAAATTTCATCAAGATCAGTGCAATGGTTCCAGAGATATAAAGAACACAACTTTAACTGAACTTCCCCATAAATCGACAATTTTGTCCAGAGACGATCCTTAGAATCATGTTAATAACTCAGAAGCTTCCAAACATAGGCTCATAAAGTTTTCTGATTCTGTAGAATCAGGGTCTGTGATTCCTTTGCAAGTTATTTGAACGATCTGCGTCGAACACAACGGCAGATATTGCGCTGCGACGTATTCACGGCGTGTTTTTCGCAACAACGCGTGTAAAGTTATAAGATTTATGTTTAAAATTATATATAGTTATGCATGTTACAGCGCAAGAGCTGCTCTATCATTCGGTAAAAGTTTCATGTAAATATACCGAGCGGTTCCAAAGATATAAGCAATCAAAGTTCAGTTGAACAGTGGAGCAGATCAGCAATTTTGTCCACAGAAGTGCTTCAGAGTTTTATTAACAACTCAAAATATACTGTATCTAGAAGCATGAAATTTTAACAGTTGCTAGAACGGAATATCACGATTCCAGTGCAAGTTATTTGAACAATCTCAGTTGAACACAACCGGAGATATAACGTTTCAAAGCATAAACAGAAATTTTTAACCGATAAGACGCGCCTGCAGCACCTTGAAGAGTTATGTAGCGTGTAGCCAACGTTTCACCCTTTCCTGTGGTGAAAATTTCATTTGAATACATCCAGCCGTTCATGAATTATAGCAGTTCGAAGAAATGAGTTTCTCAAAATCCACCTGCTACACGATTTTGTTCGCCTGGTGTTTTACAAAAAAAAAACCAATTTTTTTTTTTCAAATTTTTGGGGTAGGAAAACGACTTCGACTGTTTTTGTTATAACTCCGTTGTTTCCAGAGATTTTGAAATAAAATGTGGTGGGTCCGTGGAGTAGATAAAGGAGAATAATTCAAAATAAAATTTGTTTAGCCACACCCACTAATTACGTTTTAAAATGGGCGGAAACCATAACTAGTTTATCTTTACTCTGTAGAATTGACTTCTTAACAAAACAGTGTTGCCAGGATTATAGCTAGACTTCTGACCTATCGTCCGGTACAAATTTCATCGGGATCTGCCCAATGGTTCCAGAGATATAAAGAATACAACTTTGGCTGAACTTCGGCATAAGTCGACAATTTTGTTCATAGACGTGCTTCAGAAGTATGTGAAGAACTCAGAAGCTTTCAAAGATAGCGTCATGAAATTTTCTGGGTTTGCAGAATGGGACTCTGAGACTAATTCGCAAGTTACTTGAATGATGTACGTTGAGCATAACGGAAAATATTGCGATGCGACGTGTTAACGGCGCACAGTGGTTCAGAATCGTTTTTCATTGGCCAAAACTCTCTTTTTAAGTAATAACGATTTTCTACTAGTTATTTTTTTAGTCAATAGATAACATGTTAAGCTTTTATCGAGTTTAGGTTTTATTAAGATCGGTACAAGGGTTGTTAAGAAATTTAAGCTTAAAGTTCAATTGTCGATCTGTTTTTCTTAATCGTTGTTTGTAACTCCCTTTCAAATCTGCCAACTAATTTTTGCCCCACTTCCTCTTAACCAATTTGGCTCAAATTTGGGAAACAAGTCAATCTTGGATGACAATATAATATTTTTTTATCCTTAGGGTGGCCACTATTTTCATTGAGGTATTTTCCGTATTTTCATTTGGATGGCCCAAATTTTAACTTTATGCTTAACAATACTAACAGTAACTTGCAAATGAATGTCAGAGTCCCATTCTGCAAGCCCAGAGAATATCATGAGTCTATCTTTAAAAGCTCCTAAGTTGGGTGCTGTTGGCTGAAGTAGTAGAACACGAGACTATGAAGCAGAGGGTCGTGAGTTCGAGCCCCCGCTGAGTCATGAAATATTGTGTTTAATTCTTCTGATCAGCATTAGTGCGTGGTTGTGTTAGTTGTTGCCAGCCTGTTTCAATGATGAAGGCATAGTCACTGGTCACTGAACATAATTGGCAGCGACTGACACTATCATGTACTAAAAAGCAGAGTAACAGCACCCACCTTCGTCGGCCCTGTAGCAAAAATTAGCCGGCGAAGTAAAAGGTTGAAATAGCTACAAAAACAACTGTCTATCTTCTCATCTTTCCTAATCTGTCCCCTCAATACTATCCCCCCGTTTTCAGTTCCAGCGCAATGCATAGCATATATAGGGGTCATCCCCTGAGTGCTGGTCCAAGACAAAAAAAAAAAAAAAAAAAAAAAAAGTTCTTCACATACTTCTAAAGCACGTCCATGGACAAAATTGTCAATTTATGCCGAAGTTCAGCCAAAGTTGTATTCGTTATATCTCTGGAACTATTGGGCAGATCTTGATGAAACTTTTACCGGACGATAGGTCAGAAGTCTAGCTATAATCCTGGCAACACTATTTTGTTACGAAGTCAATTCTACAGAGTAAAAATGAGTTAGTTTGCGTTTCCGCCCATTTTAATACGTAATTAGTGGGTGTGACTAAACAAATTTTATTTTGAATTATTCTTCATTATCTACTCCACATACCCACCAACTTTTATTTGAAAATCTCTGGAAACAACGAAGTTATAACAAAAACAGTCGATTCGTTTTCCTACCCCAAAAATTTGAAAAAAAAATTGTTTTTTTTGTAAAACACCAGGCGAACAAAATCGTGTAGCAGGTGGATTTTGAGAAACTCATTTCTTCGAACTGCTATAATTCATGAACGGCTGGATGTATTCAAATGAAATTTTCACCACAGGAAAGGGTGAAACGTTGGCTACACGATACATAACTCTTCAAGGTGCTGCAGGCGCGCCTTATCGGTCAAAAAATGCTGTTTATGCTTTGAAACGTTATATCTCCGGTTGTGTTCAACTGAGATTGTTCAAAAAACTTGCACTGGAATCGTGATATTCCGTTCTAGCAACTGTTAAAATTTAATGCTTCTAGATACAGTATCTTTTGAGTTGTTAATAAAACTCTGAAGCACTTCCGTGGACAAAATTGCTGATCTGCTCCACTGTTCAACTGAACTTTGATTGCTGATATCTTTGGAACCGTTCGGTATATTTTCATGAAACTTTTACCGAATGATAGATCAGCTCCTGCGCTGTAACATGCATAACTATATATAATTTTAAACATAAATCTTATAACTTTACACGCGTTGTTGCGAAAAACACGCCGTGAATACGTCGCAGCGCAATATCTGCCGTTATGTTCAACGTACATCATTCAAGTAACTTGCGAATTAGTCCCAGAGTGCCATTCTGCAAACCCAGAAAATTTCATGACTCTATCTTTGAAAGCTTCTGAGTTCTTCACATACTTCTGAAGCACGTCCATGGACAAAATTGTCAATTTATGCCGAAGTTCAGCCAAAGTTGTATTCGTTATATCTCTGGAACCATTGGGCAGATCCCGATGAAATTTTTACTGGGCGATAGGTCAGAAGTCTAGCTATAATCCTGGCAACACTATTTTTTAAGAAGTAAATTCTACAGAGTAAAGATAAACTAGTTAGGGTTACCGCCCATTTTAATACGTAATTAGTGGGTGTGGCTAAACAAATTTTATTTTGAATTATTCTCCATTATCTATTCCACATACCCACCAAGTTTTATTTGAAAATCTCTGGAAACAACGGAGTTATAACAAAAACAGTCGAAGTCGTTTTCCTACCCCAAAAATTTAAAAAAAATCTTTTTTTTTTTGTAAAACACCAGGCGAACAAAATCGTGTAGCAGGCGGATTTTGAGAAACTCATTTCTTCGAACTGCTATAATTCAGGAACGGCTGGATGTATTCAAATGAAATTTTCACCACAGGAAAGGGTGAAACGTGGGCTACACGCTACATAACTCTTCAAGGTGCTGCAGGCGCGCCTTATCGGTCAAAAAATGCTATTTATGCTTTGAAACGTTATATCTCCGGTTGTGTTCAACTGAGATTGTTCAAAAAACTTGCACTGGAATCGTGATATTCCGTTCTAGCAACTGTTAAAATTTAATGCTTTTAGATACAGTATCTTTTGAGTTGTTAATAAATCTCTGAAGCACTTCTGTAAACAAAATTGCTGATTAGCCGCAGTGTTCAACTGAACTTTGATTGCTTATATCTTTGGAACCGTTCGATATATTTTCACGAAATTCTTACCGAATGATAGATTTGATCTTGCGCTGTAAAATGCATTAGTGTATTTAATTATGAACATAAATCATATAGCTTTGCACGCGTTGTTACTAAAAACATGCAGTTTACACGTCGCATCGCAATATCTTCCGTTATGTTCAACGTACATCATTCAAGTAACTTGCGAATTAGTCTCACAGTGCCATTCTGCAAACCCAGAAAATTTCATGACTCTATCTTTGAAAGCTTCTGAGTTCTTCACATACTTCTGAATCACGTCCATGGACAAAATTGTCGATTTATGCCGAAGTTCAGCCAAAGTTGTATTCGTTATATCTCTGGAACTATTGGGCAGATCTTGATGAAACTTTTACCGGACGATAGGTCAGAAGTCTAGCTATAATCCTGGCAACACTATTTTGTTAAGAAGTAAATTCTACAAAGTAAAAATGAGTTAGTTTGCGTTACCGCCCATTTTAATACGTAATTAGTGGGTGTGGCTAAACAAATTTTATTTTGAATTATTCTCCATTATCTATTCCACATACCCACCAAGTTTTATTTGAAAATTTTTGGAAACAACGGAGTTATAACAAAAACAGTCGAAGTCGTTTTCCTACCCCAAAAATTTGAAAAAAATTGTTTTTTTTTTGTAAAACACCAGGCGAACAAAATCGTGTAGCAGGTGGATTTTGAGAAACTCATTTCTTCGAACTGCTATAATTCAGGAACGGCTGGATGTATTCAAATGAAATTTTCACCACAGGAAAGGGTGAAAAGTTGGCTTCACGCTACATAACTCTTCAAGTTGCTGCAGGCGCGCCTTATCGGTCAAAAAATGCTGTTTATGCTTTGAAACGTTATATCTCCGGTTGTGTTCAACTGAGATTGTTCAAATAACTTGCACTGGAATCGTGATATTCCGTTCTAGCAACTGTTAAAATTTAATGCTTCTAGATACAGTATCCTTTGAGTTGTTAATAAGTCTCTGAAGCACTTCAGTAAACAAAATTGCTGATTAGCCGCAGTGGTCAACTGAACTTTGATTGCTTATATCTTTGGAACCGTTCGATATATTTTCACGAAATTCTTACCGAATGATAGATTTGATCTTGCGCTGTAAAATGCATTAGTGTATTTAATTATGAACATAAATCATATAGCTTTGCACGCGGTGTTACTAAAAACATGCAGTTTACACGTCGCATCGCAATATCTTCCGTTATGTTCAACGTATATCATTCAAGTAACTTGCGAATTAGTCTCAGAGTGCCATTCTGCAAACCCAGAAAATTTCAGGACTCTATCTTTGAAAGCTTCTGAGTTCTTCACATACTTCTGAAGCACGTCCATGGACAAAATTGTAGATTTATGCCGAAGTTCAGCCAAAGTTGTATTCGTTATATCTCTGGAACTATTGGGCAGATCTTGATGAAACTTTTACCGGACGATAGGTCAGAAGTCTAGCTATAATCCTGGCAACACTATTTTGTTAAGAAGTAAATTCTACAGAGTAAAGATACACTAGTTAGGGCTTCCGCCCATTTTAATACGTAATTAGTGGGTGTGGCTAAACAAATTTTATTTTGAATTATTCTCCATTATCTATTACACATATCCACCAAGTTTTATTTGAAAATCTCTGGAAACAACGGAGTTATAACAAAAACAGTCAAAGTCGTTTTCCTACCCCAAAAATTTGAAAAAAAAATAGTTTTTTTTTGTAAAACACCAGGCGAACAAAATCGTGTAGCAGGTGGATTTTGAGAAACTCATTTCTTCGAAATGCTATAATTCAGGAACGGCTGGATGTATTCAAATGAAATTTTCACCACAGGCAAGGGTGAAACGTTAGCTACACGCTACATAACTCTTCAAGGTGCTGCAGGCGCGCCTTATCAGTCAAAAAATGCTGTTTATGCTTTGAAACGTTATATCTCCGGTTGTGTTCAACTGAGATTGTTCAAATAACTTGCACTGGAATCGTGATATTCCGTTCTAGCAACTGTTAAAATTTAATGCTTCTAGATACAGTATCTTTTGAGTTGTTAATAAAACTCTGAAGCACTTCTGTAAACAAAATTGCTGATCTGCTCCGCTGTTCAACTTAACTTTGATTGCTTATATCTTTGGAACCGTTCGGTATATTTTCATGAAACTTTTACCGAATGATAGAGCAGCTCTTGCGCTGTAACATGCATAAGTGTATTTAGTTATGAACATAAATCTTATAACTTTGCAGGCGTTGTTACTAAAAACATGCAGTTTACACGTCGCATCGCAATATCTTACGTTATGTTCAACGTACATCATTCAAGAAACTTGCAATGGAATCACAGACTCAGATTCTACAGAATCAGATAATTTTATTAGTTTAGCTTTGCTAGCTTCAGAGTTGTTAACATGATTCTAAGATTTAATGCATTAAGCCCATAAGATTATTCTCCTGTACCGAAAATTAAAATTATCTATTGATTTATTTTTTAAAAACAATTTATTAATGTTTTTTTTCTTTTTGTTTTGTTGTTGTCTTTTTATATAATATCATTCTTTTTTTAATAATATAATTTTTTTCTTGTATTTATATTAATGTATATGTAAATATTAAGGACAATATTATTTTAGCCGTTAATTAAACATTTTTTTTAAATTAAATAATTATTAATAATGTATATATATATTTGTAATAATAAATCAGCATGTTTTAAATTATTTATATATATATATGTATATATTTATATTATTTATTATATATATTTGCTATGCTAATGCATTATGATTTTTTAAATTTATGAAATTATTTTTCTTCTTGAATTTACTTGAATAATATTTATTTTTTATATAAATTTTTAATTTCTTTCGCCTGTTTGCATTTTTAAATGTTTAACTTTTTTTTTTGTTTTAAATATATTTAAAATTAATTTACACAGCTGTTTAGTTTAACAATAATTTTTTTCTTTTCTTAAAAAAAATCTAATTTTTTTAAATGAATGTATAGCTCGCTGATATCATTTTCTTATTATAACTTGACCTAAATGAATAAATCCTAAAATCCAGTAATGGTGTTTAATTTTGCTTTATATTTATATGTATATATATTCATATATATGTATATATGTATATATATACATATATATATATATATATATATATATATATATATATATATATATATATATTCCTATTTATTTATATACTTATACTTCTTTTTCTTTATATTATAGAGTAAAAGCTTGCTTAAAATTAATCTTTAGGTTTATTTTAATATTTAAAAATGTTTCTTCCTGTTTGGGAAAAAAGTCTCGCTTTTTAAGGTTTTTTTTTTGTTATACTCGTATATGATGATGATAAAATGTTAGTTTTCTCAAAGCAATTACGTGATTAAAATATGTTCTAGTTTCAGTTTTAAGATTTTGGTATTTTTGGGGGCATGTTCCTTGCTTAAAACACTATGTCAAAAAAAAAAAAAACAAATAAATAAGTAACAAATGTTGTTTTCTTTTCTGCAAAAGAGTGCAGCATTTTGTGCACTTTTTATGGAGAAATGGAATTATGTATTATGTAATTTCAAAATATTGAATTTATAAGAAAATAAACTGTCATCCCTTAGGAGTATTAATTTGTGTCTTAAAACTCCTCCTAACTGCAAATTTTCAGAAATAAAGTGGAAGAATGTTACATGTTTTCCAGAAATGAAAACACCATAAAATTACCAAATTAAAAGTCTTTCCAAAATGTTGATAAAATTAATTGATGATTATTGAAAGTATCCTTAATATTCCAATCTTAATATATAAAAAAAAATAAATATTATTAATAATTAAAAATTCATTTATTAATAAAATAATAAAAAATCATTTGCAGTCATGCAGATTCGAACTCAAGCCCGTTGAAAAAATTAACAAAATTAATTTATGAAATATTATTAATGAAATTATTGTATTCTGATATTTTTAAGCTTAAGGTCTCTTTATTTTAGTTTAATTTTTAATTTCAATATTTCGTCAGTCCTTTGTGTGACTTCTTCAGGAAATTAATTATTTTATTAAAATAAAATAAAGAATACAATAATAATTAAAAAGAGGTCAAGAAACCAGAAGGATTTTAATTATTAATGAAAAATATCTTGTTAATGTTTATAGCCGCACGGTAATTTATTGAAAGCATCCAATCATGCGTATTAATCACTTATTTTCCTACATTTTGCATTTAAGCAACCCATTGTGCTGCTTTATTTTTACTTCTTTTGCCTAGTGTAAGAATAATATATATGATTTAAACAGTTTTAACGTTTACTGTACTAAGAATTATACTTAAGAAATATTTTTTACTTTATGGCGTTTAACTTTAGAATCTTAATGTGGCACGTATTTTTGGTTAAAAGTTCACTTTTTTTCATACATGAAAGTTTTTATTTTTATTTTATTGGCTCAATGCTGTGTGATGTCTAAAGCAAAAAGTGTTGCAAATATATTGCTTGTCGAAGAAGTTAAAAAAAAAAATAATTATTAAAAATATAAAAACATATTTGTAGGTATAAAAATTTTGAAGTAAAAAAAATTTGTGTTCTGAAAATTATCTTAAAACAAAATAAAACTTGCAAAAAACTGCACACAATTTTTTAAAAACCATTAAAAGTCTTGTCATAGTAAATATTCCTTGCAAGCGCAACAAAAAAACATATTAAAAGAATAAATTTCTTAAATAAATATTTTAAATATTTTAACAGAAAATTTTTTCTATTGAATTCCTTGTAAAATAATTGGCCAATTATTTAGGGCTACAAGACGGTTCATCTTTACTAAGAGAATTTTTTTTAGTACTTCTTTTTTATAAATTTCTGAAAAACCTTTTTGATAGTCAATATTATTTTTGAAATTTTAAAATCTTAAGCCCTAATTTGTAAAAGCGTTTAAGTTAAGTTTATAAACAATTTAATTCAAAAATGTCTGTAGCAAATTTTTCATATAAACAGTTTATAACAGAAAATATTTCTTATGAATTCCGATTTTATTATATATTTAGAAATTGTTTTACAGTAATTTTTGAACCCAGAAAGCATGTGAAGAAATTTGTGCTCTTTTTGGCCTCAATGCTTTTGAGGGTTAAAATATTTCAGAAAATCGAGGCCTTTATTAATTCACTGTTATCTGTTATATGATCGATCCATCACGTCGTGTGTTACGAACAGATCAAAAATTGTGCGCTAGAGGGTTTGTTCTCGTGTATGAAGGACTTCTGACAAGTTGTTTCCAATTTTCAGTATTAAAAAATAAAACAAAACAAAATTTGGGAGCTTTTTTTAAGGCTTTTGGCAAAAACATTTTGCGGGCTTAATTAAAACATTTTGCAGGCGGTTGCCTAAAGAGTTTTGTTATTCCAAAGATAAGATGCCGCGAATTATTTGGCTAAAATAGGCAGATACTCGTAATATAACAAATGCTATTTTGGAAGTTCTGTTGGTGATTAAATAATAGTTTTAAATAAATCTTACATATTTGTGGCCTATAAAAGTGAGTCTGGAAGTTTAAACAAATTTTCTTTTAACAATTTAAACTGTATAATTGTGTGTGTTTTCCGTAAAGCCTGCCTAGAACTCTAAAGTAAGCGATTTTTAACAGATTTTTTTTTTTATTTTGTTTGCATAAAGAAAAAGTTCCTCTAGTTTTATTTGTTTATAATGCAAAAGTTTGTTTTGTTTTCAAATTGATAGTGATTCTTTTTTAAATATGTGTTGTTTTTGTGTTTTGCAAAATATTGTAATTTCAAGCTCTTGATTTATTTTTGTAAGTAATAGACCTGTTTGTTGTATTTATTTGTGTTCTTTTTTATTAATTAAACACAAACGATTGTCAATTAAGTTCACAACCTTTTACAGGAGACGTTCTGGTGTTATTTTTTTTTTAAATAAAAAGAAAAGTAATAAGAAAAGTCTTTATTTCGAATGTTTTCAAATAAAAACTCCAACTTTAAGCAACAAATAAAACTAGAGGCATTGGATGAGAAGCCAAAACAAGACTTAACAAGCGAGACTTAAAAATTTAAATAATATTTGCTCATGCACTGTTTTTAAAATATTTGCAAGCTTTTGCTTTTTTGTATAACTTCTTTTAGTTTGAATAAAGTTGATTTACAAGTTATCTACAAGAGTTGTTTATATTTTTATAAAAACTAAAGTTAACTAATGAATGTTCTGTTTAGAATTTTCTAAAGAGATATTTTTTGTTTGTCTATACAATTTTTTGTTAAAGAGTTATTACTTTTTATGCCTAAATACTTATTTGTTTATTTAAGCCTTTCTTTAGTTATAACTTTTTTAAATGCTTGTTTTTTTTTATATATATTTCCTTTTGTATAGCTTTTTTTTGATAATAAAAATTATTTAAATGTTAGTTTTAAACACCAGCATATTGTTTTAATAACTAGTTTTTAGTAACTTATTTTAATAATTTATTTTAGAGAATGAATTTGAAATAACGATTTTTGCTTTACATACACCGATTGTTGGTTTGATGTTAAAAAATGTTGAAATGATTTAATGAAATTTTCTATTTTATTTAAATTGCTTTTGCGGGTTTTCTTTTAAGTATGTTACAGTTATTTTTATTTATTTAAATATATGCATCAGTTTTATTTATTGATAATTTAAACAGTTAGGATTTTCAACTTTATACTGCCGCCAATAGAAAAAACTAAAAAAAAAATAGAAAAAAAACAAGAGTAATAAAATAAAATACTGCTTAACAGACAATTTTGTATGGCGAAATAAAATATTTAAAATTATTGATAAGTAAATCTAAATGCAGTGGCATTAAAAACTGGACAGTTTTTGCACTTTAGCTTTAAGAAAATATTGCGAACAGAGTTAATAAAACTTAAAACAAATTTAAAATTTTTTTTCAAACAATTGTTAAATTTTTAAAGTGATTTTCAAACCCTCAATTATTTTGTATTTCCGCAAACTATAATTCACCTTATTCTATTTGTCAACGTCAACGTCACGTCAAAACAATATCAAAAATAGGACACTTAATAACCCGTTCTGTGCAACAATTAACTACTTCTGACAGCCTCTTACTACTCTCTTGGTCGTTGAATATAGCAAAAAGTGGTGAGAAATTGACAATTGTTGAAGAGCATGAGTAAAGAAGTGTTCTAACTTTCATATTGTGTTGACATGACGTTGACTTTGACAAATAGAATAAGGGGGAATATTTCATAGTCATAGCCATAATGAAAATATTGTCCACCCAAACCGTTTCCAAACAATTGCTGTGCTTAGCAACTTTGTATATAAACATAATCTAATTACCTTAGTAGACATGTGTACAAACTTTGTACTGATACGTTTTAGGCTGAATTTTTGAGATCTCAGTTAAACTAGGTTTAGCTAAGCTGAAAACAAATTTGTGGCGTCATTACCAACTTTGTCGACATACTTTTGGCGGAACAGATTACATTTGGTTAAAATGTTGAACTTTTATGGAATAATATAAAAAAATACCATTTCGCCGGAAAATTCACAGTTTCAGACTACGTTAAACTAAGTTTAAACTTAATCCATATCTCAAAAAGTCGCTTTTAGAAGTATAAAACGAATGAATTGTTTGTAAAAAGGACTTAATAAGTATCTAGTATGCTTTTGAAGTATTTTGAAGAAATAAAAGAATTTTACTAAGTTCGAAACTTATTTAAGGCTTTAGAATTGTTGTAAAAGAAGCGGTTACAAATAAGTGGTTCAGAACATACAATATTATTTTACTTGTAGAAGGTATGAAAATACTGCGAAAATGATGGCAGAGTAAGCACGTTTACGATATTGAAACAAATTCTAATAAAAACTATTTCAAAAACCATACATATACCTAAATTAAGAAAAAGGTAATTTTGTAGTTTCTCCACGTAGGCGGCATTATAAAGTTATTTTGAAAGCAAATTTGTTTTAAAATGTTGGCTTTTTGTAATGAGTTTCAAACAGTTTAAATCCGTTTAGTTGTGTAAAAATAATAATTTTTTCAAATTAATTTTTATATAAATTTTAAAGTCACAACAAATTTTAAGCAATTTTTTTCAACACTCAAATTTACTTAGATTTAAATAACTTCAATTTGTTTAAGAATTCTTTTTTTTCCAATTTAATTCTAAAAGTGCTTGCAATTAATTTTTATAATTTTATTCTCAAAAAAGAAAAGGTACTAGATTTTTATTTAATTTATATTACAATTACATAATTTAATTACTCGTATTTTACATATTATTCAACAATTTTTTTTATATTTTTTTTTTATAAGAATACATTTTGTGATATTTAAATACATTCAACATATTTATGTAGTTTAAAAGGGTTAACAAAATTTTGTTTTAAGGAGGGGGAGAGAGAGAGAGAGGGGTGGAAAATTTAAAAATTACTCCTAAAAATGCTAATGCCAATTTTGTAACAAAATTTTAATTTGGGATTTCTATCACACTCAAACAACTCAACGGTGCTGGGCAAAATTATGAACTTCTTTTTTTTTTTGTTTAATTATAAATTATATGACTTAGGCAATTTTTAAAATCCAATATATATTTTTTCTAATATTGTAACTACAAAATCTGACTAATTTAGTTATTAAAAATATATACTGCCAAATTGAAAAAAATAATTGATTTGTAATGAAACTTGCAGAAGTTTCATTTGCTTTAGACATCAAACATAAATTATTTTTTTCATAAATCTGACAGTTCATCTTTTTAACAATTTGGTATAAAATGACGTACGTCGGAAACGAAACGGTTAGTTTTCCTCTCTTTAAAGGCCGAGACACATAGAATCCGTCATACGTTATACGTTGCCTTTTTCAACTGACAACTGAGTTGAATTACGTGCTTTCTTATTTGAGTTGTCGCATTCAGTACTTCTGCGTCAACGAAAAGTACGAACGTTTACCAACTTTTGACGTACGTTGAATACTTTGACAGACATCAGTAGGTTTTTCAGAATCTTTCGATTAATTTTTTTTTTGTATTGTGTGTACAGGAAAAATTAAATAATATATAAAAAATTGTATAAAGTAAATAAAATAATTCTTTTGTCTAATTTTTTTTTTAACCTTTTTTCTTTAATAAATAATATATTTGTTTGAGTCTTGAGGTTAATTTATATTAATATTTGATATTCGATATTTCGCTAACCATCGGTTAGCTTCTTCAGGAAATTATTTAGTTTTGTCAAAAATTTTCTTTTCAATTAGTATATACAAAATTTTTTTAACAACATAAAAAAAAAAAAATTTTTTAAAAATTTTTGATTTATGTTGTTAAAAAAATTTTGTATATACTAATTGAAAAGAAAATTTTTGACAAAACTAAATAATTTCCTGAAGAAGCTAACCGATGGTTAGCGAAATATCGAATATCAAATATTAATATAAATTAACCTCAAGACTCAAACAAATATATTATTTAGTAAATAAAATAAAAGTTAAATAAATGAAATGGCGGACAAATAACTGATTTAATATCCGTTAACAAAGTACTCATCGTGCCAACCTTCTCCGTCAGTACGTTCATGTCAGTTAAAAAAGACGACACATAAAGTATGACGGATTCTATGTGTCTCGGCCTTAATGCTCAGCTTTGGAAAGTAAACAAACACTATTTTGTTATTGTTTTTTTTTCTGTTTGGATGTAAATGTTTACATGAGTAGCCTATTTCTAGGCTGTCGAATAGTTTTAGTTTTGAGTTTTTTTTAATTTTTATTTATGGTTTTAGTTTCTGCTATATTTTGCTATTTTTTCCAGTTTATGTTTTCAATTTACGTTTGTGTCAAAATGAGCATCTGTCTCTGGAAGAACTTAAATGTTAAATATTTTATGTAATTTTCAATTTTTGCTCTTCATGAATTCTACCCAGCTGGAAAATCAACAAACTTCGATTTAATGTCCAATTTGCTTTATTCAGCAAATATAAATGAACTCATTTTACAAAAATATAACAGGATATAATTTAATCTGTTTAATCTGTTTTAAAAAATCTATTTTTTGTTTAAATTGTTTAACTACAACCAGGTTTTGTTTGCTTTGCTTTACTAAACTAATTATTTTAGTTGAATTTTATATATAATAAAAAATAAAGAAATTTATTTCAGATAAATTTAAGCAGCTAAAAGAATTATTAGGTTTTTGCTTAAATATTTTACATGTGAATATTTATTAAACTGGTTACTGCTGTTCTATAAAAGCTAAGTTATTTGTAATAAATGAATTAAGGAAAAAATTATTTAATAATAATTAAAGTTAAGTTCAAATTTCTTGAGCTTTTAAAAATGAAGTATTTCTTTCTATACATCGTGGGAGAGAGAGAGAGTAAGTGAAAAAACTAAGAGGGAGAGAAAGAGAGAGAGAGAGAGAGAGTTCATTTTACAATAGTGTAGCGTTTTCTTCTGTTTTAAATAAATTGCAGCGCTTCTCATTTAGTTTCAAGTTTTGGAAAAATTGCGCCCTGTCGGCTTTGAACTTTAATGCCAATCAACCCTTGTTTTTAAGCTTTTTTAAGTATTTTAATGCAGATTTTTATTCAATAAACTTGTTTTTATTTTTAGTTCTCTTTTGCTTTTTTCCATTCTTTATTGATTAAAAATGTAGTTTTTTGAGTTTTCTGTTGAAATTTAATTTTGTTATAACTCGTTTACCAAGTGAAATACATACATATTTTCTTTAGTTGAAAATTAAAATAAATGTAATTGTTGCAAATATTTTTGGTGTAATAAGTAAGTAGTTGTTGTTTTTTTTAGTGGTGCGCGGTGCATAATTGTACTAATACATATTATTATTATTATTATTGTTATTTTGTAAATATTATTAATAATTTGGTTAATTTTTACTTTTTTATATATGCTTTTGATAAGGTGTTTTTGTAGTTGTTGTTGTTGCTGTTGCTGTTACTTTTTAGTAAATAGGCTAAACACTTGTAATTAATAATGTTGTTAGGTTTTATTAATTATAAATTTTAATTTATCAATTTTTACTAAGAGTAAATGTGTGTTTATGTATAAGTGTGTGTGTGTGGGTTTCTGTGGATTTGCTTGCTGGTTTCGTTTGTTTGTATATAATTCTCGTATTGTTTCTACTTTTGTTAGTTAAAGGTAGCTACCTAAGATTTTCTTCTACTATTTAATCTGTGTAGTTGTTGTTTTCAGTTTGACGACTGTGGTATTTTTGTTTGTTGTTATATTTTAGGTGGGTTTTATTTAATTCTTAGTATTTTTTCAAGTATATTAGTAGTGTGTTTTTGTTAAAAAAATCAATAGAAATAATATATAAGAAGAAAAAATTAAAACTTAAAATAATATTTTGTTAGCTACTCCAAAAGAATTTTGTGTTTTGTTATTAGGGAAAAGGTTAAGGAAGCGGAAGTCGGAGAGTCTGAATTTATGAGCCAATTTTGGACGTTGCAGTTAAAGTTCTTTATAGTTTATCATTAATTGGCAGTGTTAAAGTTCTTCTGATGTATATTAGGGAGACACAAATAGGTATTTTAATTCACAAGCTGTTGTAGCGTGTTCAAAAAATTTTGAAGATATTTATAATTCGCACTACATACAAATCACACAAAAGGTTTGGGTTCTGAGTGAATTTTGCATTAACAAGAAATCTGTTACAAAGTGCTTAAAATCGTGGCTTATTTTCAAAATATATAATTTTTCAATTCAATATCTTTAATCATGATTTAATGTTGAATATAAAGTATGCAAGATTAAACATGTTTGCCGATATAAGCATATAATTTCTTTTTAGTACTAAAATTTTTATTATGCGATAGTATTACTAAATATTTACTTTTAGTTCGTTTTATAAAAATATTTCTTTGAAATGGGAATATATTTCCTTCATTCCACCTCAAATTTGGTTTAAAAAGAGGCGTTCTCTTTCTCTCTCACATTAGAAATGAGAATATTTTTTAAAGTAGGACTGACACTCGACAGCATTACATTCAGACACATTAATAACCACAATCAACCGCGTCCACATAGTCAAAACCTGTAAGTTTAAAACCTTGAAGGAAAATTGTTTTTCTATTAACTTAAGAGTTTAGAAATTTATTTTAAAGTTCAGTAAATTGCAGCAGAAAACTGTAAAGTTTTTTTTTTTTTGCAAAATTTCAAATAAGCAGTTTAAAAAAATTTTAGTACTAAAATCCTGAAGCAGAGCACAGCTGAATATTTCGTATGCATGTGGGATCAAAATAGTCTTGATTTTAAAATGAACTCATACGGCCGATAAACAATTGCATTAATTTCATCATTTTTATCAATGAAATGATCACATTTCAGTGCGTCTTTCAAAATAATATATATTGAACATGGAAATAAATTCCTAGCTTAATAGCTGATAGAGTATCTGAAGAAAAAAATCACAATAGTTTTAAAATATTTTCAAACAGATAAATAAAAAATTTTAAATTTTATTTTTAATTTTCCAATTTTTTTGCACTTATTTTATTAATGTTCTACAAATTGTTCGTCTTCTTTGCGTATATATTTATTTTATTTTGAAGGATTAGTTGGAATTTGTATAAAAATCGTTTTGATTAATAAGAGGCTTTTTGTATGAAAGTTTGTCTTTTTAAAATGTTATAAATTTGAAAAAATTCTTAAAAATCAAACCTGTAAAATTTAATAGCAACAAATTTATAAATTAACGCAATTGTTCATGGGCAGTACGAGTTTATTTCAAAATCAAAACTGTTTTTTCGTACTAACCAAAAATGTAATAACTTAATAATATGAATGTGATAACTTCTCATATTCAATTTTCGTTAAAATATTGGTTAAATAGTTGATATTCCTACTAACTAGCACCACTTGCAAAAGTGGAACAAAATTGAACAAAGAACGCTGATGAGATGGCGTAGCGGCCTCGAAATCAGTACTGATCCGTTCTGCTGGTTTAATGACTATGAAAAATATTATAAATATTCCATTTTCTCAAAAAAATTAATAAATAGAATGCAATCACGTTCATTTATTAAAAATAAAAATAAAATAAAAAATAATTTGCAGTTTCGCAGATTTGAACCTATAGCCTGTTGGGAAATTAACATCCTGTAATACAATTTACAAAACTGTTTTATTTTTCATAACCCGTTCAAATTTGGCATGCATGAGCATGATTATTGTGTGTTCGCGGGCACTTTTGGTACCATGAAACGTTCACTTAATTTTCCGTACATATTTAAAATTTTTCCTTGTTAAAGCAAATTTGAAAAGAAACGTACTTATATTGAAAATGTGTAAAATTTTAATTCATTTTATTCGATTAAACTTTAGTTTATTTCTATTGTGTTTTAGAGAATGTTTAAAGCAGACATAGGCATTGTGTGTGAGCGCGCTTCACATGTATATAAATTCGCTCTTGAGAGTCACACGTAAATTGTCATTCACAATTCAGTCCATCACAAGCTTCCAACCAAGACGGTTGTTTGGGCGCTTGTTGAGAAAAGTTATTTAAGGGTGGGGAGAATGCTCGTTTGTTTGCAAAATTTCTCTCTCACACACACACACAAACTCAAAATGTTGATGTGTTTCTGCCTATGTCTGGTTTAAAGGATCGAAATCTTTAACCGGCGATACTCTGTAGACCTTCCTTCGGGATGGGCAGCGGGAGAGGTTTTCTATTAATAAGCATAGCACAATTGACCGTTGTTTTTTTTACAACAATAAGCGTAGAAGCGTGTTAGTTTTGTTTTTTATTGAAATATATTCAAAGCTTTAATCAGGCTGCAACGCTTATTCGTTTTAAGCACACATATTTTTTTCGTTTTTAGTTATTTTTGATTTTTTTACAGGGAAAAAAAACATACAATACATACATTTTCCTTTTGCTGTTGTTGTTCAATTTACAATTTGTTACTGTTGTTGTTGTTTTTTTATAATTTTTTATCTTTCAATTTATTGGTAAACGGAATCATAATTTTTTTTGGTGGTGTAGAGATGGTGTGTGGGCGTGTTGTGTTCACTGGATGACAGTGGAGATGTTAAAGTTTCTAAAGTTGACTCCTGGTGTTGGTGTTGATGTTGGTGGTGGTGTTGTTGTTGGTGTTGTTGTTGTTGTTGCTGTTTCTGTTGAGTGTTCGCTGGTGTAAATATACCTGAGGATTTAGTCGTTTGTTTATTGGTATTTGTAGTTGCTGTTGTTGTTGTAGTTGTAGTATTCATAGTGACGTTTGTAGTTGTAGTGTTTGTTGTTGTATTCGAATTTGTTTTTACTGTGTTGTAGTTAATGTTGTTGTTGTTGTTGGTGCTGTTTTGGTTGATGTGATGCGTTCCTTGTTGTTGCAATGAGTGTGTATGTTGCTGTTGTTGTTGTTGTTGTTGTGAAAGTGTTGGCAGTGGCGGTGGATTTTTAGCTTTTGTTAGTGGTATTGGTGTTGGCATTGGTTTTGGCGTTGTCGTTAGATCGATACCCCATTCATATAGAAACTCTAGTTTCTGCTGTTCCAATGGGTCATCCGTAGCCGGCAGGGCAAGCAAATGTTAGGCTTCTAAGAATATTAAAGCAGTTGGCTTAGGTTCCAAATTCGATTTTTTTGCTTCAACAACTAAAAAGGTTATTTCAGCCTTTTCTCGATTTGCAAAACATTCAGCTATAAGACGGGCCACGTCCTAAGAAAAATCATTTCAATAATTAAACGATTAAAAAACATAAGATAACGGTAATTATTTGTACCTGATGATGTAGACCTTCAACTTTATTGCCGTCTACCTCCAATATCAGTTGACCCACCTCCAAGCCTCCCGCTTCGAATGCTGCACCATTTTCCTTTAGGAATAGATGCGTTTAATTTATTTTATAATTTTGCACGAGAGCTCTTTGTCCTGTTTGGGGATACTCACGTGTATGTTTATTATCCGAGGGAGCGGATGTTTTGTGTTAGCACCACCTTCGATAGCAATACCTAATATGGGTTTTGTTTTCTTAACTGTTACATGCAAGTTGCCTCTATGATCAGGTACGACGTTTGGATTGTGTTCATGAGTTGTTTGTTCAGTCGTTGAACCATTTTGTTGTTGTTGTTGTTCAGCCGATAATCTTTGCATAGACTGAAATTGTTATATTTTTTCATATATAATTAATACAATTCTAATTTATTTCTCATCGTTTTTAATACCATTGTAAATTATACAGATTTTTTTTTAATTTATGTTTGAAAATCAAAAGGTGGTTGAGAGCTTTTAGATAATATCGAGTGTCTTAGTGGTGAAGTAGAAAATATTAAAAAATATTTTAAATATTGTGTAAGAAATATCAGTTTGACTCTGGTTTTTAAACTCACGTTCACTTATGATTTTTATACACGAAAACAAACTGATGTATTGCGTATGACCAGACAATTGTTTCTAATAATAATAACGTATTGAAAGGAGTTTCAAAAATAAAGAAACTTTCGAAAAAGCTTAGATCGTAATTTGTAAAAATCAGTTTTTTGATTTTTAACACAATTTTGCCCAAAACGCATTTATTTCTAATACATACTTATTGAAAGGACTTGCAAAAGTAAAAAAGCTTTTGAAAAAGCTTAGATCGCAAGTACTTAAAGAAAAATTGTTTACTAATTTTTTACCAAAAACGTATTTATTTCTAATAAACACGTACTGATAGGAGTTTCAAAAGCAAAGAAGCTTTCGAAAAAGCTTAAATCACATGCATTTAAAGAAAAAAAATTTTAATATGTTTATTTTTTTTTTTTGGAAAGGAGTAGGTACTTTTTCTCAAAAATCGACATTTTTGGTTATATCAAAATTTTACCCAAAATATATTTGTTTCTAATAAACACGTATTGAGAGCAGTTTCAAAAGTAAAGAAGCTTTCGAAAAAGCTTAAGTCGAATGCATTTAAAAAAATTTTTTTTTATTTATTGATGTTTGTTTTCAAATTTTGGTTGGAGCAAAATTTTACCCCAAGCGTATTTATTTCTAATAAATCCGCATTGAAAGGAGTTCCAAAAGTAAAAAAGTTTTAGAAAAAGCTTAAATCGCATGTTTTTAAAGAAAAAATTTTTAATAATATTTTTTACAAAAAAACAAAATTTTGGTTGTAACAAACTTTTACCCAAAATTTATTTATTTTCAATAAATAAGTATTGAAAAGAGTTTCAAAAGTAGAAAAGCTTTGGAAGAAGCTTTTAAATCGCATGCATTTGAATAAAAAAAATGTCACTTTGTTTTCGAAAGGGGTATCCCTTACGAAAATTAAATTCTTTTCAAATTTGCATGTTTGTAACCCAATCGTACCGAAAACGTAGTTATTTTTCAAAAGTACAGAAGCCTTAAATGACATAAATGATCACGATTGAACACGTTTTGCATAAACGCTCTTGAATTTTCACCAACTTTGCTTTTATACGAGATGTGTGCGTGTGTGTGTAGTGTGTGTTAATAATTGCTTTCACAAATATTATTTTAAAAACTGTAAAGCTGTTTATAAAAATCATTTCAAAGTTTAGTACAAGTTTTAGTACTTAAAAAGTGCTGCTTGAAAAACAGTTACTGGTTTATGTTTCTAAGCAGTTAAAAGGTGAATTGTAATTAATTTTAGAGCCAGAAACATAGTAGTATCTATATTTGTTACTAAAAATTCTTGTTTTAGTACTAAAAATATGGTGCAAATATGTACTAATATAATAAAATTAATTAAATAACTTAAAATATCAAAAAAAAAAAAAAAAAATGGTGATTTATAATTAATTTGTTTAAAAAATCTGTATAATTTTCATGTTTACTATTATATAAAATTTTGAAAATATTTATTTTAGTACAATAGAAGGGTGTATTATATATAAGAAGTACTGGTTATATTTAAAAAAGTTTACTTTTGAGGTGTGTGTTTATTTAAAAATATTTTAAGGGGAGTTAATATTTGACATAAGTAAATAAATAAATAGTTATAAACAATATCTAGCAGGCAATTTATTAATTAGGTTATAAATTTATTAAATCAAATATAAGTAAAGTTTATTCAAGTATTTGGGAATAAATAAATTTAAATGGTGTCGCTTCTTATTTACATAAGAAATATATTTTTCTTTCTTGGAATAGAAATCGTACTTTGTTTTTATTTTTACAATCAAGCCAATTACTAAATGACAAAAAGAAAAACTCAACTTAGGGTTGGAAGAAAACTAGTCGAGGAATAATTTGTTATTGAAAATGCTAATACGAGTATTTATGAAAATGTCTGAGAGAATGAGTTGGATGAATTTGAGTGGCTGCAGGTAGTTGTTGTAGCTGTTGTTTTTGTTTAGTTTTTGAGTTTTCTGTTTGAGAGTTGTTAAGAATCGTGCCTGTTTGCTGAAGGGATTTGTTGAGTTGAGTTGAGTTTTGTGCCCTTTACCCATAATTTTACTTACCTGATGTCTACGTACACCCTTATCGCCGAGTAAGGTACCGCCTTCCTCCTTCATATCGAAACTTCTTGAGAGTTTTGTGGCCAACTCCTAGTTTTTTATTTATACAGTTTGTTGAGTTTTAATAAAATATAATTTTTTGTTTTTCATTTGATTTAAATTTAATACATATTTTTGTTTTTTTGTTTCAGCCCCATTTTTTCGAATGTGGATTTTGTATGGGAAAATGTTTCAAGTTTGCAAAAAAGTTTCATTTATAAAAAAAAAATTTAATGCACAGTGTAAATGTCCAGGTTTTTCATTTCGATTTTTAAAGAAAAGAGAATTTAAGTTAAGAAATTAAGTTTTGTTTTGAAGCTTAAAGTCTTGTTAAGTGTTAAGCATTTTCAATTATGAAGATTACATTTTTAAGATTTTTTCTCATAATTAAAAAAAATAAAAAATAGAACAATTAACATTTCATAGCGTTCTGTACACAATAATCTAGTATTTTGGGGAAGTGGCATAAAGTTTCAAAGTGTAAAAAATGGTTTGAGGTAGTTTATTTTGAAAATCTATATATTTGGAAATAAGTCATTTTTAGGGAAGGCGGTCTCAGAAACAATGTAGCAGATACGCTATATATTTTATACATCGGTACACTTTTCCTGCCTGTTCTGCGATGTCACAAGTTATCATTCAATCGCATAAATAATATTTAAAATTTGTTTATATTTTTTTAATGTTATTATTAAAGGATGATTTTTAGCAACACTGTTTTTGGCAGCTCAGCTGTTTTCGTGTAACATGTGACTTTTTAAACATGTTCAGTTTGGTCTATAATTTAACCATGAATCGACTTATAAACGAATATCGCTTGCTCGGTTAAGAAAGAGTACCGAAAAAGAAGCAATTTTTCCTTATTCAAAGCTTGATCCGGACTGCTTCAGCTTGACTGTAATTTACACAAGTTGCGGCCGGTTGTCTGAAAGTATCTTCCCTCAATTACTTTTAGAAAGTGTAGACACTGAATTGTTGCTTCCATTAAATGAACGTTGTTGTACTCATTGATAAGGTTGACGCAGGAATTATTTTTATTTTGCAAATAACAAAAAAAAAATCATTCTTCATATTTTTATTGCTGTTGACAGTTATTTGCAATTAAATGTTGTGTTTTACACTTGAAATGATAACGATCGCTTTTTTTTTGCTGTTTATAATTTTAATTTATAGCTTTTTAACATTTTTCTTTAATATATTTTTTTCATGTAGTTTTTATTTTACGACTGTGTGTTAGTGTCGGTGTATTTGTGTGATTAAGTGTAGTTTTTTTTTCATATAGAAATATTTTATTATATATTTTTGTTTTCAATGGATAGAAATGATAAATGCGGCGTTTTATGACTGAGTTTGATATAAGAGAGAGAGAGAGAATAAGAAAAGTAAAATCTAATTGCAAGTTGTTGAGAAATTTGTTAACTAATGCAAACGTATGCGAATTTTTGTTGAAAGACTAATGAGGACACACTACAAAGAAAAGTGAAGAGCAACAACACTACGTTGTGTGGTGGTTGTGGAAATGGATAGTTTCAGAAAAGCTCTAAGAGTTTTATTGAATATTTTTAATATACATACGAAACTAAAAGTCAAGCTCAACTAAGAACACACTAAACTACAGGTGTTTGACTAAGAAAGGTGTGTGATATTGATTAGATTTATTTATTTATTTTTTTTTTGAAATGAGGAAAAAATTATAACAGTATTTTATGGGATATAAAAGAAAATAACTTTATACACAATAAGAAAAGGAGTAAACAGAAAATAAAAAATAATCTGGGATGCAACTGCTGCTTGGCTCGAACACGTTTAGTAGTTTCGTTCAAGTCCGCGTTATATAAATGGGCTATGGGCTGGTATGTTAATACATTTTACAAAATGTTTTTTCATTTATAATTTGCTAAATTAAAAAACAAAATAAATTTCAAGAACTGGGGAAAACTTAAATATTTACAACTAAACAGGGCAAAGCATAACAATCCCTCTTATTACGAATATCGTCATCGACGTCAACTCAACAGGACAGCAAAAAAAATGTATATACATATGCCTAGTCGTTGTCGACAACAACTTTTCTATTAATATTACATGTCTTATAGAATAGTAAGAGATTGTCAATAATAATCAATTCTTGTGAATAGTAATCAACTGTTGCCAATAGTAATCAATTGTTGTCAATATTGATCAATTATTATCAATAGTAATTAATTGTTGTCAATAGTAATCAGGTCTTGTCAATAGTAATCAATTGCTGTCAATAGTAATCAATTGCTGTCAATAGTAATTAATTGTTGCCAATAGTAATCGTTGACAATAACTATTCTGTTAATATTACACGTCTTAGAGAATAGTAAGAGATTGTCAATAGTAATCAATTGTTGTCAATAGTAATCAATTGTTGTCAATAGTAATCAATTGCTGTCAATAGTAATTAATTGTTGCCAATAGTAATCGTTGACAACAACTATTCTGTTAATATTACACGTCTTCGAGAATAGTAAGAGATGGTCAATAGTAATCAATTGTTGTCAATAGTAATTAATTGTTGTCAATAGTAATCAGGTCTTGTCAATAGTAATCAATTGTTGTCAATAGTAATCAATTGCTGTCAATAGTAATTAATTGTTGCCAATAGTAATCGTTGACAACAACTATTCTGTTAATATTACACGTCTTAGAGAATAGTAAGAGATTGTCAATAGTAATCAATTGTTGTCAATAGTAATTAATTGTTGTCAATAGTAATCAGGTCTTGTCAATAGTAATCAATTCTTGTCAATAGTAATCAACTGTTGCCAATAGTAATCAATTGTTGTCAATAGTGATCAATTAATATCAGTAGTAATCAATTGTTGTCAATAGTAATCAATTGTTGTCAATAGTAATCAATTGCTGTCAATAGTAATTAATTGTTGCCAATAGTAATCGTTGACAATAACTATTCTGTTAATATTACACGTCTTAGAGAATAGTAAGAGATTGTCAATAGTAATCAATTGTTGTCAATAGTAATCAATTGTTGTCAATAGTAATCAATTGCTGTCAATAGTAATTAATTGTTGCCAATAGTAATCGTTGACAATAACTTTTCTATTAATATTACACGTCTTAGAGAATAGTAAGAGATTGTCAATAGTAATCAATTGTTGTCAATACTAATCAATTGTAGTAGACGAGCGACATGTTTTTGCTGACGTCACGTCGTTGGCGCCATTCATAATTGGGAAATGGGCTGCCTTTGGGGAATACCAAGCCCATTTAGTAGTTAACTTTTAGGTGTAACGCATCTGAAAGCCTGAATCATTAAAATTGATTAGAGTTTTCACTCAAAAATTTATATGATAATCTGTTCAAAAATTTAAAAAAAAATATTGTTTTTTTAACAGAAGACTTGCTTTGCTCCTGTTAATTATTCAGGAGGTAAATCTTTGCTTTTAAATCATTAAAGAAATTCGCTGCAATAAAATTTAATTTTTTGCCACACCAGTTAACCATAAGTTTTTGGAATTTTTTTTCATTAATTTGTTAATGAAATTTTATATTAAAAACAAACGCTAGCGAAAATGAAAGAACAAATTTTTAGCTGAAAAAATATATACAGTTTGGCGCAAAATTAATTACCCTATCGGAATATAATATCGCGACTGCTACAGCCGATCTCGCTGAAAACAAAGAAACATCAATCAGACGACGTGTCACAGAATTGCTCAACACTAGACGGAGCCTGCAGCGAATTATAGTGAAAGTCCCACACAAAATGCATACAGTGGATCACTTATTGATTGCTGATCGTCAGTCGTCTGCGAAGTACTGCAACAAAGAAAGCGATTTCGAGTCGAATATATTCATGAGCTTTAAGCAGCAAAAAAAAAAAAATCCACTACATCCACATAAAGTCCCTGTGTGATGCGATGCAGGAGAAATTGAGCCGCCTTTTCAAGGGCGCCATCAGCAATACTGTTACTTGCGAACGCTACAGGTTTTAATGAACGACGTCTTCTAAGCAGCAAAAGCCACAAAGGATATTGTGCAGCCATCGTTTACTTCTTTTAGAGATTTGGCATGGCCAGACTTCTTTTTTTGGGGTCTATTAGAAGTTGGAGGAGTGTGCGTGCGAACAGTCATGGTAAATGCGTTAAAACAGTCAAAAAATGTATGTCAAACAGCGGCGGCAACTTTTTTTTCATCACTCAACATTATTTTATTTTTCTTCAATAAAAATGTGAATTAAACAAATTTTGTATGATTAATTTTGTGTCAGCTTGTACCTGAATATCGTAATGATTTAGTTTCAGACATTTTTATATTAGGTAAAAGAAATAATTTTTTAACAAAAAAACGTTTTTTACGAATTCGAAAATGTTATTAACATACATACGAGGGCTGTAGCTATCAATACTTGATTTTTTGAATTACAGTATAAGCATTTTTCTTGAATGACTAGGAAAGGATTTTGTTTAATATAAATATCAATTAATTATTGTGCAGATTGATTAAGCCTCAGATAATTTTTTTATGGAGCGGGATTTTTGTTAAATTTAAAAATAAAATGGGGGTTTTTTTTTCAAAGATAAAATAGAATGGAGTGCATGATCAACTAAATATTGAAATAAACTTCTCTAAAATTCAACTAAACTAATTGGAATGAAGTTGTAATGGATTTAAATACAGGGTGACTCATGCGTTATGGTGCAATTATATTTTTCAAGCTTTCCATTGAAAGTTGTTGTAGTTTATAAAAGCTGTTTGATTGTTCAGCTGCAGTTTAATTTTTGATACGCAATACTTACATTGACAAAATTTCACAAACTTACAAAGTCTTAAAGTTTGAAAAAATAATTATTTTGTTTTTTTTTTCTGTGTTAACTATTGCAAAATGCATTTAAACTATTTCGAGTTGAGTTGATCAAGGAATACAAGTGCAACATACATTTAAAAACAACTACAAAAAGGTAAATGGTCTTATAAATGAAAACTTAAACAAGAAGAAAAATTCAAAACAAGAACACACATTAAAGTGATTTTTCTCAAATTGAAATTTTAAGATTTATAACAAAAGCAAGCTAAAAACCTTTGGTAACAGACAAATTTGAAACGGAAAAAGGAAACTAAAAGGAACTGAAACAAAAAGTCCTTTCTAGCAAAATAAGGGGTAACACAACATAAACGAAACAGAAAAATCATACGGTAGACATTATGAAAATTGCAAAACCATTTTATTTAAAAAAATGTTTATTAAAGAACGTTTTGGTTTTCATAAAGTTTAAAGAAATCTTTTTTTTTTTTTTGGTTTGTTTAAAATGTTAGTAAAAATGTGCTTTTTTAGAGAAAAGTTTTCAATTAAAAATTTCTGGCTGTTTTTTTTTTTTTGGTTTTGAATTGTAGGGGAGTTTTTTGTTGCTGTTTTTGATTGAGTTGAATAGAAAAACAATTTGTTTGTGGGATTTTTTGTTGTTGTTTTTGTTATGAAAAATACAATTGCACTTACAAGAGGTCGTCCCCAATACCATGATTTGACACGTTGTGTTAAACCACCCAAATGTGAACGTAGTCCATCTAGGTAGCCTCCCTGAAATGTACAATGAACGAGAGAAAAAAACCACAAGAAAAAATAGAAAAAATGGAAATACAGGGATAAAAGTAAGAAACACAAAAGCGGGTATGGAAATGGTTTTTTGTTTGTTTTACGTTAAGAGGATGAAAATTATTAATTTGATTTTTTTTTCAATGGGAAACACACATAATCATCGAGTATATACAAATTAAAGGAATAAACAAATGCTAAAACCCAAATATTAAAACTCAAGACATACGAAATTTTGAAATTCAATAAAAAAAAACGAGAGCTGACCATCAAGTATCTGAGATGATATAAATTAAAGAAATACTAGTTTCCACATTTAAAAATTTATGCATAAGTCATGGTTGCGGCAACTATTTTATGGTTGTGGCAAGCACTGCATGGTTGTAGCAAACATACTGTTGCTGCTTTTTAGTACTCCAAATGCAATTTTGATGACTACATGATTATAGCATGTTTCTAATAATTATATATCGTAGTGAGAAAAAAAACCATGATAACTGGTTTTCAATATTTCAGTTTGGAGTCCAAAATTTTTGGTAAAAAATAGATTCTGCTCAGAAAATGACACCATATACGTATTCGTTATGGCTACTCAGTAATATCCATGTGCATACAAAAAAAATCACAGTGTGAATTGGTAGAACTAAATTCAAGTCTTTATACTCTTCACCAAAAATGGTGAAATATTATATATAATGTGTTGACATTCCCTGTGTAATTTTCACAATATTTACATGCCAAACCATAAAATATATATGTGACCTGCTCCACGAAAAGGGACCTCTGCGCCAATAAGAAGTTATTGAGAAAAACGCGTTTAAAAAAAGCTCTTCCTTCAACCTGATCATCTAGCGATGTATTTCGACTCTCTGGTACTTTGTACATCAGATTTGTAATTTTGTACCTTTGATATTGAACTTTTTTTAAATTTCAAATATTATATATATTATCTGGTCATATCACATTTTTAAATTTTTTCATTAATTATGTTCATCTTTACAGAACCACGGCGCAGAGGTCACTTTTCGTGGAGCAGGTCACATATATATATATATATATATATATATATATATATATATATTCCGGATCCTTATGAACAGGGAAATTCGATTAAGCGATGTCTGTCCGTCTGTTTGTACGTGAAATCGCTTTTTCGAAGCCCCCCGAAAAGCGAGAGACTTCAGTCTCGGATTGATGTATTGGAAATCGTGCTAAATAGATTGCTATTAACAAAATTCAAAATACGGTTCCAGAGATGGAAAATTTATATTTATTTTTGTTATATAAAAGTAACCAGCTAAGTTAAATTGAATTAAGAGGCTAATTGTTCGATATTTGTTTTTTAAATCTCAGAAAGACCAGCTCAGATTAATTTTGGTTATTTTTTGTTAATTTAATCTATTTTACACTTCAGGACGAATTGAGTTGGTATTAAAAATTAAAATAATAAAATCAAAGAGGCGATTCCAGGGTTGGACAATTTAAACCTTTTTTGGTGCACAAAAGTAACCAACTAAAACTAGTTTTTATATTCTCTATTAATTAACCCTATTTTGTATCTCAGGAAAAATTTAATTGGTATTAAAAGTCAAACAAAATCAAAGCGACCATTCCAGGGTTGGACAATTGCAACTTTTTTGGTACATAAAAGTAACCAAATAAAACTATTTTTTTTATTATCTTTTTGTTTGCTAAACGTATTTTATGCTTCAGAAAGCATTAAATTGGTATTAAAAATCCAAAAAGCCAATTCCAGGGTTGGACAACTGAAATTTTTATTGGTATATAAAAGTAACCAGCCAAAACTACTTTTTATTTTTTCTGTTAATTAAGCCTATTTTAAACCTGAGGAAAATTTTAATTGGTATTAAAATCCAAAGAAAATCAAAGCGACCATTCCAGGGTTGGACAATTGCAACTTTTTTGGTACATAAAAGTAACCAACTAAAACTAGTTTTTATTTTCTTATTGTTAGCTAAACGTATTTTATACTTCAGAAAGCATTAAATTGGTATTAAAAAATCCAAAAGTCGATTCCAGGGTTGGACAACTGAAATTTTTCTTGGTATACAAAAGTAACTTTTTCTGTATATATTAAACATATTTGATGTTTTTAAAAAGAATCCAATCATATTATAAATCAAACAAGTCATAAAGACAGCTCCAGAGCTGGAAATCTTACATTTTTTGCAAAGATTAAAATAACTAAATAAACGAGTTTTTTCTTCGGTGATCAGACATATTTTATAATTTAGAAACTTATATTCAAAATCAGAAAAATTACAAAGATGGTTCCAGTGTTGCATGTTTCTATATATACTGCAAACGTAAATCGGTGAAGGGTATATAAAATTCGGTATAGTCGAATATAGCAATTGTTTCAATACAATTTCCCAAATTTAAATTTTTAGAAGACACTAAACGACACGAAAGATGTTCAATGGAACAAAATGAATAACAACATAATGTTTGTTTTCTTGCAAGTTCATACAGTTCTTGAAGCGCTCTCATTAACAAAAAATAAAGGACATCATTATGGTTAGAATGACATGGATAAAGGAAAATATACAATAAATCCATAATACAACTAATAATACGTTTAAATACTTTAATCCGTTATGAGTATTAAAAAAAACAAACAAACAAACAAACAAAAATATATGTATGTAATTAAATAACACTAAATACAGAAGAAGAAAAAACACAATAGAAATACTTTCTCTAGTATAAAATAGTCATTTACATGAACCACACTAACACCTAACCTAAAACTCTATGGAAATATTGTTTATAAACGAGTTAAGTAATTAATAAAATCGTGTTACCTAAATTTAAAAAAAAATTGCTGAAATTTCTATAAAATTTTAAATTTCTCTAACTATTAACGGAGGGATTTTACATACTTAAATGTTACAATGTGGGTGTGTGTATGTTTGTATGTGTGTGTGTGTGTTTGAGGAGTTTATTTCCTTGTGCGTGTATGGAGTTACACATATCGTGTTTGAATTCTTTTCTAACTGTAAGCGTTTTGTTTTTACAAATCCTGTTTTACTCTACAGACAGCCTGTCAAGAAATTGTATTTGAATCTTTTTTTTGTTTTTGTATCATTTAAAAGTTTGCAGCATGAAAAGCTTAAAATTATATGTACACAATGATTATGATGTTGATGATAATGATTGAAAGCTTACCTGTTCCTTTGTGGCGGAAATTGTTTGTTGAATTAAAATCAGAGTGACATGAAAAGAAAAACAGAAACGAGAAGAAATGTTAGTGTTTATTAGAAGTAATGAAGGCAATAAGCGGGGCTTTTATAGACAAAAAAAAAAGTTTTAATGCCGGACATTTTTTAAGGAGACAAACAGTTCGAAATATTTGTAAGCGTTTACATTTTAAATTTAAATTACTGCCGAATTTTTTTGATTTAAAGGAATTCATAAGACGGATTACAAAATTTACTGCCTGTACGCTGAATGATGGTGCAAATCAACGATCGATCGAATGAATGCACATATGCAAGACCGTTTGCAGCGAACAGTGAATACCGCCGGCATATTTTTACGCTACACTAAAAACATATACAGACATGCATTTGTGGTGTAATTACGCAACACTTAAAGCTAGTAGTTTACATTTACTCTACATATGCAATCCAAGTACTTAATTGTAAGCCTACAGCTGACACTAAGCGAATCAAACCGATTGTCCCGCCATCGGTAGTCAATGCTGAATTTATTTGATATGAAGAGTGAGCTGGTTTCGAAACACGCTTGTTTGGCCAGCGATTACAGTGTAACGGTTTAACTCATTCTGCTAACCAGTGCACAGTGGGGTATTTAGAAAAAAAAAAAGAAAACAAAAATCTTAAAAAAAGTATGCTATAAAATTTTTATTTATCACTATGTGGAAAATAATGCACTGCTAAAAAATAAAAATTTTTTCCCCACAATTCCCAAAGAAAATTTTCAAAATCTCCCAATTTGGATTTTTCAATATTTTTCCTACTTTTTTTTTATTTCTCCTTTAATAAAAAAATTTTTAAGCGGGGAGAGTTTTTCGTAACAGATTTTGTTAATTTTATATGTCCAGTATTTCGCCAAGCCTTTGGGTAGCTACTCCAATTTTTATAAAAATTACTTCGCTTTTAAGAAAACTAAATTTTTATTACACTGATAGCAAAAGATCGAGAATAACTAATTTTAGTTGTGCACTCTCATATTCATTTAAAGCTTAAAGAAAATATTTACAATGAATAAAGTTTTCTTTGCTAAAAAAATGTTGCCCTTAAAGCGGATAATGCAAAGTGGCGCATACAAGTTGCCATAAAATGTTTATTTATCAATACTGTCTTCAGAAAAATTGTACATAGATGTTAAATAATGTAATAAAAAATAAGTGGGATTTCTTTCTGAGATCCCCACAATTCCCAAAGAAAATGTTAAAAATCCCAATATTGGAATTTTTTCGAATTCTCGCCATATATTCAGCCAGACACAGATACAAATAAATGTATATAAATATATTTTTATTTTTAAGGCCACATGGAGCCTTGAGATGGATTGAACATTTTCTTGATTGCTGCCTTGAGGTTTGAGCAAACGGACCTTAACCATGACATTTACCATAAAATAGGAGTAGTTAGTTTGGAACCTCTGGTTCTTTCAAAATATGCTCTACATATACTATTACCTTTTAAAGATATATAATTTTAGCATTAAGTAATTGAAAAATGGAAGGGATTTGTTATCAAAATTCTGGCAACCTTACGTATTCTGAAGATCTATAACTGTAAATTATTAAAACCGACTTGAGTTTGTTAATTTAACTGTTTTTGTTTTTGTAAGTAAAAATGAACAGTTTCTTATGAGAATAAAATAAAAATAGTAAAAATTTGTTCTGGTTTTCTATATAAAACTCGAAATAAAATATTTTATTTAAAACTATTTTTCAAGCGGAAGTAATCAGTTCTGAGAATACTTTTGTAGAACGATACAATGTAATGTTTTCAAAGACCACCGCCACCTATTTAAAGCTGTTGGTAGCATAAAATGTACGAAACCTTTCTTTGTAATACAAATAAATTCCTTTGCCATAAAGTTGCCTGTTAATCAGTTTCATACTCCTATTTTGCAGATATTTAATCGCAGCTCAAGTTTTCATAATAGAAAACTATAACAAATCATAATAGAATTATAAAATCATAATGATTGTCTTAATAGCAACTTTTAACTGCTGAGTGCTAAATTATTATTTTTTTTTTAAATCCAGTATCCAGTAGACTTTGGCACAGGAAACATCACATTTTTTATGTTTATGATTTTTATAAACTTCTTCATGACTTTCAGCAAAGAGTGTAATTATTTTAAATGCCTGTTTAAATCTAGAATTTAGTTTATTGGTAGTCAAGGTTTCCAAGCATTTTTAATTAAACCAGATTATGTTATTTATTTTACCCCACATGCTTAATCTCTGGCACATCCTGTTGAACATTCTACATCGTTTAACTACTTTTAACTTCTTTTCTAATGAATTGTAAAAAGTAGTGAAAAATTATTAGCACAATTATCAAGCACATCAACGAAAATTATGTACGTGAATTTGAAAATGATAAAGTACGTAAAACGAATGAAACTGACTGACAACTAGAATTATATATACACTCTCGTATGTATAAAAGAAACTAAAAACGAAACGATTTTTTTATGAATAAAAACTATTTTTAAGACAGGAAACAGACTGCCAGTGACAGGGAAACAGAACTTGAAGAACAATAAAGAGTATAGAGGAAAGCATTTAAAAAAAAACTCTTCCAAATACCTGAAAATGAAGCCATGAGAAACATAGAAAACATTTTTATATCGTCATGAAAAATTTTATTTTTTTAAAGTGACAAATTTTTATTTTTAAATTACTAAAATAAAAATGATTAGTCAGACTCACAATCAAGCCTTTGCAATTTACAAATTACTTTTATCACTACGATCAAAATTTTTTATTCGGACTTAAGTCTGAATAAAAATCTGAAAATAATTTTTTTTACGAATTTTTATTAAATTCAAGTTATTTTTCTTAGGAGTAGAATAATTAGAGTAAAATATTTTAAATATTCCATTCTTTATAAAAATAACTTGAATTCAATAAAAATTCGTAAAAAATAAGTTTCCGGTTACAGATTTGAATTCAAGTCTGTATAAAAATTTGGTTATTTTAGTAACAAAATTAATAAGCGCAAAAAATAAGATATACATTCAATTATTTTTATCTTTAAGAATTTTTCTCAAACTCAAATTTTTTTATTTTGTTTTTGTAAAGAGTTTTTATGAGAATATCAAACTAGCAGAAAAAAATTTGAGTCTTGAAAAAATATCCTAAGAATAAAAATAAATTGCAAATTTCGCAGATTTGAACTTAAGCCCGACTGTAGAAATTAATTTCTATTTATTCTTGATCTTTCTAAACTTTTTTCTAATAATGTTTTTAGTTTGAAGTGTTTTTATATAAAAAATTTTAAAATACATACATATATACATTATTTTTCAAATTTCGCAACTGCTTTGGGTTGCTCCTTTAGGAAAATGTTGCTTATCTTTCTATACTCTCAAAAAAAAAAAAAAAAAGTAAAAACGTTATATTCGACCGGGTCGAATCTTAAATACCCTCCAAATATTTAGTAAGTGAATTTAAAATGTTTAACTTGGTGAGACAGAGTTCCTTTATATAATATCGTACGTCAACGTCCACTAAAGGGGCGGGATTCAATAATAGACAATATCATGTGTTCCACAGACGAACGTATGGGCATTGCTAGTCCGTCTTAAACTTCATCACTAATCAAGAATATACATATTTACTTTATAGGGTCCAATTCTCTTTGGAGGGTATAAAAACTGTATTTTGGCGGGGTCACTCTGGCAAGGGCTGTGGGGGAAACATTTCACCTTTGTCATAAAACTCTAAAAATAAATGGGATAATTATATGCAAAATTCAAATTTCTTTTTTTTGATAGGGTCATTTAGCGGGCAAAGGGGGAGGAGGAGGTAGGGCAGCAACAGGCAGTCATAAAACTCTAAAAATAAATGCTTGGGATAATTATATACAAAATAAAATTTTTAATTTTTTATAGGGTCATTTACGGGGAAAAGGGGTTAGGGCAGAAAAACAAAATTTTTTTGATAGGGTCATTTAGGGTGCAAAGGGGGAGGATAGGGTAGGACAGAAACAGGCAGTCATAAAACTCTACAAATAAATACTTGGGATGATTACATACAAAATTAAAAAAATTTTTTTTTTGGTAGGGTCATTTAGGGGGGAAGGGGGAGGAGGGGGTAGGGCAGAGGAGTATCAGGTATCGTCTCAGCTTCGTCATTAAAGCTTAAAAATTTTATTTTTAAGGAATGTAGGCTTAAGTAAAACAATTTGTTAAATTTTTATGCTATTTTGGCATATAATAACGCCCACTAAAGTGGGCGGGGTTCAAAAATAATTTTTTTTATGGCTTCAGTTTAAGGCGTTGGACCGTATTTGACATAAAAATATATCATTTGCTTAACAAAATAACCAAAAAAACTTTAAAAATTATGTTGTTTTTTCTGGGTTGGTTTAGTTCTTCTTACGGGAACTTTTTCCCCCTTGCCCGATTTACCCCATCTCCGAACTTAACCTGCTCTAAGCTTTAAAATATAGTTATACGAAATTGCAAGAGTCTAGCTCTTTTCGTTTGGACTGAATCGTGATTTCCACAGACGGACGGACGGACGGATATGCTCAGATCGTCTTAGATTTCATCACCGATCAAGAATATATATACTTTATGGGGTCTGAGATGGACATTTTGATGCGTTACAAACGGAATGACAAAGTGAATATACCCTCCAAATTATTTTTTGGAGGGTATAAAAAAGAAATGGAGGATAAATATTGAAATAGGTCAAGTTGTAAATGGGCTGAATCGGGCCAGAGGGGAAAAAGTTCCCCTCTCTAAAATACAAGACAATTTTTTGGTAATTTTGTTAAGCAAATGATATATTTATGATATGTCAAAGAAATTCCAAAGCGTTGAGCTTGGAGGCAGAAAATCTGAAAAATCTTTTAGTGGGCATTGAAGTAACATATTACATGGTTCCTGCATTACCCCTCCACCCACCTTTGGCCACTAAATGACCATATCAAATTTACTTTTCAAGATTTTACTACAAAGGTGAGATATTTCCCCCACGGCCCTTCCCGCGGTGATGCGGTGATCAAAATAGAGTTTTAAAATGTCTTAAAGGAATTCTGAGCCATTTATTATTAAATAAATATTTGGGGGTATTTAAGATTCGATCCGGTCGAATATAAACGTTTTTATTGCTTTTTTTTACAGAAAAGATAAGCAATATTTTACCGCAGGAGGCACCTAAAAGAGTGGCGAAATATTGAAAAAATCTAAATATTTTAAAAATTTTTATATAAAAAGACCTCAAAGTTAAAAAAATTATTACTAAAATAAAAAAAATTATCTTGGTAATATAATTAATCTAATTAAATGGTCGAATAATAATATGAATTATAATTAATATCCTGACTCACGAAGTTATTAAGCAATAAAACCTGTTTTGACAATTTTGGAAAAATCAGCTGTTTTTCATTGATTGTGAATGAACGCAACATTGAAAAAAAATTACCCCAATTTGCATTGATTAGCAATTTTTCCGTCACGCAGTGTATAAATTATACATTTAAGTCATTTTTTTCTGTTCGCAAAATATTTATGCGTTTCTTATAACAAGTCTGGTTTTGAAAGTTATTATTACGATTTGCCGGCTACAAAATTATCTAAAAGGTATTTTTTTCAATTTTTATTTTTCGTTCTTGTTTTTGTAAATTGCAGCGCAGTAAAGAATGTGGCATAGAAGTTTGTAGATCATAAAAACGAACTAGAAAAAAAAAGAAAAGAATGTCTGCGAATCTTAAAATGTTCTTTAATATTGCATTTTTAGATTTTACTTGAGGTTGGCGGGTTTTTTTTTGTTTATGTTTTTTTTGTTTAATCTGTTAGCCAGCCCGCCAAGTTACCAATTATTTTTAGCGATTTGTCTGCTTTTTTGTTTGTTTGTTAATACACCCAAGCAAGAAGCTGCAAGAGTGAATCTACTGCCAATTCAACAATTTTGACCTACGATGTTGCGCTTCTTCTTGCTGTTGTTTATGGCGTTGCTTTCAGTGCTATTCAATACCAAAGACGTGGTCGTCTTTATTTTTAAAGCCGCCTAGAATCTGGACAAAGATTTTTCTTTATTTTTTATTGGTTTGGTTGCATTTAAAAGGCAATAAATGCGTATGCGTCTGCGTAAAGTCTACTGCTGTGTGACTGTAGCATGATGCAGTACGTGTTAAATGTGTGTGTGTGTGTGTTTGTGTTTTTCTTTCTTCATTTCAAATCAAGTTAAAACAGCTAAAAAGTCTTAAAGTGTAATAACATGTTCGACAATATCTTGGCGTTTTTCTTTAATAATTCGTTTTGTTTGTATGACTTGTCGTTTAAGATCATTTCGGTTTGTGTGCTTGTGTTGCTCGTATCATGTTAAAATAAGTAAGAGTGTTTGTTGGTCAGCTCATCGTACCACTGCTGGACTCATACACAAGTCTGACTTCATCTTTTGTATACAACTGCACATTCTAGTGACTTTGTACGTCTGTGTGTGTGTGCGTGTTCATTTGTGTTTGTGTGCTCCTGTGTGTTTGTAATATGTGGCACATTAATTTCATATGCATGTGAGAGCTTTTTTATGCTTTAGTACTTGTTAAGGCCATAAACTTTGGACAAAAAACTAAAAACTGGACAGAACAAAAATTAAACCAAAACTGAAAACTAAACTCTTTTATCGTCCTCATCTTTGGCCAAGAGACAAAATGCAATAACACAAAAAAAAAAATACAGAGAAAGATCTCGTGAAAGCCAGACACCAAATACAGCTGAAAGCCAAAGCACAAGCAGAGCTAAAGCAAACCGAAAGCAGCAACAAGCCAACTAGAAAAAAAAATTAACTTAAACAACAACAACAACAACTGCAATAAAAGAGTACTAGTATGAGGCTGGAACAAATTAAATTTTATTTTGTTTTTTGTATTTTTAACAACAACAATGGCACACAAATTTAATACAACAAGTCATATTGGACTTGTAAGCACCGTACGCGTGCGAGCTAGGAAGCCAAAGCTACTGGGTTCGATACCTTGCTCTGCTGTGATTATGCCTATATCCTTCTCATCTCTATTCATCTGTCTTCTCAACACTATCCCCTAATTTCTAGTTGTGGCGATTATGGAGGGGTCATTCCCTGACTTCTGATGTCATTTGCATTAGAAATTTATATACGAGAATTATGGCATTATTTAAATACAATTACGTCCTTCTGTAACCATTGCTTTAGTTTTCTTCATACCCCGCTTTTTGTCGTACTCCCATTAAACTTTTTGGTTTGATTAGCTTAGGTAAACCGCCAGAGGCAACTTTTTTTTTATTTTTTTTTTGTTAATGCAAATATTTTTGAATCTAATTTGACTTTCAAATCCAAAGACTCGTAGTGAGATATTAAAAAAAAAATCTGGCAAAATCAATATTGCGCTAAAGCTATAAAATACTCGTATAGCAGATCATGTAAATATTGAGTCAGTCGAGTCTTTAAATTCTGTAGTTTTAGAGCAGAAAACAAATAAAACAAAGTCTCCAAACAAAAATTAATTTTATAAGACTCCTATGAATAATTTTTTTTTTATAAAATAGGCTTTGATAATATTTGACATTTTTTTTGGAAACAAAATATCGGAAATGTCACAGATTCCGCTTCCGTTTAGAAACGGAATTGATTCCGTATTTTAATTCCTTAGAAAACAAAGAAGGCAGCAGTTTTTCGGAATGAAATCTTTTTTAATTTCAGTCCGTCAGATTCCATTCATTTGTGCATTTTGTGCAGAACCATAATACAGAATCAATTCCGTTTCCGAACATCTCCGGTGATGATGTTCTGACGCGTCGAATGGAATTGCTTAATGTTAAGTGTCATTGTGTCTGAATAAATTGTAACGAGTTTTAGCCTAATAAAAATACGCTTGGAAACAAAATCCAAAATCTAGTTCGGAAAAAACCACTTATAATTAACACGTTTATCAAAATTGACGCCAAAAAGTTGCGAAAAATACGTTACGAATTTTTTTCTTTTGTTGTTTTGTACCTGTTTAATGAATATTACCATTTTCTGAGTTGTAGCTGCTCATTTATTTGATTTTTGTATTTTGTAAACAACTTCAATAATAATCACGACAATAACAACAACAACAACAACGGCAACAGCAGTAGCTGCAGCAGCATATACAAAATGAAACAGAAACAAAATCAACTTTAAGCTGTTTGTGTTTTGCGGCTTTTGGCATACGATTTTGGCCACAAACTTTAAAAATAAAAATAGTCAGTTGTCAGCGTTTAAGCAGTGCGGTTCGATAACTCTTAAGTAATAGAAAACTACCAGCACCGTTTCCAGTAATTAACAAAGTAAATTAAAAAAATAAATAAGAAATTAGAGGAAAGCAAAAAATTAAAGCAACGAAACACAAATTAAACTCAAAGCAACTTTCAAAGATTTAAACAAACAAACAATTGGTCATAAAAAAGGTGGGTTTTTTGTTTTTAAATTAATAATAAACAGGAAAATTTTTAATTATAGCAGCGCACACAGAAAACTAATTAACAATAAAAATGGCATTCAAATAATATTTAAGTCTCTTTCTGCGGCTTCAAATTTGTTTATTTTTTCTATTGCAAAAAATGGCTCAAATTGCTTAAATTAACAATAACATTTTATGGCTTATTTCCATTATCTGTTTGATATTAAATGTTCGACACGATTTAATTTATTTAATAATAAAAAATTAAACACTTCATTTGGCCACTTTTAAGCGAGCATTTCAAATGTATGGCAGTTACACTGCAGTGCACTCGGCAACAACTTAATTAAAAATTTTATAAAAACAGCAACAACAGCAACAAAAAGAACGCACAAATGTACGAGTAAATTGCATTTTTCATTTTCGGCAAAAATGCATTTCTTTTCCTAAATGTTGTGTATTACAACACACATTTGAAAAATATGAACCGAAAAATAAAAATAAAGAAAAAAATACGCTGAAACTGCATCACTTGATTACAAATCAGCAGTTTTATTTTTTTCATTATTGTTGCTGTTGCAGTTGCTGCAGCTGTCTTGACTGCCAGCAAAGAAAAACAAAAAACACGTTAATAAATTTTAAACAATGAGTATGTGTGTTGTTATACATTATCTTTTTTTTCTTTTTTTGATTTGTTGCAGTTTTTGCTTGTTTTTTGGTATTTATGGTTTTAATTTGAAAAGTTTTTCAACAAAACGTTAGTGTGTCATTGAGAGTTTCGCTTTTGTTTTTATGGCTTATTTCATCATCACCCGTTCATCAGCATCGTTATCATCATTAACTAGTTGGCCAGCACCAACTATAAATAACAATATCATTTATTAGCTGCATCATTATTCATCTCATCATTTATTCTCATTATAAAGCAACAATAACAATAACAACGGCTCGAAAAACTAAAGCAACCGATTACCTGTCGCTGTGAAATCACAGTGGACAGTTCGAATTGAAATAATGATATACGAGTACGAGAACAGTGTGAGTGTGAGGCAACTTAAGCTTCTTTTTTTTTGCAATAAATAATCCATTAATATCTATGGCCAACTTTTCGAGGCTATAAATTTTAAACAAAGTCCAGACCTTTTGTGATCCGATACTATGAAGTGCACCATCACAAAGGGCGCCCTTCTTTGTAAATTACTTGTAATTTATTTGCAATGAATTGCTTTCGGAGTAAGAAATTAGATTTAAATTATTAATTTTTTCAACGGGCTTAAGTTCGAATCTGCATGACTGCAAATGATTTTTTATTATTTTATATTAAGATTGGAATATTAAGAATATTTTCAATAATCATCAAACCAGCAGAACGGATCAGTACCGATTTCGAGGCCGCTACGCCATCTCATCAGCGTTCTTTGTTCAATTTTTCCACTTTTGCAAGTGGTGCTAGTTAGTAGGAATATCAGCTATTTAACCAATGTTTTTAACGAAAATTGAATATGAGAAGTTCCCACATTTTATAACGAAGCTGAGACATAACCTGATCCTCCTTTGTCCTACCACCCTCCTCCCCTTTGCCACCAATATGACCTTATCAAAAAAATTGTCTTTTACACTTAATCTGTTATAAATCAGAATTATTAAGATAAGAATTTTTTATTTAGACTCAAGTTCAAATCTGCAAATTATTTTTTAAACATTTTTATTAAATTCAAGTTATTTCATTAAGAGTGGAATCATAATGAATTTTTATACAGACTCAAGTTCAAATCTGCAAATTATTTTCTTACAAATTTTCTATTAAATTCAAGTTATTTTATTAAAAGTTTAATCATAATGAATTTTTACAAATCTGCAAAGTATTTTTTTTGCGAATTTTTATTAAATTCAAGTTATTTTATTAAGAGTGGAATCACAATAAAAATTTTTATACAGACTCAACTTCAAATCTGCAAATTATTTTTTTAAGCATTTTTATTATATTCAAGTTATTTCATTAAGAGTGGAATCATAATGAATTTTTTATACAGACTCAAGTTCAAATCTGCAAATTACTTTTTTACGAATTTTTATTAGAGTGAAATCATATTGAATTTTTTACGAATTTTCTTAATTCAAGTTATTTCATTAAGAGTGGAATCATAATGAATTTTTTATACAAACTCAAGTTCAAATCTGCAAATTATTTTCTTACAAATTTTCTATTAAATTCAAGTTATTTTATTAAAAGTTTAATCATAATGAATTTTTACAAATCTGCAAGGTATATTTTTTTGCGAATTTTTATTAAATTCAAGTTATTTTATTAAGAGTGGAATCACAATAAAATTTTTTATACAGACTCAAGTTCAAATCTGAAAATAATTTTTTAAGCATTTTTATTAAATTCAAGTTACTTTATTAAGAGTGGAATCATAATGAATTTTTATACAGACTCAAGTTCATATCTCCAAATTATTTTTTACAAATTTTTATAAGAGTGAAATCATAGTGAATTTTTTATTCAGACTCAAGTTCAAATCTGCAAATTATTTATTAAGCATTTTTATTAAATTCAAGTTACTTAATTAAGAGTGGAATCATAATGAATTTTTATACAGACTCAAGTTCAAATTTGCAAATTATTTTTTACGAACTTTTATTAAATTCAAGTTATTTCATTAAGAGTGGAATCATAATGAATTTTTATACAGACTCAAGTTCAAATCTGCAAATTATTTTCTTACAAATTTTCTATTAAATTCAAGTTATTTTATTAAAAGTTTAATCATAATGAATTTTTACAAATCTGCAAGGTATTTTTTTGCAAATTTTTATTAAATTCAAGCTCAAATCTGCAAATAATTTTTTTAAGCATTTTTATTATATTCAAGTTATTTCATTAAGAGTGGAATATAATGAATTTTTATACAGACTCAAGTTCAAATCTGCAAATTACTTTTTTACGAATTTTTATTAGAGTGAAATCATAGTGAATTTTTTACCCAGACTCAAGTTCAAATCTGCAAATAATTTTTTTTACGAATTTTTATTAAATTCAAGTTATTTCATTAAGAGTGGAATCATAATGAATTTACACACAGACTCAAGTTCAAATCTGCAAATACTTTTTTTTACGAATTTTTATTAAATTCAAGTTATTCTATTAAGAGTGGAATCATAATAAATTTTTTATACAGACTCAAGTTCAAAGCATTTTTTAAGCATTTTTAATAAATTCAAGTTATTTTATTAAGAGTGGAATATTTACAATATTTTTATAATCATCAAAAAAGCAAAATGCATCAGTACTGACTTCGAAGCCGCTACGTCATCTCATCAGCGTTTTTTGTTTAAAATTTTGCACTTTCCTGCTAATAAAATAACTTGAATTTCATCAAAATTCCTAAAAAAAACGATAACGGATTGTAGATTTGAACTTAAGTCTGAATAAAAAAGCTCTTATCTTAATAATAAAATTAATAAGTTCAAAAAATAAAAATTTACATTCATGTTTTTAAATCAGAATATTTCTTTTATAGATCAGTCCTATTATATTTGTAATAAAGGTTTTTACTAAAAAAATAGTATACATAAAAATAAAAAAAAAATCTGAACAAGTTAACAAGTTAATGCAAATTTGATTATAAATAAATAAAAATGTATATATAAAAATAAAAAATAACTAAAGTTGGTCGGAAATAATTTAAGTATTAACACCCATATTCACGCAGCCTAATATAAAAAAAAAAATCATTAATAACCATCTTATAAAAAAATGTTTGTATGAAAATTTGTCCTAAATCGCATAAAATTTTTATAATATTTCAAATAATTTTGAAATGCATTTTATTTAAAATTGTTTAAACAAAACTTTCTTAATTACTATTCTTCTAATTTCTTTGAGCTTCTGATTTTACTTATAATTTCTATTGTCTTCAGCAAAAAGATCTGTTTTTTTTATTTAAAAAACAATTACAAATTTGTTTGGGTAACTTTTTGTTATTTTGAACAATTTTTAGAAAAAAAAAATATAGAAAGTATACGAAAAAATATTTCTTTCACAGCTGTTTTCGAATGTCGCTACGCCTTCATCATCAAAAGTAATGCGTATTTTTAATCTTCAGAGAGATCAGTTGAATGTGATGCTACTTTTTATTTGCATAAATTTTATGAGGAAATAGAATACGAGAATTGTTTCAATATTAGTACTAATTAAATCCCGGCATTGACGTTTGATTATATTCCTTCATGTTTCATGCCCTTGGGTTTTGAATTTTACTTATTTGATTATAAATCTTTTAGCAATGAAACTGATCGAAGTTTGGCAAAGCCAAACTCTCAAGGAAATTTTTTTGAAATTCTTTTTTTTAAATTGGTATTATTTGAATTTCAAAATCATTTCAGATATAAGACTTTTTCTGCAATATAAACGGCTCCCTGGGCCACCATTTGTGTATAGTGGCATATGTGTACCCATCCCCACTTTTCCATAATGACCACTAATCATCTCAAGTAAATTTTTCTATTTAATCATTTCCAGTGAAACAATTACGAATTCAAATAAATTACATAAACATAATTAAGCCATTCTCATCAGCTAAGCCTTAAAAGAACTTAATTAAAGTTTTAATTAATTTTATTTTGAATAGCCATTAACCTTTCTTGGCACTTTAAATTTTAGACAGTTGACATCACTGTCTAAACAAATCAAAAGCCATGCATCGCCAGCACCGTATGTGTCTATTTGGTAGCAGAGTAGCTGGCGATTTAACCATAACATTATTAATCATACTCGTACTGGTATGTAAAGCAACACCAAAAATTAATAAGAAAAAAAAAACGAAACAAGAGCAGCAACAAACAATAATAGCCAAAAATAAATATGCAAGACTAATTTGTAATTCCTTCATAAATTTGTGTCTAACATTTTGTTTCACATACTTGCACACCATAGATCACATGTGAAACCTCGAATTGGGTTTCCCATAACTTGGCCTACACAAGAAGACCAGACTGAACCAAAAAAAAAAAGAAAAAAAAAACATTTTCGCCATAATAAAAGCTGTATGTGTTACAAGCAGACAGACGGTCCGGACAGACAGCCACTTAGCCAACAATCCATCGTTTGTCTAACACTATCCGTCTATATGATGTTGCATTAACTGCTTTAAACAAAAGGCCTAAATTTATTCATGTGTTTGCAACAGTGTGTGCACAAGTGTGTGTGTGTGTGCCTGTGTAAGCAAATATGTTAACTTGGCTTACGTGTAGATTTTCCAACAACATGTGTATGAGATTTTTCTGTTGTTTGAATTTAATTAACCTCATCTGTGTGTTAACTAACTATGCGAAAAAATAACGACAACAACAACAACAAATGTTAAGCATTAGATAATGGCTTAAATTATATAAAAAAAGAAGAAACACGTTTTCAGCTTTATTTGGCGTTTTTAAGGCAAATTGAAATTAAAAAAAAATATTATGATATAATTTTTGTTAGTCTTTTCCAAGGAGTAATTAAAATTAAGAATCCAATATTCCATTTTTAATAAAATAACTTGAATTTAATAAAAAATTAAAAAAAAAACTAATTTGCAGTTTTGAACTTGAGTCTCTATAAAAAATTCATTATGAATATAAAAATATTCTAAATATACCACTCTTAATAAAATAATTTGAATATAATAAAAATTCTTGAAAAATAACTTGCAGATTTGAACTTGAGTCTTAATAAAAAATTCTTATCTTAATAATAAAATTAATAATTTCGAAAAATAATTAAAAAGCCACTTAAATTGCTGAATGAAAATTTCCGAATAAAAATTTCCATCGTACAATTTCTATAAAAAACAATGTTTTAATTTGTTTTTGTTTTTAGTAAAAATTGTGGTAATGAACTTTTCTTTCCCCCAAAAATAGAATCACATATTTGTGCGTTAAAAACTAACAACCTTTTCGTGAATATCACGTGGAATTTTTGTTCACGGAAAATATCGTGTAAAATTATGCCCGCTATCAGTTCTCAGTGAATGTAAAAATAAAATAAAATAGAAATAACCTAGAAAATTAGAGAAATTTGTGTTGAAAAATATACATCCATGTATGTATATAATCACCCTTATTCTGTAACTATTTCTCAACGTCACGTCAAGACAATATCAAAAATATTGACTTGCCTTCTCCTTGTGGATAACAGTAAAATACTTCTGACACCCTGTGACTACTCTTTAAGGCCTTGAATATAACGAGGAGATGTCAGAAATTGTAAATTGCCCAAGAGACAGGAGTGTCCTATTTTGGATATTATCTTGACATGACGTTGAAAAATAGTTACAGAATAAGGGGGAATATCTAAAAAAAAAAATTAAAAATATATAGCTGAATATTAAAGCAAAGAAAATGTTGATAATGTTTAGAATGGGAGCAACAATTTGTCCAGTTTGAAAACCCTGCATGCAATCGATCTGTTGCTTTGCATTTTGTTGGTCAAAATATCAGTTTGTTAAAATTCTAGAACTTTCATATTCAATTTTTTTTTGGTTCAAATGCATGCGATTTGAGCTTCTTCAAAAGCTTATTTACTTTGCAACCCTTTCCAATGCATATTTATTAGAAACAAATAAAGGGTCCGCCAGCTAACGTTTTTTTTTTCAACTAGTGCATATTTCGTGAATAGTAACATTTAGCTCATGTCTGATTTGACAGATAATTAGTTTTATCCTTCCGCTGAACGAATATGGTTGTGTACACGCTTGAACAACGCTGGGAAATATTGCGACATCACTTTGAAAATCATGGTAATGTTGCACAATGTGTGCGAAAATTGCGTACGGATTTTGGAAGAAGAGAAGCACCGTCAGAAACTGTCATCCTCATCGATAAACCAAAGCGTGAAAAGCCAAAAACCGTGCGTACACCCGAGAATATTGCTGCTGTGGCAGAAAGTGTGCGTGAAGTGCCATCAATTCACCGTCGTTCAACAAACAATTGAACATTTCGGAGACATCATTGAGACGAATTTTGCATAAAGGCCTTGGTATGACGCCATACAAAGTCCAATTGGTTCAGGAGTTGAAGATTATTAACCGGAAGGATTGTACTTTCAAATAAAAAAAAGACATTTGAGAAAATATTCAGTAGTTTTTTTTATAGCGAGGGAAACATCAATCACGATAAGGGGAACTTAATTTTAACATAAAATCATTCAGGGAAAATTTTATCGCGGTTTAGGGAAATTGAGGGAAACATTTCGAGGAAAAAAATATTCATTTACCCGTAACAAAAATTGTTTTGTCCTTATTTTAAAAAGTTTTAAACTTAATTTACTCCCTAGAAAACGTTAGCAAAAAATATATTTTAATATTTTTAAATTTCTGTTGGCCCAAAAAAAAAGAATATATATTTTCCATTAAAAATAATAGTTAAAATTTTACACATGTAAGTATTGGTGGAAATGCCCATATGTATTTCCTAAGCCAGTGAAGATATTAAAAAATTGTGTAGAAACGACTAAGATAATTTAAGAAAGTAGAGTTTGTTATTTCATTATGCATTAAACACATTCACAACAGCAGGCTACCGACTACAGAAATAGGACACATGTACAGGGTGTTCCATGGTATAATAAAACAAGGTACTGCCACTGTGAGCTATTAAATTTAAAATAATTTTCTGACAATTTTAAGGATTCTGACATTCCCATAAAAATTAAGTTACCATATCATTTTAAGTTACCCGTTTTTTTTTCTTTTCATTTGAGTTGTTAAAATTTTTAATTGCATCGATGTCATAATTAACAATAGTTAAAATCCGTTTGCCAATTAATTTATTATAAAAATCTTGTCGTGATTTTGTTAAATTGTCTTATTGATCAATGTAATGGTTTCAATATTTTTGCTTCAATGCAAAGCAACACAATGACTTTATTTCTTGTGGAAATGCATAGAAACTGGGATTTTTCGTATATATATATATATATATATATATATATATATATATATATATATATATGTATGTATTACAGATTTTATTTAAAAATTTCCAAATAAACAAAATTTTTTTTTAATAATGTGGCAACGTCATATTCAATATGATGTAGAAAAATAAACTTCAAAAATCCTTATTAAAATTTAATAAAAGCAAGTGGCACTACCTTGTATTTATATACCTTGGGGTGTTCGCCGGGAAGGTATATTACTTTGTTTAATTTTTGATTAAATGAAAGAGAATGTTTATTTAATGTCGGCAATTATGAAGGGAATACAACATCAGATAAATGTCCGCCTCTGTTAGCCTCACAAATGCGAGCCATTTTTAGCACATTTTCCATTACATTCTCACACATTTCACGCGGTATTTCAATAGTTTCATCACTAATATTTTGTTTGAGTTGCTCAAGCGTTTCTGGTTTGTTTGCACAAACCTGGCTTTTCAGATATCCCCACAAAAAGAAGTCCGAAGCAGTCAAATCAGGCGACCGTGGAGGCTAATCAGCATCGCCATTTCTGGAAATAACTTGTTGTGGAAAGAGGTCTCGCAGTAATTCCATTGTCCATCCTGGCTGTATGCGAATATTTTTCCATAATAAATTTGCCACGTGTCTACTGCACGACTACCAAATATGAACTGTCAAGACTAATGTTTAGCAAAAATGGCGGCAAAAGAAAGTAGTATACCTTCTCGTCGTACACACTGTATTCATATGGGAAAAGTAGCATGGACAACAACCTACTGTGTAGTAGTCATGAAAATAATCAATCCCATTCTCACATATACTCTATTGCTGTAGTCCTGTAGTCGGTAGCCTGTAGTCGTGAGTGTGTTTAATGCATTATTCCAACAAATGGCACAAATCTTCCTTCTGTCACGCTAACGACAGTCAAATATCTTCTTAATTTTTGAAGAAAACAACGTTTAATTTCATTAGACGCAACTAATCCGTGACCCGTAATTATTACGATATGAAATTATTTATCAGAAGACGGGCAAATTAAATTGATACACCAAAAAAAAAAAAAAAAACAATAGTTTTTTGCCAATTTAATTTTCAATAGGAAATTCTCTTTAATAATTAAATTTTATTGCAAAAAATGTACTTCACATTTAAAGAAGAAACATATTCAAGTGCATATTCAGCACTTATTTCCTCACTTTTGCTAGCAAAACGATCGCTTTGTTTGTTTGTCCATTTCATTGCGGCATTTTGTGTGTTTAATAGTGCTGGATACATTTTACAAACCATAAGTACTTCATAATAATTTTAAAATACTATTTTTATTATATTTTTGTGTGGCCTTTGTTAGCAGGCAGCATTTCATTGAACTTGTCTGGTACAATGCCCGTCCGTCCGCCCGTCTGTCCATATTAAGTCTTTCGAGTGTGGAAATTGAAAAATAAAATAGCAATTATTCAAACCAATGTTAAGTTTGATTTTTTATGGTTTTATTCTTTTTCCTGATTGATGTGGTTTTAATAATGGTTGCTGCTGCTGCTGTTGCTGTTGCTCAGTTTGTTTTTTCTTTCTGTTTTTGCTTTAAATATTTAAAATAGTACTGATATATTTATTGTTTGTTATTTTATATGATTTATTGTATTCATCACTTGATACTGAAAGTATAACGACTGCAGTTTTTTTTTAAAGTTAAGCTGATAAACTGAAGAGTATAATAATAAGTCAAATAAAATTATTTTCAAGTGCTTTAATAGTTTTATTCCGGCGCCCTTTAAAAAGTTTCATTTAGGAAAACACAAAATTGTACAGTTAATTAATTAATAAAATGCGTAATTTTTATTAACTATTTGAAAACAAGAAATGCAAGCATTTGAAACGACTCTACATTGATTCAAATAATATGAAGATCTGTAAAGTTAGATCAATCGACAATATACGGATAACAGTTGACTTCGAGGTAATTTTAACCGCGAGACTATTCTATGCTTTTAATTTCTTTGAAGTCCACATTATTCCTCAAATTTATTCGTCCTTTTTTTATTATTAATAAAAAAATGTTTATTACTTATGCACTATTACTTTAATTTTCAAACTGCTATAACTTTTGAATGAATCACCCGATTCCCACGTGATTAGAGGTAATTGCTGTAGATTTGTAGAGTCCTATAAAAGATTCGAGAACACTAATTGATCAGAACCATAAAATCGAAGTTAAAAACAATCGTTCTTTTCGATTTTGTTTCGTTCACTATAACTCATGAACTCATCAGCCGATTTTGACTTAGTTTAGTGGCGATCCACATGGTTTTTCATGTGAAGCCGATCGATAAAACTATTTAAAAAACCACACATACAAAATTTGGTATACCTTGAAATAGACGGATCCGAAACGGTTGCAATTCACAGGAAATCTAAGGGCTTTTTGATTCGCCATAAATTTGATTCAGATCGGCCTAGCCCTTTAAAAGTTACATACACACACAGATATACACACACATACATACATTCATAGTGGCATCCTCTCAGGAGTCAGGAAAGCTTTTTAGGAACTTAAAACGTCGAGATTTGGAGAAAACACGACTTTTTTCAAAACGGGGTAAGACCACTAACTTTCCTTTTTTTTTGAAAATTTTCAATTTTCTTAACAGGAAATCAAAGAAAAAAAAAATTAAGGATATTCAGTCTTTGCATATTAATATTATAAAGTTAATTAATCAAAACAGTCAGCTGTTTTTTAAATCTCCAAACAAACATTTAAAAGAAATTCTTAGATCATTTTGCGATTGTCAAAAAGATATTTATAGTTTACGAATCATTTTAATACCGAAAATTTTTTTATTATTTTTAACCCTAAAAATTTATTCAGTGAAGGATGAATTTTTTAAAAGTTCACAGCTTAAGGTTAAACATTTTTATTATCAATTAAAATGGCTTAACTGCAGAAAAAATTGTATGCCATTAACGTTTGGATAGCATTTCAGTCCTGTGAATGCCACATAGAACACACAATATTGATCTGAAATTTATTATTAATAGAAGTCAAGTTTGACGTTCCAAAAGGAAATAAAAATCTACGCTTAAACTAGATCTATCATATTAATTCAAATTCAACATTTCAACAACTTATAAGCGTGAATATATTCTTAAAAAAATGGTTAAATAAATTAATAGCAAACCAACAACTAACAGCTGTCAAACAAAACAGTGCTACCAACTCAAAAATGTAAATGTCTTTCTTTGTAAATTTGAGGTTATTTTTTATATAAAATAAAATTATATTTTATATATTCAATATTAGGCTACAGATTTGGAAAAAATTTTCTGGCAAATGTGAAGAAAATTTTTTAAATTATTTTTTCACATTTTCCTGAAGAAACAACCCAAAAGAGTAACGAAATATTGAACCTAGAAAATAAAATTAAATTGTTATATAATACACACTTCAATCTTAATGCGAAACTTGTACTAAAATAAAATAAAAAAAAATTCAAGAATATCTACAAGTCATTAATTAAAACTAAAAATCATATACAATCTTTGCTAAAGTGTTTGAACAGCGTTTTTATTATTATGCTTCTGAGTGTTTGTTTACATATAATTTTTTGTTTATTTTTCTGTTGCTTTCCACAGCCAAACAATTAAAGCCATAAAACATCAACATGCAAATTTTACCACAAAAATAAAAGTTTTACGAAAAACCAATAAAACCCAACAACAGATTAATAAGTGAAAACAACAAAATTATTGAAAGAAGAAAAAAATAAAAAATAATAATAATAAAGTAAAACTGCAGCATAACAAATATTTGCACTCGTAACTCACAAAAAAGTAAAACACAAAATATTAAAAAAAAATATACGAAACAGAAAAAAAACTCAACAAGGAAAACAAAATAAATTTTCTTTGTTAGATTTTCTCATTCATTTTACTTTTACGTTGTTGTTAAATAAACTTAAACGCTGCAAACCGGAAAATTGTTGCACAGCACATTTTCCGCAACAATTGCAACACACACACACACACACACACATATTGTAATAACCACTCAAACTTAAAAAAAACTTTGTGCAACAATCAACAATTTACCGCCACCCGTGCTGTCGGAGAATGTGGTAGACCAGCGCTCTTTAATTCAATTTGAACTGGCTGTTGCAAGAGGAAGAATTAATTTGTTTTCCTTTTTGGGGGTGTAAAAGTAAGTGTGTGCGTGAGGGAGTGTGTGTGTGTGTGTGTGCGTGTGTTTAAAAGTTTACTATTTTACTCGGCAAATAACGGAAATTAACTGTATTTAGACCATTTAGAAAAATAAATCCCACGATTTGCTTGAAACTTATGAAACAATAAAGCCAAGAAGTGGCCAGACTTATTTAAAAAAATAAACCCCCTTTACACATGGATTTTTTAGAAACATTCAAAAAATTTTTACATATTTTCAATAGCTTTACAGAAAATATTTGCAAATCCTTAGTCCAGTTTTTACACATACTTCTATGTAAAGCTTGTATTATAAAGATGTATTCCACATTACGTTCCACAAGTGTCTTTAGATTCTAAAGTTAGAAGATTATTATATATAAAAAGTTTCACTTTCACAACCGATTTCAAAATTGGTTTGTGAATATGAATATAACTGAATATAAAAACACCACCATTTATAAAGTGATTTGTAAAATTTGGAATGTATATACAAAATTTTAATTTCCAAACTAGTGCTATATTTTCAAATTATTGTTTTCGCCATGCTGTTATGTGTGTTCTGAAAAACGCAAATAGCGTAAAACTTGCGCTCTCAATCTGAAGATTTAATTTGTACTCGTAAACTTTGAGCGAGGAAGATCAGAGTACAACTCAACTTCATCATAAAACCTTTAAAATTAAATTTTTAAGGAATGTAGGCTTAAATTATATAATTTATTAAATATTTACACTATTTTTCTATGTAATATGTTATTTTAACGCCCATTAAAGAGGGCGGGGTGCAAAAAATGTATTTTGCTGATTTTCTGGCTGCAAGTTTAATGCTTTGACATAAAAATATATTATATTAATGTATTATAACAATAACATGTTAACATCAGGTTGATACAGTTCTCGTATTCTTTTTCACAATAAAATTTGTGTAAATAGGAACTGTTATCAAATTCAACTAAGTCACCTAATAAGTGGTGACAAACACAATACACATGAGTACTGATGATGAAAGGGTTGCGTCTTTCGAAAACAGCTGTTCTGCTCTGCTGTGTAAGTTGAATAAAACTGATGTTGACTTTCCTTTGTGCCTTGGAATATTTATCATGTCTTTCTGAGATTTAAAAAAAAAACAAATTTGAAAAAAAAACCTTAAAACTTATGTGGTTTTTTAGAGGTTGGTTTAGTACTTCTTAGGGGAACTTGTTTTCCTCTGGCCCGACTCAGCCCATTTACGAACTTGACCTGTGCTATCCTTCAAAATGTATTTATAAGATATTTCAAGGTTCTGGCTCGTTTTGTTTGAACACACGGACGAATGGACGGACGAACATGGCCTGATTGTCTTAAATTTCATCACTGATCAAGAATATATATACTTTATGGAGGAATATTTCGCTGCGGTACAGACGGAATGACAAACTGAATATACATATGTACCCTCTAATTCTTTTTTGGAGGATATAAAAAGGCATGGGAAATATAGTCCTGTTTTTCTACCTCTCTTTACTCTCATGCTCACCAGTAAAAGAAACGCTATGATGTTTACTCATGCTTTTAAATCATCGTGTGAAACGGTAGTTAATCTCTATCAGGTAGCAGCCAAAAATGTTGGCAAAAATTTGCTATTAGTTTAAATAATGTTTAGGAGTGTATAGAGTACTGCCCGAATTCTATATCTATTCGTATATATATTTCATAGTGGTATTCCCACTTACATCCATTTCTTTGTCTCTAAAAACTACAGCATTGTTTTTTTAAGAAAATAAATTATGGATTTTTTTTAAATATTTCAAAATTTTGATAACAACGCAGTTAAGAAAGTTAGTTGTTGTTCAAGTCATGCAAACAATTATATACACACGTGCACTTGTTTCACTAAACCTTTCAATTATTCTTTATTTAATACATTTTCCTGCCTGAGCGAGCAAGTGAACAAACTTAAATCGAACTAATATGCTAAGCCAAATGGTAAATGGTTATTACATGCTCGGGGTATGTAAATGTTTGAAAAATGATTGAATACGTGTTGCATACACTTTAAATTAAACTAAAAACGCTATGGAAAACAATTGAAATATTTCTTACCACGATGTTTTTGTTTGATTGAAATCGTTTAGTTTATAAAATTTTTTTATATTTTATTTAATAAATGTTGTTGCAAGGAAAATTTACTTTCACTTTTTTATGAGTTTGCTTTTGTTTTCTGCATAAATGACTGAACGACTGAAGAGATGGAAGAAGAAAAATTGTTATTAACCCCCTCATTTGGATAAAATTTGATTAAAATGGCTGTGCTGTTTTTGTTGTCGTCATCTCATCTTCTCTGTGATTTATTATAGTGGATCATATTTGTAATGTTGTTGTTGTTGGTTTTACTGGCTAATTAAATGCTTTGTTTATTGTTTACTTACATAAAAGAGTAACGGCGAGCAACTGAGTGTGAGTACTCTGGTTTGTGTGTTGTTGCTATTTCAAATGCATTTTAATATTCATTAAGTCCTGTTGTTGTTATTGTTGCTGTTTTCGGTTTAGTTTCTTTGCATTCATTTATTGTTAATGGGCTGTTAATCACTATTACTGTTGATATGTTTACATTTTATGCACGAGTGTGTGTGTATGTATGCATATGTTACAAGGGAGTCTCTGTGCATGTTTTTTCTTGTAAGAGTGTTTCTATCTGCATGGTCACTTTGTTTTGAATGTGATTTAAATGTTTCAAACGCCAAAAAGAGTAATAAAAAGCGAAAATATTTCATTATTTTAGTCACGTCTGACTTGGTTTTGCAAAATGCGGTGTTACAAGAGTTGACTTGTCTTAATGTTTCCATGAATTTGAATGAGAAACCTAAAAAAAAATGGGGACATCTTTTGGGTGTTGTGTGTGTGTAGAAGTCACCGTAATGGAAATATATAGCACATTACATAAATACATATCATACATACATACATACATACTAGTGTATAATAAAGTCTAACACGAATTGCCAGTAAATTTAGGTTGAAAGATAAAACTTTTCTTTAATAAGTGAACACTTTATGAGGCGGAATAAAATGAAAGCGTTGAAAAGGTTTTTCACTTTCACTTAATTAACACTTAAAGTCATATTGCTAGCAGATGCTATATGAATTACTTCCTGTTATTACAGAAATTACGTTCAGTTTATTAAAAGAAATGTCTTAACATAAGACACGCAATTTTTGATTTGATTTTTGTGCCAAATTAAAAGGCTATTCACGTTAATTATGCAACTTTAATTATAAACAATTAATCCTAAAATGGCTTATTTTAAAACAAAATATTTTTTAAATGAAAACTAAAAGAAAGTTAAAACTACTTTCAAGAGTTAACGCTAAATTGGTTGTCCTATAAGTACCTTAAGTATTTGTTAGCGACTTTCTTTTTGACAACTCTGTTTGTAACAGATCAGCTGTTTTCGTGTAACATGTGACTGTTAAACATGCTCAGTTTGGTCTAATTTAACAATGAATAGAGTTACAAACAAACAAAAGAATTTTAAATTCAAAATTCATGCTCGTCAAGAAAATGCATCGAGCTTTTTATCCATTTTCATTTCTGGGAACAAGCAAAATTGCCGTATTTGGAGTGGACTGCCAGAAGCTTTGCAAGAACTGTTAATGCTTCCCCAAGAAAATGCACTGTTGGGTATGGATTATGGGGCGGTGGCATAATTTTTCGAAGACAAATAAAGAGCGATAATTAATTTTTTTTTGCCTCAAAATAGATGAGTTGAACTTGACTGACATGTTATTTCAGCCAGACGGTGCCACATGCCACACAGCATGCGGAACAATTGCCTACTTAAGAGGGAGTTCAGTGTGCACTTTATTTCACTTTTTGGGGCCGCGAAATTGGCCGCCTATATCATGCAATTTAACACCTATAGACTATTTTTTGTGGAGCCACGTTAAGGCTCATGTCTATAGTCGCAAGCACGTAAGGGTTGACGACCTGGAAGCCAAAATTTAAGAATTTTTTCGTGAGATCCAAACCGTTATGTTGGAGAAAGTATGCCAACATTGCACCCAGCATATGAACCATTACAGGCGTAGCAGCAGTGAACATTTGCATAAAATCATATTTAAACATAGAATCATATCAAATGAAGTTTTCATACATTTCTCTAAATTTTATGCTTTTTTTAATAAAATTCGAAAAAATCACTCATTATTGTTGACAACAAACAACTCCAAAGGTGTTAAAATAAAACTTTTCAAAAGAAAATAATAACTAAATTGACTTTCGCGTGACCAAATTTTTAAATCGTAATTAATATTTATTATAAAAGACCAGACTTATATAAAGTCAAGACAACTTGTAATTGCATTTTGCACTTGACCAATTTAAACTACTTAAGCATAAAATGAATGCCAAATAAGTCAGACTTTATGGAAAAAATTGCCACTAAAAACACTTTTGGAATTACAAATTAATAATGTTATGAAAACTAGTCGGAGATCTTCAGTTATAAAAATTGAAGTAACAAAGTGTAGACTCGAAGATGGCACACATGCATACACACGAGTACTTAGAATGCCTCATCCCATATATAATAAACATAAACAGTTTTTACAATAAATCTCATTTATAATAGTTTTTACAATAAATTTCTGGATTGTAAGAAATTTTTACCCAAAATGTGTTTATTTCTGATAAAAATTAATTTAAAGGAGTTTCAAAGGTAACGAAGCTTTTGAAAAAGCTTACATCGCAGGCAATTGAACAAAAAAAATTTTTATTAATATATTTTTTTTTTGGAAAGGGGTACGTTTATCCAAAAATCAAAATGTTGGTCGGAGCAAAGTTTTACCCAAAACTTATTTATTTCTAATAAAAACGTATTGAAAGGGGTCTGAAAACTACGGAAGCTTTCATCACATGCATTTAAAGAAAAACAATTTTTACAAATTTTTTGGAAAGGAGTACGTACTCCCTATCAAAAATCCACATTTTGGTTGTAAGACAATTTGACCCAAAACGTATTTATCTCTAATAAAAATTAATTGAAAGGAGTTTCAAAGGTAACGCAGCTTTTGAAAAAGTTTAAATCGCAAGCATTTGAACAAAAAAAAAATTTATAAAAAAAATATTAAAAAACTGGAGTTTTGAAACTTTTTCAGTTGAAAGTTATTAAATCAGGATTTTATCGATCCAAAAAGGTTAATTAATTTTGACAGAATGGCAGAATATGAGGTTTTCGGTGGTCACAACCCCACGTCAATAGTGCACAAGTGCAAATATTTTAAACTTTTGATTGCAATTAAAAAAACCCAATTAATTGAGCCACTACTGAATCAGAACGGAACAATATGATGTTTCCAGAGGTCGCAACCCCACATCAATAGTGACTTTGGCGGAATTTAATTGAATACTTCAATGATATGGAATAACAAAATTGTGACTTCTGGATGATGTTAAGAAATCCGTTCAGTATAAAGTTGCCTGTCTTAATATCAAATTCGTACCTATAAAAGTTCTAAACAAAAAATGTCAATAAATTATCACAATTAATTCTTTTATGAACTTTTAAAATTTAAGAGTGTTTTTGTATATTTTTTCTTTGTTGAAAAATTTTTAACTGTAAAGATGTTAAATGGTTTATTTTCTCTTTTTTTGTTTGGGGTTTTTTAATGAAAATTTCACTTATTCTGCGGTAAAGTAAGATGACTTGGTCAGTGTGTGTGTGTGTGTGTGTGTGTGTGTGTGCGAGTGCATGTCAATGGAATTGTTCACCTTTGTTTTGCAGTAGTTTACATTTAATGCTCTTGACTTATTTGACATCATTCTATTTAAGACAAGACCTGTTATGTTGCTTTATTTTCCATAAGTATGGGACGTACGGCTGCTTGTTTCTTATTCTTTTTTTATTTAAAATTAAAGTAGGTCATTTCTTTTAACAAAAAGTACACATGGCACAGAATATAAAAAAGGTACCACCACCAACCCGAGTAACCAGTAAAAGTAAATAAAAAATAAAAGAAAAAATATCCAAAACAAAAAACAAGAAATAATAATATCAACAACAACAGCTGTAACAGAGCTGTAAAAGAATCATTTTAGTATAACAGTCAATAAATAACGGTAGATGGTGTGATACAGTGAGTTGGAAATTGAAAGAACTCATAGTGAAAAAATTCTGTTAGAAGAAAAACCACAGCAAGCAAGACGCAAGTAACAAATTGAAAGTAAATAAACTTGAAGTAAATTTATTTGCTTTCATCAACACTCTTCACTCCACACCAGGCATGGAAAATAGCCCTTTCAAAATGTTATTGAAGTTTGTAGTGCACTTTTAAGAATAATATTAATGAATTTCAAGATTGCTTGAGCTCCTAATTTTGTTTGGATACCACAGCATCTGCTTAAGTTTTCAGTTTCATAGAATATTCCATAAATGAAAGTTTATGTTGGACTAGACTTGATCCACAGATCACTTATAAATTTTCGTAAAAAGCCATTTTCCGTAGACTGTATTTACTTTTTTGTTTTAACTCTAGGCACATACAATTTATACCTTAAGGTAGATATAATAAATATGATTATACAGTATATTATGATGCCACACAATTTTCCATCCCTGGTACACATTTAAATGTGCGTTTTTACCTTACAAAAGGTTGGTTTGAGGCAACTAAATTTAACTGAAAAGCACTCTGAACTCCATATGAATTTACTGCACGAATTGGCTGCCTGGCGTACATAAACCGCACTTTTATTTATTCTACCTGGATATTAACAAAAAAGAATACAAAACTCAAGTCATGTTTAAAATTGTTTTTGGAGGGGGGGGGACGATCCAGGAGGTTGTATGTAGAAAGCGTGTATGAACCAGAAGAACTCGCATTTTAGCTTCTTAAGTGCAGAGAAAACAGAAAGAAACGATTATTTTGTAATTTTGTCGTTGATAAAATCTTTATGGTGTGAGACCCAAGATTGTCTCATAATAAAGTGTGTGCTTGTTGTTGTTGCTGCTGTCTGATTTATTGTAATCGTCATTAGTTGCATTTCGCCAGAGAAAAAGGGTTCAAAACTATACAGTGTGAACAAAACTTAAGCAATTTTTTGTTGATAATAATATTTATGTGGCTACATGATTAATATTTTCTATTTTATAAACTTCTGTTTAAAAAAAAAAACAGAGTTCTAAATTTGAATATATAAACTCCTTGTAGAAAGCATAAAATAAAATTAATAAATGGTCACACTGATTACTATTAACAAGATAGTATAAAAAAGTGTGTGAGTAATAAAAAAGTTTCTATAAATTTGTTTCAAATCATTGATCTGTTAGAGTTGGTTTCGAGTCGCTGACTCATAAAAATTATCTTTTCTTTTAATTAACATCCCGTTATTATTATTTTCCATATTGATTTTGTCATTACTTTAAATCAATCAGTATTAATAACAGTTGTTGGCTTTTGCTAAAAGTAATAAAACCAGCTAAAAACGCCTTTAAAATTGCTAACACTGCAGCACCCAATTGGAAATTGAAGGCAATAAAAATTTTTAATTTTTGCTAGCCTTGTTAACCAGAGTAATATGTAACTTTTGAATCCGCAATAATTAATAAAGTCGATAATAAAATACTTGATTGTAAGTAAATACATGTGTTTGCACTGCGAAGCGTTTTACAATGTTTTGCCTATTTGTGGTACACATTTAATAATCTTATTGTCCATATATATTGATGAAACATACATTATATAAAATCTATTTTCGTGTAGAAGTGCACTATGGCATAAAATGTTTAAAAAGCGGTTTAACTTTGCTTAAAAAGCAAAAACCAAACTTCTCTATTTTTGTTTTATATCATATTTGGAAAAACACATTGTAGAAATGTTCAAAAGTCTGTATATGATTTTTTATGGCTTTTATTAATACTTATTGCAAATTTATTTAAATAATTGTATAAATAAATATGTCACACACAAGTTTTTGTGGTATACTTTTACTCTTATCATCAACCAATATTGATGGCACGTTCATTATTCCAGAGGTATTTTTGGGTAAATATGCATTATAGAAATAATTTTGCATAAAAAATATAAAAAGGGTTTTAAATTTGCTTTAAAAGTAACAACAAAATCTTTATATCTTTTCCTCTTTTATACTTTATATTAGCTGCAGAATTTTTTATGGCTGGTAGAAAGATTTCTTGTAAATGTCCAGTGACCACATTTTGAGCACCGGGTAATTTAGGATGTATGAATTTCCTATAATTTTTTTTTTATTTCCCAGTAATTTTTTTTATAAATTTCTCAATAAATTTTATTATAAATTTTTTAGTATTTTTTTTAAATTTCCAGTTAATATATCTTTTAAATTTCCCATTAAATTTTTCTATAAATTTCTCAACAACTTTTTTTTATAAATTTCCTAGTATTTGTTTTTATAAATTTCCTAGTATTTTTTTTTTTTTTGTAAATTTCGCAGTTAATATATATTTTTTTTGTAAATTTCCCAGTTAATATTTTTTTGATATATCCCAGTAAATTTTTTTATAAATTTCCCCGTAAATTCCTTTGCAAAATTCCCAGTACATGTGTTTAATCATTTTCCATTTAATTTCCCAGAAATTTTTTTATAAATTTTCTAGAATTTTTTTTTTAATTTCCTAGTATTTTTTTTTAATAAATTTAACAGTAATTTTTTTTAAGTTTCCAAGTTAAAATTTTTTTTAAATTTCCCAGTAAATTTTTCTGTAAATTTCCCAGTATATTTGTTTATACATTTTTAATATTTGTCGTAAATTTTTTTATAAAGTTCCTAGTAATTTTTTTTATAAATTTCCTAGTAATATTTTTTATAAATTTTCTAGTTATTTTTTTGCATAGTTCCCACTAATCCTTATTATAAATTTCCCAGTATATTTGTTTATAGATTTTCCAGTTAATATATATATATATATATATATATATATATATATATATATATATATATATATGTATATATATATATATATATATATATATATATATATACATATATATATATATATATATATATATATATATATATATACATATATATGTATATATATATATATATATATATATATATAAAGTTCCTAGAATATTTTGTATAAATTTCCTAGTAATTTTTTTCTACATATTTTCCATTATATATATTTAGCTTCCCAGTATTTTTTTAATTTCCCAGTATTTTTATTTGTAAATTTCCTTAATTTTTTTTATAAATTTCCCTGTATTTTTTTCTTTACATATATTTAGCATATGGCTTTTTGAATTGTAGTATTTCCAATAGGGATCTTTCTATACATCGTTGGCTATAACGCTTTTTCTACTGGTGCTTTTAATAATTATGAATGCATGAGAAGCGTGAGATTTGAGTGATTATTACATATTCACTTTTTTCATTGAGGTTTAAAGTGACAAACATACAACAATATCATTTTACCTCGTGTTCATTGACATTATTAGAAAATAATATTTATTTAATTTGGTTTAAATCGGCTTATAAATTAGTTCGCTATTGTTGTGTGCTTGTCTGTGTGTATGTTTTTTCTTTCTACAAAATCGTAATAATGGATTAATTTTTCTATTTTTGTTTTCCAGCATTTAAAACATGGAGTCATACTTAACGGAAATTAAACAATTGCGCATACCACGCCCTAGATATGAACCCTGCGCTAACAGTCCAACTCTAAGTGGTTACTATCCCCTGGTTAGACCTTTTACGCCGCCCCGCGATTATCAATTAACAGCCAACGAAACAATTTTAGCCACACACCAACATTCTTATCAGGAGGGTGGCGATGATTTTCGACCCTCAGTGCATCAGAAAATTTAAATAATTGTATTTTTACAACTATTTCTTTCTTTTAGTATTTTAAGTACTCATAACAATTAAAGAAAAAATATTCAGCATAAATTTATAATAATATTAACTTTTAGTTTTAAGTGGCTTTTTTAAGTTTTAATATGTAGATCCTTTAAAATAAATATTTTACTCTTTCTAAATATTATTAATATAAAATAAATAAATTTACAAATTAAACCAGCTGCTAAAAAATATAATTTTTAAACAAATGGACTGTTTCAGTTTTTTAATGCAAAAAGTCTGTTATTTGTATAATGATTTTACGGTCTGGGAAGCATTATTTTACTTTTATTTTTAATTCATGTGCTTAGTTTTTATAGGAAACCACCAGCCGCTCTGGTATTTTGTTGAATAAAATTGTTTGATTTTTGTTTTTTTAAGGAGAAAAAGAGAAAAGCCTTTACTCACCACATCTTGTTCATACTCCGTATGGGGCAGTATATGGGTTTCACTCATTCTTCGGGACCTAAGGTCATCACAGCCGTAATCCTAGTGTTTTGTATTGTTTTTTTTTAGCATATGTATGTAATATATTTGCATTGGTATGTATTTCATCACATATTTCACCGAAAAAAAAATGTAGAAAGAAATAAAAATTTAAAAACTGATAGAAAATTATAAGAAATATTCGGTTTATTTTTGGTGTTAAAACAAAAATTTTCAATAAAAGAAAGGTTTGTTAAGAGACGATCAGTTTTTAAGGATTTTGAAACAAAAATGATTGATGAAGGATTTATTTTGTTGCCTGAAGGTAACCCGATTTGGGGTCTCCGGCCTTCGCTCCCTTTAAAGATATTATATTCACACTTTGAATTTAAACTCAACAGCAACATTTTAAATGTTGCATGAAATTTTATTATAATCGGACTATCAGTTTAGAAACTGGAGAGTTATTTTAATATTTTTATTCTCTCAAAAATCCCACTGTGCGCTGGTTTTAATGGGAATGGCAAACGCTTATTTACCAACAGCACTTTAATCCTTGATCAACATATACAAGACTGCATATTCACAAAAATCTGCGTAATCCTTAAATTGCTTAAACCGCAACTTAACACTTCAACTTAATCTTAATCGTGGTGATTCCTTTTTCCCAAATTTCTAACAATTCAAAGTGATTATTGATCATCAGGGAACCGTTACCAAATTTTCTTGGAATAACTAAAAATATTATATAAAATTTCCCCTTAAATGAATGAGAAGTTTAAACAAACATTGAAATCATAACATAAAGTTGCTATAATCGTTCACTTAAAAACTGGTCCCTTGCGAAAGCCAAAAATACTTAAGGGCGTTTACTGTGTAATTCGACTTGAAAGGAAATTACTTAGAATCCTTATATCATTACAATTGAAAATCGAAAGCTCAAGTTACACAATAAACCTCCGGGTATTATAATCAAACATACACTGAAAGAAATGCCAATTGAAAACACATTAAATAATATATACAATTTCACAGATTTTTTTTACAGCAGAATTTTGTTTCAAATAAAATGAAAATAATTTCGATAAATAAAACGAACAATAACAACAAAAATTTACACACGACGACAAAACACTTGTTATCCAAAAAATTATTACAGTCATACAACACAAAAACTACGGTTAGTTACATACAAAAGCCTGCACGTGCTTGCACAGCAGCACTAATTTTTTATTTCTTCACGGAAACTCCTAATCAGCAAAAAACCTCGAATGTCAATTTTTCTTTAATAAAAATTTGTCAAAACTTATGATTTTTAATTAAAAGCCAAACGAATAAATAGGAAAAAAAGTGCGCGTCTAAATTTAGAGGTGATGGAATTTTAAAAAGAGTGAATTATAGAAAAATAGCAGCACTTAAGAGACCCAAAGAGAAAGAGAAAGAGAGAGCAGTGGTAAAAAAACACAACAACTACGGAAGGTGACAAAGAGAGCGAGAAGAAAACTTCTTAGTTATTTCTTAATTTTTTTTAAACTAAATTTAAAAATTTCTTTGAATGCCTTTTTCTTCTACATGTTGTTGAAATGAAAAGTTTAATTTAATAGGTATTTCTTTTAAAATGATCACCTGATGTTGATTGTCAAAATGCGTTTGATTGATGAGGCCCATGCAACTGCTGTCATTGTTTTTGTACATGTACTGCTTTTGTGGCGTATTATGGGTGGTACTGCTGTGAAATGTTGGTCCCATTATTTTCGAAGTCGATGATGATGTACCAGCCAGACGTGAGCCAAAACCGAAGCCACCCAAGTGACGCAATGAGGCATGATGCGTGTTATTACGATACTGGTTATTGAAATGGGGATGCAATAAATTTGTTGATGATGTCGGTAATGCGCAAGAGGATGAATTTTGTGGCAATGGTAGTTGCTGTGGTTGTTGTTGTTGTTTTGATGTGGATGACAGTTTTTGTGGAGTTGGATGAAAATATGTACGATGCAAGACCGGTTCGGCCGACATGGGTCGATATGGTAAACGTTGTAAAGGTCTTTGTTTTGAAAGAAATATATTTTTTTGTTTTTTTTTGTTTTTGTTCAATTGGTTTTACATGAAATCAAATTACGGTAGAAATTTAAACAAAAAAATAAAAGAAAAAATATATGTTGTCATTAATTAATTTCTTCTAAATAAGGAAATTTTCTTTTATTCAAAGAATGAGTACCGATTCTTTAAATCCGTCATGGTCATGCCCAGCCCTGAGTCCGATGATGGACTTCTGCCAGTAGCCGCACTTACTTCCAAATCCACATCCGTAACCTACGTAATAGTAGTACACGTAATTTAACAAAATTAACTTTTCTCGACAAAATTTATCATAACGCAAGTTGTTGCAAAATTCGTTTAGCTTTCGTTTTATTAATTTGGGTGTTGAATAGTTTATCAATAAAACAATAATATATTATTATCATTCTTATTATAATATTTATGTATGTGGTCCATTTAGTGCTTCGGATTTTATATTGAGTAAAAATTAATAGTTCTGTTTTAATAACATTTTATATGTATATCGCTAAATAAAGTGCTTTATTATTTCTTTCGGTGTATAGAGGTGAGTTTCTGTTGGATCTATTTAAAGATTTGTGGTGAAGGTGATTTATTAACTTATATTTTGTTATCGGGTGAGTTATTAAAATAAATCTTGTTGTTAATGTTTCAGTGTTCAGCTTGTTGGAGTCGTAAGTTTTTCTAAATCCCAATTTTTAGTCGTGATTTTAATGTAGATTTCGAAATTTGTCGCTTTGCAAATAAGATACTTAAAAACCATTGCGAAAACAAACAAACAAACAAAAAACATGACTGTATGACACTAAGTAGCGACTGAAAACAATTTTAGTACTAATAATTTTAAGTATGATGGACAGGCCACAAGCAAACACACAATTCTCTAAAGTAGACTACCTTGAGAATTAGGCACACACTTGTTTAAATTTTGTTAAGAATAATACAGATTTGTACATTAAGAACATATTGTTTGAAGGTTTTTAGTTAGTTACAATTTCATATTAAGGCTGTCAGACGAACAGACTTACTACTGGCGTCAAAATGATATAAAATTTTTGCAATTTTCTTTTACAAAAACTGTTCTACAAACATATTAAAAAAATTCATCGAACATGCCTTTTTCCTCCAAATCATTTATTATCTCTTTGTAAACGGTTAAAAGGTTAAAGGGACAAAGTTCCAAAGTTCCTGATTTGCTATTGTGAATATTTGTGAGAGCAAATTCACAAACCATTAAAATATGGCATCACCAATGTTTTCTCCCGCAAATTATTTGGCAAAATAAATTCAGCGCAACAGTCGCCAAGCAGCTCTGAGTCAGTCAACATCAAGCCTCGTTGGCAATTATTTTTCAAGTGCGCCAGGCCACTGATAGTTTCCTCTCTTTCGAGAGTTTTGCGGCTCACTCGCACTAGGCAATCTCAACATATGGGCATTTCCATTTTGGCGTTACGTTACTTTTGTACGACGATATGTTGAAAAAAAACGTTAAAAACCAGAATTTAAAAAAGTTTTTTTCTCACATTAGAGAAGTGATTGGATAGCTCTATATTCAGCCAAAAAATGGAAATAGTTGAGCCTAAGAATTTCAAGATACATATACTCCAAAAAGTGACATGGCGTTACGTTACAAAAAACGGAAGTGCGATTTGACTTTGATAACAAAATTGTTGAACTCTGCGAATTGGGCAAGTATTTTTAATCAAATTTTTTTTGATAGGTTTTGGACCAATATACATTTATTTTCCAAGTTATAAATTGAACAAATCTTTTTTCCTTTTTTTTCTTTTATGAAAATTGGTCTGGCGTTACGTTACTGGCGTTACATTACTAAAATTTCCACTTCATTTTATTATGTTAAAAAAATGCGAAAAAGACATAAATATTAGAAAATTATATAAAAACTACAAAATACTAAATTTATTTTTTGCATTTGTTTTATGATTAAATATGTTTGTAGCAACAGTTTTGCATTAAGAGTAATTATAAAGAGAAAATGCCCTTGAAGTTAAGAAACACTTACAAAAACGGGAACTTCAAACTTGTAGCTCAGTATTTCACCATCGCAACAAAAGAAAGCTTTGAGCTCCTAAATTTAATTTATTTTAGAAGTTTCTCTTTTATAATACATTAGGAAAAAATCTGTTTGTTAACTTTTAATTTTTCGATCAAGGTGGACTTTTTTCTGGAAATGCCCATATCCGATAACTGTATAGTTTTAAAGTTCTTCTGAGGAATATTCCGTGCTTAACTACGTTGCTACTTCCTATGTGAAGGCATAGGTGGTGTACAGTCAGTCACAGTTACGGAAGGAAATTCGGATTAATAATATCGCCGACATATGGTCTGAGCCACTCTGTCGGCATCTGTGCACCAAATAGTTTGAAAATGTACTTTGTAAAGTATTTCAACAAACAAATTCAGAGCAAGCGTCCATGGGACCCTGAATTGAAATTAAATTCGTATATCTGATACATACAGCAGAAAAAGTCTTATATCTGAAATAATTTTGGAATTCGAATAATATCAATTTAAAAAATTTTTTTTAAAAAAATTGGCTTGAAAGGATTCGTGGTCATTATGGAAAAATGGTGATGGGTACACATGTGCCAAATGGTGACCCAGGCAGCCCTTTATATGTACAGCAGAAAAAGTCTTATATCTGAAATAATTTTGGAATTCGAATCATATTAATTTGTCCATCGAAGTACTTTAATTATTTTATTCAAACAGTGCAATTGAAAAATAAATTAAATCGATTGTTTGAAGGCACAAAACCCTACTTATTTACTTTTTTATGTGGAAATGTACTATTTTATTTTTACATAAAATTTTAGATTTTTTTTAATCATTTACAAATCTCCAGCAAATAGTTCATATTATTCCAAAAATAGAAAATATTATTCCAAAAAAATATTCACAATAGAGCTTTTACTCCCAAAATATTCGCGATAACGATTTTTTTGGAAATGGGACGATACAGGGGTGATGGCGACAATATGAGAGTCACTAGTTTTGAGACATCCCGTACTGATCTTTAAACAAATGCGAGTTATATATATAGGCATGAGTTATTTTGCAGCAAATATTATTCTCAATAGAAGAAAATTGTGTCAATCAATTGTAGTCGAGTGCTAATACAAACTTTCACATACTTCTGCTTACGAATTCGGCCACAAAATAGAATTTATGCCGACATCGGCTAGGGGATAAAAATAGCGGGGTTCTGCTTTTTTTTAAGGTAACCAAGTCTAGAACTAGTTTTTATAGCACCCAAATCCCCTTATATAATGGAAAAGCGATTCTCATTGTTCTCCAAGAAGTCGAGTGTCGTTGCACAATATATTTGTTTGCCTTCAATGTCATGTGCTTTGCTGGTTGACTACAATCGACATATGTATGCTTTGCAATCATACACACTAATAATAATGGCCTATATTCATAGTCAAAATAAAGTATACTTTAAGAACTTAAAACCAGTATTTTATAAGGGAACAGTGGTTCTAAATTTTTAGGGCTATGAGTATTAGCTAATATTTGCAAAAAAAGTGCTTTTGGCGTTTTAGGAAAATATATTGGTAAATCTCCTTTTCAAAAGACACCTTTAAGCAAAACAGCAATTAAAATATAAATAATTCCCTAAGAATAATTGTTTATTAAGTGGAGTCAAAATGTCAGTTGCTCTCTAAAAAAAATTTCTCTGTGATTTGGATTCATTAAAATTAAAGAAATATATAAAACTGATAATAATAATATTTACTCAAATTGTGTCTATACTTTTGAAAGCAACTGTGTTTGATTTTAAAAATCATATACATGTATTTTCGCTTTTAGATTGATTTGCAAATGTATGTTCTAAGCCATGTTCATTTTCTTTTTTTGTTTTTCTTTCAGTGCATATCATACATTTATGTTTATTTGCTTTTGCTTTACAAATATAAAATATTGTATATAAAAACAACAAATTCAACTAATTGAAACTCTTTTGCGAGAAATCATAAATTGTATATATTGTTTATATGTATATAAAAATTGACATTCGGCACTTATAAACAGCCTACACTGAGGAAAATCATACAGCTACTTTCAAACTTAACAGAAAAAATGGGAGTAATTGAAAAAAGTTCTCAATAGATAGTGAGTTGTTTTTGTTGGTTTTTGTTTTGTTTTAAACGTTTTAATAACTTTATTGGGGAAAATTCAAAAGTGTTTAAGAGTATTAAATAGAGTAAGTGAAGCATGCAAAAATTAATTAGTTAATTCTTAATAACAATTATAGAAATGTTTTCAGTTTTCATTGATTTTAAATTACACACGTTAATAAACTATTTTGCACAAATTTCAATATTTGCTAAAGTTTCCAAAAGGGACTATAAGTTTCACAAGTATGTATTTTATTGAAAATTTGCTTAATGTTTTTTCTCATATATATAAATATTTTTTTTAATTTGGAAAAAAAACGAAAATTATTGTCATTTCGTATTTTGCTTATGGCCATTTCTTATCTATTGAGTGTTTTTTTAATTAAACAACAAAATCATAACAAAATCGTTAGTTAATTGTCTACCAGACAACAAATGTATAGTTACAACAACAATAGTTCTAAACAACAACAATATTTTATCAACTTACAAAAATTGGAACACAAACAAGGAAATAAAGTTTCGAAATAAAAGAACTGAAAACCACAACACAACCCAATTGCAACTTTAACAAACGAGTTTTGGTTACAAGAATTAGAAAAAAATAGAAATTTCGTACCAAAAATTATATAGTTTTAGAATAAGACTAATACGTTTTACATATAACATGCTGTTACTTTTAGATTCTTTCAAAATTAATTTTAAATATTATTAAGCTTTTTAGAGGTTAGGTTTGTTAGGTTTGAGGTTATAGAGAGTTATTTTTTTTAAGTAGAGTTTGGTAGTAGATTATATAGAATTGTAGTTAATTGTAATGATTTGTTAATAAAAAGTGTCAGTGTCGTAGAACAAATCTTCTAAAAAGCTTACCGGCAAATCACGCGCACTCTCTCCTTTACGCTGTAAAACAAAGGAGAGGAAATTAAGATGTTTTCTGTTAAAAATACACCTAAAAAACCACAAAAACTTACCCTTATTCTTTCACCACTATAAGGATCGCGTTCTCTACGATAAACTAATTCATCGTAACGAGTGCGATCCTCAGGAAATATCAGTTCACGGATTTCCGTCACTAGTGTATGCTGCAATTGAAAAGAAAAAATTTTCTTTAAAAATATTATATACATAATTTCTCTTAGTGTAAGTATCAATTACCTTTTCATATGTATCTAACATTTCTAATAAGACGGCTACAAAGGCATCTATGGTCATTGCTTTCGCACAATATTCGGCAATATAATACGAAAGGCTTGCAAAATGGTGGCGGGGTAAAAGAGAACGTGCCTTCTCCTCTACCATGGCGGTGATTTGACCTTTTCGTCGTGCTCTTTATCAAAACAAAAAAGAGACCAGAAATATATTTGGTTTTTTTTTTGTGGCAAAAATAAATATTATTGCAACTCACCTTGTCCCCGTGGGACTGTAAGCATCGTATGGCTCCATTTCTATGGAGGTACAGGAATGTGGCACTTTGCCCACATCACGTATCACCAGGGACATACGTTTGTGGTATTTTAACTGACTAACAGCCTCGTCGTGTGTAACATCTTGAAATGACTGACCGTTCACCTCTAAAATTTCATCACCCACCATCAAGCCAGCCCGATCGGCGACGCTTTCTTTATCCACACCGGTTACAAATATGCCCAGGCCATATTCAACACCGCCACGTATCATCAGACCCAACGACTGACCCGGCTCTATTAACAGCTCGACACGACGTATTCTGCACAAAACAAAATCGATCATGTTTATTAGTACTTTTTTCTAAACTGTTACATTTTCCGGGATATTTTACAAAAAAAAAAAAAACTTTTTTAAACAGCAGCGTTTGTGAAAAAGTACTACTTTATTTAAAAGGTACATTTTTTAATTTTTTTCAAATTTATGAAATTTTTCCCCCAAAAAAAAAACTCTTTAAAAAGTACTCTTTGGAGGAAAAGGTCAGTTTATTTCTTTCCAAGTGGTTTTTCATTAAAATCAAACTTTTCCCAAACGTTAACTTTAAAAAAAAAAAAAAAATTAAATTATTCATAAGGTACTTTTAAAAAGTACTTTTTCAAAGTATGATTTTCTAACTTTTTACATATAAAAGTTAAATTCTTTAATAGGTATTTTATTTCCAAAGGTACAGTTTTAAACTCGCGCTATTTAAAAAAGTTTTTTTTTCAAAAGCTACTTTTTCTAAAACTAGTATTCAAGAAGTACCCCTTTCAAAATTTGTATATATAAAAGTTGCATTCTTAATATAATAGCTATTTTTTCAATACGTACTTTTTCAGAATTTGTGCTACTCAAAAAGTACTTTTTTCAAAATTTTTCCTTTTAAAGAAGTACTTGTTTTTCCAAAATTGTCAAATGTAGTTTCTTCGATAGGTAATTTTTCAAAGGATAATTTTTCCAAAACAAGTTATATATATAAAAGGTACTTTCTTCAGTAATTGTCCTATTTAAAAAGGTACTTTTTGCAAAACATGCGATATGCAAAATGCACTTGTATAAAACTTGTTGTAGTCAAAAATTTTTTTCAACACTAATAATATTCAAAAGATTTTCAAAGGTTATTTTTGCAAAAGTTTTTATTTTCAAAATTCGATTTTTTAAAAACAAAGTTTTTGATTTTAAACGGTATGTACAATAGGTACTTTATTAAGGCTTTTTATAGTCAAAAAGTACCACATTGAATAAGTATCATTTTCAAAAGGCACTTTTAAAAAAAAAATTTGGTTTTGAAAGACATATTTTTTAATTCACTTTTCTAAACGTACTTTCTTGGCCACGTGTTTTTAAAAGACACATTATTCGAACGGAGCTTCTTAATAAATATATTTTTCAAAATTATCTCTGTTAAAGAACCATTTTTGCAGGAATCACTGTTTTGGAAATTTACAAAAACTGCTTTTTCAAAATTACTTCAGAATATTCTTTTTTATAAAGTCGCTGTTTAAAGAAAATAAATTAAATTTTCCAAAAGATATTTTTTGGAAACCTTTTGCAAAAGTATTTCAAAAATAATGGTTTTTATTGCTATTTTATAATCATTTTACTGGCGTCAGTTTTTATGGCAAAAACTAGTTTTAATCATTTTAAACTTACCGATCCCTTCGTTCACTCCTTCGTCCTCCGTACTCCATGGGCGGTGAAGCAGGTCTGCCATGTCTATCCATCCAGGAGCAGGTCTGTCTATATGGCAATGGACCAACCGATGGTAACGTTCCTATACTGGCACCCGGTGGCAGTGTGGACTGTTGCGTCAGCAGGGGAGCCATTGATGCGTACATGGGATCGCGCGAAGGTGGCCCAAAGCCATGCAGCGGTGCCGTTGAATTAAGCGTGGGTGGCGAACGTACCGTCATACTGATTTGACGTGATGATTTCAATATCTGCACACATCTCTGCGTTAAGAAAAAATGTGGCAATAGAAGAGACAAAAAGGAGAAGGTAGACAGACGAAACGCAAACCGAAAAGTACAAAGAAAACAACACAAAAGAGAAACATAAAATTAAATTAAAGCAGAATTGTAACGGAAAGAATATTTCGAAATAAATAAAATTATTACATTGAAGATTTCAACTCAGTATAAATAGAAAAATGTTAACGAAATATAATAACAGATGTGTATGTATGGTGCTTTAATTTTACGGTGCAGTGTAAAGTTTATTTTAATGTTTCTTTCTTTTAGGCTTGTATGCCGTGCATGTTAACAACACATTTACTTAAGCAAATATTTAAGGCAAGATTGAAGGATTTATTTATTTATTAGCTTTTGGGAAATTTGCCCTTGAATAGAGTATAACTTTCAGACGCCAAATTACACTGGAACCAAAAATATTTGATTTCTTTAAAATTTATAATAAATTGATTTTATGTAAAATTTTAAAACCATCAAATTTTTTACGGTGGTACTATTTCAGTCAGCATTACGACAATTGATTTAGTTTTTGTTTTCGTTTTATTTGCAATAATATCTTAAATGCTTTCATCATATAGTCCTTGACGTTCAGTGTATTGAATGATGAGAGATGCAACAGAAAACTGACATTAATTGGAAACAATAAAAAAAAACATTTAATTGAAAGAGCAGGAAATAAGAAATTAAACTTATTCTATTGCCAATTTTTTCTCAAAGTGTATTAGTGTTTTCCATTAAAAAGAAACATAAAAAATGTGAGTGTAACAATGAGATGAGATAAGAAAGAGCCGGAGTTTTTTATGAAAACTTCCTGCTACTTGAATCTAAATTCTTAGGATCGAAAGTTACAGTGAAGTTCCGGCACGATTCATTAACATGAGTCATTTGAGTACCGGTTCTATATATATAAAAAAAAATAAAACTGTGCCCTTGTCATTGAATTTTAGAAATCGCTTTTCAATTGCCAAATTCATTTCAATTCGTCTTGAATTTTTTATTTATTTTTGAAATTCAACTTTCAGTGGAATATTAGACTCGTTATGAAATTTTCTAGATATAATAAAAACCAGTTATTTTGATGAAATGCCAGGTCCTTGCGCTGTAGCGAGCGTCACAAAAATTATGTTTATTTTTTATATTTTTAGTACACGTTCCTGGTTGTGTATTCCATGCGGAATTATCAAGAATCCCGATAATTTTTATTCCGCCTGGATTTCAGAATATATTTAAGAATGAATTTTCTTTTTCCCAGTGATTTATAGCTTTAATTAAATTTTATTTACTGCTTTTCCTTAGATAAAAGATTATATTTTTGCAGTAAAAAGTAAATAAAGTTTTGCATATTAATATATGTAGCGTGCGTCACGATTTCAGTTCTTTCAAATATTGAATTAAATATCTTTGCAATTGTTATTTTATTTGCTTCAATTCTCATTTCTTATGATTATTCATCGTTTACTTTAATAATTAAAAAATACACTGGAAAAAAATCAGGCGAAATTCTCATATTGCAAAAAATACACGCACATAGAAAATTTGCTCATTGTGGGAAGATCACTAATTAATAGTAAATCTCACATGACATTCTAGTAAATATCCACATGACATTTTCATTTGTCAATATGACGCAACAACAAAGAATATTCCACTCTTAAGTAAGTTCATGGATTTGAACTTAAGTCTGACTAATTATTTTCAAGCGTTTGATTCAGTAAAATACGCTTTCAGGGTTCTCAATTCTATTTTTCGGTAAGAAATATTTTGAGCTATGACTCGCGAATTTCTCCCAAATCCATAATGGGGTCAATAACATGCTTAAGGATTAAATTAAATTAAAATAGTGGCGTTTAGAATGCTAGAAAATATGTAAGTTCTACGTGTAGAGCAGGTGTTATGTGCATGTAGTAGTGAGTATTTAATGCTGTTTGAGTTGTTTAGGTTTATTATTAAAATTATTTGTGATTAATACACGTGTATGTGTATGTGAGTTCAATAAGATTATAACTAAAGTCATTTAAGACTCATGTAATTAAAATATATACTTACTTTTAATGCTTCCTCGTGATTAATTGAAGTGAATGGAGTGCCATTCACCTCTAGGATAGTATCACCGGGACGCAAACCAGCACGTTCAGCTACAGAATTTTCCTCGATGCGTGATATATAAACACCAAGGCCTAAAATTTAAGCAAGCAAATAATAAACAATTATAAAAACTAATTAGCAATTCTGTTACAATTCCACATAATTGACTATTAAAAATATATAATCTTTCTAAGAATAATTACAAACTGTAATAAAATTAAAACAATATTCTCAGTTTATTTTATAATGCTAAAGAAGTCATAAAGTTGGAGTTGTTTGAATCCCTTGTTCTTTTCATTAACCTAGTCAGTTGCAAACTGACATGTTGTTATGTGATCCAATTTACTCCATAACCTTATTCTATATCATGTAATTCAATTTGTATTCTTTGCAATAACAAGTGCAAGCAGTTCATTTCAGTAAAACATTTTTATTTTTTTTAAGGTTATTTCTTCACATTCTATTCAATTGTTGACAAAATAGAAAGAATTGTATTTAAGTCAACAACGTATTATATATGAAATTTTACACTGCATATGACTAAAATCAATAAGTATCTATTCTAAGAACTTAATATAATAAGTTTATATGAAAATACATAGAGTAGAGTACAAAATGATACGTTTACTTACACATTTTTAGTATCACAGACAATAAATACTCATGCTTAATAAAAAAAACAACACACACACATACACAAACTCATTCATAAATATGTGAATCTGCTTGCAATCACATCTACACTTGATGCAAATATATGGAGGAGAAATACAAAAGAGAGGGAGTTTGAGTGTAGCGGGTATGGGTGTGGGTGTGGGTGTGATTAAGAGTACGAGCACAGTATTTATTAATTTGCACATGAGTGTGTATGAAGGCATGCTTGCTTGCATTTATTCACTTAATATTTATTCATGTTGCATATTTTAGGGTAATTGTATACAATTTTACAAATAGTCGTGCATACAAGGGACTCCCACTTGTATTTCTCTCTCGTTGAGGGGAACATAGTAAAGGCGAAAAAAAGAAAATAATATTTTTTTCTATAAAAAGATATTTCACAACTTTATTTAGTTTTAGTCAAATATCTTAATTGCACTTGAATTTTTTACCACGTGAAATACTAAAGAAAACAAAAAAGAAGAAGGAATAATCGTAGGCAGATTGAATTCAAGAGATTCAAAGAATTTTACGCTACTAAATTTTACAGTTCCAAGTAACCAAATTTACTTTTTAACAGATGCAAATGACAAAGATTTCAGGGCATTTTAAGGGTGGTGCAACTGAAACATGAAAGAAATTTTTTGGCTTTTTCCCAGTCGGAGCAAAGTAATTGTAACGGGTTTGGATTTCCTATTAAATTCAATTAAGATTTAAAGGCTATTGTTCGCAACGTATTTTAGTTTATAAACACATGAAATATTCCAAGATACAAGGGAAAGTCAACATCAATTAAATGATTCAACTTACATAGCACAGCAAAACAGATGTTTTCGTAAGCCGCCACACATTCATCAAATGTATTTTTGCTTATCATTGCGTAAACTTTTTATTTAAACAAATTTTACTATGAAATAGTATACGAGAACTGTATCAAACTGATGGTAACACACTTAAAATTCCTGTGTTGCCGTTTGATTATTTTCGACATGTTTTATTTTCAGCATTTTTGCTCCACTTTTATTTAAAAAAAAACTTTTATGGTTTGGCTTTCTGTTATATGAAAGAAATTAGTCGTTTTCAAAGGATTTTGATAGAGTCTATAGACAAGTTTGGTCAAGCACATAGTAAGTGGCAACACTGGTTTGTTTTTATCATATTATAGAACTAAGTATATTTTATTTGTAGCCCTTTATTTCAATGACAGTTTAATGGCATATTTAATTTATTATTGAATAATGTCTATTTATTTTAAACATTCTTTTCGCTTTTACAAAACAGCTGGTAACCCCTTGGACGTGTGAGCTATTAATTTCCTTTTGTTAATCTATGCATGCACATGCCAACATAATCATGCACGTACATGAATGTATTTATATTGATTATGAATGAACAGTTCAATGTGTTACACTTTTATTTAATACACTTTACTAAGAGTAATTGATTTTTCAAAACTCATATATATTTATGCATGTAGAGGTAATTGGAACTATCTATTACACAGGGCAACACAGAATTTGTTGCAATACTGATATGCATTTCCATGAAACGCAGGCCATATAAATTTTATTGTATGAATTTGATTTTACATTTGAGATACATATTTCTATGACAGGTTAAATAGGGTAGATTGACTTATATTAACTTAAATCAAGTACTTGTACACAAAGCACAAGTTAATTAAATGCGTATTTCAGTTCCTTTAATGACATACGTATTTAGAGGCCAAATATAGGATATTTTATAATATTGAAAAAACAATTTTTTGAAACCAGGTTGAAGGTGGGTATTATTTTGAAATCTATTGAAAAATTTATGTAAGAGCGAAAGGCATGCAGGTGTAGGGACAAACATAGCCCGTGAAAAACAAAATAATTATAATTAATTATAATTATTCGAACAATATTTTTTTATAAATAGAAATAAATTTTATTCAAATAATTTTTATTTCAAATAATATCCATTCGAATAAATAATAATTGTAAAATTTTTTTTCCATAATTTTAGTAGAATGAATGTCATTGCAACCATATATTTTATGTACATGGTTTTTATTCGAATAATTTTCATGCAAATAATTTTTCTTCAATAATTTTTATTTGAATAATTTCTATTCAAACAAATTTTATTTATAGAATTCTTGTTAAATAATTTTAATCAAATGTATGTTATTGAAACCATAAAATTAATTTATATAATTTGTGTTCGAATAACTTTCATTCGTACAATTTTTATGCGTTTTTTTAATATGGGGCCTGAGCGCTATTATATCAAAATAAATATTTAAAGAAAACAATTTTATTCGAATAAATTTTATTTAGATAATTTCTTCCAACATTTGTTTCACTATAATAATGTGTGCATTAATGGCTTGTATAAAAACTAGTATTCATTTGTATAACACTTGCTCGATTCATTTTTATTCGAATAATTTATATTCGAATAATTTTTGTTTCAATAAAGTTTCTTTATATATTTTTATAAATATATAAAAAAGAAATATAAATACATAAATATACATAAATAAAAGAAAAAGAATAAATGTTTTTAAAGACATAAATTTCTTTAATATAAAATTTTTTCTTCGATTAATTTTTTTTCAAATAATTTTTCTTCAAATCATTTTTCTTCAAATCATTTTTATTCGAATTTTTGTTCCATAATTTTAATCGAATTTATGTTATTGAAACTATAAATTTCAGTCAAAAAATTTTAGTTAAAGAAAGTTTTATTAGAAGTTTTCTTTAATTTACAAATGAGCAATATTATTTGGAAAATAATTTTCATGCGAATAAATTTTATTTGGATAGTTTTTTCTCGAATAAACTGTATTTAAATAATTTTTCCTAAAAATATTTTCATCGGAATAACTTTTGTTTGCATAACAATTATTTGTATGACACTTTTTCGGATAAATTTTATTCGAAATATTTTTATTCGAATAATTTTTATTCGAAAAATTTTTATTCGAATAATTTTTATTCGAAACATTTTTATTCTAATAATCTTTATACGAAAAATTTTTATTCGAATAACTTTTATTCGAAAAATTTTTATTCGAATAATATTTTTTTCATTTGTATGTAGTTAGCAATTAATTAAATTAAAGGGGTGCTTCAACCCAAGACGATTCTATTTAATATGCAAATAACTAAATTTATCTACGCCAACAGTTCTCTTGGGCACTGTAGCACCCTCATACCAACCATTTTCTTGGCAGGCTTTTACAGGAAACTCACCTGAGTCTTTACCTCCTTTAACACATATACCAAAACCATGATCTATTTGCTGATCACGAGACATATTAACAGTTCTTGTGGTTAAATCATGCATGCTGGGTATACCACGATCTCGTTCTCGCTCACGGTAGATCTACAAGAGGGCAAGAGTTGAAGTTAGTAATTTAAACTTGATCTGGCTAAAGGGGTTACACACCTGATGCGTTGTTGATGGCGGACTACTGGCTGGACTACGACGACCAGTGCGATCTCTAGTACCATTACTATAATGATAACTGCTAGTAGGAACTGAAGATGACTGCGTAGCGCCAAACATGCGCAACACCTGCTCCGGTGATATGGGCCTTTTCTTGTTGCCGTTGGCTGCCATGGAGCCCGAGGCCAAGGCATGCCTGGCCGCCGTCGAGGTAGGCAGGGTTCCACTCATACTGTTCATAAAATTTGACGGCGAAGAAAGATACGCTGAACCACGACCCGGCAGAGAGCCACCTTTGGTAGCTACGCCCGCCGAATTGTAATAGTAGTGCGGCGAATGGGGTCGTTCAATGATTGTATACGATGTACCTGGTGGCGAATAATATAAGCCAGGACGTCCTCCCACAGCTGCTGCTGAACTGGCTACACCAATGCCCACACCTGTTCCTGCTGTGCCTGAACCGGTGCGTAGCGAACTTGTACTATTGCCAATGCGTGAATTAACGGCGTAACTGTTGGTCAAACCGCTGACACCGGGTGGTGGTGTTGTCATGCCGTATGAACTGCCAATATCTTCTGCTTCGTAACTGCTTGTTGGTGGTGGGTGGGCACGTAAATGATGGGCTGCAAGGCCGGCTGAGCCACCCGTTGGTACACTGGATGACGACTGGGTGGATGTTTGCAGTATGCTAGGATGCACGGATGAACTGTGCGCAGCGGGTGGTGGTACATGATAGTATCCACGCGAACTCCATCGCGTAGGTCCAAGATCGCATAATTCGGCATAGTCGTTGCCAGCAGCGCTCATTGTCGGGGGGTCGCCGTCGTATGGTACACCACCCCCAAGGCGCATTACAAGTCAGGCTGAAAGTAAGCAGGAAAATAAAGTGTTTGAATAAAAGTGTTTTATGTGTTCTTTGGTTTTACTTAAGGAATGAGAATTTTGAATGCACCTAAAAATAGGCCATGGCATTTTTATTTATTGTGAGCCTTAACTAATTGCTATTATTTGTGCGATTCTGGGGAGCAAGGGGCAGTTCTTAAAGAAAAAATTTATTCCAAATATATTATTTGTCCTTATTAGCATTATTTTTCGGCTATAAATCAAACACCATTTTGTTCTTTTTCTGCCTCAACGCGTATAAAATGGCCGCAATGTTGTTGATAATAAAAACCAAATGTTCACTGTTGGTCTTCGAAATTATTTTCATTATTTTTATTATTATTTAGTTAAATTTTTATTATTATGGTTTTACAAAACGTTGCATGTGACAGTCCTTGTTATACGTCCTAAAATACGAAACTATAACGTCCTTTAACACTGGCATGTAAAATTTATTAAAACAATAAATTTCAAAAATCTATTTCGTTTTTTTTGTTCTATTAGAGTCCACTTCAAAGGTCATCGCCTACAACATTTTATTGAATAGAAATAATTCTCAATAAGTTTTTCTTCTCCCCATTTTAAGTATTCATATGTATTTAATATTGTTAACATGTATTTTTTCAAGGCTTTCCATTTAGATGATTTACAATTTATAACATGTACGAACGAGTGTGTGCAATATAACAGATATCTTTTATTTGGACTTTTTTTATTATTTTATTTTCATGTTCAGAGACTCTTCTTTTTTTTGGCAAAACAAAATGTGTGATCTCTTTGCCACTAATGTGCCCATTAGTATATTCATTTTTGTTTGTGTTGTCTTTGTAAAGGACATTGGGGTGTAGAATAGAATGGAAAATTTGTTTATGAATATAGAAATTCATGTTCACAACAGCATTTGTTGTATTACAAAGTAGTCGAGCGGCAACAGCAGCAGTGTTTTGTTGTAGTTGTTTTCAAAGGGTTTGCAAGCAAATAGTTTGAGAGAAAATTCCTATAAAAAAATAACTTTTTTTTGGCATATTATGTAAAAAAATTAAACGTTTAGGGTTTAGACACCCCTTGACCCCTAATAAACTCATTGGCCAAAAATAAAAACATTATCAAGTCAACTGTATCAAAGTTTAAAATGTTCATAGTTGTCAGTTTAATAATTTTATATGTCAATACAAATTTTCGACCACCCTTGACCACTTTATATGTAGGATCATTTCCATCTTACGTTATTTCTTCGATCTTAAAATATCACTATGACAAATTTCATCTAAATCAGTTCAGCGGTTTGAGCATAAAAAGATAACAGACAGAGAGGTAGACATAGTTACCTCCATATTTATTATATTAGAAAGGAAAACAGTGCAAATCATTATAAAAAGTGCAAGTCATTATGAAAAGTGAAAGTCATTATGAAAAGTGCAAGTCTTTAAAAAAGTGCAAGTCAATCTGAAAAGTGCAAGTCATTATAAAAAATTCAAGACATGCCAAAAAGTGCAAGTAATTATGAAAAGTGCAATTCATTGCAAAGAGTGCAAGTCATTATAAAAAATGCAATTCATTACAAAAAGTGCAAGACATTCCAAAAAGTGCAAGTAATTATGAAAAGTGCAAGTCATCATAAAAAGTGCAAATCATTATAAAGAGTGCAATTCATTGCAAAAAGTGCAAGTCATTATAAAAAATGCAATTCATTATGAAAAGTGCAAGTCATTATAAAAGTGCAAATCATAATAAAATGTGCAAGTCATTGCAAAATGTGCAAGTCATCATAGCAGTGGTCATTATGAAAAGTGCAAGTCATTATAAAAAGTGCAAGTCACTACAAAAAATGCAAGTCATCATAATAAGTGCAAATCATTATAAAAAGTGCAAGTCAATATAAAAAGTTCAAGTCATTGCAAAAAATGCATGTCATTATAAAAAGTGCAAGTCATTATAAAAGTGCAGGTCATAATAAAAATTGAAAGTCATTATAAAAAGTGCAAGTCATCATAAAAAGTGCAAGTCATCATAAAAGTGTAAGTGCAGGTCATTATAAAAACTGCGTCATAAAAAGTGCAAGTCATTATAAAAAGCGCAAGTCATCATAAAAAGGGAAGTCATTGCAAAAAGTGCAGGTCATTATAAAAAATGCAAGTCATTATAAAAAATGCAAGTCATTATAAAAGTGCAAGTCATAATAAAAAGTAGAAGTCATTATAAAAAGTGCAAGTCATCATAATAAGTGCAAATCATTATAATAAGTGCAAGTCAATATGAAAAGTTCAAGTCATTGCAAAAAATGCAAGTCATTATAAAAAGTGCAAGTCATTATAAAAGTGCAGGTCATAATAAAAAGTGAAAGTCATTATAAAAAGTGCAAGTCATCATAAAAAGTGCAAGTCATTGCAAAAAGTGCAGGTCGTTATAAAAAATGCAAGTCATTATAAAAAATGCAAGTCATTATAAAAGTGCAAGTCATAATAAAAAGTGGAAGTCATTATAAAAAGTGCAAGTCATCATAAAAGTGTAAGTGCAGGTCATTATAAAAACTGCGTCATAAAAAGTGCAAGTCATTATAAAAAGCGCAAGTCTCGTTTAAAAACAGAATTTTTTTTGATCTGATAAAATGTGCACGCAGTCGCGGCGGACACAAGTCAGAAAATAATATTTAAAAAATATATGCCATGAAATTATTTGGCATATTATTTGGCATATTTTTGTGTTGTTTTATCATTTTAAAATGTCATGCAGTTAAAAAAAATTCCGATTTCTATGTAGTTTGATCGAATCGGTAATTGAAATAATTTGAACAGCATGTTGAAGAGGCACGCCTTATAATTTGAGATATTTTGGCTCTACTTTCCATAATATGAGTTATTCCATTCTGCGGTTTCATATAAAAATTTCCAAATGTAATATTTAAAAATAAAAACTGCTATCACATTAAACTAAATGGTGATAAGCAAATATGCGCATGGCTACTGATGCTGAAAGTGCAGTGGCTTTCGAAAACAGCTGTTCTGCTTTGCTGTGTAAGTAGGATAATTACAAATCATGTTTATTTTCCCTTGTGCAAAGGAATATTTATCATGTTTTTCTGCATTTAAAACACATTTTCGAGTAGTTAGTCGGTTAATCATAACTGATCTGTTAATCTTAATAAAAACTATTTATATTAAAATAAAATTTTAATTTTGATTTACAACCCCCTCCTGATAATTTGAACTCTTATTAATATTAACTGTCGACTATTTGAAGTTTTCTTCAGTCCCTTGAATTTTAAGTCATTAGGGAGTCGATTGGATTTTTTATTAGAAGTTGCCATTGACAATGAGCTCGGGACAACAGTCTTTAAAAATAATTAAATCAAAGTAGAGAGCATCATATCTTTTAAATAGTATTTTATGTTGTATGCAGTTTATAAAATAACATTTCCACTTCCATTGCAAATTTTCCTAGAAGAAAAAAACTGCACAACAAAAAACGTTTGCCGTTGCTTGGAATATATTCTACAAAATATAAAAATCTAGCAAATCTTTAAAAAAAAAATTGTCGAGAATGTCATTTATCTGCGAACTCTTGTGGCAAGCATTTGCTGCAGCACCCTTTGCTTTAACCAGTCGAGTTGTTAAAGTAGCTGCAGCAGCCTCACTACACTGTTGTATTGCATTCAGCTATTGTTTTTGATTTACAATTGTACATTTACATTTGCTTAACAATTGGCAAAGGACTTCACTGGCATTGTTTAATGCTCTTATGCCTCTCACTCTTTTATCTGGTGACGATGATGCTGTTGCTGCTCTCCACCACTCACTGCATTACTGTTGGTGTGCAGGCATTAAAACAACAAAATGCCTCAACTCAACATATACAAAAACACATTTGCAGGCACACATACATACATACATGCATAGAAACGTATATTATTTTGCATACTTGCAACTCAATTATAAATGACCTTTTTTCCATAACAATTTCAAATATGCCACAAATGTAATTTAAACATTTTTCTCTTTTTTGTTGTTGTTGTTGTTATTTAACTGGTTTCTGCTAGCTATTCCATCACGTCACATGTTTACTGGGGAAAAAAACAAACATCTGAAATAATTTATGGTGCTAATGTTGGCATTTTAATATTTCATTTAAGCGGGGAGAGGAAATGCAGCACAATATAGTTTTACACACACACATACACACACACGCCCTCCCACTCAAACGGATATAGATTTCAGTGCATGTGAGAGAGAGAGAGAGGGAGGCCTGGTGTTTGCACAAAAACTTGTTGCATACTTTTAGCATTAATGGCAGCTACTTCAGATTTTGTGTTGCTTCCTTCCTATTCCGCCTTTCACTGGGTTTTTAATTTTCAAAAATATTACAGAAAATTTTGCCAAATGACTCAACATAAAAAATCACTCTCATTACAAAATATAGTTTTAAGCACAAAAACAAATTAAGAAAAAACCGATATAATAAATGAAAAATATATTAGAATTTGTTTCAGTTTTCAAAACGTAAAAAACGGAAATGATATGCTGCCATGAAATTACAGTTCTAATGAGTTACATCCGTTTGATTGCATATCCGATGGCTGCCTCCTCCCTCTCTTTTTGTAAGTATTTTTGGCTTTATGATTGCTTAATCATTATCGCTCGTTATTCTTATCAGACATCAAATAACCGCATTTTACTACCATCATGCAATTGGTAATTAGTGTTACAGTTGGGTTAATTTGTAGCCATTAATGAGTGCCTCTTTGTTGGTGCCGTAAATTGATAGAAAAGTTGGCAAAAATTCAGTACGAAAACAATAACAAGAAGAAGATTATGGATTACAACAGGTAAGAAAGCTATAAAGGCAATAAAATAAATGACTTAGAGGCAGCGGGAATGATTTAATTGCAATTATTTGAAATTAAAAAAATTAAATTAGGAAAATAATTATGGCACAGAACGGTTGCATTTATAACAAGAAAATAATTTAGACTTGAAGTGTATTTTAAAACTAAATTTGCAAACAAATTTGTTCTTTAACGGGCTGTCCATTTTTCGATTTAAAAAGTTAAGTTAAATTGAATAGAATTATGATTTCGATGAAAGTTTTATTTCATTGCAACCTTTCGAACTCTAGATTCTTTTTAAAGTATTTTCAAACAATTTTTTTTTACTGTATTTCTTCGCTACTTGACGACTGATGGCTTTCAAATAGGCCAACGTTAAGGGTAATCCACATAGACGGAGTCCCTAAGGTAGACCAATAAAAACGTCTAAAAGAGAATTTCCATATCTGAAACTTCACTAAATCCTTTATTAAAAATCCATTTGTTAATTATTATGCTGTCCCCATTTTTCTGAAATGTATTTCTTTAAAATATTCCAAATCTGAAATTTCACTGAAAATCCAAATTTTTTATTAAAAATCCAACTATTAAATATTTTGACTCTTGGGCGCCATATGACAGCCAAAGTCCCTGCAATCTTCAATAATTTTTATTTTCCCGGGCATTCCCATTCTTCTGAAATTTATTTTTTACAGAAATTCCAAATCTGAAATTTCACTAAAATTCACCATTGCAGCCGGCTAAAACTTAAAATTAAGAAATGTAAAAATTTAAGTAGGCAGCCCGAAAGACAACAAAATTCTGCATCGTATAGTGAAATTTCAAGCCTTTTGCTTGAGACTTGTCGTTTTGCGGCACAGTTAAAATCAGGAAAGTTGAGCAAATTGCATGCGCTTTTAATGAATTTTTACGATTTTGGGACATTTACAATATATATTTTTGTGGCTAAACGAATTAAGATTTTGCATTGATTTTTTTCTCTGCGAAAGGCTATATTATCAGCTGCTTATATTAATTTTTAGAAACAATTTATTTTAAATTTTTATGATAGGAAAATTTTTCGAAATGAAAAAAAAATTATTTTTTTTTTGTTAAATTTGTTGTAAAAAAATATCAAAAGGTTTTTGAAAGCGAGTTCCATCGAGTTCGTAAAAATGTTATAAAGGGTGTTTTTATAAGAGCTTGCTGATTTGAAATTTAAATAAAACACATGCCAAATTATGAAATGGCCAAAAAACATTTTTTATTTGGTAGATAATTTCTTGTCATTTAACATTTAAATATAATTTCGGGCATATGGCCACCACGACTGTTTTGCACAAAAGTCATTCTGGAGGTCCAATTTTCGACCACCTTTTCAAGCATTTGAGGGCGTATTTCAGCAATGACACGTTGAATATCCACGCAAACCAATGATTTCAGGTATCTCCACAAAAAATAATCGAGTGGAGTCAAATCATATGAACGCGGAGGCTAATTTACCGGTCCATTTCTCGAAATAATGTTGTCGTTGAAATGTTCTTTCAATAAGTCCATTGTCCTGTTGAAACCACATTTCGTTTACATCCATATCTTGAAGTTTTGGCACCAAAAATTCATTGATCATGATTCTGTATCGATTTCCATTCACGGTAACGCGTCGTCCTTCCTCATTTTTAAAGAAATAAGGACCGATGATTCCACCAGCCCATAGACTGCACCAAACAGTACATTTATCGGGATGCATTGGTAATTCTTGAACGGCGTGTGGATTATCTTTGCTCCAAATACGGCAATTTTGTTTGTTGACATATCCATTCAACCAAAAATGCGCCTCATCACTGAAGAGAATTTTGCGGTAAAAAATTTCCACGATTTGGAAGCGTTGTTCTGGAGTTAACCTGTTCATGATGATTTGCCAAACAATACTAGTAGAGACGTCACTTTAAACTGTCAAAACAGCTGTCAAACAACAGAGTGATTCGTATAAAAAAAATCAATGAGTGTTCGAACTCACGGGCGATGTGTTAACACCTTTTTGTTTATTTATTTTATATTAAACCCACAAAAAACAAAGAGAATGCAAAGCAACAGACACATACATTGTTATGTTTGTACATAAGCTACATACGTTGCTGTCTTGCTATCTCATTTTTATATATGTACGTATAACCACGTCACTATTCTCTTTGCTATGCATAAGACAAAACCGAAGATCAACATAAAACACTTTTTTAATATTACTCCAAATTAATACTCCGAATTAAAACACTTAAATCTCCGCTCGCCGATATCGGATCGCCTTAATTTTTGGCCTAAACTCTTCGTCGAAACCCGCACTAGCGTTTTAATCCAAAAATTAATAAAATCGGCTATGAATTTCCGGAGAAAATCGCGTGGGAAAATTATATGAAAATCGCCCAATAATCACTTTCAATACCGACTGCCAAGCAACGAACAAACACATACCTTACACTTGCGTATGTATTGAAACTGATAGTTTACTGCCCTAGAGGAGCGCGTATAGATGTTAACACATCAAAAAACTTCATAAAAAACACCCACTATAAAATATGAAATCTCTACTTTTAGACAGGAAAAAAAACCTGGCGCATTTTTGCGTCATTTGCTGTCGTCTTAATACGGCGTCGATGTCGTCATTCATAATAGGGGCGATAGTATTTCTTCCTATTTCCTATTTTTCATATGGTCACCCCATCAGCCGTTAAATGAAAAGAATAATTTATTTACAGAAAATATCGCAATTACAAAAAGGAATTTGTTCTGGAAAATTTCGACACCACCTGGGTAATTATTGAATGTCTAAACAATCTGGCATCAGAGGATTAAGAAGATTTTTAAAAAAAATTTAAAATCTTTTTGTTCATCATTTTAATTTATTTTGTTCATTATTTTAATATGTATGTATATATTGTGTTTCATACGACGAATTTTTACCAACGAATTCGTCGTACTGAACGAAATTTGTCGTTCGTCCCAGTTGTTTTCCTACCATTACCTTTTTTTTTTGTTCGTTCAAAACATGAATTTTATTAAATATTTGAGAGTTAAAAACGATAATAAGGCAAATCCTGTTATTAAACTCATATAATAATTAATAAAAAGCTTTAGTGAAAAAAAGAAGTTTTTTTCAAAGAAACTTATGCTTCATAATTAATTTCTTATTGCACCCCCAAATATATGCTACTCATTAGCCAAGAAATAGTTTGCAGCAAAGCTTTGAATTTTATTTCTACAGCCAACACAGTTTTATAAATAAATATGCTGCACCCGCTGCTTAAATTAGACAAACTAAATTCGTGGCAAAGTTTTTGTTTGTATTCGTAATCAAAAACTTTGCCAGCCACTTAAATTTTATTCTGTTAAATCATATTTTCAGCTACTCCTAAAAGTATGCACACCAAATATTTATGAATTTAATCTAAAAATCGCTAGGATTTATTTCAATTTGAGAAGACTTTCGTTTCTGCTTGGAAAAGATAGTTTCAAACAAATTATCATAAAAATGAGTGTGTAGCCGTCTGGTGGCATCTGTGGCAAGAGACAAACTTCTTGGAAATTTCCATAAAGCATCTTCAAAATATAAAACTAAAAACTTAATACAGAAAGAAATATCTAGATAAATAGAAGCAAAAGAAAAAAAAGTCCAGTACCAGTTTTAATATTTTAAGTACAATTCATTTCGCATTCATGTTTACAATTTTGAAAGGAATTCTTTTTATTTTTAATTTTTTGTTGCCTGAATTTTTCCTTTCATGGCAAATCCTGTGTCTGTGTGCAAATATTTCTGTGCCAGTTTTTCTTTTTTTTTTCTTTCTTTTTTTTTGCAATTTTACAGCTGATTAAAGCAGTGACTTGAAACGAATGAAAACTCTTGCAATCAGCCGTATCTCGTGTATGAATACGAACATGTACATATTCTTTAATGTCTTGCTTTTTTTCTTCTTATCACAAGAATTGTAAAGCAACAGCAGCAATAGAACGCTACAAACGTGCCGCACACATGCACAAACAGAAAGTAATATGAAAAGTGTATTAGGAACGAAATAAGAGCAAGTGATACCTGAAAAGAGGCGTTTTGTTTTGCTTTTTTATTTCACATGATTTTTAGCAAAAAAGCTACTTGACTTTGGCTTGTACCTGGCAGCTGGTATCGCCGAGGATGGCGTGCCGTTTAGGCGATGTTTCTTTGCAGCAGCAACAAGCCTACACACAATGTCTTCAAAGTCCTGTGTGTGTGTGTTTTTTTTTCATAAATAATTTATTTGCGAGTGTACTTCGAGTAGAAGTAGACGGCTGTAGGAATGCAAGTAGTTAAGCAATTTGTTGCAACCGAACTTCCTTTTAGTCATCCTGGTTGTTTCCTTTGTAAATATTTCTTTCTTTTTGGCTTCTTTTTTCTTGTACATTTTGTTCCATTTGCCGTTGCTTTAGCCCATAAATTACACAGCGAAAGATATAAAAATTTTATAAGTTTAGAATTACGAGTTCATAGTAAATCTTTAATAGAACAAAAAATAAACGGAAACCTTAAAAGTGTTTTTTTTTATATTAATATTTCAGTTGCAAGCAAAAAATTACATGCACGAGCTCATATGTGACCTTTTCTATAGAGCAAATGTGTCTTGTGTCAAACGTGTGCATCTGCTAGTTTTAGACAAAAACCCATAATCGAATCCACTAATATTACATTTCCCTGATTTTAAGTTTTTATCTGAAACTATTTAAATGGACTAGTTGGACCCAATTCCAAAATGAAGCCCTTTACTGTACGTTGTTAATGAGGTCCGCAAATAACTATATATTATGTAACCTAAAGGTGCGTTCACACGTGTCAAATATTATGGCAAATAACAATGGCCAGTAATGTCCACAAAGGCTACTCCCTCTATCCATAACCAGGTTTCCTAGTTTTGGCACAATGTAGGCGTCATTCCCTGAGTGCTGGTCTAAGACAAAAAAAAAAGCAATAAAAAAGGATTTATTGACTTAAATCGTTTCCAATAAGATTGGATCCCTATACGATGTTCAGACATGCACATTAATTAAGTGTAGTTAATGCCTTTATTGAGCTCAATTAACCATATAACCCATATCGTCCCAGAGATTTTTTTCGAATCAGTTTATGAAACTTCGTAGTTTAATGGTAATTTGGGTCCAGAAGATACGATTCAGATGTCCAAAATTTTTTTTTTATTTTCATTAAAATTTTTTTTAAAAATTTCATTAAAAATTTTTTTTAAAATTGTCATTAAACATTTTTTTAATATATTCATTAAAATTTTTTTAATTTTCATTTAAAATTTTTTTAAAAATTTTCATCAACATTTTTTTTTTAAATTTTCATTAAACATTTTTTTAAAAGTTTTTATTAAAAATTTTTTTAAAAATATTTTTCAAAATTTTCATTAAAAATTTTCATGAAAAAATATTAAAAAGTCTTTCCTAAACAGATAAAAAAATTTAAAATGCTTGAAATTTACTGTTCGAAAAATGGAACACTGGGACGAAATGGGTTAAATAAGTGATTGCTCAATTAACACTTAATTGCTATAAAAATCGAGTAAAATTAAAAATGCAGCAAAGCTACAAAGTTAGTCGAGACTTAGCACCTAAATTGTGGAAAAAGTAAAAAAAAACACTATAAACAAGATATGTCGAGCCATGCTAATGTTGAGTTATTGAAATTAAACTTATTAATTAAAAAAATTAAAAAGAAACAACAAAATAAGAGTCCAGATTTGGACTTGAAACTGTTTTTTTTTTATAGGGTCATTTAGGTGGCAAAGGGGGAGAGGGAGTATGACAGAGGAGTAGTAGGTTACGTCTCAGCATCGTCATTAAAGCTTAAAAATGTTTTAAGGAATTAAGTAAAACAATTTGTTAAATTTTTCCATAATTTTTGCACATAATAACGCCCACTAAAGGGGGCGGGGTCCAAAAATTATATTTTTTTATTTTATGGCTCCAAGATTAACCCGTTGGAACTTCTTTGACATAAAAATATATCATTTGCTTAACTAATTACAAAAAAAAAACAAAACACTTTACAAATAATGTTGTTTTTTAAAGGTTGATTTAGTTCTTCTTAGGGGAACTTTTTTCCCTCTGGTCCGATTCAGTCCATTTCCGAACTTAACCTGTGCTATGCTTTAAGATATATTTATACCAAATTACAAGAGTCTGGCTCTTTTAGTTTGAACTGAATCGTGATTTCCATAGAGGTACGGACGGACGGACTGATGGACATGCTCAGATGGTCTTAGGTTAGGTTAGGTTGAAAAGAGGGGCATAAGCATCCCAATCCGTCCTGGATTACACTTAGGCCTCATAGGCCTGTTGTGCGCTCTATAATAAGGAGTTCCCATTCTACTGTAGGGAGCCTCCACCGAAACCATGGAAACCTCTGAGTTTGATTACGTCAAGAACCTGCATATAATAAAAAAATTCTTAAAAAATAATTTGCAAATTGCAGATTTGAACTTGAGTCTAAATAAAACTTTTTATATTAATTTTGAATTAATAAGTTCGAAAAATAAAAATTTACATTCATGTTCAAAGAGAATAAAATGAATTTTAAACCGCCATTCTTTGAAAATAAAATTTTCTCATTTTGTAAAATAGTAAATTTGGTTTAAAATATATTCTTCCACATTCAAAGATCGACAGCAAACAGGAAAGAAAACAAATTGAATAGGGCCCAAATTGATGGTCTATCTTAATTTCCATGTAAGAGTTCGTTTCTGAGTACAAGAGAGATGAAGGGATAGTGTGAAAGAGAGAGAGAGAGAGAGAACAAGAAGTTTGTTAGTTGTTGCCTTTATTTATTAAACAATTTATAGTTTTTCTATTCTATTTGGAAATGAGTAGAGCATTTTCTTTTTCTCTTTTTTTTTTGTAATTTGTTTAATGTGACACAAGTTCGTGTTAAGACATTTTTTGTATTTGCATTACCGCTTAGTTACTAGTCAAACAGTCAGCCGTGCAAAACCAACAATTTCTTGCCAACACATTTGCCGTTATGCATGAACCTCCACCACCCCCTCCACCCCCTTTTCGGTGGGTCGGTACTTTAGTCGTTGAGTTAGATAGATTGTCATTCATCTGACTATTTATTGTATGACATGACAGCCAGTCGGTGGTAGGAGTTGTTAAGTATGACTGGCAATAGTTTTGCTACTCTAGTTAAACATTTCTCGTTTTCCCCTACTTTTTTTTTAGTCTTTCCAATTTCCATTTTCAATTTTCAGTAGTTTTTCTGTGGATGTTACCAACATCAAGCAATTCATGGCAACAACTTGGGGGCCACAATCTAAAGCAGGCATCTAGAAAAACTATCTGTGCATCAAGAAAAGTAAAACATGAACAGTTCGTTTGATAATTTTATGATAGAAAGAACAACAACAACAACAGCAACAGCAACAATAAGAAGAAGACTTATAGCAACAACAATAAGCACAAGTATGGGAAAGTATTGAAATAAATATTATAAAGGTTATTGCTTATTTTGTTGTTGCTGCTGCTGCGGCTGTTGTGGGAGCAAAAGGTGGGCCGCAAGGAAAGAATCACAAAAAAAAGAAGAAGATGTAAATGTGTTTGTGGTAAACGTGGTAAGAGAGCGAATATGTGTTCTTATTTGTTTATAAGATTTCATGAATATATAAACATGTAGGAGTGTGTTTGTGTGTGTGTGTGTGTGTTTGCAAGGCTGGGTAGGTGCAGTTGAATTTGTACAGCCTTCGGCTTTTGTTTTTTTTTTATCTTTGTTTCCCAAGTACTAGAAGTCTTTGAAAGTGTCAATATCGTGTTAAAAAGTTCTTAAAGTTTAGTTTCGTTTTTATAAATTTTATGGCTTTTTTATTATCAGTTTTTGCTTCTGCAATACTTTTTTAATAGCAGCATGTTCGTGTCATTTAAAAATCGTAAAATATTTCAACATTTTAAGGGAAAACAATGCTAAAGTACGAAATATCGAAATAAACATGTAAAAGATTTTATTGGAAGACGGACATATTATTTTTGATAGAATTTTGCAGAGATTTTTCAGAGATTCCCATGATGAAAAATGTGAAACGTTAAAATAAAAAAGACTTTATTATAAACTGTAACCCGTTTGCAATAGGTGATTACCAGCGATGGGTTTCAGTGACTTCTGATGTGTGATTCTTTGGGCAATTCATGGCATTCGGTATCGATTGAAATTTCCCACTTAAATTGTATTGTAATTTCTATCGATATCGCATGCGGTAATTTAGGAATGATGAATAACTTCATGCCGAAACTAGGAAAAACGATTATGCAAGGCCGACTGGAAAGAATAGTGCTTGTGGACACAGAGTTGGCAGCCTGGATGTCACCGATGCCCTTTAAAACGCGATCCCTTACATGAAACACACGTGTTGCAGCACGAACAGTACGAATATCAGATGTTTGTCTTACGTCGTTCTGAAAGAGAACTGAAGCACTTGAGTCCTTCATTTGGAAAAGATTGTTCCCTTTTAATACATTTGGCACACAATGCTTTTCTAATTACAAGGCTGCACTCTGCGGTAATAAAAAAAATATTTATGTACGGGGTCCGTTCAAAACCTTTTGGGAAATTTTTATTTATCTTAAAATATATATTTATTCTCCATTTTTTATTTTGATCCTTTCAAAGTGAACCCACTTAGATATAACACACTTGCATTACCTCGGAGCACTTTGGCTACACACTTTTTAAGACGCCCTTGAGCCGTCTCAGCGATTCGGTATTTATCTCCTCAATCGTCGACGAACATCATTTTGTCCGCTCATGGATGTCTTTAATCTTAAGAACAGCAATAAATCGCAATGGGTCAAATCTGCTGCATACGGTGGCTGAGGCATGATTGCGGTCTTGCCAAAGTATTAATTTTTTTTTTATTTTTTTATTTTATTTTGTTTTTTTTTCGTAGAAATTTTGCAATCTTTCAAAGAGTTTCACTGCTACATGCTTCATGCCGCAAATCTCCGAAAATATGATTCTTTGTCCCCGTTTACACTTGCAATTTTTCTTACAGCAATTTTTGAATATTTAGTGAGAAAGAGCGAGAAAGGAATACAAATAGTATATATTCCTATTTCAACACTCTCACACAAAATAAGAGTTGTTGCAACAAAAGTTGCATAGTGTAAACCGCGCCTTTAAATTGACTTATTCGTTTCCAACCTCACATAAATTTGTTAGACAGTTTTTTGCCATTCACTGTGCACTGATAGTTTTCTTTATTGTAATCTGATGTTTCATGGAAGGAAAAAAAACGTTCAAAGGAGATTCTCAACAAAATGATTTCCTTTGGGGGGAACAAAAATTTCTTGGGACCAACAACATCACCTGCTAATCACTATAGGGGTGAGTAGTTTCAGTTTCGCTGCTCACGATTCAATTTCCCGAGAAATTCAGAGTAAGAGATTTTATTTATTTGAATTAAGTCCAAATAAGCAACGATACTAAGCGGCAGGTGTTGCTCAGCAATAACTCTCAATTAACAATGTGAAAGCTTCTTTTAGAGGTTCAGGTAGGACCAGGCCTCAGTAGAATCTAATAGCTCGAGCTGGAGAGAAGGGGATAGTATTGAGAAGACAGATGGAGAAAGGTGAAGAGATAGAGAAGTTTTTGTAGCTGTTTTAACCTTTTACTTCGCCGGGTAATTTTTGCCACAGGACCGACGAAGGAGGGTGCTTGAGACATGATCAATCATGTCAACTGATGCCGATTATGTTCAGTGATCAGTGGCAACTAACAGAACCATGCACTAATGCTGATCGTAAAAATTCGACGCCATATTCATGACGTTGGCTGAAGTAATTAACATTCGACGCCATGTTAATTACTTCAGCCAACAGCACTCGAATAGGAAAGAACGAGAGAGGAATACAAATGCCATATATTTTTATGCCATTGCTTTGTAAAGCAATTGATCCATGTTTCATTCTAATTTATGTTTTAATAAATTCTAGAAAATTCATTATGCACAAAACCGCATTTTGCTGCCGAGATGTTTCCACAAAACAAAAACAGTTTAAGCATCTCTGGCTATAATCGTACCCTAGTCCCCTATTTATACAATTGTTTTCCCTTTCTTAGAAATCTCTTTATTACTCTTTATTTAATTTAATCGCAAGAAACAACTATACCGTCTTTCAATTTAATTTGATAGCTTTTCCTTTTATTATTCTTAATTTTTGTTAGAGAATTTTGCTCGTTTTATATTGAAAATGGCAAAGAATAGTTTGCTGAAAATGCGGTTGCTATTGTGCATTTCAATAGACAATTTTTTAATTTTATCATCGCTTTTGTCGTCATAAATATCATCATCATTATGACTATAATGTTGTATCAATGGTTCGCTCTCTCTCTCTCTCTCTCTCTCACTCACTCTCTCCATCTGTTTCCTTTTGTATTGCTGTTCTCTGGCAACACCGCTCCCTCTTCATCCTGTTTATAGCTTGTTGGTTTTTCGTCTGCGTTAATTTGTTTGTTTGTTTGTGTGTGTGTGTGTGTGTGTGTGTTTGTTTTGTATGTGCATGAACATAATTCTACACCCCCTAGTAAGCATTTTCATGTTTTTTACATTGTCTGCCCTGGTTCTCTTTCAGCATGTTTCATTTATATTTAATTAAAAAATCAATAGTTGACATGTTACAATGATTTTTGGGCTGTTCTTGTTCTTGTTTTTCTATTTTTTGTTTTTTATTTTTTATTTACTTTTTTAATAAATAATACAACAACTTTTATTCGAAATTTTGTCAATTATTAGCTTTTTTTCGTAACGAGCAACAAGACATGTATTTAATTTTCTTCATGTTCGAAAAGTAGTTTTCCCAGGAGTATGAGGTGTTTTTTTAACTGCATGAGAACTTCAAATGATACTACAAAGACTGAAATATTGCTGGAATATGGGTTTTTAATAAACAAGAATGAATATTTTATTATTCGAACCCTAAGATTAATTTAATTATTGAGATCTAAACTATTGCTTGGATTCAAGTTCAAATCCACTCATAAAAAAATTTTTTTTTGTTAAGAATTTGTATTTTTTTTTTAATCTTGGACCAGCACTTAGGGGATGACCCCTATATATGCAAATGCATTGGGCCGGAACTGAAAACGAAGGGATAGTATTGAGGGGCAGATTAGTAAAGATGAGAAGATAGACAGTTTTTTTTTGTTGTAGCTATTTCAATCTTTTACCTCGCCGGCTAATTTTTGCTACAGGGCCGACGAAGGTGGGTGCTGTTACTCTGCTTTTAGTACATGATAGTGTCAGTCGCTGTCAATTATGTTCAGTGACCAGTGACTATGCCTTCATCATTGAAACAGGTTGACAACAACTAACACAACCCATACACTAATGCTGATCAGAATTCGAATTTAGGATATTTTTTATAATCATCAAACTAACAGCAAACTATTTTGTATTTACCTATTTGCTAGTGAATACATAATTATCTTACAAAATAAGCCCCCTAAGATATGCAAAAGTATTTGGGCTGAAAACACTTTTTAGACTAGCGAGTTACAGAATACGACTGCGGCAGTGATTTCGATGCAGCTCATCGGTGTTCTTTGTTCTTAAGAAAATTTCGAATTAATAAAAACTCTTAAATAAAAAAATTTTCTGCTGCTTCGCGGATTTGAACTTTAGCCTGAATAATAATTGAATTTTTATACCATCCAAAATAGAATTGGAGGGTATATTCACTTTGTCATTCCGTTTGTAATGCAGCGAAATATCCATCTGAGACCCCATAAAGTATATATAGTATATATTCTTGATCAGTGATGAAATCTAAGACGATCTGAGCATGCCCCTCCGTCCGTCTGTCTGTGGAGATCACGATTCAGTCCAATCAAAAAGAGCCAGACTCTTGAAATTTGGTGTAAATATATCTTGAAGGATAGCACTGGTTAAAATCGGAAATGGGCTGAAGCGGGCAAGAGAGGAAAAAGTTACCCTAAGAAGAACTAAACCAACCTCTAAAAAACAATATAATTATAAAGTATTTTTGTAATTTTGTTAAGCAAATGATATATTTTTAAGTCAAAGAAGATCCAACGCGTTAAACTTGGAGCCATAAAATAAAATAAATTTTTTTTGGGCCCCGCCCCCTTTAGTGGGCGTTATTATATGCAAATATAGTGTAAACATTTAACAAATTGTTTTAGTTAAGCCTGCATTCCTTAAAAATAACATTTTTAAGCTTTAATGACGAAGCTGAGACTTAAACTGGTATTTATCTGCCCTACCACCTCCTCCCCGTTTGTCCCCTAAATGCCCTAAAAAAAAATTATTTTACATTTAATTATCCCAACATTTATTTTTAAAGTTTTATGGCAAAGGTGAAATGTCTCCCCCACGGCCCTTGCCAGAGAGACCTCGACAAAATACAGTTTCAATGCCCACCAAAAAGAATTGGTTGGACACAATAAAGTATATATATTCTTGATCAGTGATGAAGTCTGAGACGATCTAGCAATGCCCATATGTCCGTCTGTGGAAAACATGATATAGTTTATTTTTGGACCCCGCCCCCTTTAGTGGGCGTTGATGTATGATATTATATAAATTAACTCCGGCGCACCAATTTAAACATTTTAAAGTTACTTACTAAATATTTCGAGGGTATTTAAGGTTCGACCCGGTCGAATATAACTTTTTACTTGTTTTTATCACAATTTGGCAGACAATTTCGTGGTATTTATTTGTTAAATATAACTTTCGGCATATGTCCCGCTTGCCTACGATTTAATTGATGTCAACAACCAGTTCCAATTTTTAATACTATTTCCATTAAATCAGGAAATTCGGCGTCAATGTTGACTTGAATATTGGCTTCGAATGCTTCAAGAGTTCCTAATTTGCCATCGACTTTACACAGAACCATAATAAGTAGTACGGAGGCCAATGAACAGGGCCACTTGTGGAAATGAAATTGTCACCACATTAATTTTACAATAAATCTATTATTATTAAGCCCACTGTATGGCGCTTAATGTTGATACACCATCTTATTGGAATTAAATTTCTCTGAATTTTTGGGTGCTGTTGGCTGAAGTAGTAGAACACGAGGCTATGAAGCGGAGGGTACTGAGTTCAACCCCACGCTGAGTCATGAAATATTGTGTTGAATTCTTCTGATCAGCATTTAGTGCATGCTTGTGTTAGTTGTTGCCAACCTGATTCAATGATGGAGGCATAGTCACTGGCCACTGAACATAATTGGCAGCGACTGACACGGTCGTGTACTAAAAAGCAGAGTAACAATATCCTCCTTCGTCGGTCCTGTAGGAAAAAATTAGCCGACAAGGTAAACAGGTTGAAATAGCTACAAAAAATTCTCTATCGTCCCATCTTTCTTCATCTGTCCCCTCAATACCATCCCCCCCCCCTTCCTAGTTCCGCCCTGAGTGCTGGGCCCAAGAAAAAAAGTTTTCTCTGATTTTTTAGCTGATTAATTTTTGGAAACATAAATTAAGTCAGCATGGTTCTATAGCGCTGGACATTCACTGTAAAAGCAGCTGTTTGCTTGTTTGCAAAGAAATAGGTACCGATGATACTTGCAACGTCGGTAGGCACCTCTATTTGTCCTGATAATGGGTTTGAATCTAGAGGAGTAAAATTAGTGGGAAAACGATCAATAGCTAGACGAATTTCTTGCTCACTGTAGCGATTATGTTGACCGTAAAATGATCGCAAACAGATTTTCTTATAAATTGTTTTAATTAAATTTTTCAAATTTGGAAGCGTTATTCTGTAATTAAACGATTCATGATCACTTGCCAAATCATCTTAATAGAAATGTCAATACAGTTTGACTTTGTCATCTGTCAAAACTACTGTTATCGATATCGATAGTTATCATGCATCTAAAAATCACTAGATAGCTGAAGTAAAAATATAGTTCTGCTATCCCATAGAAGTCTGAATGAGGAAGAGAAAAAAGCTTTGAAAGAGTAGAAGAACGTCAGTGATTTTGTTTGCTGGACTTATGATCGGCGTTATTACCAAGATTAAGCCATTCATGGCTGCCAGCAAAAGAGTGTTAGCATCGCCATTATCCGTTCTATTCAATCGCGATTATCCGTTCTTTAACGGCCCTGTAGCAAAAAAAAAAAAAAAAATTCGCCGGCGAAGTAAAAGGTTGAAATAGCTACAAAAACAACTGTCTATCTTCTCATCTTTCCTAATCTGTCCCCTCAATACTATCCCCTCGTTTTCAGTTCCGGCGCAATGCATGGCATATATAGGGGTCATCCCCTGAGTGCTGGTCCAAGATTTAAAAAAAAAATTCGATTGAAGTTTTCTGTTTTTATTTTCATATTAACGTTAGTTAACTCCATTCCTAGTTTTACTTCAAAATATCAAGTGGTTGCTTTAATAATCTGCCGCAATATTTGATTTATTTTATTTTATTATTTTACTTTATTTTTCTAACATAAAAACCCATTTATTTCACTTAAAATTGTTCGTTTTTAATTTTCTTTTTACAAGAAATATTTAAATAATGCCAAAAAAGTTCAGGCAACTATTTTTATTTAATTTGCCTTTAACAAGATTAAAAAAGTTTGTTAAAAAGCAAAATGTTGTAGTCGTACAACATTTTTGTCCACCATTTTAGGTGTCACTTAAATTGTAAGCGAAAAGAAAGCAAATGCCATTATTTGTAAACGTTGCATAGTTTTAAACGAAAATGAGGCACAAATAGTGCAGTTGCCACAAATAAAAAAATATTTGCTGTTTTGGTTTAATATAAACATTTTGCTGTCGTCTAGTTATTACCTTGCAAAAATCTATTTTGCGCTTAACTTTTACAAAGAATTTTTTCTTTTTTTTCAAATTTATCTATTTCAGTGGTGGCCTATTTAAAGTGTTTATTTGTGTGTATGTGTGTGTGCTTGCCGATGGTACAAACAGTTGCAGGTATGTTTTTATTATTATGCAGTAGCAACAGCAGCAATTGTTGTAGTTTTATTAATAATATTGAGCAAAATAGTTTCTTTGCAAGTCTTCATTCTTAAAGAAATATTTGACATTCGCATGAAATCTGAAAGCTGAGATTCTTGCAACACGATTTAGTGGAATTTTTCTTGCAAACATTTTAATAAGCCTGGCTAAATAGAGGCAGGGACAGGAGAAAAAATTCAAGATACCAAAAAGAAAAAAGAAAAAGATCAATCATTGGAAACGTGTGAGTAGTTAAATTTCGAAATTTCTAACCCTAGACACAAACCAATGACAGAGCTCTGTTAGCATGTTAACATAGTGCTGTTAAGTGGACTTGTATCCAACTAGCTCATTCGCTCAGTTTTGACAAGAACCTCTGATCAAACCCATTTAAATTACATAGGTTTGATTAAAGGTTCTTGTCAAAACTGAGCGAATGAGCTAGTTGGACACAAGTCTACTGTTAAGCACAAAATATTTGAGTGTATGTATTCCAACTGGAATAATGGCCATTTTTCTGTATCAATCTTAAAAAAAAAAATTAACGGAAGAGCCAACTAGATCCTTAACTTTCGAAATATATTAAAACTTTTGTATATATGCCGATAAACTTAGAGTTTTTGCATATACAACTTTTAAAATTCTATAGAAGATAATCCAGGATCCTAGGAAAACGAGAATATGTGAGCAAGTACATTTGATTTTATTTTGTAACTCTTATGGTCCGCTAACACGTTCAATTGCCTAAAATCTTTAACAGCTGGATTGTTAATAAAGAAATTTGGGATTGAGTGAAATATCATATTTGAAAATTTTCTAAAGGATGAATTTGTGGAAAATGCGAATATGTGAACTACTAAAAATTATTAAATGATATGAAAATAGACTTTTCTTTCGCTGATGGCGGTAATATTTTCCATTCATTTTCATTCACCAAAGGATTAGGGGGGAATTTTTTTAATACTAGAGCCTAAACTCAGGGCTGGACAACTACTGATGCAATGCATTGCACCGACAGCATGAAGACGAATGAGTGGATGGTGTTGAGAGCACCAATAAAATATTTAACTTATTTAACACTAATGCTAGGAACACAACTGCGACGAACGACGAATTTTTGGTCGCGAATATTCGTCGCCAAAAATAAAACATATTGGTGTATATGAAAATGCACACAATCGTGGCGTTGGGCGAAATTCGTCATACTCAGCGAAAGTTGAAATAGATTTATTTCTAATTGTTTCGTCAGCGAACGACGAACAAAACAGTATCAGCTGCCCAGGTTTCAAATACTCAAACTGGTTTTTTATAGAACAACATAGTTCATTACTGTAATGTTGCATGTAGCACGAAAATTTTTAGTGCATACTAAAAATGCATTCACCAATTCACAAAAATGTATCATTCGGACGACTTTTTATTAATTTTGAACACTTTTTATAATATATTCTTTCTTCCCATATCCTACTTTTTCATATGGTCACTCCATCAGCTGTTAAATGAAAAGAATAATTTATTTACAGAAAAAATTTTTCGAAAATAATTACAAAAAGGAATTTGTTCTGGAAAAAAAATGGACACCACCGGGGTAATGAATGTTTAAAGAATCTGGCATCAGAAGACTACAAAGATTTTTAACAAAATTTAAAATTTTTTTGTTCATTATTTTAATTTATTATTATGTTTCATACGACGAATTTATAGAGCGAATTTTTACGAACGAATTCGTCGTGCTGAACGAATTTCGTCGTTCGTCCCAGTTGTGTTCCTACCATAAGGCCGGATTTTTGGGATCTCAGTTAAACTAGGTTTATTTAATCTGAAAACACACTTTTGCCGCTATTATCAAGTTTTTATACAAAATTTTGATGGAACAGCTTAGTTTTCCTTAAAATGTGTGTCTTTCAAAAATATGAAATATGTTTCAATTACAAACAAAACAAAAAATCCGTTTCATGTACCCCAAAAAGTTCTAATTGACCAACCGTAGAATCGTTTTTTAGATTTTGTTGGTTTTTAATACCAGTTTACTTCTTTCTGATATATAAAGTAGGTATAATTCATCATAAGAATCAAAAATAACAAATAAAATGGCTGCTTTTATGAATCAGAAAATGTCGACTTTCAAACCCTGGAGCCGAATTTTTAATTTTTTAATACTAATTTAATTTTTTCTGATATTTAAAATAGTTTTAATTCACTAAAAACACAAAATTTGGAATTTATGTATGTACTGTTATGTACCAAAAATATTTCGATTTTCCAACCCTGGAACCGAAGTTATAATTTTTTGATACTAGCTTAATTTTTTTCTGAAATATCTAATAGGTTTAATTCACTAAAAGCACAAAATTTGGAATTTATGTATGTACTATTATGTACGAAAAATATTTCGATTTTCCAACTCGGGAAGCGAATTTTTATTTTTTTACCAATGCAATTCTTAGTGAGGTGTAACATAGTTTTACTTGACAAAAAAATTAAAATTTTTAAACTTTTTGGTCACTTTCATGTACCATAAAATATTTCATTTGTCCAACCCTGGAGTCGAAATTTTGATTTTTTTAAGATTTTAATACCAATTTTGTTCTTTCTGAATTATAAAACAGCTTGAATAAGCAAAAAGAAACAACGTCAATTGCCTTTTTGGTTATTTGATGCAGAGTATATATTTTAATTTCCCAACCCTGGAAAGGAAATTTAAATTTTCTTTACCAATGCAACTCTTAATGAGGCATGAAATAGTTTTATTTAAGAAAAACTTAATATTTGTAACCATTTAGGTCATTTTTATGTACCACAAAAAAATTTCAATTTCCCAACCCTGGAAGCGAAATTTAACTTTTTTAAAATTGTTTTTATCAATGCAAATCCTCATGAGGTATAAATTAGTTTTGTTTAAGAAAACCCCGAATTTTGCAACCATTTCATGTACCAAAAAAAAATTTTATTTTTCCAACCCTGGAAACGAAAATTTAATTTTGTTTTTTTTTTGTCAGTGCAACGCTTTTTGAGGAATAAAGTAGTTTTACATATTTAAGAAAAATTGCAAATTTTTTACCATTGTAATAACTTTCATGTACCATAAAATATTGCACTTGTCCATCCCTGGATTCGAAATTTTATTTTTTATTTTTGAATTTTTGATACCAATTTTGTTCTTCCTAAATTATAAGACAGTTTTAGTTAACAAAAAACAAAAAAAAAACATCAGTTGCCTGTTTGATTACTTTCACGTATGAAAAAAAATTCAATTTCCCATCCCTGGAAGCAAAATTTGAATTAAAAAAAATTTTTTTTTTTTGGCCAATGCAAATCTTTATGACGTATAAAGTGGTTTTGTTAACGAAAAACTTGAAATTTTTAACAATTTTAGTTACTACATGTACTACAAAATACGGAATAGGCAGAAAAAAAAATTTTAATTTCCCATCCCTGGAAATTTTTTTTTATTTTTTTAGTTTTAAATAGACCATTGAGGCTCCCCAAAGCACGAAATAGGTTTAATTTACAAACAATAAAAAAATAATTGATTTTTGGTATAAATTTTGCGTCGAGAAATAAGTGTAAGCCTTCCAGCTCTGGAACCATACTTCGGATGTTTCTGAATTTCAATAGTACTCTATTTAAGTTCATTTCTAATCCATCGGTCCAAGAACGAAGTCTCTAGCTCTTCTGGGGCATTGGGAAAACCGATTTCACGTACAGACGGACGGACAGACGGACATCGCTCAATCGTCATCGCTATTCATAAGGATCCAGAATATATATACTTTATGGGGTCCCATGTGCATATCAAAGAAATTACACACGGAATGACAAACCTATATATACCCTTTCACTTTTTTGTGAAGGGTACAAAAAATCGCAGTTTGCTGGAAAGATCAGAGTTTCAGACTTCGTTAAACTCTAGGTTTAAACTTAAACCACCTCTCAAAAAGCCGACATAAGTGCCTCATGTAGAGATTTAATCCCAGGAGCTCCAGCTTCATCTGCAGGAACATTTTGATTTTTGATCGTAAAGTATACTTTATTTTTGATCTTAAAGTATACTTTATGTTGACTATGAATACTAGAGAGTTTCAGTCCCCACACAAAACAGGTTGTGCCAATCACCCGCTAGCAGGAAAGATTAGTCAATAAATTTTCTAAAAGTGGGAAAATTGTTTTGCTATGCCCCCAAATACAGCACTTTTTTTATATAGCGCCGCGATTTAAAGTCCGTCCTCTACATTTCGTATATCGTTATCCATGGCTTCATTTTATCCTTAGGTGACTTTTTGAAATGATTTCAAATTAAAGATTTCATATATGATACATGGGATACTTCTTCCTTTTTTTTTACTTGGCATGAATGTCCCACTAAAACTTAATGTAAAATTTGTTTATGACTGGCAAAGAAACCCTTCTGAAACTTTGTGAGTCCAGCTTTTTAAATGCTAATATTTTTTCTTCAATAAAAATTACATCACCCTTTTCATTCTGATCGACTTATATCTATATGTAAAAGAATAAAAATGGTTATATTAAAAACCGGGCATACTAGATTTTAGACGAACCACCTTGCAACCCAGGGAAGGGTCCGATGTATCATATATGAAATCTTTAATTTAACGACAGATCAAAATGCAGCCATAATCTAGCCATGAACAATGATATACAATAGGATGAAAACGGACTTTATATGGCGGCGCGATATAAAAAATATATAAAAAGTGCTGTATTTGAAGGTGCGACAAAAAAGTTTTTCCACTTTTAGAAACTTTAGTGACTAAAGGCTGACTTTGGCATAACTTTTTTTCTCGAACCGCTCTAATGAATGCCGTTTCTTTCAAAACTATTTCTTTCAAATTTAGCAAATATTTTTATACCCTCCAAAAAAGAATCAGTCCAAACGAAAAAAGCTAGACTCTTGAAATTTGGCATAAATATATTTTGAAGCTTAGAGCAGGTTAAGTTCGAAGATGGGCTAAATCGGGCAAGAGGGAAAAAAGTTCCCCTAAGAAGAACTAAACAAACCCAGAAAAAACAACATAATTTTTAAAGTTTTTTGGTTATTTTGTTAAGCAAATGATATATTTTTATGTCAAATATGGTCCAACGCCTTAAACTTAGAGCCATTAAATAAAATAAAAATATTTTTTGACCCCGCCCACTTTAGTGGGCGTTATTATAGGCAAAAATAGGATAAACATTTGACAAATTGTTTTACTTAAGCCTACATTCCTTAAAAATAACACTTTTAAGCTTTAATGACGAAGCTGAGACGAAACCTGGTACTACTCTGCCCTACCCCCTCCTTCCCCTTTGCCCCCTAAATGACCCTACCAAAAAAAAAAAAATTTTTTTTAAATGACCTTATCAAAAAAAAGAAATTTTAATTTTGTATATAATTATCCCATTTATTTTTAGAGTTTTATGACAAAGGTGAAATATTTCCCCCACAGCCCTTGCCAGAGCGACCCCGCCAATATACAGTTTTTATACCCTCCAAAGAGAATTGTGATGAAGTCTAAGACGGTCTAGCAATGCCCATACGTTCGTCTGTGGAAAACATGATATTGTATATATTTGAACCCCGCCCCCTTTAGTGGGCGTTGACGTACGATATTATATAAAGGAACTCTGTCCCACCAAGTTAAACATTTCAAATTCACTTACTAAATATTTGGAGGGTATTTAAGATTCGACCCGGTCGAATATAACGTTTTTACTTGTTTTTAATAATTTTTCGTTATTTGGAATTTATGTTTTTAGGTGCACTTTTCTATACTTTTTATTGCCGCCTTTCGACTTAAAATCAATGACGACGGTATTTGGTGTGGTAAACGCATTCTATAACGCCACTAAATCTTTTATGGCTTTCAGGTGTTTAAAGTGTTTGTGTTTTACGTTTGCTGTGCCCTCAAAGAAATCAATTTTTTTCCTCCTAAATTCTTTTTTATACTTCATTGAAAAATCTTATACATTTTGATATTTTTTATTTGTAAAGAGTTTTTTATGAGCTTTTTACTTTCTTCTTAAGAATTTTGCTGCTTTCATTTATTTTGCGCAACAAAAAAAAAAAACAAACGAAAGAAAAACATGCTGAGGACATGGAATAAGTAAAGGTAGCATAGATTTCTTGGTAATAATTTAAACGTAATCATATGTCTTTGTTAAAAAACAGAATTTGCAATAAATGCCAAGAAAGAGAGAAAGCGAGAGTTGAGGGAAAGGAGGCAGTTTTTCAAAACCAGCAAAATTTATAGCTCCCAATGGTCAAGACAGTGATTTATGGTCACATGTCAGTTGTAAAATATCAAAATACCAAAGGAAATAGTGAAATATAAAAAAATAGCAACTAATTTGAATAATTAAAATTTATATTGGCGTAATATTTACACTGTTTCTGTACAACAACAATAAAATATGCAAACAGAAATAAACAACTGGAAAGGTTTGCACACCAACACACACACACACACGCTCTTTCTCTTTAGTCCTCTGTGTAATTTAAATATCATATACGAGTACAGGCTTAAGGCAAAGGAAACCAACTGACTAACGGCATTTGTTTTGCATTTAAAAATGTTGAGTGGCATAAATATGTTTTACTTCCGTTTTAGGTGTAAAAACGTTTACTATTTTATTTGCAACAATTTTTTTTTACGACCCATTGTTTGGAATCCTCCTTTTTTTTCTTTTCTTGAGCAATAAATAAAATTGTGGTATGCATTTTATGTTGTAGATGGCATAAATAACAATGGCTTTGTGGCTTAACAAAAGTGTATTTTCCGATTAAGTGCTAAAAATGAGACACATATTATAATATGTGGGGGGGGGGGGCTTTGTAATATAATGACAGGCTTTCTTATCTGTGCCAAACACTTACCACTTGATTTACTACTTTGAAAGCCAGCAAATCAAATGAAATTTGATGGCACTTGAAAAGTCTACTTATCTAAACGCAAGTACTTGTAGTCGTAACTTTTATGACCTTTTTAGCAACTCTTACAATTCAATTTTTCCTTTCTTTTATGAAATTTAAAATATAAAATATTCCTGCCTACCATCCTAACCTTGAGACATGTCCTATAGCAGAAAAGAGAAAAAACACACACACACACACACACGTCTTGTTTGTGAGTAAAGGCACACTTCCTTATACCAGCAAATAGCAAAACCAAAACAAAAACAACAAAAAAAAATATTGATAATTATGATTAAATAACTTGTTTATGGAACAAATAAATTTCTAAAAGGGTCCCCAACAAGATTAGAAAAACACTCACACCCACAGTCACACTCTCAGGCACAAATGCATATACTTTTCCATGACGATATCGGAAAACCCGATACAAAGAACTAGAGAAAACTAAAAACCTTAATTACAGTATTAAATACAATTTATAACAATTTAGTCGTATAATGTCATAAGTAATATTGTTTAACAGTTTGTTTTTTTTTTTACTTTTCCTTTTCCTCTTCCTTTTTTATGTTGTAATAAGAAATTATAAGCACAACAACAACAACAAGCACACACAAACCTTTTACTAATTATTTAACGAATCGATAAATTTTGTATGACACCAGCTATTAACAGCAACACTGCAAACCAATTTCATATCAAATACTCAAAATCAAACAACATCCAATCGTAGTTTCTCTCTTGCAGGAGGCGACACAACACAACACAACACAACCAACAGAACAAACAATCAGTTTAAATCGAAAACGAATTATAATACAAAAGTACGAGCACATGAAAAACTAACCAAACGAAACGAAATTTAATGAAAGCAATTTACTGTAAAATGGATTAGAATCAGTGCCAGTTTGATGTATTTATTTTCATATTTCCAATACACTTTCGTTTATGAGAAGAAAAACATAAAATAAAGAAAGAAAAACTTACATGAACTTGATTACGAACATGTCGCAATGCATTTAAATGTGAATAACATATATCACACAAATTCAAATACAGTGGGGGACAAATAAAATGGGACACACAAATTTTTAATTTTATAACCCAATTGATTGATATTCCTAATTATTTGAGGCTTAAACTGTTTATACAGTCGACTTTAGCCCTTTCGCCCCCAAAGTTTCTTATAAGCAACTTTGATTTTTAGGTACCGTTTTATTTCAAACAATTGTAACTAACTCATGAAAGTGCACATAGAGTTGGTTGATTATAGTTCTTAGAACTAAAAAACAAAACAAAAATTAGAAGCAGCGTCGCGATCAACATAAATACAATTCATTCTTTGACGTGAAGTCCAGGAAAACGCAGGTGTTGAAATTTTAGTGCAAAAAGTAAAAAATAAATAAAAATACTTAGAAAATATAATTTTAAAAAATAAGTACGCAGTTTTAACAATTAAAGTTGTAACAAAAAGTTAAAAAAAAAAGAAGTTAAAAAAGTTGCATTGTTACGGAGCAATATTTTTTTGTTTATTGAAGTTGCTTATAAGCAACTGTGGGCAACGGTGGTAGTAAAAACATTGATATCGCAGGCATGGCCAAACCACGCAAAGGACTTTGTGAAGCAGATATAGAGGCTGCCCTGAAGTTTGATTGGGACGAGTCTGCTGATGAGGAGTGTGAAGATGATGAGGCAGAATTTTTGGAGAAAGGGTTAAAAGAAATTTTGGAGAAAGGTGAGGAAATGGAGATTGACTTACTAGAAGTTATCGCCACTGAAGAGAATGCCGAAGAGTATCCAGAGAGGCCTGAGCGTTTTGTGGAATTTGTAGAATTGTCTACGTTGCGATGGAGGAAAAAACAATTTGATCCAAAAGTTGATCTCTCTGACATGCTAATGGAGCTTTATAAAATTAATCATCGCTCTGCTAAATGGTACATGCGAATATATTACTGGGCTTTGGGAACGGCAGTAACCAATTCGAGGCTTTTGTATCGCAAGCACCTCAAAATGGTGGACCCGAGCGCAAAACATATTCCACTAATAAAATTTCAAATGGAAATAGCGAATGAGTTGCTAAATGCTGCATCATCATCCTCGGGTTCAGTACAAAGGAAAAGCAGACGACCCAGTGGAAATACTTTCGAACAAGAGAAAATAAGTTCAGCACAGTCGTCTCCGTCTACTCTTTCGTCTAGTTCCAGTTCCAAGCGCCATACAATTAATCATGATCCTCCGAATTCGAAGAGATACGATAAAAGCGGCCATTGCTTGGAATGGGGAGGAAAAGGCCGATGCCGCCTATGCAAGACGGAAACACCCCTCTCAAAATGTGTAAAATGTGGTGTTCACCTATGTTGCAATACCAGTAAAAATTGTTTTGTAGAATATCATACCTAGTTTATTATAATGCCAAAAAGGATTCTTGATTAATAAATAAATAATAAAAAAATATTATTTTTTCATTGCCAGTAAATAGTTCCTCAACGGGCCCAAAGTTGCTTATAAGCAACTTCCAATATCTAGTGACCCGATAACTCCAGAAGTCCGAAATCTTCAAAAATCCTTAATTAAGATCTACTAACCAAGGAAATCATAAAAAAGAATTTTTCCGACAGTTGGTTCAGGAGCGGGGCCGAAAGGGTTAGATAATTGAACATTCGAAGGACCAGAGAAAAAAAAAAGCTTCACATAGTTCAGAGTTCATTTTAATACGACTTCAAATGATCAAGGAGGAAATGAAACAAAAATACAAATAGGCCAGAGTTTATAGAAAAAGTAAATTATTTTGCAGTTTCTCCTTCGCAAAACCATCTGCCTCAAGCACTAGTTTAGGTTAGGTTAAAAAGGGCTGCCCATACTAAGCGAGAGAACACCTAGAGGCCATAAAGACCCATTGCGATGCCCAGAGGACTACACCCTTTCACAATGAAAATCTATACTGACTATTTTTCTTCTTCAACGAAACAGCTCCTGCAGCGAGCATCATGGGGAAAGCCCAAACGCTCTGACATGTTCCCAATTACGCAGTGCCCCATCAAGACTACTACCAGGAGTGCCAACGACTTCTTCCCAAAAGTTAGAAGCTGTCCAGTCCTAACTCTGCTAAGTGAGGGCCATAGAGTTTTGGAGACTCTACAGGTGGTAATTGTTGACCACCTGCCCACTCCTCCAACTGAGGGAATGTCAATATCCCTGCGTGAGACTGCTTCATCCTAGGCCGAACCTGCTCTTGCGCATTCATCCGCCATTTCATTTTCCTGAATGCCTTCATGCCTTCGAACCCAAACTATCTTGACGTCATGTCTTTTAAGTCAAGCTAGAGGTTGACTTTAGCATTCCCGAATCCAGAGCTCTAGTTGCTGCCAGACTATCCGCACAAATGTGAATAGTTCTGGCCTCCAAACTGAGCCCATTAATTCTTAATGCTGCCTCGGTAATGGCTTAAATCTCTGCCTGGAAAACTGTTGGGGTATCAGGTAGCCTGAGTGATACCGAAAGACCGAAATCCTCGGAAAATACCCCCAACCAGTGCCAGTGTCCATTTTCGACCCGTCCGTAAAAACTAAATTGCATTATTTCGAGTTGCAGAGCTTTCCATCCAGTCTTTCCTCTCAGGGTAATCCGACTGCGAAGGGTCTGTCAAAACTCATGACGGGAGTCAGATAATCAGTTTGCCTCCCCAGGACCTGTCCTCCTACCTTTTGTACGGTCATGCCTGAAGTTGCCTAACTCAATGAGCCTAAGGGCAGATCTTGCAGATATGTACTTGATATAGACCTCAAGGGGAGCTAAATGAAGCCTTGTCTCTAGACTGGGCCTGAGGGGGTGATCTCATTGCGCCAGTTATAGCAAGACTTGCTAGCCTTTGTGCCTTGCCCGGCAAGCACTAAGTGACACAAAAATAAAGAAAAAACAAAAATGAATTTTTAAAATTTAAAAGCGAAACTCAACAACAGTCTCAACACAGCAACAAGCAAGTCGAAATTGTGTCACATGCTTCCTGTTTTAGGAGTGACATAGAAATTCTAGCGAAGGATGTGAATTTTGGTTTCTATGTTATTGCTTGATTTGTGTAACACAAAAGACTGCATAATAAGATCATTCAAATTATAAAGCATGGAAACAAAAAATTTTATACTCGTACAATAGCTCGTCGCAGCTCAAGATGCAATTCAAAGTACGAGGGCGGATCAATAAGTCCGTGACGTTTTGAATGAAACACTTTCTCTTTTTTTTTTGCAAAACAAAAATTTATTTTTCAATATAATCTCTTTCTAACTCAAAACACTTAGTCCAACGTTTCTCCAGTTTTTGTATCCCTTCCAAAAAATAGGAGTTTTCGAGGTCCTTAAAATAGTCAATGGCTCTCTTTCCATCGAGCCATTTCTTTAGGCTTATAAATAGAAAGTAGTCACTAGGGGCTAAATCCGCAGAATATGGCGGATGAGGTATCAATTCGTAGCCCAATTCATAGAGTTTCGCCATTGAGACTGCACTCGTGTGCACCCGTGCATTATCTTGATGAAAAATAACTTTTTTCTTGGCCATATGGGGTCGTTTTCTTCCTAATAAGTTGGCATAATATTCGCCGTTTATTGTTTTGCCTTTTTGAAGGTAATCGATGTGGATTATCCCGCGTTTATCCCCAAAAAATTGTTGCCATCACCTTATTGGCCGACAAACTTACCTTGGCCATCTTCGCAGCAGGTTCACCCGGAGAAACCCATTGTTTAGACTGCTGCTTAGTCTCCGCAGTACAGTAATCGATCCATGTTTCATTCACCGAAAAAAGTCATTCGGCTTGCGGTTAACCAACTCCAAACAATGCTTTGAAATTGCCACACGTTTACGTTTATGGTCAATTGAGAGCAAACGCGGCACCCATCTTGCAGACAAGTTTCTTAAATCCACCTGATCATTTAAAATCGAAACCACTCTGCCATATGATAGGCCTATGGCATCAACAATCTCACGCCCTTTTAATCTTCGATCGGCAAGCACCATATCGTGGATTTTTTCGACATTTTCGGGTGTACTGACGGCCAATTGAGGCCGTCCAGAATATTCAGCGTCATTTGTACTGGTGCGACCACAACGAAAGTCAGTAAACCACTTCTTTACCATTGAAATCGTTGGTGCAGTAGTATTTATCGAGCTTTTCCTTCGTTTGATTGACGGTTTTTATTTTTTCGTAAAAAATAATGTTTAATAAGCACTCGAAATTTACTTTTTTCCATTTTTAGAAAAATGCACGAGGTTTTGTGTTTTGAACAGCTGTTAAGCGCTTAAAATTTGCTAGTAGTCTATTAACAGATGATACTTAATGGGCACAGTGTTGCATTCCATATAACTACGAGGGAAGTTCGAAAAGTCACAGACTTATTGATCCGCGAACTAGTCAAGGCACCAAATTAAATGGATTATTTTTTTAATCTATTCAATTCTAAGATGCCTGGGAATTGTTCAAATTATTGAGATGTTCAAATAAATCCTGTCATATATCTTTATACCCTCCAAAAATGAATTGGAGGATATATTCACTTTGTCACTCCGTTTGTAACGCAGCGAAATAAGACTCCATAAAGTACATATATATATATATATATATATATATATATATATATATATATATATATATATTCTTGATCAGTGATGAAATATACGACGATCTGAGCATGTCCGCCCGTCCGTCCGTCCGTCTGTGGAAATCACAATTCAGTCCAAACGAAAAGAGCCAAACCCTTGAAATTTGGTATAAATATATCTTAAAGCCTAGCACAGGTTAAGTTTGGAAATGGGCTGAATCGGGTAAGAGGGAAAAAAGTTCCCCTAAGAAGAACTAAACCAACCTCTAGAAAACAACTTAATTTTTAAAGTTTTTTTTTTTTTGTAATTTTGTTAAGCAAATGATATATTTTTATGTCAAAGAAGGTCCCACTCGCTAAACCTGGAACCATAAAATAAAAAAAAATTAGTTTTTGGACCCCTCCCCCTTTAGTGGGCGTTATTGTATGCAAAAATAGTGTAAAAATTTAACAAACTGTTTTACTTAAGCCTACATTCCTTAAAAATAAAATTTTTAAGCTTTAATGATGGAGCTGAGACTTGAACTGGTATTTCTCTGCCCTCCACCTCCTCCCCCTTTGCCCCCTAAATGACCCTATAAAAAAATTATAACAATTAATCATAAATTTTACAGTTAATTATCCCAAACATGTACTTTTTAAGTTTTATGGCAAAGGTGAAATGTCTCCCCCACGGCCCTTGCCAGAGAGACCCCGACAAAATACAGTTTTAATACCCTCCAAAACGAATTGGACCCCATAAAGTATATATATTCTTGATCAGTGATGAAGTCTAAGACGCTCTAGCAAAGCCCATACCCTTCATCTGTGGAAAACATGATATATTCTAGTTTTGGACCTCGCCCCCTTCATTGGGCGTTGACATATGATATATAAAAATTGTGTAAATATTGAACAATTTGTATTCCTTAAGCCTAAACGAATCTGAGATGTTTTCTGATCTTGCAGAGGTGCAACGTCTCCCCCACCACCCCTCCCGTAATGACTGTCAAAATAGAGATTTAAAATTGGCTACCGAGATGTCTTAAAGGAACTCTGTCCCATCAAGTTAAACATTTTAAATTTACTTACCAAATATTTGGAGGGCATTTTAGGTTCGACCTGGTCAAATATAACGTATTTACTTGTTTTTTTTGTAAATTTTTAATAAAAAGGCTTGATATAAAATTAAAACTTTTACCCCCATATTCATAAAAAAATAAAACGTATTTGAAATCTGTTTTAAGAAAATTTTTTATGCAAAAATTTGATTGAAATACATTTCAAACTCATTTTAAATTTTATGAATACCGGAGTTAGTTGTCCTAATAATATTAATTCCATTATCAATAAATAATCAATAAAAATTTTTAACTTGCAGCAATACGCCAGGAGACAACCCTGACGTATGAACTTCATTGTACTGGAATCAGGAAAATAGGTTATGTGAAACGGGAAGGGCGGTTATTAAGAAAGAAATGATAAATGCTCCAAGGTGCAAGGGAAATATCTAATTTTTAAACATGAGTACCGATGATGAAAGTGTGTAGGCTTTCGTAAACAAATACTCTATTCTGTTATCTAAGTTGGCTAATTAAATTGATTTTAATGTTTATCACATTTTTCTGAATCTAACACGTTACGAACAATACCCCAAATTATATAAATTTTAAATAGCAAAATGTGAATTATTGTGCATTTGTAAACAAAAATACCTTTCAAGCCGTATATAATTCATTAATATTGCCGCACGATAAAGTAGCTAAAATTGTACCACAAAATATGAACCTTAAGGTTATGTATAAATAAACCGGTTTCAATCTTTCCTATTTTTGTTAATAACAGAATTCAAAAGCATGTAGAAGATTATTCATTCTTATGTATTTTTTCATAGTTGTACACTCAGATATCTGCCACTTTATAATTTTATTTTTCTTTATTGATTTGAAATTGTTTTTTACACGTTCTGTTACATTCTTCTCTTAGAATCGAATTATTTGGTTTTCTTTAAAAAAAAATCAATGAGTGTTCGAACTCACCGGCGATGTGTTAACACCTTTTTGTTTATTTATTTTATATTAAACCCACAAAAAACAAAGAGAATGCAAAGCAACAGACAAATGTACATACATACATTGTTATGTTTGTACATAAGCTACATACGTTGCTGTCTTGCTATCTCATTTTTATATATGTACGTATAAGCACGTCACTATTCTCTTTGCTATGCATAAGACAAAACCGAAGATCAACATAAAACACTTTTTTAATATTACTCCAAATTAATACTCCCAATTAAAACACTTAAATCTCCGCTCGCCGACATCGGATCGCCTTAATTTTTGGCCTAAACTCTTCGTCGAAACCCGCACTAGCGTTTTAATCCAAAAATTAATAAAATCGGCTATGAATTTCCGGAGAAAATCGCGTGGGAAAATTATATGAAAATCGCCCAATAATCACTTTCAATACCGACTGCCAAGCAACGAACAAACAAACTCTTACACTTACACTTGCGTATGTATTGAAACTGATAGTTTACTGCCCTAGAGGCGCGCGTATAGATGCTAACACATCAAAAAAAGTTTATGTAACGCTTTCAGGGTATATTTTTAAAAAGTCAATAAAGTAAAATTTCCACTGTCTGTATGTACTTTTTTAACAAAATAATCTTCCTTATTCTGTAACTACTTGTCAACGTCACGTCCACACAATATCAATATTTTCTGTATACCTTTTTTCACAATTTCTAAGAGCCTCTTGCTTGTCACAGGATATCAGAAGTTATTAATTGTTCTCCTCAGGGAGTAGGTAAGTGGCCTATTTTTAATATTGTCTTGCCGTGACGTTTGCAATTAGTTACAAAATAACACCAGGAATGCTTTTATTCAGTTTTAGATTCTTTGTCTTCTTTTCTGTACGTTCTGTTGTCAGTTTTGCACAGGAACTAAGTAAGACTTTTACTTTAGAAAATAATCTATTAAAAAGTTTACAAAAACAATAATTAAAAAACTCATTACTATCGTTCCTTAATTTTTATAGCTCACTGTGTGTAGGAAATTTTGGCATTCATATAAATAACATTTTTAATATCAATCATATGGACATAAAAATATACATTTAATTTCCTTTAGTTTACTTCAAGCACCAAAACTTTTTCATATCTTTGCACAAAACTCAATATGAACACATTTTTAAAATGCATTTTTGCATTGGCAAACAAACAAAAAAGAAATAACATTTTAAAGCAACGTAAAAGCCCCGGTGGAAAAGTTATTTATATAATTAACGTAAAACTCATGTTTTTGTCACAAAACTTTTGATAAAAGCAAAGAATTCAATTTATTTAACACAAACATTTTTATATTGTGTGATTCCTATAAGGATGGGCTGTTTTTTTCCTTCTTTATTATACATTCATTTCGTTTTGCTATAAAAATGAATTTGTGTGAAACAGAAACTAAAAAATAATAATTCAAGAAATAAATGGAAAACAAACATGTGTTTTTTAATAACTTTTTTTGTGCTTTTTGTTGTTGTTTGCAAACAAAACAGCAATACACGATGAGGAAGTATATTTTTATGTTAGTAAACGTACAAAAATACATTCGATTCAAAAAATGTGAGAAACAAGTTAAAGAAAAAATCTTGAAATTGAGTTTTGTTGGTACTGTGAAACGTATTTTGTTTAACAAAAAATAAAAAAATAAAAAAACATACATACATACACGAGTATAAAGGAAAATCCTTTGGCATATTACCAAACATGTTAAAGCAAAACGAGTCTGAATATACAGTCACAGCAATACCACCGAATGACTGACTGACTAAATTTTTATTTTATATTCACATATAGACTTGCATAATTTTCACACAGGCACACATGGAGAGAATCTGTCAAATGGCACTAAATAATCTGTCAGTTAGTTTTCGAATAAAATGTATCACAAACTGTCACTGAACTGTGGCAAATTAAGGGAATTTTACTTTAAGCAAAATTTAAAAAAAAAACAACTTAAGACCGAGTGAGATCTGTTCACATGCTGTGACCTTAAAGACTCCATTTATTGTTAGAATTTCAGATCGAGAGAACTCAGTTCGTATGCTGTCAGCTTAAAGACAGCCGAGAGAAATTATTTTTACACATTAAACGCAATGAAATCTATTAGCTAATAAAACTAAAGTTTTGATCAATCCATTGGTTTCATTCATGGATAATATTCCTGCCCGTATTTTGCGTACAAAAGAAGTCATTGCTGCTGTACACTTGTGTGTGCTCCAATTGATGGAAATATCATTAAACATAGATATTTTTATTGGAGGGTATACTAACTTTGTCATTCCGTGTGTAACGCAGACCACACAGAGTAAAACATACCTTTTATAAAGGTACTTTTTATAGATAATTTATAAAAAAAATACTTTTTGTAACAGATACCGCTTATAAACAACGTTTTACAAAATATATAAAAGTACTTTTTAAAATATATTTTTTATAACAGGTAGTTCTTATAGAATACACTTTTTACATAAAGTGTATTTTTTATAAAAAATCATTTTCATATAAAATATTTACCATATAAAGTACTTTTTGAATAAAGTACCTTTTCTCCTAAACTACTATCTGCACAAAAAACTTTTTATACAAATTGCATCTTATATAAAGTACTTTTTGTATAAAGTACTTTTTATCCTAAAGTACTTTCCGTGTCAAGTACTTCTTATTCTAAAGTAATTTTTATGCTAAAGTACTTTCCGTATAAAACACTTTTTATCCTAAAATACTTTCCGTATAGAATACACTTTTTACATAAAGTGTATTTTTTATAAAAATTCATTTTCATATAAAATATTTACCATATAAAGTAAAATATTTTTGAATAAAGTACTTTTTCTCCTAAAGTACTTGTTATACAAATTGCATCTTATATAAAGTACTTTTTGTATAAAGTACGTTTTATCCTAAAGTACTTTCCGTGTCAAGTACTTCTAATCCTAAAGTTATTTTTATCCTAAAGTTCTTTCCGCATAAAACACTTTTTATCCTAAAGTACTCTCCGTATAAAGTACCTTTTATCCTAAAGTACTTTCCGTACAATGAACTTTTTATCCTAAAGTACTTTCCGTACAATGAACTTTTTATCCTAAAGTACTTTCCGCATAAAGTGTACTTTTTATCCTAAATTACGTTCCGGATAAAGTACATTTTACTCTAAAGTACTTTCCGTGTAAAGTACTTTTTATCTTAAAGTATTTTTTATTTCTGAAAATACTTTCCGTATAAAGTACTCTTTATTCTAAAGTACTTTTTGAAAAAGTACTTTTTGTCCTAAAGTAATTTTCGTATATAGTACTTTTCATTCTATAGTATTTTCTGAATAATGTAATTTTTATCCGAAAGTACTTTCCGTATAAAGTACTTCTTATCCCAAAGTACTTTCCGTATAAAATACTTTTTATCCTAAAGTACTTTCCGTACAATGAACTTTTTATCCTAAAGCAATTTCCGCATAAAGTGTACTTTTTATCCAAAAGTACTTTTAGTATAAGGTACTTATTTTTCTAAAGTACTTTCCGTGTAATGTACTTTTTATCTTAAAGTATTTTTTTATTTTTGAAAATACTTTCCGTATAAAGTACTTTTTATCTTAGAGTACTTTTTATCCTAAAGTACTTTCCATCTAACGTACTTTTTGAAAAAGTATTTTTTATCCTGAAGTACTTTTTGTATTAAGTACTTTTTATTCTAAAGTATTATCTGTATAAAGTATTTATTTTCCGAAAGTACTTTCCGTATAAGGTACTTTTTATTCTAAAGTACTTTCCGTATAATCAATTTTTTATCCTAAAGTACTTTCCGTATGATGTACTTTTTATTCTAAAGAACTTTCCGTGTAAAGTACTTTTTATCCTAAAGTACTTTCCGTGTAAAATACTTTTTATCTTAGAGTATTTTTTATTATTGAAAATACTTTCCGTATAAAGTACTTTTTATCTTAGAGTACTCTTTGTCCTAAAGTACTTACCATGTAAAGTATTTTTTGAAAAAGTACTTTTTATCCTAAAGTATTTTCTGTATAAAATACTTTTTATAAAAACTACATTATACATAAAGTAATTTTTATATAAAGTACTTTTTACATAAAATACTTTTTATATAAAGTACTTTTTACATAAAATAATTTTTGTATTAACTACTTTTTACATAAAGTACTATTTATATAAAGTATTTATATATATTCTTGATCAGTGATGAAATCTAAAACGATTTAGTCTTGTCCGTCCGTAAGTCTATGCGTGGAAATAACGATACAGTCCAACTGAAAAAAGACAGACCCTTGAAATTTGGTATAGATAAATTTTTAAAAGTATCACAGGTCAAGTCGTAAATGGGCTTAATTGGGCCACAGGGGAAAAATTGCCCTTAGACGAACTAAACCGATCTCTAAAAAACAATAAATTTTTTATGTAATTTTGCTAAGCAAATGTTATAATTTTACGTCAAACCTTGAAGCTAAAAAAATTAGAAGAACCCTTTTTTAGACCCCGCCTCTTTTATTGGGCGTTAAAGTGACATATTACATGGAAAATAGTGTAAATATTTAACAAATTGTATTCCTTAAGCCTACAATCCTTAAAAAATATATTTTTAAACTTTTACGATGAAGATAGGATGTTCTCTGTTGCCCTACTCCTCCACCTTCTTTAACCCCCTAAAAGACCTTATAAAAAAAATTGTTTTTGTACACTTAATTACCCCAAAAATTTACTTTAAGTTTTTACTCCAAAAGTGGGATGTATCACTTACGGCCCCTCCGTTAGTGACCCTGTCAAAATTAATTTTTAAATCTGGGCACAGAAATGTCTTAAAGGAACTCTGTCTCAGCAGGTTAAATATTTTTAATTTATCTCCGTCCCTTTTTGTGCGCATTGAGATATATATACATATATATATATATATATATGTACCCTGCAGGAGGATAAGCGTTAATTGTGTTTAAGCTACTGGTACGATTACTAGTATAGAAAGCACTAGTTCAAAAGGTGATTGAACATATACAGAAAAGTACTAGTACTTCAAGTAGTTCATTTGTAGACTGATTTGACTTGTAGAAATTCATATTACTTTTTGATAATGTTTTAAAGCGAATTGCTAATTCTCATTTTCATTTATTTTATTTTTAATTGTTACAAATTTTAAACAAATTCAAATTTTAAACAAAGAATAGTATTAGAAGACTTTCCCATCTGCAAATCAGTTTATTTATTCGATAATTTATGTAATTAAGCCGCAGTTTTCTTGTGTGTTAAAAAAGTGACATTAAATAAGAGGAACTTTCCATTTCCTTTTATAAACTAAGAATTGATTAACCATAAACTGCTTGTAAAGACAAAGACTTAACAAATTTCATTGAGTTTAAGAAACCAATAAATTTAGGAAAATTTTTTTATATATGAACCAGTTCTTAATGCAGAACTGATTATATTAGTATCCGACTAGAAGAAATTATACTAGTACTCATCTAGTACTAATAGTACTAGTATCCCCCTAGTTTCCATGTAGTACCAATTGTACTAGTAATTTTCCAAACACACTGAATGTTAATTTGAGCATGAACATGGTATAGGAAAGTTCACAGTTGGGAACTAGTACTGGTGATTTTTGTACTAGTGCAATACTAGTTTGATACTAGTTCGATCTCCTGCAGGGTATATATATATATATGTATATAAGAATAACAGCAGAGCTTTTATTTGCTAAATATTTGGAGGGTATTCAATAGCCGACACGATCGAATATAACGTTCTTACTTGTTAGCAATGCTTTGCTATAAAAAAATGTATTTTGTTTTTAATTCCCTTTTTAAACTTTCCTGTAGCTTTTCAATACCTTTCCCTATCATTCCCATTTTTAAAAAGTATGTAAATACATCAACATAAATATTGAAGACTATTTACTTTTCAAATAGTTTTCTATTTAACTAATATTTTTATAAATATTTTTCTTCTTAAACATCATGCTGATAGCAACAGCAATTGAGAAGGAAGGAAAAAGCAAGCTGATGCATATCATGCCATCTATCCAACTTTGCAGTGAAACACATACTCAATAATATGCTTAACTGCTACTTAAAGGACTACAACTGGTGCTTGTAATCCAACCCAACCCAACTATCTGTCGTTGGAGCTGTCTTCTAAATGAATATGAATATTTTTGCTGCTGACTTGTTTCTTCTGAGTTTATTGTTTCACACAATTCAATAATAAAAACATATTTCTTCATAAAGATCTGAATGTGTTGGCAAGTTTTTGTGTATGTGTGCAGGGAGAAAGAGACAAGAGTTAAAGTGAAAATGATATGTTAAGAAAAGGATTATATGCGCTAACTTTTTCGTTCAATATTTCTTAAGCAATACAATTTTATTTTTATTTTCTTTACTTTTTGTCTTCTTGAGCACAAAAGTCGATAAGAATCTTAGAAAAGAGAATATATTTTCAAGACATTTCTATGAATAAGTAATAAAAGATTCAAGGATTGTTCCAGGTAAAATGTACGATTGGACACAATTATGACTTCTTTAATTGTTAATTTTAGTATCTTAAAACCCAAGTTTATAAAAATGATTTCTCTTTTAAAACATGTTAATAAAACTAATTTTCATGCAAAAATTTATTTCTTAGTAATCAGAATTTTTTTTATAAATTAGACTGAAAAAATGTAGTAGCAAAATATATATAGCAGCTTTTAACCTTCTTAATTGATAAATTTCTTTGCAAAATATGTCAAATAAATGGTTTATGAACATAAAATATTTGTTATGAATCTGGCCTTTAAAATTTAAAACTGAACAAACTTTTAAATTTATAATTATTAAATTCAATTAAGATTGATGGGCTAATTGTTTGAAATTTTTTTTTTAAATTCAGAGGGACAAGATGAATATGCCCAGGCACAAAGGAAAGTCAACATCAGTTTTTCCAATTATTCAGCTTGCACAGCAGAGCAGATCAGCTGTTCTCAGAAGCCGCTACACATTCATCATCATTACTCATGTGTATTTTGTTTGTCACCACTTATTAGGTGTCTTTAGTTGAATATGATAAGAATTTTTATTTATAAAAATGTTATTAGGAAAATGCATACGAGAATTGTATCAAACCGAGTTTAACACTCTTTTATTTTATAACCGTGTTGCCGTTTGATTATTTAAGAAATCAAATACAAGGTGGGCCAAAAGAAATCACCCTATTGGAAGATGCTCTTATTTTTGCAAATGGCTGCCAATGTCAAATCTGCTTTGACATTTGTGAACTAGACAGATATAGGATACAAGTGAAAAAGCCATGGAGTGATACACTCCCCAAGAACGCGGAAGAATCCTGTCTATTTTTTTGCGTAACAATTCGTTTGTGGTATTGGCGTAGCGCGATTCCCCGGTCATCCGGCATAGACTGCGCAAACACTACGCCGTTTGGCCATCAACCTTGAAGAGTATGCGACCACACGAGACGCTGCCAAGAGTTGCCGGCCCCGTAGCGCCCATTCTGCCGAGAATATAGCCGCTGTTACCGAGGATGTCAAGCTTTAGCCAGAAACATCGACCAGGCGCCATTCCTCGTAATTAGTCATCAACCGGTCGTCCCTAAGGCGAATTTTGGTCAAAGATCTGGGCATGTTCCCGTTCAAAGTCCAGTCCGTGCATCAGCTGCTGCCTGTCGACCGCCAAACGCGTGTAATGTACTCTCAAGCCATCCTCAATCGCGAGGACGAAGCGATTAGGCTCATTTCCATCTTAGCGGGTACGTGAACAAGCAAAACTATCGCTTTTGGGCACCGAAAATCCCCGAGTGATGCACGAGGAGCCATTACACCCGCTCAAAGTGACTGCATGGTGCGCCAAGTTAACCGAGTTTTTTCTGCCGCAATTGAACGAATTAGAACTGGAGGCCATGTGGTTCCAACAGGACGGAGCAACGGCCCACACTGCGCGAGCCACAACCGATATTCTGAAGGCAGCGTTCCCGGGTCGCCTCATCTCTCGTTTTGGCGATTTACATTGGCCCGCAAGATCACGCGATTAACCGTGCCAGACTTTTTTGTGGGGTTTTTTGAAGTCCCGTGGTTACGTGAACAAGCCCGAGACCCTGGAACCCCTCAAGGACAACATTCGTCACGAGTGCGAGAATCTGTAGCCTGAAGTTCTCGCCGAAGTGATGAAAAATGCCATAAAACGAGCCTGTATAGCAATCAATTGTGACGGCGCCCATTTGGCCGATATCATCTTCTCGACTTGACCAATAAAATTCTAAAGCATCAAATAAACATAAGCAAAAAACAGAATCAAAGTTTTCCATTAAAAATAAAATGAGAGCCAAACAACTTCGGATGACTTCTTTTGGCCCACCTTGAATAATGTAATTTTTTACCAAAGCTTCGATTTTTATTCCAAAATTAATTTAATTAAAGTTTACTCCCACTGTTAAGTGTTTAACAGAGCTCTGTTAACTGCATAATAGGTGTGGTAAACTGTTTGGTTTGCGTCTTCGCTACTTAAATTGAAATTGTGTGATTGTGTGTGAAACAAAATAAATTAAATTTTTTCTAAACAACAAATTTAATTGAATGAAAAAATTCATTAGAATTTTGTATATAATTATTTTTCTATTAAATATTGGTAAAGCCCCACATATTTCAAGGAAATTATGCATTATAAATTGTTAATATGAATTAATAGTTTTTGGAAAGCAGTTGCTGCTAAAAAAATACTGTACAATTGTTATTCTCTTCTACAATAATTGTTGTTGTTTTGTTCGATTTGTTGGCAGTGATTGTACATACGAATGACGTCGTTCGAACATTGATTGCGTAGACGTGCTTTTAAACCCTTTCAAATTTAGGTTTTCTCGTGTCAAATACACGTTTATTAATAGTCAAACCAACAAAACAACTTTATGAAGCCAATTGCACACTGGTCCGTGAGAAGGACTTTTTTTATATATTTTAAGTTGTCAGGTAATTTCTTGAATTATGATTTTTCCACTTATTGAACGGTTTCTTTTAATTGCAGATTGAATGAAAAATGAAAGTCAATTGAAAATGCGATCTTAAATCTCTTGTTTTAGATATACGAGAAACAAATAATTTAGAAAAATGTAAGAACATATTTTTCATCAATTTACAAACGTTAGATAAGCACACGCATCAGAGTAACGGGACAATACAATTTACTAATTAGAAAAATGGTAATTTCCGTAATTTTATTGGCAATATAATCAAATAATTGTTCTAAACTCGTTGAACTTGGCATTTTTGAGTCCTTCCAAAAACTCTATATTGGCATCACTCACACAGAATCTCAATATATCAAGGAAGCAACTCTGTAACTGAATCGAATAATAATTTAAACTTAAGTCGTGCGTGTGGTAGCTGATGCACCGAGTGCATCGTTTTATATATAATGATTAATGCAAAACACCATGTTCTTGTTTTAAATTTTTTTTTTTAATTATTTTTCTATATAAAAAACAGCACAATAAAATAATTCAAATTATAGAGCGTAATTCAAATTACCGAGGGTATCAAAATACATGGATTTTTCATATACTCCAATAAAGAATTGGACCCAGAAATTTGGTAAAAATATATTTTGAAGGATAGCACAAGTCAAGTTCGTAAATGGACTGAATCGGGCCAGAGGGGAAATAGTTCCCCTAAGAAGAACTAAACCCAACTCTAAAAATATATATAAAATTTTTAAAGTTTTTTAGTAATTTTTTAAAGCAAATGGATCATTTTTATGTCAAAGAAAATCAGAAAACTCCATTTTTGTACCCCGCCCCCTTTAGTGGGCGTTGAAGTAACATATTACATGGCAAAATAGTGTGAATACTTAACAAATTGTATAATTTAAGCCTATATTCCTGAAAAATGTAATTTTAATGCTTCTATGAAGAAGCTGAGATGTGCTCTGATCTTCCTCTGCCCTATCGTACCCTCCCCCCCAACCTTGCCACCTAAATGACCCTATCAAAAAAAAAAAATTATTTTTTTTTATATTTAACCCCAAAAATGTATGTTTTAGTGTTTTATGATCAGCTGTTCTCAGAAGCCGCTACACATTCATCATCATTACTCATGTGTATTTTGTTTGTCATCGCTAATTAGGTGTCTTTAGTTGAATATGATAAGAATTTTTATTTATAAAAATGTTATTAGGAAAATGCATACGAGAATTGTATCAAACCGAGTTTAACACTCTTTTATTTTATAACCGTGTTGCCGTTTGATTATTTAAGAAATCAAATACAAGGTGGGCCAAAAGAAATCACCCTATTGGAAGATGCTCTTATTTTTGCAAATGGCTGCCAATGTCAAATCTGCTTTGACATTTGTGAACTAGACAGATATAGGATACACGTGAAAAAGCCATGGAGTGATACACTCCCCAAGAACGCGGAACAATCGTGTCAATTTTTTTGCGTAACAATTCGTTTGTGGTATTGGCGTAGCGCGATTCCACTACGCCGTTTGGCCATCAACCTTGAAGAGTATGCGACCACACGAGACGCTGCCAAGAGTTGCCGGCCCCGTAGCGCCCATTCTGCCGAGAATATAGCCGCTGTTGCCGAGGATGTCAAGCTTTAGCCAGAAACATCGACCAGGCGCCATTCCTCGTAATTAGTCATCAACCGGCCGTCCCTAAGGCGAATTTTGGTCAAAGATCTGGGCATGTTCCCGTACAAAGTCCAGTCCGTGCATCAGCTGCTGCCTGTCGACCGCCAAACGCGTGTAATGTACTCTCAAGCCATCCTCAATCGCGAGGACGAAGCGATTAGGCTCATTTCCACCTTAGCGGGTACGTGAACAAGCAAAACTATCGCTTTTGGGCACCGAAAATCCCCGAGTGATGCACGAGGAGCCATTACACCCGCTCAAAGTGACTGCATGGTGCGCCGAGTTAACCGAGTTTTTTCTGCCGCAATTGAACGAATTAGAACTGGAGGCCATGTGGTTCCAACAGGACGGAGCAACGGCCCACACTGCGCGAGCCACAACCGATATTCTGAAGGCGGCGTTCCCGGGTCGCCTCATCTCTCGTTTTGGCGATTTACATTGGCCCGCAAGATCACCCGATTAACCGTGCCAGACTTTTTTGTGGGGTTTTTTGAAGTCCCGTGATTACGTGAACAAGCCCGAGACCCTGGAAACCCTCAAGGACAACATTCGTCACGAGTGCGAGAATCTGTAGCCTGAAGTTCTCGCCGAAGTGGTGATGAAAAATGCCATAAAACGAGCCTGTAAAGCAATCAATTGTGACGGCGCCCATTTGCCCGATATCATCTTCTCGACTTGACCAATAAAATTCTAAAGGATCAAATAACCATAAGCAAAAAACAGAATCAAAGTTTTCCATTCAAAATAAAATGAGAGCCAAACAACTTCGGATGACTTCTTTTGGCCCACCTTGTATAATGTAATTTTTTACCAAAGCTTCGATTTTAATTCCGAAATTAATTTAATTAAAGTTTACTCCCACTGTTAAGTGTTTAACAGAGCTCTGTTAACTGCATAATAGGTGTGGTAAACTGTTTGGTTTGCGTCTTCGCTACTTAAATTGAAATTGTGTGATTGTGTGTGAAACAAAATAAATTAAATTTTTTCTAAACAACAAATTTAATTTAATGAAAAAATTCATTAGAATTTTGTATATAATTATTTTTCTATTAAATATTGGTAAAGCCCCACATATTTCAAGGAAATTATGCATTATAAATTGTTAATATGAGTTAATAGTTTTTGGAAAGCAGTTGCTGCTAAAAAATACTGTACAATTGTTTCACACATATTCTTGATATTCTCTTCTACAATAATTGTTGTTGTTTTGTTCGATTTGTTGGCAGTGATTGTACATACGAATGACGTCGTTCGAACATTGATTGCGTAGACGTGCTTTTAAACCCTTTCAAATTTAGGTTTTCTCGTGTCAAATACACGTTTATTAATAGTCAAAACAACAAAACAACTTTATAAAGCCAATTGCACAATGGGCTGTGAGAAGGACTTTTTTTTATATATATTTTAAGTTGTCAGGTAATTTCTTGAATTATGATTTTTCCACTTATTGAACGGTTTCTTTTAATTGAAGATTGCATGAAAAAAGAAAGTCAATTGAAAATGCGATCTTAAATCTCTTGTTTTAGATATACGACAAACAAATAATTTAGAAAAATGTAAGAACATATTTTTCATCAATTTACAAACGTTAGATAAGCACACGCATCAGCGTAATGGGACAATACAATTTACTAATTAGAAAAATGGTAATTTTCATAATTTTGTTGGCAATATAATCAAGGAATTGTTCTAAACTCGTTGAACTTTGCATTTTTGAGTCCTTTCAAAAACTATATATTGGCATCACTCACACAGAATATCAAAATATCAAGGAAGCAATTCTGTAACTGAATCGAATAATAATTTAAACTTAAGTCGTGCGTGAGGTAGCTGATGCACCGAGTGCATCGTTTTATATATAATGATTAATGCAAAACACCATGTTCTTGTTTTAAATTTTTTTTTTTAATTATTTTTCTATATAAAAAACAGCACAATAAAATAATTCAAATTATAGAGCGTAATTCAAATTACCGAGGGTATCAAAATATATGGATTTTTCATATACTCCAATAAAGAATTGGACCCAGAAATTTGGTAAAAATATATTTTGAAGGATAGCACAAGTCAAGTTCGTAAATGGACTGAATCGGGCCAGAGGGGAAATAGTTCCCCTAAGAAGAACTAAACCCAACTCTAAAAATATATATAAAATTTTTAAAGTTTTTTAGTAATTTCTTAAAGCAAATGGATCATTTTTATGTCAAAGGAAATCAGAAAAATCCATTTTTGTACCCCGCCCCCCTTTAGTGGGCGTTGAAGTAACATATTACATGGCAAAATAGTGTGAATACTTAACAAATTGTATAATTTAAGCCTATATTCCTGAAAAATTTAAATTTTAATGCTTCTATGAAGAAGCTGAGATGTGCTCTGATCTTCCTCTGCCCTACCGTACCCTCCCCGCACCCTTGCCACCTAAATGACCCTATAAAAAAAAATTTATATTTTTTTTTACATTTAACCCCAAAAATGTATGTTTTAGTGTTTTATGGCCCCTCCAGGAGTGTCCCCTACAAAATAGAGTTTGTAATTACCAAACATTTGGAAAGAATTGAAGATGCCTTTAATGGAAATTTATTGGGAACATTCGAGCTGGCCAAGGTGGTTCTAAAATTTTTATAGATTTTAGTAAAGTTTTTATCGAAAACCACATCGTAATCATGCCTCCCTCGGCCACTGTGTTCTCTGCATGTGGCCCCTGTGAATTTTTCCTGTTACCAAGATTGAGGAGCAACCATTAAAGGATGACGTTTTGTGACAATAGCGCAGACTAAAAGAGATCAAGGAAAAAATGCCGCCTCAAATATATTTTATTGAGGGGGACTACTTTGAAGGGGACAGAATAGAAATTCTTAAATAAATAAATATTTTTTTAGAAAAATATAAATTCACTTTAATTTTTGAAAAGAATATTGAATCAAAATGCATAGATCAAGACAATAATAAAAAGAGCACTTTTCCTCAATATCTGAGAACTGATCGCTACAAAAAATATCAGTGATCAAAATGTAATAAAAAAAAATTATTATTTTAACTGAAATTTATTTGTTGGTGGTCAAGCAATGTCTATATGCATTTCATTGCTGCTTTACCAAATCATCAGTAGACTTTTAACAGATGATTTGGTAAAGCAACAATGAAATGCATATAGACATGGCTTGACCACCAACAAATAAATTTCATTTAAAATAGAATTGTGACAATATGTCAAATAAAAAATTTCATAACAAAACTATTATTGTTAATTTAGTTTTATTGACCTTATTAGTTTACTATAATATTAATTAACTTTGTGGTGGTTTTTTAAAAAACTTTTTTTAATGATTCATGAAGATGTTAACAAGCTGTTAATGAAATATCGTATAAAACAAAGATGTGTGGTGTGTGTGGCACACCGTATAGGAACGAAGTTCCTATCCGTATTATAAAAATATTAATTTTAAAAGAAAATAATTATTCGGGTATACATATTTTTATTATGATTAACATTTTTTTTCGCCCAACAACGAAAATACAGAATCAATTTTGTTCCCAAACGAAATTGAATTCTGTCACGGCACGGCTGCGTATGATTAATATGTGTTTGTATGGATTCGTATTACTCATTCGTCTTAAACATTCATTTAGAAACAAAAAATCTTACGTTACGGGCGTTTTTTCCCGGTTAGGGTACCCCTCTGCATCGTCCCATAAGGAACGTCGTTCCAAAATTAAAGAATTTTTTAAAGAACGAAAAATAAATAGTGTTCTAATATAAAATAAAGAGACCTTCAGCTTCAAAATATTAGCGACTTTTATTATTTAAAAGAAGAGGTAAAAAAACTAGAAAAAATAAAAAACGAGCACAAGCTTAATATTAATATTATAATATTTATTTATTTATTATGATTTCCTGTACAACAAGATTTACTCTTATATTTAGAGTACAGGAACGTCTAACGTTATAAACATTTTATGAGTAATCAACATTACAAAGTGATTAAGGAAAAAATAAAATATAACTAAATAACAATGTTTTGCGACAAAAATAAAAAAATAGAAATAATAATGCTAGAGTTAATGTCGACGTCGTTGACGGCGTCAAATGTCAAAAAAAAAGTTGAATCGTATGAAATTGTATGAGAGCAGTCAATCTCAACGACGTAAAAAATTTGACGCCGAAAAAGTTCAATCTGTTTCAACTTTTTCGGCGTCGTTGCGGTGTTGCTCAGACAAAAACATATTTTTTAATTAAAATGAATTCGAATCTCACATTAGATGAGCAGCTTATAAATGCTGTTCGTGAAAATGATGTTCTTTTCAACAAATTCTCCAAGAGCTATATGAATATAGCTCTTAAAGGGGAGGGTTGGAAATAAAAATAGGGACAGCTTTAGGGATATCAGGTAAAAACATTAATAAACTACATATTTCAATTATTTATGTTTAATTTGTTTATTTTTTTTAAGAACATGAATGTTAGTGTTAATTTTTTGACACAATGGAAGATTGTTCCAAAGACGGGCGGGCGGCATGTACATAAAAATGCCATTTAGATACTAGAGATTGATGTCGAGGTATTACAATGTTTCTGTTTCGTAGTGATTCTGAGAAACGTATTTTATCAAATATACATATATTTGGGATTTTGAGTGTTTATGACCTTATGCAAAAAAATAAGAGTACGTATTTTTAGCAAATAATCAAAGGACACCCCATAAAGATTGTTGGCAACAGGGGATCGAATCTTTGCAATTTAATGTTATTATATAAAACCATTAGAGCACTTCATGCTTGCCAACGGCTATTTGGTAGGACGTGGGGACTCAAACCGAAGATGATATATTGGTCTTTTGTCACCGTGATAAAACCAATACTGACATACGCCGCACTGGTTTGGTGGCCAAAAACTGAACAATCCACTACCAGGGCACTTCTGGACAAGGTTTATCGCCTTGTGTGTATTTCGATCAGCGGGGCAATGAGAACTTGTCCAACACATGCTCTGGGTGCCATCTTGCACATTCCCCCTCTGCACATTATAGTGAAGGAGGAGGCCAATTGAAAACTGGAGATCTGGTTGGCCACATGAGCTTACTAGGACATCTCCTGAATGACCCACACATTAGGGTGAATGATCAAATACAACGAACACTAGTTTTGAACAGAAACTTTGATGTTATCATTCCTGAAAGGAGTCAATGGCTTAACCACACTTCATGGCACGAAGATGCTGACCAGGTCTGGTTCACTGACGGATCCAAACAGGAAAATGGGGATACTGGGGCAGGGATATTTGGCCCTAACTTTCAAAGGGCAATTTCCATGGGTAAATACCCTACGATCTTCCAAGCGGAGGTATATGCCATATTCATATGTGCTAGGGAATGCTTGAGGAGAAGATGTAAGAATATTCGTATCTATCTGATGTCTGATAGCCAGGCAGCGCTCAAGGCCATAACCTCGTATGAGATCAGGTCAGGGGTTGTTATGGACTGTGTTACATCGCTGATAGAAATGGGCGCTCAGAACAGGCTGACGTTATGATGGGTGCCTGGCCATAAGGGCCACGCTGGGAACGAACGGGCTGACTGTCTGGCGAACAGAGGAGCCCATCGTAGATTCATAGGACCGGAACCCCTCTTTGGCATCTCAGGAGGATATGTCAAAGAACAGAATGACTCCTGGGCTAGAGTGGAGTTTAATCGCCACTGGAAAGCCCTTCACGGCCTAAGACAGGCAAAACGTTTCATTACGTTATCTGGGAACAAATCCCAAAAATTAATTTTGATGGACAAGAATGACCTCAGATTATTAACGGGTTGGTTCACCTGACACTGTGGTCTCAGACGACACCAGTTTACCATGGGCAATTCTGAGACCAAAGCATGTAGACTCTGCGAAGCAGAGGAGTAGACACCGGAACACGTTCTCTGCGACTGTCCGACAGCGGCGTCGTGCAGGAGGAGGTTCCTCGGAGGCAGTTTCATGACTCCAGGGGAGGTGTACGATATCTCACCGGCTAGAGTAATTGGCTTTATTCGCAGCCTCAATCTACATCAGTGAACACTTGGGCTGCACAAAAGATCCTTTGGGTCGCGGTGCTTATGGCCTCATACAATAATAATAATAATAATAATAATATTATATAAAACATTCAGTTTTCTGCTGCAGATATGTCTTAGCAAGCAAGATCCTTATTCTCAATGGAGTGAAATATTGTGTCAGCCAGAGAGCTCTTAGCTTTACATACGCTTGACCAACCAAAGAATTTATATGGTCGGCCCATGTCAAGTTGCTGTTAAACACTATCCCAAGATTTCTTGCTGAGTTGACGATCTCAATTTTCTCGCCCCATTTAAGATAATGTCGTCGGTAACGAAGGCTATTGATCTTTTCTTACAAATTAAAATACATTTAGATTTGCCAGGATTCAGACAGAGTCCGTTTGCACTAGCCCAGAGATAGACATTTTTATACCCTCCAAAAAAGAATTTGGAGGGTATATTCACTTTGTCATTCCGTTTGTAACGCATCGAAATATCCATCTCAGACCCCATAAAGTATATATATTCTTGATCATTGATGAAATCTAAGACGAACTGAGCATGTCCGTCCGTCCGTCCGTCTGTGGAAATCACGATTCACTCCAAACGAAAAGAGCTAGACCCTTAAAATTTGGTATAAATATATTTCGAAGCTTAGAGCAGATTAAGTTCGAAGATGGGCTAAATCGGGCAAGGGGGAAAAAAGTTCCCCTAAGAAGAACTAAACCAACCCAGAAAAAACAACATAATTTTTAAAGTTTTTTCGTTATTATGTTAAGCAAATGATATATTTTTAAGTGAAATCCGGTCCAACGCCTTAAATTTGGAGCCATAAAATAAAAAAAATAATTTTTGGACCCCGCCCACTTTAGTGGGCGTTATTATATGCAAAAATAGCATAAAAATTTAACAAATTGTTTTACTTAAGCCTACATTCTTTAAAAATAACATTTTCAAGCCTTAATGACGAAGCTGAGACGTAACCTAGTACTACTCTGCCCTACCCCTTCCTCCCCCTTCACCCTCTAAATGACCCTACCAAAAAAAAATTTTATTTTAAATTTTGTATATAATCATCCCAAGCATTTATTTTTAGAGCTTTATGACTGCCGATTTCAGCTTTACCCCCTCCTCTCCCTTTGCCCCCTAAATGACCCTATCAAAAAATATAAATTTTAATTTTGTATATAATCATCCCAAGCATTTATTTTTAGAATTTTATGACTACCTGTTTCTGCCCTACCCCCTCTTCCCCCCCCCTTTGCCCGCTAAATGACCCTATAAAAATTAAATAAATTTTTTTTTAAATTTTGTATATAATACTCCCAAGCATTTATTTTTAGAGTTTTATGACTGCCGATTTCTGCCCTACCCCCTCCTCTCCTTTTGTCCCCTAAATGACCCTATCAAGAAAAAGAAATTTTAATTTTGTATATAATCATCCCAGGCATTTATTTTTACAATTTTATTACTGCCTATTTCTGTCTTACCCCCTTCCCCCCCTTTGCCCCGTAAATGACCCTATAAAAAAATATATAAAATTTTATTTTGTATATAATTATCCCAACCATTTATTTTTAGAATTTTATGACAAAGGTGAAATGGTTCCTCCACAGCCCTTGCCAGAACGACCCCGCCAAAATACAGTTTTTATGCCCTCCAAAGAGAATTTGACCCTATAAGGTAAATATGTATATCCTTGATCAGTGATGAAGTCTAAGACGGTCTAGCAATGCCCATACGTTCGTCTGTGGAAAACATGATATTGTCTATTTTTGAACCCCGCCCCCTTTAGTGGGCATTGACGTACGATATTATATAAAGGAACTCTGTTCCACCAAGTTAAACATTTTAAATTCACTTACTAAATATTTGGAGGGTATTTAAGATTCGACCCGGTCGAATATAACGTTTTTACTTGTTTAAATCTTCGTTTAGATTGGATATATTTTGGATAATATTTTCGACTGGGCTGCTTAACGTAATCTGCATATAAATGAAGTCTGCATTTTGACAGTTGTTTTGGCAGATCGTTTGCATAAATGGAAAATAATAGTGGCCCTACAATAGAACCCTGAGGTACCCCCACGACTAACAGGCCAGCTATCAGACCAAGTATCGTTCACAACTACCGATTGGGTTCGATCTGTAAGACATGATGATACAAGTTTAGTTGACATGTTTGAAAATGTAAATTAATGTTTTAGTTTGTTGATAAGTATATCATGATCAACTGTATCCAATGCCTTAGAATGATCCAGAAGCATCAAGAAATTAATATACCCATTTTCTAATCCCTGGCGTATATTATTATTATAATTTAGTGTATGGTTTACTTCGTTGATGAAATTTTTTCCAACAATTGGCATCTATTCAGCCCATTGTGCTGCAGTGTGCTAGTTTCTGGCTTCCAAAATTTTGTGTCTCTGTAAGTTTGCTTTCTCCATAGTTCATCCTCTGACAAATACACAAATGCTGATGGTACAAGAATATTTATGTGAATGTGCAAAAGCCAGAGAGTGTGAGTTTTTCCCTTTTAAAGTAATTTGTATAGAATTATCGTGCCATATTGTATTTAAGTTACCGTGACATGTCATTAGTTTTTGTAGCAAACTTTCCTACTGCTTTTATATCTTTGCTTTTCTAGTTTGTCTGCCTGCGTTTTGTTTTCTTTAGCAACTCCTTTGCTAAGGATAAAATAAATAAAATCCGTATACAGCTTTAGGAAAGTACTCGTACATTTAAAGTTTATTTGCCTTGATGGCTGGTCGACTGGCTGGCTGCCTGGCTGCCTAGCTGTCTGAAAATCGGTTTTGTATATATACTATATAAATTATATAGTGCTCAGATAGGTGTGTCTTTCAATTATGTACCATTATGCTGTTGTTGTTGTTTTTATTATTATTGTCATTAATATTTGTTTTTGTTGTCGTTTTGTTATTATTTGACAATAAAATAAAACGTCTATGGTTGTGTTTACCAACTTGAATGTGCTGATGGGTAGAGGGTATGCGTAAGTAAAGTTATTTGTATAAGTGATTTTATACACACCCACACATACGTACATACATGTGAGGCTTTTATATATGTCAATAAATAAGATGTGTTGTTGTATATTTTCTTAACGTTACCATGACACCATCAAAAAATGTCTAAAGTTTCAAGTAGAAGTAAAAATTATGAAAAGTTTATTTCTATGTTATTGTTGTGATTGTTCTATTCTAAAACTTTCTTCTTTAAGTTTGTATAAAAGAGCACTTTTGCACAGTATAATGAATTCATTAAAAATATAAGTTATACAAAGATTGGGAGTTAAGCACATAAGTTTAGAGACAAACTAGACTTAAAAGACTTTGTAATGTTTTGCTGCCTGGCATAAGATGACTTATTTTCTGCATTATGAATTGTGAAAACAAACAATAGACTTTAAAGAGACTTTATATTTGCTAAAAGAAAAACCATAGAACATAATGATCAGAAAACTGAATAATGCCACGCTCATGTAATGTAAAAAATCTATTTCAATAGCTTCCGATTAACACCTAAGAATATGACTTATGCCACGCCCATGTAAAGCTTTAATTCTATTTTAAGTAGTTGTATAAGACTGAGTGTCGTAACTCCTTGAGAACACACAGGCGCTTCCTTTACACCATTGTAACGTCTTTAGTTTTCCTACTTTCAATACGTATTTGGTTAGAAAGAAATACGTTTTGGCTAAATTTGTGTTACAATCAAAAAAATTTTTTTTTGCAAAAAAATATATAAAAATTTTTTTTTTTTTTTTGTTAAAGTGCATGTGATTTAATCTTCTTCAAAAGCTTCTTTACATTTGAAACTCCTTTCAATACGTATTTATAGGAAATAACTACGTTTTGAGTAAAATTGTGCTACAACCAAAAAATTGATTTCTGCAGAGGGATACCCCCTTTCGAAAAAAATACGAAAATTTTTTTGGTTTAAATGCATGTGATTTAAGTTTCTTCAAAAGCTTCTCTACTTCTGAAACTCCTTTCAATTCATATTTTGGGGAAAGAAATAATTTTTCTGTAAAATTGTGTTGCAACCAAAAAATTAATTTCTGCAGAGGGGTACCCCCTTTCAAAACAAAAATACCAAACTTTTTTTTTATCAAATGCATGCGATTTAAGTTTCTTCAAAAGCTTCTCTACTTCTGAAACTCCTTTCAATTCATATTTTTGGGAAAGAAATAATTTTTCTGTAAAATTGTGTTGCAACCAAAAAATTGATTTCTGCAGAGGGGTACCCCCTTTCGAAAAAAATACCAAAAGTTTTTTGGTTCAAATGCATGCGATCTAAGCTTCTTCAAAAGCTTCTCTACTTCTGAAACTCCTTTCAATTCATATTTTTGGGTAAGAAATCATTTTTCTGTAAAATTGTGTTGCTACCAAAAAATTTATTTTTGCCAAGGGTTACCCCGATTCGAAAAAAATAAATAACAAAACATGTTTTTTTGTTCAAATGCATGCGGTTTAAGCTTCTTTGAAAGCCTCTTTAATTTTCAATCCACTTTAAATTCTTATTTATTAGACTTAATAACATTTTGGGTAAAATTGTATTACAACCAAAAAATAGATTTTTAAAAAGGGTTACCCCTCTCAAAAAAAAAATAATAAATAAATAATAAATGAATTTGTTCAAATTCTATTTTATTATTTATATTAAGATTGGAATATTAAGAATATTTTCAATAATCATCAAACCAGCAGAACGGATCAGTACTGATTTCTAGGCCGAACTTAAGCCCGTTGAAAATATAAACAATTTCCATAAGAAAAGTTCGACTTATAAAAATTCATACGTGGTTTAAAACATTGCGGGGTCACGCGCACTTGTTCATTGAATTACTTGAACATATATAACAAAGAAGCTTTAGCTATCAGCAGCCGATGGCTCTGGAAAAAGCAAAAGAGATACATGGAATATTGGGAATATTAATCGTCAGGGTTGGGGAATTTTGTACTAACAAAAAAGGTAATAACTTAAAAAATATGAATGTGGGAACTTCTCATATTCAATTTTCGTTAATAACATTCGTTAAATAGTTGATATTCCTTTTAACTAGCACCACTTGCAAAAGTGGAAAAATTGAACAAAGAACGCTGAAGAGATGGCGTAGCGGCCTCGAAATCAGTACTGATCCGTTCTGCTGGTTTGATGATTATTGAAAATATTCTTAATATAAAATAATAAATAGAATTTGAACAAATTCATTTATTAATAAAATAATAAAAAATCATTTGCAGTCATGCAGATTCGAACTCAAGCCCGTGAAAAAATTAACAATATAAATATTTACAAAAAAACACGTTTAACAAATTTTAAAATTATCTTTTAATTTTATTTATTTTTTAAAATATCACTTTTTCAACACACAAGAAAACTGCGGCTTACTTGCCTAAATTATCGAATAAATAAACTGATATGCAGGTGGCAAAGTCTTCTAATACTATTCTTTGTTTCAAATTTGAATTTGTTTAAAAATTGTAACAATTAAAAATAAAATATATGAATATGCGAATTAGCAATTCGCTTTAAAACTTGCTTCAAAAAGTAATATGAAATTCTACAAGTCAAATCAATCTACAAATGAACTAGTTGAAGTACTAGCACTTTTCTGTATATGTTCAATCAACTTTTGAACTAGTGCTTGCTATACTAGTAACCGTACCAGTAGCTTAAAGACAATTAACGCTTATTCTCCTGCAGGGATGCGATTTAAGCTTCTCCCAAATCTTCTTTACTTTTGAAACTCCTTCCAATACGTTTATTACAAAGAAATAAGTTTTCGGTAAAATTGTGTTACAACAAACAAATTGATTTTTGCGAAGTAAAATAATTTAGTAACACAATCAAGCACTTTTTTAAATAAAATATTCGTTTAGTTGCCTATGAGAAATAACATCTGCACTTGTACAAAAATATGTGGTGATAAACACAATACACATGAGCACTGATGATGAAAGGGTTGCGTCTTTCGAAAACAGCTGTTCTGCTCTGCTGTTTAAGTTGAATAACAAAAACTGATGTTGACTTGCCTTTGTGCCTTGGAATATTTATCATGTCTTTCTGAGATTTAAATTAAAATTTCGAACAATTAGCCTATAGAATCTTAATTCAATTTAATATCCCACTTTTTAATTACAGCACAGATTTCTTTTCACTCAAACTAAACTCTACAATATATTTTCGTAGAAAGATTTTTTGCCAAAATTATTTCTACTCTAGTGAAAAATTACTTTTATTCCCAGTAGAATAAAATTATAGTGAGAGCTTGCAAATACAGGCATAAATGAATGGTAATAACTGGAAGGAGAACAAAAAAAAAACAAAAAACAAAACTTCAAATGTGTGTTGTTCATCTGAAACACACAACACACTCAGCTTAAATACTCATGAACCTCAACAACAATTTAAATAGAAAAATATTATTTATGTGGCCATTAAGGGGAAACCAAATGGAATACATGAAAAATATTCCCCGAAACATTTAACAACTTCGAACTCTGTAAATAACTGCAGGGCTTAAATTTGATAACGAAATACTAAGTGAAAAGTCCTTCAGTCGCACAGTGGGGTTTTCGATGGCTAAAATGGGAATTAATTCGTGGTGACTTTCCCTGTTTATAATTATAGATTTTTTTTGGCCAATATCAATTAAAGAGAGCGATTTTCGAAGCTGGAATAGGACTGCGGGAAGGAGTACTCCCCATACAAAAAAATATTACAAAAAATCTGCTATCTAGAAACCTATTATAGTAAAAGGCTTCAAATTATTATTATTATTATTATTTTACTATTATTAGTTCATTATTTAATGCAATTTTATTGGCAGTAGATTAAAAAGGGAATAAAAATACATATTTGAACAGCTCTATTATAAATATCATAATCATCATCAATGGCATTTTCTTCACTATCGAGACTTGAATCAAATATTAAGAATTGAATTGCTTAAATAGGAAAATTACGGGTTTTTTTTTTCTTTAAATTTTCTAATATATGATATTACAGGATCTGAAATAACTAAAAGTATTTTAACTATACTTTCATTTGATTTTTCTCTAGAACATTTTCGCGAAAAATGCTGCGTAAAACTTTTTACATTTTTATTGCGAGCTTCCTGTGCTTCTTCCGTCAACTGTGCAATTGGTAGTAAAGCGTGTTTTACTATTTCTGGTTCATGGACTAAAAACTTATGTATAGTTGAAGACATATAATACCAGGAATGGGAAATCTTGAAAGGCATTAGTCTTCATTTGAAAACCACTAGAAATGGTAATCATAATTAAATGCGATTGTCTTACCAATTTTGCATCCAATTTTGTAATATTAGCTTAGGTTTTTGTTGCTATTATTGTTTAAAATTTTTATTGTTTTCCCTTTCTTCTTTTAATATGTTTTTATCTTGTCTAATTTAATTATTAAACCCAAACTCTCATGAAAACAAAAGCAATAATAACATTAATGCTTGTATTGCTTTTTATAAAAAGTTGGTTTTTTTATATGTAGGTGCAACAATACGTTTGAATTTTATTTCAAAATGTGCAAAAAAGTGCAGAAAAATTTTTCATACATATTTTCAAAAGCGTTTAAATTTTTAGAAACGAAATGGTTTTTTTCTTAATTTGGCTTTATTCACAACTATTTATCGACATATTTCCCGAAAAACACTAATTTATTGGCTTACGGGTAAAAAGTAATTAAAAACTAGTAAAAAGGTTATATTCGACCGGGTCGAATCTTAAATACCCTCCAAATATTTAGTAAGTGAATTTGAAATGCTTAACTTGGTGGGACAGAGTTCCTTTATATAATATCGTACGTCAACGCCCACTAAAGGAAGCGGGGTTCAAAAATATACAATATCATGTTTTCCACAGACGAACGTATGGGCATTGCTAGACCGTCTTAGACTTCATCACAATTCTCTTCGGAGGGTATAAAAACTGTATTTTGGCGGGGTCGCTCTGGCAGGGACTGTGGGGGAAACATTTCACCTTTGTCATAAAACTCTAAAAATAAATGCTTGGGATAATTATATACAAAATTAAAATTTCTTTTTTTTGATAGGGTCATTTAGAGGGCAAAAGGGGAGAGGGGGTAAGGCAGAAACAGATACACATACAACTGTAAAAATAAATGCTTGGGATGATTATACACAAAATAAAAATATATGTATATTTATTTTTAATAGGGTCATTTAGCGGGCAAAGGGGGAGGAGGGGGTAGAGCAGCAGCAGGCAGTCATAAAACTCTAAAGATAAATGCTTGGGATGATTATATACATTTTTTTTGGTAGGGTCATTTTGGGGGCAAAGGAAAAAAAGAAGCGGGGGGGGGGGGGGGGGTAGGGCAGAAATCGCCAGTCATAAAACTGTAAAGATAAATGCTTGGGATGATTATATACAAAATTTAAAAAAAAAATTTTTTTTTTTGGTAGGGTCATTTAGGGGCGAAGGGGAAGGAGGGGGTAGGGCAGAGTAGTACCAGGTTTCGTCTCAGCTTCGTCATTAAAGCTTAAAAGTGTTATTTTTAAGGAATGTAGGCTTAAGTAAAACAATTTGTTAAATTTTTATGCTATTTTTGCCTATAATAACGCCCACTGAAGTGGGCGGGGTCAAAAAATATTTTTATTTTATTTAATGGCTCCAAGTTTAAGGCGTTGGACCGTATTTGACATAAAAATATATCATTTGCATAACAAAATAACCAAAAAACTTTAAAAATTATGTTGTTTTTTCTGGGTTGGTTTAGTTCTTCTTAGGGGAACTTTTTTCCCTCTTGCCCGATTGAGCCCATCTTCGAACTTAACCTGGTCTAAGTTTTAAAATATATTTATGCCAAATTTCAAGAGTCTAGCTCTTTTCGTTTGGACTGAATCGTGATTTCCACAGACGGACGGACGGACGGACATGCTCAGTTCGTCTTAGATTTCATCACTGATCAAGAATATATATACTTTATGGGGTCTGAGATGGATATTTCGATGCGTTACAAACGGAATGACAAAGTGAATATACCCTCCAAATTCTTTTTTGGAGGGTATAAAAAACAAAACATTGAATAACCAAATAATAATGAAGAAATAATTTCCTATAATATAATATGTCCCCAAAAGCAATATACTCCCGTACATATCTTCACATACATATGCATATATACTCACATACATATATATGTAATCGCAGTCAGTATTTTATGAAATTAATAATCATATTCGAGTCTTTTTCGACTCCTTCGCACGATTAAAATAATCATTTATGCGCTCGTTTTCGAGTCGAAAATGGATGTTCATTCGGGAGAAAATGGTACCCTAGCCTAGGACGTTTCCAAATTCAGATATCCAGGCAGTATATTAGCAACTAGTGAAGATGTAGAGAACCGCATTAACTCTGGAAAGCCTTAATACCATAAGGCGCTCTACTTATAAATATATTAAAAGTGGATGAAAATCAAAATTGCGTCAAATCCGTAGTTCTTTATGGTTGTGAGTGGAACGCAGATTCTCCAAAAATATAAACTCATTACAAGTTTTTGTAAACCGATGTCTACGGAGGATCTTGAGAATATTTTGGCATCCAAAAATATCCAGTGAAAGGCTGTGGAGAGTAACAAGCCAAAATCCAATAAGAAAAAAAATTCTTAAAAGAAAGTGGTGATGGATTGGTCATATCTTATGAAGGCCCACGAATGACTGAAAAAGAAATGCTAATGAATGGAATCCATAAGGTAGACCATCAGCAGAAGAGGTAGACCAACGCATACATGGCGGCGCCAAACTGAAGCTGAAGCTGCTAGCCAGAACAAGAGTTGGAATGAGATTAAAGTACTAGCGTTAGACAGAATTGAATGGAACAGATTGGTTATGGCCCTATGCTCCTTATATAGGGTCCGCCATCGAACGTTTTTTTTATCAACTAGTGCTTATTTCGTGAATGGTAACACTTAGCTCATGTCTGATTTGATAGATAATTAGTTTTATCCTTCCGCTGAACGAATATGGTTGTGTATCCAATGCGTTTTCGCTTCGCTAAGCGGGCCTGCGATCGACTTACAGAAGATGCCGATTTTGCCAAAAAAAAAAATCATATTTTCAGATGAAGCTCATTTTGATCTTGGCGGATATGTAAAGAAGCAAAATTGTCTTATTTGGGGCACAGAAAACCCGCACGGATACATTGAAAAGCCGACGCACCCAAAACGGGTCATTGTTTGGGGCGGATTTTGGGACCTTCTTCCTTCGAAAATGAGCAAGGAGTGGCCGTTACAGTCAATGGCGATCGTTATCGGGCCATGTTGAACGAATTTTTGTTCACAAAAATTGAAGAGGAGGATATTGACAACATTTGGTTTCAACAGAACGGCGCTACGTGCCACACAGCCAAAGCTACACTCGATGTTTTGCTCCCTGTTTTTGAAGATCGGATTATCAGCCGCAGAGCCGATGTCGTTTGGCCACCTCGGAGCTGCAATTTGACACCGTTGGACTATTATTTGTGGGGTGCCGTCAAATATAAGTGTTACGCCGACAAGCCAGAGACAATTGACGCCTTAAAGGACAATATGCGTGAAGCCATTGGTGAAAAATTGGACCGATCGTGTAGGCTACTGCATGGCCAGCCGAGGCAGCCATTTGAATGAAATTATTTTCCATTATTAACCGGATGTATTGTATTTTCAAATAAAAAAAGAAATTTGACAAAAAATTCAGTAATTTTTTTTATAGCATTTTCAAAAAAAAAGTTATTTGGCGTACCCTGTATTATAACTGACTTATTTTTCTATTGTCTCCAGATCATCTGAGACATTTTAATAACCAAATCAATAGCTGCAATTGAATACGCGTGTTTGCGTAAGAATTTGTGTGCAAATCTAAACACGAACTCTTTTATTTGGTCCTTGATTAAAAATTGTTTAATGTGATGTACTCAATTAGAACCCTAAAACATTTCTTTTACACCATTTCCAATTAAAAATTGCAACGTCATGAATTCGTTTGTATATTTTTTTCTTATATTTGATTATTATTTTCTTCCCCCAGATCTGCACTGGCTTAAAACCCTAAAGAAAATATAACACTGACTAGCAGCAGCTACTAAAAGCTTTCATATGGTTTTAAATTTTTAATGTAAAACAATAACAAACTCACCTGTTTTAAATATTAAGGATGCATTAAAATGTTTTTTGTTGTTTTAGGTGCTTTCAAGCTGATTGAAAATTTTATAGGGTTTTTGTTTATATTTGTTTGTTGAATAGAAATAATAAATAAAATACATTAAAGCTGCAGCATTTCTGCTCTCTAGTACTTTTAAATTATTGACTTTTACGTATTTAAGTTGTGTATTCACTAATATTTTTTTTTTGCACTAATTTTATTTAACTCTTGTGTCAAGCACTGCAGATTTTCGGCATTTTGTTAAATATTTTTATTCTATTTTATTTTACTTTAATTTGCTTTTAACTTGATGTTTATTATTATTTGCCTTTTTTCATTTCGTTTACTTTTCTTGTAAACTTATTTTAGCATTTTTTTATAATTAATTTCAATTGCCTGCATGAGAAATAATTTTGTTTCTGGTTTTTTTATATTAATTGTCTTAGCAGGAAACTCGTTCATGTTTTAGCATAAAACTGTAAAATATATAAAGACACACACTCACATACATACATACATATATGTGCATACAAATAATGTATATACTTATGGATATTAAATATTCATGTCTGTACAAGAGTATGAGCGAAAAAATAGCATGATTCCCTTTTTAAGTGAATCATGGAAAGATGCATGGGAATACAAGTAGCGGCGTGCTTGCATGTGTCTGAATAATATGCAACATGCAACAAAATATCATGGAGTACAACAACATTATGATTTTTGTTCTTTGGACAAAAAAAAAATCCATTCTATTCTATCAAACAGCCTGTATGTATGCCACACATTTTGTTAAAATTGTTTAACTTCCTTCCATTTTAACCGAAAGCAGAGAGTGAGAGAGGGAGAGAAGCAGAGAGCTGCGTTTCCTTATTTCATTTAAGTTGAATCAAAAAACATTTCTTTTATATAGATTTGTCGTTGCATGTTTTTCGTTTCTTTTTGTATCGTCGTATACTTTTTGAATTTATTTAGACACTTTGACAACGTGTTTTCCTTCTATTTTTTTTTCTAATTTCTAGTTGTTGTAACAGTTGTAGTAAAATGTGTGTATAATGAAAATAATAACAACAACTAACATCAAATTTTAATAATTATAATAATAATAATAATAATAATAATACTAAACAAAATGCTACGTGATATTTTTGAAAAAATCTATTTCACTTTTAAGGGAATTTCTTGGTATTTTGGGAAAGAGAGCGACAGTGAGTGCGAACAAGTAAGAGAGTTACTGCCCAAAATTTAAAAAGTTTTATCAAACAAAAATTTTATAACAATTAATTCTTTTAGTTTTTTACCCTTTTTATACCCTCCAAAAAAGAATTTGGAGGGTATATTCACTTTGTCATTCCGTTTGTAACGCATCGAAATATCCATCTCAGACCCCATAAAGTATATATATTCTTGATCAGTGATGAAATCTAAGACGAACTGAGCATGTCCGTCCGTCCGTCCGTCCGTCTGTGGAAATCACGATTCAGTTAAAACGAAAAGAGCTAGACTCTTGAAATTTATCATAAATATATTTTAAAGCTTAGAGCAGGTTAAGTTCGAAGATGGGCTAAATCGGGCAAGAGGGAAAAAAGTTCCCCTAAGAAGAACTAAACCAACCCAGAAAAACCAACATAATTTTTAAAGTTTTTTGGTTATTTTGTTAAGCAAATGATATATTTTTATGTCAAATACGGCCCAACGCCTTAAACTTGGAGCCATAAAATAAAATAAAAATATTTTTTGACCCCGCCCACTTTAGTGGGCGTTATTATAGGCAAAAATAGCATAAAAATTTAACAAATTGTTTTACTTAAGCCTACATTCCTTAAAAATAAAATTTTTAAGCTTTAATGACGAAGCTGAGACGAAACCTGGTACTACTCTGCCCTACCCCCTCCTTCCCCTTCGCCCCCTAAATGACCCTACAAAAAAAAAAATATTTTTAATTTTGTATATAATCATCCCAACCATTTATCTTTAGAGTTTTATGACTGCCGATTTCTGCCCTACCCCCTCCTCTTACTTTGCCCCCCAAATGACCCTACCAAAAAAAAAATTTTTTTAAATTTTGTATATAATCATCCCAAGCATTTATCTTTAGAGTTTTATGACTGCCTGTTGCTGCCCTACCCCCTCCTCCCCCTTTGTCCGGTAAATGACCCTATTAAAAATAAATAAAATTTTTTTTAAATTTTGTGTATAATCATCCCAAGCATTTATTTTTAGAGTTTTATGTCTACCTGGTTCTGCCCTACCCCCTCTAGCCCTTTGCTCTCTAAATGACCCTATCAAAAAAAGAAATTTTAATTTTGTATATAATAATCCCAAGTATTTATTTTTAGAGTTTTATGACAAAGGTAAAATATTTCCCCCACAGCCCTTGCCAGAGCGACCCCGCCAAAATACAGTTTTCATACCCTCCAAAGAGAATTGGACCCTATAAAGTAAATATGTATATTCTTGATTAGTGATGAAGTTTAAAACGGTCTAGCAATGCCCATACGTTTGTCTGTGGAAAACATGATATTGTCTATTTTTAAACCCGCCCCCTTTAGTAGGCGTTGACGTACGATATTATATAAAGGAACTCTGGGCCACCAAGTTAAACATTTTAAATTCACTTACTAAATATTTGGAGGGTATTTAAGATTCGACCCGGTCGAATATAACGTTTTTACTAGTCTTTAATCATATTAATCTGCAATATTTTCCTGAAATAGCCACATGCAGGTAGGTAAGATATATTAAAAAAATAAATAATATTTTTGTATAAAAATATTAAAAATAAATATTAGAGATTTTACTAGGTCTATGAAAATATTTATACGAAAACTAGAAGTCATTAACAGCGATTGCACTTCGAAAAAGCTGATGCTATTACGCGGATATTTCCCAATTTAAATCACTTGTTTGCACAGACATTTATGACTTCTTTCTTTCTTATGTCAGTGCAATAATTTACTAGGTCTCACAGTGAACCCAAAAGGGTTTTGTCACAGCACAATTCATATTTTTATAAATGCAATAGTTAGACTCACTGAATTTACTGTGTATAGCTCTTAGAGCAAAATGGAAGTTCTAAGAAAACCGTGGCTGCCTAGGAAGCAAACTGCAATAATGAGACTTTTTATATTGAATACTCGTATGTATCTTCTAAAACCAGCTTAATTTTTTTATTCTAGTTTTTAGCAACATCGTGGAAAGGTTACTTGTAATTTCGTTTTCTGGATTTTTCCTCCTCAGTGGCTGACTTGGATCTCTTATTGCTGCCACCGCTTCATTTGCTTGTTCTCTATTTACCAAACCATCCTGCAATTCAACTATTGCTTTTTTTACTAAAGAAATGTTGCAGATATGTGTACACGAGGTCTGTTCAAAAAAAAAATCAAAAAAATTTTCGAATTTCGTGGGCTACATACAATCGATTAGCGTTTTTTGTTTTTATGCTCTTCTTATCACGAACATGTGCTTGACTAGTTTTCTTTTTATAATTAACATTTATTTATTATTAAAAATATGTATGATCTAACATCGTTTGTGAGAGTCATAAAAATTAGAATTGTTTTTCGTGTTCTGCTAATTTCTGCTATCGAAAACAAACGGTTCAAAGAACTTTTATAAACATGGAATTAAATGCAAAAGAGCATATGAAAAGTGATAGAGTTTTCTGAGTTAGAAAAATGTTTACAAGTGGTACGAACTTTAAAAAAAAAAAGGTACTAGAACGTGGGGTGACGTCCAGGAGGATCCAGCCATAACTGGGAAATCAGCGTGACTGGGAAATCAGTTGACATGAGCCAATATTAATTTGTTTTGGAAATTTTATTGTTCATGACGCGTTTGGCAAAATTTCTAAATAAAAAAAATAAATTTTTTTCATATTAAATTGAATTAAGATTCTATAGGCTAATTGTTCGAAATTTTTAATTTTAAATCTCAGAAAGACATGATAAATATTCCAAGACACAAAGGCAAGTCAACATCAGTTTTTGTTATTCAACTTACACAGCAGAGCAGAACAGCTGTTTTCGAAAGACGCAACCCTTTCATCATCAGTGCTCATGTGTATTGTGTTTGTCACCACTTATTAGGTCGCTTAGTTGAATGTGATAACAGTTCCTATTTACACAAATTTTATTGTGAAAAAGAATACGAGAACTGTATCAAGCTGATGTTAACATGTTATTGTTATAATACCCGTGTTACCGTTTGATTATTTTTCTTCATGTCCCATTTTTCTGAATTTTTTTAATTAATTTTTTTCAATTTTGTTGTTTATGACGCGTTTGGCAAAATTATTAAATAAAAAAAAAAATCTATATTTTGGCCGAAAGTAAGTCCGTAGTCAAGCCTTAGTCTTGTTCACACGATTTGGCCTCCTACGACTTTTTCCCTTTGCCAGGATTGAACAGCCCCCTAAAAGGATGTCGTTTTGCAACATTTGAGGGATTAAAAGCCGAATTCACGCAGAAAGCTTAAGACCACAATTAAAATTGTATAGCAGAACTGCTTGAAGAATTGGGAAAAAAATACCCTAGGCGAAGGTATTTTATGTCTAAGAGGAACTATTTCGAAAGGGATAAAATAGAAATTGATGAATAAATAAATATTTTTTGTTGTGAAAAATTAAAATTCATCTTATATTTTTGAACAGACCTCGTGCAATAGCAAACTGCTGAGAAATTCTTATGCAAGCTACTAACGCATACAATTACAGACAAACCAGATTCCTTACTTCGAAATTAAAATATTCCTTCCACATTAACCGATTTTTTTTCAGCCATGCTTTTAGTGGCCATTAGTGATGCTAAAGCGAATGGTCTTCACTTGAAACAAAAAACAGCAGAAGAATTGAATAGCTTTCCAATTGACCTTTTTGAGGTTGTAATTGATTTAAAAAATACAAGTAACGGAGTTGCACACTTTATTGACTTGTTTATTACAGATAAACTGGAATTTGAGACTTAATTGCTAAAAATTATCTTTATACTTTTAGAGGATAATCTTTAGATATCCTGGCAATGCTTCGTCACGCTTTGATTGGAAATGTTACTGTCTGCTGATGCTGCGCTTGCATAATCGTTGTATATAAATCTTCAGATTCAAGTTAAATGTCGTTTACATTTTCGAATAGTTTTAAAAATATTTTTAATTTTCGATGTGTTTATTAACAGTAATTAAGCTTTTTACTTGGTTTCCTAATTAATTTATCTCTTCGTTTTCATTGATTTCACTTTAAACAATTAATTTATTTAATAAACTTTTAGCTAATATTTATTTATCTTTAGTTTCTTGATATTAAAGTTTCAACACTTTTCTTTTTCTTTTAAAGCACATGTTTTGTTATGGCCTGCTCTTTGCCTACTGTGTAAATGTTTCAATCTGGCTCGTTAAATTGTGATACACTTTTTGTGTTTGCCTTTGTTTATTTTCCTGCTGCATGTCCTCAAACTGAATAAATGCAGCTTTTCGTTAACCGTTATAGGCTGCCTGCCGTGCAATATTATTGTTGTCATTGCGACAGAAGAGAATAAAAATTCAGAAATAACAATTCAAAGATGACACCACACATATTATTATCATATTTATTGAACATAAGACGAGATGTGTGACATGACAGCCAGTCAAAATGACTGACTGAAATTTTTACAACGATAAAATGAAAGCAGCAGCAAAAACATAGTGAGGGTGTAACGGAATCAGTTAAATCAAATACAACAAAGAAGAGAATTACAGTAATTGATGAGAGGATGTGAGAGTGTAATGTAACGCACAGTTGCTTTAAATCGTATTCTTTGTGGGTGGTAAATTTTTTACTTTTCGGAGTTGTTTTCTGGCGTTTGCTGTGGTTTTAAAGCTTTGCATTTTGCTTCTGTGTATTTTTGTTCGTTTTTCTTAAACTTTTTCCAACATTACAAGTGATGTATTTGTTATTTCTTTTAGAAGTGCTCTTAATATGCTTTCAACGTAAACGTTTCGTTTTATATATTTCTTTTAGTTTTTCCTTTCGATTTCTGATTCGTAGTTTAACCTTCTGCCCTACTCTCAAGGAATGCGTCATCAATAAGTAAATCTTCTCCCCCAAAGAACATCTAGACTGAAGGATTTCCTTTTGTATGAAATCTAGAAATTTTTAAATAAACTTATAGCCAGAAAGCATTTGAACGGTTTAAATTCTTGGGCAATTTTAGGCATATATGTTTGTATATTTATATGTGCGTGTGTGTGTGTGTGTCTGTGGTTAAAAACAAGACTTTTATCTTTGAAATAGTTGCTTTTGTTGTTGTTATTATTTAACTATTTAGTACACAAGCACTCTGTCAAGGTTATTTCCTGTTATTTGCCAATGAAATTTATAAAAATTATAAAAATCTTTTTACATGATTTGAAAACTGAAACGCCAATTGTTACAAAAGAAAAGCAAGATTTCTTTATTTATATGGAAAGCAGGTTTTTTTATTTTTACTCAATTTTCAGCAAATTTTTTATTACAAGTAGCTTTTATTTGCTATATTACACTATTTCTTTTTTTTCGTTACATGCCATGGATTTTTCTTTGCTTTTCATTTTACCATGATTTTTTCACTTTTTCCCGAGCTGTCAGTTTTTGTACACTATGTATCTATATGTATGTATTGCAACCAAAAAAAAAATTAAAGAAAAAAGTTTAATATTGAGTCGACAAAAATTACAAATTCACATGTTTTTTCTTTAGCCTTGTTGTTCAATAGAGAAAATTTTAGCAATTCCATTTATTCCTTTTAAGCACAAAAATCATTTATTTATTTTATTATTTTATAATATTTATTAGCTTTTTTCCTGTATATACATACACACAGTTATTTCTTATTTATATATTTCTTTTTCATGCTGCAATCTTTTATTATTTGCTTTTTTAAACACACACACTTCTTTTTTCTCTGTTTAATTAAGAAGCTAAATTTCCGTTTGGTATTTTCTTGCATTTTATGTTACAAAATTTATGTCCTTACTTTAAGGCTCTACGTCTCCAACTACTTGCATAAACGCTGGAATTGCTAAAAAAAATATATTAATGCCTATAACGAAAGCTTTTCTGGATTACAAGTTCGGAGTAATTCTACGGAATTTTTTAGAGCAGACACGTTTTTAGGTTGGCCGCTCAATAGTTGTATATGGCTGAGTGTAATAACAGTTAATTGAGTGAGAATTAATTAAATGTGTACACTGCGAAAAACTTGAGTTAAAATTTATTAATCATTTTCATTTTTTTAACTAATATTTATTTTTGCAATAAATTATTTAACGGTCTCAGTATATGAGATGGGGTGGTCACTAACGACGTTATCGGAGATGTTATTTAAAAAAAGTTTTAATTAGGCAGGAAGAAAACATGTTTGGTTTTGTCTTTCTTCATATTCCCAAACAAATAATAAAAATATATATGACGAATCCTGCGTGTTTTTCTAATTTTCTGCCAGATATTTGTTGCGAAATAATTACGCACGGCACAAAAAACGCAGCTTTGAAAGTTTAAGAGTAATCTCGTAATTTTTCGCTATTTTGCATAATAACGCACACAAAATCGAATTGCTAAAACTAAAATGCATATAAAAGGATTCTAAAACAACTTATTTGTAAAAAAAAACTGTGAATCTTTCATGACGAACGCTACATAACACAAATTGCATATCCTCAAAATTGTTAATCAATCAGCCATTGATTCCCTCACATGACAAATGAGTACACGTTCATGAACACATATGTAAAGCTTCCATTCAGTATCTAACTGGAAAATAAAGTCACTAGAATGTATGTGATAGTTTTAAGGAGCTTGTTCCACTCATTCATCATACAAACTTCGTTGGACTGATCACAATCAGCGTTGCCAAATGTGCAGATTTATCTGCATTTGACAGTTTTTCTAAGCATTGAGCAGTTTTGCAGTTTTTTTCTTTAAAAACCAGTTTTTCTGTAAATTGTGCAGATTTTGCAGTTTTTACATTTTACTTTTTTACTCTTAATTTTGTTATTTTAATTCCAATTTCTGAAACCATAATTTTACCCCATTTGCTTAATATAACAGTGGCAAGGTTTAACTATACTTTTTTATACGAGTATGTAATTATCACATATGTACATCTTTTTGCACCCCTGACCACAAAGCAAGTTGAATTTTACTAAGGTGTACATATATTGCAGGTGGGAGCACGAGCTCACTTGCCTAACCTGATAAAACGTCAAACTTAGTAGTGTCGTTTAACGATTTTTGCAACTGTTAAGGTAGTTTCTACAATAAGTGTTCTATTTTTGTAGAAATGGTTGTACCTGTTAGATAGATATGCCTTGTGTTTTTCTATGTACATACAAACAAATTTAAATTTTTAATTATTGGTTTCAATATAAATATGAGAACGACATCGACTTGTCGAGATTCTGGAACAGGCAGTATTATATCTGAATAATAATGAACTCTTTTTGTTTATTTAAACCCTATGTACCTATATATTTTTTATTAAAATGAATTGCTTTGTTATATGTAGATGTATATCATATTTAATTTGTTGTGTTATGTTTTTGTTTTAATAAAAAAATATGAAAAAAAACTATATATTTTTGTGAATTTTTTATGTGCAGTTTTTTTACGTGAAAACCAGTTTTTTTTTCTAAAGTTGCAGTTTTTTTTGAAAAGGTTATGGCAACGCTGATCACAATACAATTTCTTTAAATAGCTTTTAGGTTTTATCACTTAAAGCTCTCTTGACAAAGTATTCAGTTCTAATAAACCTTTTCTAACCTCAAAATATTCGAATTTAATATAATTTAATTTAATTTATTGAGACTTAATAATTTCATAACAATAAGCTAAATTAAACATTGATTGTAAACTTAAAATTATAAAGTATTATTTTAATTTTAATAAGAGGTAATTGCTACATGCTTATAAATTTATTAGAATAACTAATAAGTGAAATAAAAGTTGTTTTAAATGTAAAAAAACAGTGTTTGCTCCCGACACTTATGGTTATCAATAGAGTAAAATCTATTTAAAATAAACTTAATACTAAACCTTAAAAAATAAACTTAAAACTAATACTAAAACTAAATTTTCCCCTCATGTTAAAGCAATGATTAAAGTGTACGTTGGCTTCATTTATGAATGGTTAAGAAATAGTAACAACAACCACAAAAACAAACAAAAATGTTACTCAATTCATGTTAATGTAAACTTTCACCGTTCATGTCTGAATGGGGATGTGTATGGGGGTGTGCAATATCTAATGAACCCCGTGGTGAGATTAATGCTATTTTTTAAGCTGGCAATATTTGCCTCCGAAATGGATTTGCTTGCTTTTTTAAGAAAAAAAACAAGAAACAGCGTTTTTTTAAATATATATGTATATATACACATAAAGTGTGGTTATTTTAATAAATCAAACTTTCAATAATATCGATAAAATTTGGAAAACAAATTCGTAATTGAAAAGCTCAGGAAAAGAAATTGTTCAAAAACTTCTATCATACATAAAAAACATGCCTAGTAACGTCGTGATTTATGTTACTGTTGTTGTTGGTGTTGTTTTGACCTTTGCACAGCTTTTGTGCAATAGACAATGTATATGTATGGATGTCGGCGAGTGTGTAGGAGTTTTTGCGAGTGCAGTTTATATATTCTATTGTGCCAATTTAATGACGACATACTAAGTTGGTTGAATTTCAACGTCACAATGCACAGTACGTTTTATTTTCGTTTTTGATGATGTCATTAATAAACCTATTTTTGATTGTGCAACGCAACAATGTTGCTACTGGTATGTATTGTTTTTTAATTATTTTCCTAACTAGTTTGATATGTTAATTTCTGTATATTAATTTCGATCTGCATGTGTATTAAAAAACTGTTTACCAATATTAGCTTTGCAATAGCAGGCATATAATATTGAAATGCTTTTTTCGAATAAACTTATTTTAACATATTTTTAAATTGTAAATTATGTTTGAGAAAGGGATATATTATTGTTTTCCTAGATTTCCTAAAACTAACTTTGATTTCTCGCTTTTACACATTTTAATATGTATGTATGTATGTATGGAAATGCAAGTGTTCTTTCACCTCGATGCTTTATAAAGTTTGTCTTTTTTTTAAACACGTCGAAAAGGTTTGCAGCCATTGTATGTAATGAAAGTCTAAGAGTCTTGTTAGTTTGAAAAGGCCTGTAATAAATTAATTCTCAAATTTTATTGCCTGCCATTCACGTTTGCAATCTGATTGCGCTTTTTACTTTCGCTTTTGTTATTAAACATATATAAAAAGGGGATTTTTATGTGTATTTTACAAACTATACACTAAAATCGAGTTTAACACGCTTTTTATAATTTATTAATCGTATTAATAATTCTTGTTAATATATTAAAACATCTACGGCTTCAGTGTTCTTTTTCGCGTCTGTTCATTCTTAAACAGTTTTTTAAGGGTTTGGAATGCTTTGCTTAAAACTGTTATGTTTTCAAAGTTAGAGAAGACTTGGATAGTTAGAGAATACTGAACGTAAAAACTACGGTAAAACTCGGATATAATGAATTCCAATGATTCAACAAAAAATTTATTGTAAGAAAAATTTTTTAATAACTGAAGTAGAATATTTACATATTAAAAACTAGCTTGTTTGACATTTATTTCATGGTCCATAAGCAGTTCGTAATTAATAAGGATTACCTATTTAAAATATACCTATTGTAATTTATTTTCCATTTACAGTCCAACCTCCCTAATCCGGACATTCGATAATACGGACTATCCAGTAATTCGGACATATAAAATTTTCGGACAGCGGTCTTTTTTCTCAATAAAACTTTTTCGTTATTTTACCGCTAGACAAAATATGTATTTGTGTATGATCAAGAATTAAAGAATGTGTAAAATATTTTAGTTTACTTGAAGTTAAGACGTATGGCACCTGTAAATAAACGACAACATAAAACGTTAACGTTGGCAGAAAAGTGCAAAATATTTGATACAATTGATAGTGGAAAATCAATCCGACAAGTGGCTGAACAATACAGTGTCTCAAAATCGACAATATTTGATGTAAAATCAACAAAAGAAAATATAAGAAAATATGTGTCTATTTAAATGTTATATGTGTGTATTTTTAAAAAAATTTAAAATAAAGCTGAAAAATTACATAAAGATATGTGTATTCAAACAAAAATAAATTCATATATTTCAAAATGAATATTTTTGTTTACTTTAGTGTTTCTTTGTTTTCTGTAAATTAATTAAATAAAAATGAATTCTTATGAGTACGTATTTTTCTTTTCGGTAATAAAAATAAATTTTATATACATATGTATATATGTATGTATGTACATATGTATATGTATTGCGTTTAAAATTTTATTTTAACTGTAATCCGGACGACCCACTAATCCGGACAGTAGCTGAAACTATCTGCCTATTTCTCATTGCCGAATGAATTCTTTCTTTCGTATAAATACATTTGAAATAAAAACAATGTTTTAAATATATTTGTACGAAAGAAAGAATTCAGTCGACAATGAGAAATAGGCAGTAAATCTGTCCGGATTAGAGAGGTAACACCTACTGTGTTATAAATTCAACAATTTAAACTTTTCAAAAAACATATCAATCTGATTCTGACATATAAGTGCACAATCAATTACTAAACAATATCTAAAATTATTTCAGATACACTATTTTATAACATTCGTCTTTTTTTACGTACCTATAAGTTTTGGAGCTATTCCTAAGGAAAGTTTAAGAGCCTTAGCTAGTGAAATCGAGGTAGTTTGAAAAGGCCTGTACAGAAATTAATTCTTTGCACGTGTTTTCTGCCATTCGTGGGTGCATTCGTGTTGCAAAATTTACATTCATTTTTTTTGTTATTAAACTTAAAGGAACTGTTAATATTTTATGTTTACTTCACACACTGTTCACTAAAATAAAGTCTGACACTACTTTTGTAATTGTTTATTGGTTATAACAATTGATATTAATAAATTACGAGAGCGACGACTCCATTGGATCTTTTACGCGCACCGGTCATTCTTAAACTATTTTTCCGAAGTGTTTGAGAGGCTATGATTAAAACGAAGTAAATTGCATACATACAAAACACAAACATTGTTAATGTTTGGAAAGCTCTGGCTAAAAATTAATCGGGTTTACAATGCTGTAGTTGGCCTTATATTACATTACAAATTTATATATTACCTACATTACAAATTACTTTACAAATGATGGATTAGTTAAATGGTCAAGAAATTCATTTATTTACTAAATTTTAGGGCCCGCTTATAACTTCCGCACAGCGGTTTTGTAGCCAAACTTAAAACTAAAGTAATGCAATGCAGTCAGTTTGAGACCTACTCTACATAATTTTTTTATGAATTTTTGTATTTGAATTCTTTGTGAAAACCCGACCGATTGAATGAATAGTAAGAAACAACTCACATGGAGTGAATTTAGATGTGAAAAAAATAAATTATTATGAAATAAAACAAGTGGTTGTATTATTCTTTTTCAAATTGTGTCCAATAAATTATATTTAATTCTTGGTTGCTTTTATTAAGTTTTATAATACATTAATTTTACTTTGAAATTATTAAATATCTTTTTTATTATATTTTCAGTTATTATATATTTAATTAGTATTTAAATTTGTAATTCATATATAATACATTTGCATAAAAAGAGTTTTATTTTATTTTCTTATAACATAAATACTAAAGTAATATTTAAAGCATGTTTTTTTAATTATCATAGACTGACAAAAATTCAGTAGAAAATTGCGGTAACTTTTAAAAATACAAATTTCTAAAAAAAATTATACAAACGTTTTTTTTATATATATAAAATATTATAAAAGGAAATATAAAATTGTTATTGTTGTAGTCATTAAATAATTAATATCAGGTTAAGTTAACAATGTAAACCCATTATAGATCAAAATTGGCCTGTTTTCCATATAACCAAAAAATATTTTTTTATGAATTAGATTTCTAGTTCCTAATTATTTACGTATGAAGTCAGAAATAGGAAATATTGCCAGCTGTCTTAATGGAGTTACCTAGTTGACTTCTGTGCACCCTGATTTATACATATATGTGTTTTTTTTATCAAATTTAATTTGCTTTTATAATTACTTCATTAGTTTTCCTAGTACATATTACAATATTAAAAATTTATTTGAAAATAAAATCGTTAAGGTTAAAAATATTACATACATACATAAATATTTTAAATTATTTGTTATTTTTGTCATGTTTCTGTTAAAATAAATAGTTTCGAGATATTTTGCTTTTTGATAGACAAGTTCTATTAATGATCATTTGGCAAAGTCAAAGAATTTTAGAAAAGGAAAATTTAAATAAATCAAAGAACTTTACAAAGAAATTAGAGAACTTTAAAAGCTTAAAGAAATGTTTGTTAATATTTAAAACTAGTTAAACGTTTTTTACAACTTTCTTAAAATATTTAAACAATCTTAAAAATTTTCTTCTAACCACGTGGTCTCCACTGAATAATTCTTACGTTCGCAAGTGCCATATACACATGAAAATGTAAATACTAAAATTTTGTAGTTGTAACGAACACCGCGATCATTTAATTTATTTTACGTCTATCATGAACTTAAGTGGGACCAAATGGGATTTGACTGCTGCGTACATCAGAATTATTACGTGGAGATGGTGGGTAAAATATATTTTAATTCTGCTTTTTTTAACTATTTGTCCAATTGGTTTTTCGCTATTAAACTAAAACTTCATTTCGCCTTTTAAAATATTTACAAGCTTTCGCAACTTTTGTTAAAAAACAAGTCGTTTCATGCCTTTTACTTGCATTACCACGATCTGACAAGCACCCTCGTTTTATGGAACGCTCTGAATTAGCTACTCTCGTTAGCAAGTGTTTAGATAATTTTTTAGCATTTCTAGGACCCCTTATCCTTTACAGGGTCTTGGTTAACCACTAGCTGTTGCTGCTGCGGCTACTACGGCTACCGCTTCCATTGATGCCGCCATTCATACGTTCAGCATTGGGTTTCAATATGAAACGCAGCTCGAAATTCTTGTTCACCACGACAGCATAAAAAACATTGGCATTGCGTGGCAAATCGACATCCTTATCCGGCAGCCTTTGGGCCAAAGTATAATTGTCCGGATCATCTTCTATGCCCAGTTTCATTAAGGCATTGCGTATCACTTGCGGTGTGCGTTCATTATTCTTCACCATCATACTCTTGTACACCACAATGCCATCCTGGGGCATTGTTTCCATCTCCAACGTGATTTTGACTATATAAAAATCGGCATTGGCTCCGGGGGAATTAACTACTTGAGCATTGATCAAAGGAGAACCAATATGGGTGGGTGTATGACTACCGCTGGTAGTTGAGCCATGATTACTGCGCAGCAAACCATTCGAACTATGGGAATGTATCATTTTTGTTTTATTTATGCCACCGCCGGAATTGCTAGAGTCCAAGGATAAATTTGATACGCTGCTAGTAGCTGACATGTGATTATTGTGGGCTTCTCGATCTAACGAATTATGCCTGGAACTGTTGTGTGAGCTGATTTCACAATAAAATTGTGAACCTGCTCCACTGCTGGAATTAGAGGCTATTGAATCGGTTTTACGATGACCCAATATGGAAGAATTGGCCGAAGACATATTTGAAGAGGAGGTGGTACTTTTGCGGGGCGCCGTAGGCGGTGGTGGCTCTAATTGATACGATAAGTTGTGGGCATCTTCTTCGGTTAAAACCGGCATGGAATAAAACCATCTATTGAATAGAGGATCCTCGCCTAGGTTATAAGTATTAGCTGCTCCTTGTAATAATTTAATTTTTGCCAAAACTTCAAACTCTTTGCGTTTCTTTTCGAAATTGATTAATTTGTCATCGCCCACGGTATCGGAATTTGCTTGATGGATCATTGTTAAATCGGTAAGAAAGGTGCCTAGATAAGGTATGGTGCCATGGGAGGTCTGGGTGCTCTGAAAACAGCCACACAAACAATTATTGAACATTTACTATTCATATGATATAAAATTTACCTGTTTTTGTATGATCTTTTGCATGTGACGATCGTTTTCTCCTACCGTTTCGGCAAACTTAGCTGTACCCTCTCTTATTAAAAGTTCTCTTTGCACAGATGCATTATTGTCCTCTGAACAGATGCGAGCCAGTTCATGAAAGATTTCCAACTGCAATCGATAAAAACATGTCAAATACAACAAGACTTTTAGAAATTTTCTTCAAATTTACCTTTTCTTTTGGCAAAACCGACCATATTTTGTTTAGTCTATAAATAGCTGAGGAATTCAAGCCTGTAATGATGGCTTTTAGCGAGGAGAAATTTTTTAATAATCTTAATTCTTGGGCTATATCAATCCAAACTGAAATATATACAGCACGTTCCTGGAAAGTAAATAATAAATAAATTTTATAGAAAATCTTATTTGGGAGCAAAAAACAAATTTAATTTGAAATCTTTTCTACGTGTATCTTCTGACAGTTGCTATTGTGAATTGAACTCACAAGACAGTTCAATTCACAATAGTATACTTTAATATAATTTTTTTCAAGAAGTTTAGCTTAAAGTTTTCATGGCATACAAATTTAAGTTAAGGGCCTAATTTTTGAATCACTTTGCGTTGACAAAATTTGTAGGAAAATAAAAACAAATTTCTAAAAAATTTTAAAATTTGTTTTTGTTTCGTACAAACGTAAAGAAACTCCGGTCAAACGTATAGAAATTCTTGCGCTGCTTTGCCTTTCAAAGTTGGTAATATTTGTTTTAAAACTTGCAAAAGAGAAGAATAAGAGTAAAAATATTTTTTTTTGTTGTACCTATAAATTTCACTAACGCAAAATATTTTACAAAATTAGGGCTTAATTTAAAAATCAAAACTTAAATTAAATCCTTTTAATGAAAAACTTAGTTTTGTATTAAATTCAAAGCAATCATAAGCCAGAAAATGCTTTAAGCTGCCATCAATTATCTAAATTTCTTTAGACCAGAAAAAAAACTTACTTGAGATTCCAAAGAGCGCTCGATCAATATACTAGTTATCACTCTATACAAAACTTCATTAAATTGTGTCACTGTAGCCACCACCGTTTCACAGCAGCCCTGCGATCTCCGCGACCAAGTGGCACCCAGGCACTGATGCGATATCACTTTTTTAAAAAGTTCACAATCCATACGCGTCAATTGCTCAGCAAAATGGCGAACATCAATGCGAGGAAAACGATATGTTTCCAAAAAACAAGCTCTCCCATGAAACTCGGGAGCCAGATACAGATCGGCAAATTGATCACCCAGCCACGAGGGCAATTGTTTTTTATTATAAACCTGTTGACGCAAAATCATTTCCAATTGATTTAGGGCGCGGGCATGTAAATCGGAACTTGCCAGATATTTGCTGGTGAAATTAATCAAAGCCTCCAAATTCTCTTCATTCCAATCTTCGGGAAAGCCATTCAGCCACATTTTCCACACCGATATTAAGGTCTTCTTGTGTTGTTCGTGTATGGAATTGGAGCGATCATAATCAAGATTGTCTTTATTTTTAAGATCCTCTATGCGCTGTTTTTCGCACAGCGTATTATAGCGTTTGACAAATAGGCTGAGCACCTCTTTGGGTGTGGAGAAGGTGCGATAGGTATTCAGAAAAACATTAATGAAGGTAGACTCTAGTTCACCATCATCGGTGGCCAAGGCCTCGACTAGACGTTCCAAAGTGGCGGCTTTAACAAAACGCACACGCACCATTTCCCATTCCAGATAAGAAATGTCATCTTCGGAGTCGGCCTTAAAAAGAATTAATTCATTTAGAAAGTTCCATAGAAAAATATTTATTACTTACATTTGCTGCTGAGGGTGTGGGCCGGTGGTAGCACACCTTTTTCAAATAAACCGTATAAATTATATCGGTATCCTTTTCCTCGCCCCATACACGCCACGTGGGCTGTTTGTTAATGAAAACGATTTGAGAAAATTTTAATTAATTAATTTTTTTAATATATTTTCTGTTGTATTTTTGTTGTGCTACTTAAAGTTAAATTGGCTTTTATTTATTACTTATGGTTTTTGTTTAAAATTGTTAGTATCTAATTTAATATGTTGCTTTGCTTACAAATCTGTATTTGAAATTTATTTCATTTTAATTTTACAACCCAGCAACCGAACGAACAGCCCACAAATTTGTTGGCTTGTTCAGTCTAAAGGGTCATAAAATTCAACTCCTATGGCTCTGCTGACCAAAATCAACACACACTTTCGAATTTGTTTGTGGCAGCATGCTGCTGGCTGTTATTTATGTTTGGTATTTATTTTAATAGACTGTGTGGCCACCAGTAGCAGGTTAGTTTTTTTATACCCTTCACAAAAAAGTGAAAGGGTATATATAGGTTTGTCATTCCGTGTGTAATTTCTTCGATATGCACATGGGACCCCATAAAGTATATATATTCTGGATCCTTATGAATAGCGATGACGATTGAGCGATGTCCGTCTGTCCGTCTGTCCGTCCGTCTGTACGTGAAACGTCCGTCCGTCTGTACGGTTTTCCCAAGCTCCCAGAAGAGCTAGAGACTTCGTTCTTGGACCGTTGGATTGGAAATGAACTTAAACAGGCTGCTATTGAAATTCAGAAAGATCCGAAGTATGGTTCCAGAGCTGGGAAGCTTACACCTATTTCTCGACGCAAAATTTTTACCAAAAATCAATTATTTTTTTTAATGTTTGTAAATTAAACCTATTTCGTGCTTTAGGGAGCCTCAATGGTCTATTAAAAACTAAAAAAATAAAAAAAAATTTTCCAGGGATGGGAAATAAAAAAATTTTTTTTCGGCTTATTCCGTATTTTGTAGTACATGTAGTATCTAAAATTGTTAAAAATTTTAAGTTTTTCTTTAACAAAACCACTTTATACGTCATGAAGATTTGCATTGGCAAAAAAAAATTTTTGTTTTTAAATTCAAATTTTACTTCCAGGGTTGGGAAATTGCATTGTTTTTATAAGTGAAAGTAATGAAACAGGTCTAGCCAAGCCCCCAGAAGAGATAGAGACTTCATTCTTGGACCGTTGGATTGGAAACTTAAATAGAGTGGTGTTAAAATTCAGATAGATCCGAACTATGGTTCCAGAGCTGGGAAGCTTGCACCTATTTCTCGACGCTAAATTTATACCAAAAATAATTTATTTTTTTTAATGTTTGCAAACTAAACCTATTTCGTGCTTTGGGAAGTCTCAATGATGTATTAAAAACTAAATATATAAAAAAAAAATGTTCAGGGATGGGAAATAAAAATTTTTTTTTCGGCCCATTCCGTATTTTGTAGTACATGTAGTAACTAAAATTGTTAAAAATGTTAAGTTTTTCTTTAACAAAACCTCTTTATACGTCATGAAGATATGCATTGGCAAAAAGAAAAGAAAATTTTAGATTCAAATTTTGCTTCCAGGGGTGGGAAATTGAATTTTTTTTATACATGCAAGTAATCAAACAGGCAATCGATGTTGTTGTTTTTGTTTTTTGCCAACTAAAACAGTCGTATAATTTAGGAAGAACAAAATTGGTATCAAAAATTCAAAAATAAAAAATAAAATTTCGAATCCAGGGATGGACAAGTGCAATATTTTATGGTACATGAAAGTTACCAAAATGGTAAAAAATTTGCAATTTTTTGTAAATAAAACTACTTTATACTTCAAGAAGCATTGCACTGATAAAAAAAACAAACAAAAAAAATTTAAATTTCGTTTCCAGGGTTAGAAAAATTAAATTTTTTTTGGTACATGCAATATTTTGTAGTACATGTAATAACCAAAATGGTTGCAAAATTCGACTTTTTCTTAAACAAAACTACTTTATACCTCATGAAGATTTGCATTGATAAAGAAAATTTTAAAAAATTTTAATTTCGCTTCCAGGGTTAGGAAATTGAAATTTTTTTAAACATAAAGGTAACCAAAAAGGCAATTGACGTTGTTTTTTTTTGCTAATTAGAGCTGTTTTATAATTCAGGAAGAACAAATTTGGTATTAAAATCTTAAAAATCAAAATTTCGACTCCAGGTTTGGACATATGATATATTTTATGGTACGTGAAAGTGACCAAAAAGTTTAAAAATAGTATTTTTTTTGTCAACTAAAGCTATGTTACACCTCACTAAGAATTGCATTGGTAAAAAAATAAAAATTCGCTTCCAGAGTTGGAAAATCGAAATACTTTTCGTACATAATAGTACATACATAAATTAAAAATTTTGTGTTTTTAGTGAATTAAAGCTATTTTATATATCAGAAAAAATTAGATTAGTATTAAAAAATTAAGAATTCGGTTCCAGGGTTAGGAAGTTGACATTTTCTGATTCATAAAATCAGCCATTTTATTTGTTATTTTTGATTTTTATGATGAATTATACATACTTTATTTATCAGAAAGAAGTAATCTGGTATTAAAAACCAGCAACATTAAAAACCAAAGACGATTCTACGGTTGGACAATTAGAACTTTTTGGGGTACATGAAACGGATTTTTTGTTTTGTTTGTAAATTAAATATATATAATATTTTCGAAAGACGTTCATAGGTATTAGATATAAGATAATGCCAAAAATTTAGCTTCCTAGCCGAAAAATTTAAACGTTTTCTTAAATATAAAAGTAACCGATAACATTATTTTGATATTTTAATTAAACCTACTTTCTGTTTTGGCAAGAAAGAAAGAAAGAAGAATTACATCTGTGAAGGGTCTATAAGAATCGGCACAGCCGAATATAGCGCTTTTACTTGTTAGATTTTTTTTTTAATTCTTAAAAAGCAAGATGTTTGTGTATTCTAATTATTATTAAAAAATGGAATTTCAAGGAAATGTGTTTCATAAGAATAAAATAAAATTTTATTAAAATTTAATTAAGGAAATAAATTCAAAAAAATTCTTCAAAAATGTTCAAAGTCATCGTTGGCAAATTGGAAGACATTTCAATGTGGACAAGGTAAACGATTTTCATGACATGCCGCCTATTTCATAATCTCGAACGAATTCGTTCAAAAACAACGTTTTAAAAACTATTTTTGTTCCAAATGTAATTGCAGGAAGGAAAGAATTCCTCCAACAACATCATGAAATATTAAAAAAATTAGTTTAATAAAATATTTTTATTTTTTCTTAAGATAACAATCTTTCCGCAAATAATATCAAACATTTTTCAAAGTAACGCGTTTCCAAAAATTTGCCCAAATTTACGTTTTCAAAATCGAAATACTTTCTATTTTGAAGTTTATGTGCAGTTGAATGACCGTTTTAAATATATTTTTTTTTATGAAACTTTATTAAACCCGAAATTAAGGAATTTATAAATTTAGCCAAGTTTACAAAATTATAGCAGAGCTTTTGTTAAAACTAAATTAATAACACAAAATTTTTTCACATTTAATTATAGTAAAATTTAAAAATTTTTCAATACTAAAAATGGCTTTTAGGATATTTATGTTTTTTATACACTTAATTTTGCTGCAGAGCACATCGTTAAGTTCGAATATTAAGTCTCAAATCTAAAATTTGTTTAAGTTCAAAAATTATCGAATGTAAAATTTTGTGTATTTAAACATATAAAAAATATTTCATAAAAATTTCTTTTATTATACTCTAATATTTTTATTTAAAATATATTAATTTTAATATCGAAAATTTCTTTAGTTCAAATATTTTCGAAATTAAAATTTCTTCAAGTTCGAAAATTTTCGAAGTGAAATTTTATTTATTTAAAATATGTTGTAAGAGAAAATTATAATATATTTAATATTTTTTATAAAAAAAATGTTTTATTGCAATTTGGAAATTTTGGATATTGGGAGTTTTTGATATTAAAATTAATATATTTTACATAAAAATAAAGAAACTTTAAGCTTAAAAATATTAGTGTATAATAACAATTAAAAAGAGGTAAAAAAACCAGAAGAATTTTAATTTGTTTCTTTTCCATGTCGAAATTTCCGATATTGGAATTTTTGATAGAAACTAGTGTTTTTAGTTAAGCTGAAAAATTATATTTAGTTATAAATTAATAAATTTTAGAAATATGTTTTCGCTGCTGCAAATTTCTTTAGTTCAAATATTTTTGAAATTAAAATTACGTCAAGTTCGAAAATTTTCGAAATAAAATTTTATTTATTTACAATATGTTGTAACAGAAAATCATAATATATTTAGTATTTAAAAAAAATTGTTTTATTGCAATTTCGAAATTTTTGACATTGAAACGTGTTTTTGGTTAAGCCGGAATTAATAATTAGTTAGAAACTTATATATGTTAAGAATTTACTTTTGTTGCATACAATTTCATTAGTTCGGAAATTTTCGAATTTAACATTTAGCCAACTTTGAAAAGTTTAGGCTGCTAAATTTTATATTATTATAATTTTATGTATTGTAACAGAAAACTGATATATATTTAATACTTTTGTAAAATTTTTCTTTTCATTTTAATTTCGAAATTTTCGATATTTGGATTTTCGATGTTTAAAATTGTTTTTTTGTTTAGCTGAAAAAATACATTTAGTTAGAAACGTATATGTTTTAAAAAATTCAGATATCATTCGTTCGAATATTTTCGAATTTAAAATTTCTTCAAGGTCGAAAATTTTCAATGTTAAATTTTAGTTACTTGCAATATGGTGTAATAGTTAGAAAGTGAAAAAATGTTTAATATTTTTTATAAAAACTTTCGATATTGAAATTTTTTAAATACGGACGAAATATTTGTTTTTCAAAGATAATTTAAATATATTGAATAACTGCTGCTACCTAGGGTCTTCTTTTATTTCAGGTACTTTTTTGCATTTTTTTATTTCTAGCATTCAGATAGTCTGCAATAGTATGCAGTGAAAGTAATCATGGGTAATATCCAATTTTACTTAATTTAAGTTTTAATTATAATTCTAGAATGTTCCAAGAAAGAAAAAATTTCAACAACTGACATGCTGAAAAAATTTGTAAAGACTTGTTTTAAATGTCACATATTATATTAAAAAAAACACTGTAAATACTTGTGTTGGCTATAAAAATGGGAAATTTACAATATCTATTTACATTTCATTGCTTTTTCTCAATTTTTTGCCAAATATTTATATTACATTGAAATTCTTTTTTGCCATTCTAATGTTTATTTTAAAACACTATCAACTAGATAATAAAAAATAACAAAATGAATATAAAAAATATACAAGATTTAAAAACACTGCAAATTAATGGGTAATTTTCACAACACACAATCTTAGATGCATTTTAATTGATATGGGCATTTCCAGCGAAATGTGCAACGGCAATTAAAAATGATAAGTTCCTGTTTGACTAAAGTAAACAATTTTATATTTATGCATAATTTATTTTGTGATATTCGACTGCAGAATCACAAAAGAGTTTTTTTTGATGTTATTTGAACATTTTGTTGGAAAAAAAATTTCTTAAAGGGACACATTATCCATTGACATTTACTCTCTAAAATCTGTTTGAGGGTACAAGAGTCAAAAAATTCATAAGAAACTATGTACACGATTGCAAAGAAAACGATAAATTTTTGCTAATTTCGATGTCTCGTTTTTTGTCACGTGCGACATTGAAAAACGAAATTTTTATTAGTGCGAAGAAATCACATGCAGTACACATGCACATCAATATTTAATGCAATTTAAATAAAAAAATACTCTGCTGAAGCATATGAAATTGGTCACGTGCGACATCGAAAGTGTAAAATTTAGAGCAAAAATTTACATAAATAATTTATTTATGAGAATATATACGAGTTCTTTTATATTACAAAATTTATATGTATTTAGATGTGCCCATTTTGTTTGTAGCTTAAGTGCATATTTAGCTATCGCCTGGTATAAATTTTTACTTAGTTGGCAGGAGCTACTAAGTCATCTGCTGCCATAAATTATAAAAGCTGGCAATGCATTACATATTTGCTAAATTTATTAAGGCTCGTTCCAAAGTATAATAGAATTTATTAGCAAACCATCAACGAGTCGAAGAGTTATACAAAGAAACGGCTGGTATGCAGATAACGAAATCTAAAAACGTTGCATATTCAGTTTGTGAATATGACCAACTTTACACAGATGCGGTTAAAATGTATTTTATGCCATTTGAGCAGATTAAAAACCACGCATTTTATAATGTATTTAAACCATGTATTTTATCATTTAGACGAAAAATGGAATGAAATGTAGTCCAGCTGCACTTCCACTGCTGCGATGGTCAAGCAATACTTGAGCTTAATATTTTATTTAAATTTGTTTTTGTTAATTATATTTAAAATATATACTTTGCACGTACTTTACTTTCAAACGACATATTTTTATTAAGTTAATCTGCTGATTTGAAAATATTTTTCCTACGCTTGATTATTTATAATCTCGTGTCAGAAGCAGTAGAAACAATAAAAATATGTTGATAGAAAAAAATGTCACGTGCGACAAATCTAGCGAGACTGATTACGTGACTTGTAATAAATATGTATAAATTTTGTTTGGCTAAAAAAGGGACTTAATCATCGACCCCAAAATGAAATTCTGTTTTTGTCACATGCGAATGCCTTCCTTTTTTGCAATTACTTATTTTGAAAACGAAAAATTGCTCAAAATATAAAAATAAATTAGAGCTGCAGAGGCAAAATAGAAATCTGTTACGCTTGACATCATGGAAATACCCATACAAAAAAAAAAAACGAAATAGTTAAAGGCGCCTGCCAGCCTCCCCATCTTTTAGTTTTTAATTAAACAAACTTTTTAGAAAATGAAAAGGAAGTTCTTTTGCAAGTTTTTTTTTTGTTTGTTTGTTTGTTTTTTACAATTTAGGACAACATGCATAAATTAAAAGGCACATGTTGTTTGTGTACAAAAGAAAAACTTATCAAAGTTTCCTTTTCGCTCTCTTACGTCATGATTTTCTTACAATTCAAAGAAAGCATGCAAAAAGTTTACCTTATTGTATGTGTAACAATTATTTTTATGCAAATCTTTGGTTTTCTTGGACAAATTCCTTAAGGTGGCCCCGGTGCAGGCGCATAAATATTTCAAACTGGCCAATACCATTTTCTCGTTCGATTGCTGTTGCTGTTGGGATTTATTTAAATTGTTGGAATTATTGGTGGCATCTAGATCGTCACAGGAGTGATACGAACTAAACGGACGTCGCCATTTTTTCGGTTTCGTCAAAGTTGAGGTGGGTGTTTTGCATTCGCCAGCACGGGGATTTTTGCCCTGGCCGCCATGTTTGGGTGTACGTGGCGAGGAGTGGCAAGAGGTTTTCTGTGGTGTAGGTGGTCTTTTGTCAAAATATTGGTATTGCAATTCATTTTGTAAAGATTTAACTAAATCTTGTTGCTGCTGTTGCAAATGTTGTTCGAATTGCTTCTGTTGTTGCTGACTATTGTTTGGATGGCGATGGGTCTGCTGCTGATGATGATGTTGCTGCTGCTGCTGCTGATGATGTTGCTGCTGCTGCTGCTGATGATGTTGTTGTTTATTATGATGATGATGATGATGATTGTGATGTTTATGATGATGCTTACAATGATGCTGATGGGCTAAGATGTGAGTGGCATGATCCAATGGCGGCATTAAAGCTTTTTGCTGATACTGTTGTTGCAGTTGGTCTTGTTGCTGATACTGCTGGCAGTATTCCAGATGATGATGCTGCTGCTCCATTTGATAGCCATTATATTCCTGAGTTGTTTGATATGTGGGATTTTGTGGAGATTTTAATACTTTCACAGCAATTTTTTGGTTTTTGTTATTTGAACACGTATACGAGTTATTAGAGAAATTCTGGAATAATTTGTTTATTTATTTATTTTTTCTTTTAATTTTCATCAATGAGACTTTTCAGATATGACTCATTTCAGAGTTTAAGCAAACAATAATTACGTTGTATTCAAATTCGAAAAAAAAAATTACTCAAATAAGAAACAGGTGTGAGCACATGAATTGCATGTTTTTTCGTAACAACAACATGAATAACAATAACAACAATGTTTTATTATTTATAATATATGTTACTTATTTATTTAAAATTGTATGTTAAATACAAAGTGACACATTTATTATTTGCCAATTCTATAAATATTGACTTTAAAATATTGAATAATTTCCGCAATTGAATTTAAAATTTTGCCTGAAAAAAGCGTCAATAAAAAACGCAACACAGATGCTATTCCTAAAAAGTTATAAAGGATATTCTATTAAATTTCTTCACACGCAGGAGCGAAAGCATCAAAATGCATGACCTTAAAGAAATTTGAACCCAGACAGTCTTTCTTAAGATATCGCTTAGAAAAGTCTGTTTTATCAAAAATAAATCTCTTAAAATAGACCCGTATTCATAGTCAAAATAAAGTATGCTTTAAAGTTTAAAATTGGTATTTTATCTTTTATTTTAAAGTTTTAAATTCCTTTTATGAATATGGGCCACAGTTTTTAATATATTATGTTTTAATAAAAATACAATTCAAAATATATTCTTTAATAAGAATATACAAGGTGTGCCAAAAGAAATCATACGATGACTCCTCCAGCGTGAACAGCGCACCATGCAGTCACTTTGAGCGGGTGTAATGGCTCCTCGTGCATCACTCTTGGATTTTCGGTGCCCCACAAGCGATAGTTTTGCTTGTTCACGTATCCGCTGAGGTGGAAATGAGCCTCATCGCTCATTATGATTTTGGTCGCAAAATCTTCCACTTCATCCTCCAGATTGAGGATGGGGAGTGTATTAGTCCATGGCTTTGTCATCTGTCTAGTTCACAAATGTCAAAACTGTTTATAAGAGCATCTTTCAATAGGGTGATTTCTTTTGGCCCACCTTGTAGAATAAGTATTTAACTTTTATATAAAGCAGTCTTTAAAAAAAATTTTTCTAAAAATACTTTTTAAAACTCACCCACTTTAAATGCAATTATTTTATGCACTCTTCTATTAACTTCTCCCTGAATGCTATTTAAAAATCAACGATGAGGTTGAAAATTATTTTCCCCCATTTTTCCAGTCATTGAGTTGCAAAAAAAAAATACTCTTCTTCACAAAAGGACGAATGTCACGTCAATTATATAAAGCCATGACGTATTTTGCCTTTCGGTCATTAGCATTGATTTATTTATTATTTAAATGCTCGTGCATTTAAAGTTTTACAAGAAATTTATTGATTTGCTCTCGACTTTGTTGAACAATAACTAATTTATGTACATACTTAACCTTGACCTTGACTACTTTTACCAATTTCAACGAAAAGAAAAAGAAAGAAAAAGATATTGAACTGATGTATTTCTTTGTTTGACTACCAAAAGGCAGCATCAACTTGAGTCAACAGACAATTGCCCAGCTCATTGTTGGTTGGGCTTCTAAATGGTCTAAATGCCTAATAAAGATGTTAATATTTTTATAATTTTCAGCATTTTATATTTCTAAAAATATATTAAAGTACGGTGGCAAATGTGTTTGTGTATTTACAAACAAACAAACAGAAACGTATTTGGTTTCATATTCCAACTGACTCATGAAATAATTGACTGTTTCCAAAGGCATGAAATTAAATTAAATTACATTAAATAGTTGGTGTAATCTTGAATGAATGAATATCATTTTTTTTATAAAACTATACTCTTCGCTTATCGCTTAAAATAGCAGAAATAGTTTCATTTTCTTTATTTGGGATTAGAGGAAATTCATTAATTTATTTTGTATTTTTTTTTTATTTATTTATTTTTTTTTTGTTCAAGTTAGGAAAGATGAGCAACGCCTGACATTAAAGCAATATTGCTGTTGTATTTAATTATAATCAGTGATTGTTTTAATATACACGCACACATAAGTTTGCATGTGTACTGACTGTAATTCTCGTTTCTAAGTATTAATTTTTCAAGTCCATATTTGAAAATGACAGGCTACGAATAGGCAGACAGACGATAACATTTTCCTTGAACAAAACTAAATAATACCGGAAATAACAGGATTGATATTTTAAAACGGCAAACTTTATAAAAGGAACTTTTAATAAAATTTGTTTTCGGGAACTGGTGCCAAATTACCGCATACGATATGGATCGAAATTTCAGTACAATTGAAATACGAATTTCGATCGATGTCGAATGGCGCAATGCGCACCCTGTTTATTAAGATAATATTTATTTTAAGCAATTTGTATAAAAGGCATTTCTATGAAAGGTACCATATACGAAAAGTACTTTTTATCAAAGGCATCTTCTACAAAAGGTACTTTAAATAAAAGGTATGTTATATGAAATGTACTATATATCGGAAGTAATTTTTACAAAACGTAATTTATGTTAGAGTACTTTTTACAAAAAGTACTTTATGTAAAAACTATTCTTTATAAAAGGTACTTTATATAAAAATATCATTGTGGCAAAAATATATGGCACATGCATAAAAAATAATTTATATTTATTTTATCTGAAAAGTACTTTTTATCTGAAAAGTACTTTTTACAAAAAGTACTTCATCTTAGAGTATTTATTGTAAAACGTACGTTATGTAAAAGTTATATTTTATAAAACTTTTTTATATAAAAAGTATATTGTGGAAAAAGCATATGGCTCATGCATAAAAAATATTATTTATATCTGTACTTTTTACAAAAAGCACTTTATATTAAAGATATATTGCTGAAGATATGCTTTATATTTAGATTACGTTCTACAAAAAGAGCTTTATATAAAAATATATTTTATAAAAGCTTTCAGTAAAAGCTATATTCTATATAAGATAATTTATATAAATATTATGTTTTACAAAAATATATGTATATTTTTATAAAAGGTACTTCATATAATAAGTACTTTTTACACCAGGTACTTTATATGAAAACAACTTTTTGAAAAAAAGGTACTTTATACAATAATATATATATTTTATACAAAATGCATATTTTATGAAACGTACTTTCTATAAAAAGTATTTGTCACAAAAGTACTTGCTATAATATATACTTTTAATGAATTAATGTTTATATAAAATATTTCACATATAAAGTACTTTTAATACAAAGTAGTTTTTATCCTAAGGTACTTTCTGCACAAAGTACTTTTTATACAGATTGCATTTTCTATAAATTAATTTTTATATAAAGTACTTTTTATAGTAAAGTACTTTCCGTATAAAGTACTTTTATTAAAAAGTACTTTTAATATAAAGTACTTTTTATATAAAGAACTTTTTATATGAAGTACTTTTTATGCAAAGTACTTTTTATACGAAGTACTTTTTATGCAAAGTACTTTTTATTGAAAGTACATTTTATATAAAGTACTTTTTATACAAAGTACCTTTTATATAAAGTACTTTTTATATAAAGTACTTTTTACACAAAGAACATTTTACACAAAGAACTTTTTGTATAAAGTACTTTTTATATAAACTACCTTTTACATAAAGTACTTTTTATATAAAGTACTTTTTACATAAAGTACTTTTCATATGAAGTACTTTTTATATAAGGTTTTTCTTATATAAAGTACATTTTATATGAAGTACATTTTATATAAAGTACTTTTTATATAAAGTACTTTTTATATAAAGTACCTGTTATATGAAGTACTTTTTATATAAAGTACCTTTTATATAAAGTTCTTTTTACATAAAGTACTTTTTTTTTAGAAGTAGGACCAGCACTCAGGGGATGACCCCTACATATGCAATGCATTGCGCCGGAACTGAAAACGAGGGGATAGTATTGAGGGGACAGATTATTAAAGATGAGACAGACGATAGTTCGTTTTTTTTTTTTTGTAGTTATTTCAACCTTCTTTACTTCGCCGGCTAATTTTTGCTACAGGGCCGACGAAGGTGGGTGCTGTTACGCTGCTTTTACTACATGATAGTGTCAGTCGCTGCCAATTATATATAATTTTATATAAACGACTTTTCATATAAGGCAGAAACTACAAACTACATTTAATAAAAAGTGCTTTTTAGAAGAATAAACCGAAGGAGTTAATATTTTCACAAAAGTTGCGTGAAGCTCCTAAAGTTGCAGTTAAGGTACCTTATTCCCAATGTCTTATTTTTTTAATAATTAAATTGTTAATTTTAATAATTTTAAAAATATGAACCTCAGTTCTTATAAGATTTCCTGTGAAAAAAAAATATCTAGAACAACAACAAAAATGCTAGAAACATTTAATAATCGTTTAACTTAAAAGAGAAATATGTTGGCAGTTATATATTTCAATTTTATATTCATAGAAAACACAAAAACAAAGTCCAATTGAAATGCATTGACCCAAATTGAAATCAAGGCGCATTTTAAGCGTTCGGTTATAATGCAAGCAAAACAAACATAAAACACAGAAAAACATCTATGTAAATGCATGCTATGAATTTCGTACATACAAACATACTTATGTAGGCATGTACATATGTGATGTACTCGTACTTACTTAAGTATTCAGAATCATAACGCTGTAACAATTACAAACATAAAAGTACAACAAACGATTTTACGTACAACCATCAGCATCTGCATCAAGTACAATTTAAACAAGGAATGAATAGAAGCATAAAGAACAATATATGTACTTAAGTAAGTATGCACATATGCACATACATACATACGAACATAATTACAAAAAAAAAAATCTTCCAACTCTTTTAAATTCCTGACACGGCTGGCGGAATCACGACACAACGACAAGAAGGTATGTAATTTATTGTAAAAATAATTAACCCGATAACTATTCGTGTAACTCGAAATTATTTATAAACGACTGGCAGATAATAAATTTGCTTAGAAATAAATCTAACAAACTACATATTCTAAAGACCTAATTTAAATGAAAACAATAAAAAGTTATGTAACTCTATTAAAAGATACATTTCTTCAAATATGCAGAAAGGAAGTGATAGAAGAAGCACACAAAAGTAAAAGCATTTCTTTATTGTTGATGATAATTAAACTACAACTTAAGTACCAATTAGAATAACAAAGCAGCTTCAAAACATACGATAAGAGAGCTTGTGTTAAGTAGCACATAATAAATTGAACACTTTCTCCCCTACGAAGTTATCACTAACAGAAGAAAACAAAAACAAGAATGTTACAATTTTTTTTTATCAAATACATCCGTTATTTTTGATACGAATTTAGAGTCGTGATGCCAGAAATAATAAAATGAAAAATCGTACTGATCCTGCACAAGCAATTTTTATTGGCCAATTTCGGGGGAAATGTCGACAGAATAGTACCGCAAAAGTGGAGCACATATTTCAGACAGTCTTTGCAGAGGTTGTGGTGTAAACGGCGAATATTTCGTGTTTTTCAAAATAGAAAACTAGAGAAATACAAATTTAATTTATAGATTTTGTGTCGCAATAACTGTCCAATCAGTTTATTTACGTGCTGGCAAACAATGCGCACTATTTAAGAATATGGCAAAGCATAGAATATAACAGTCGCCAACACAAAATGTTACCAATAAAATCGCACATGAGCCAAACCTATATCAACTAAGTTTGAAAAAAGTATTCGAATTTGTTACGAAAGTGTCATATCACTTGATTTAACCGTTAAGTGATATCATGGCTCAAAGGTCATACAAATATTTTTATGTTTTTGTAAATATGTTATTTCTTTGGCTATGATGAACTGCTTTTTATATAAAACGCAAAAGTTACAAAACACCGACTTTTTCTTTTTCGCACTGTGAGTATTCAAAAAGATTTTATGACGTCATACAATTTTTTTTAAAACAAATAAATCAATATAATTTTTCGTGTTGACAATTAGTATTTACGTTATCGTTTAGTTTTATCACAGCGTTCAAAGAGATTCACGTTATCTATACTATGGCCGATTATAAAAGATCGAATCATATATATTTGGAACCAGAGCTAATGCGTATTGGCATTTTACAATAAATCAATAGTTTATTACAAGATTTTGAGTCAAAGGCATCCTCTGGCAAAAATCATTAGTTTCAAAAAAAAAATAATAATACAAAAATTAAAAAAAAAAACATTTTTTTTTCAAGTTTGAGGGTACCTGCATTTCGCTTAAGTTCACATTTTAGATAACACCAATAGATTTTTGGGCAACATTTATTTGTTGTTGTATAAAAAATACTTTGCAAAGTTAATTTACAAAGTAGCGGGGCACAGATGCTGACAGGTGACTGAGACCATATGTCGGCGATGGTGTTAACAGGTATTTAATCCTTTACTGTGACTGGCTGCACACGACTTATGCGTTCACATAAGAAGTTAAACCCGGAAAAATTTCTCAGAAGAATTGTAAATCTATACGTAAAACTCTCGAAAGAGAGTAAACGATCAGTGGTCTGGCTGCACTTAAAAAATAATTGCCAACGAGGCTTGATGTTGACTGACTCAGAGCTGCTTTGCGACTCAGACAACAATTATATTCTTTCTAATTTTTCGACCTTTTGCTTTTGCAAAAATTTTATTGTAATAAGCTTGAGGTCATTTTTAATATATAATAACTTAACAATTTATAATTTTTTTTTATTTCGATATCCTATGGATATCTCCTGCAAGACAACAAATATATTGAAGTTTAATTAACAATAGGAACATATAATAATTTATAATGACTTGCACTTTTTATGATGACTTGCACTTTTTATAATGACTTGCACTTTTTATGATAACTTGCACTTTTTACAATGACTTGCACCATATTTGAAATCAGGGGAATGACATAGGACGGGTTTTGCATTTGGAAATGATGATATTAAGTGGTCGAAAATTTGTATGGACATATGAAATTATTAAACTGATAACTATGAACATTTTAAACTTTGACTTAACAATGTATGTATGTATTTGTTTTTGGCAATGACTTTATGAGGGGTCAAGTTTGGTCTAAAGTTCCTAGGAATATATAAAATATATGAAACTGATAACTAAGATCGTTTTAAACTTTGATACTGTAAGAGTCATATCATGCACATGCATATAAGCTAATAATAAATAATATACGAAAATGAAAAATTGTACATGAAAGTACATTTACATGAATTCACTTACAAGCGCTATGTTTTTAAAAAATATAAATTACTTTTCTATTTAGTATATACTAAAAATGAAGTTGATAATTATAGTACAAAATAATTTTTCAATTAGAAGTTTCCCGACTCTTGTCTTGAATCAAGCTGATAGTAACAGTATGAAATAATTTTCCAATTAGAATCAAGAAAAATTCATTCTGGCAACGTCGACTCATAATCAAAACAACAAAAACCATATAAGAAGCATTTTCTCTGACAATTTTACAGCATCTTTGGGGATTTCTTTTAATGGAATATGACATTCATACATACTTATGAACATATTTGCATGCATACACAAATTAAAAAACATCATTAAAGAAATTCCCAATAAAATTGTAAGCAAACGTTTGTGTCTTTATTCTTGTGGCGTTGTTCGTGAGCTTAAGCGAATGAATGCTAAATATTATTATTTATTGAATGACTAAACCAAGCAAATTTGTGTTCTGTTATACATACATAATTACATAAATACATATGTACATATGTATGTATGTAGATATGTGCTTATATATATCTACATATTTATTTCGGATGAGAATAGTTTGACACAATATTTACATTTTTATTTAAATTGTACGTAAAATCAGCAAAAATACAACAAATGAATCACATGTGAACTAAATGTCGTATACATATTTATGTATGTACGTACATATGTAATATGTATGCAAACATACTTACATATATGTATACGTAGATGAATTGTTTGTTATTTGTGGGGGAGTTACGTATTCCAACAAAGCAACACACCTCTCTTTTAGTTTTAGTCACAAGGTTGCCAGTATTCTGGGGATGTTTCAAATTTCTGTAGAGGAAGCTAATAATACTAATATAAATATGTGCAATGCACATTGTGAATACCTAGTATATGCATATGTATTTTATTTCTTTATTTTTTGCTGGACCAGTACTCAGGGAATGACCCCTGCATATGCAGTGCGTGTCGTGTGAACTAAAAAGGAAGGACTAGTATTGAGAGGACGAATGAAGAAATAGAAGGTTCCATCTTAGATTTTCTATAATACTATAAGTAGGTATATATAATAATTTTATATATGAGCTGGTTTTTTTGAAAGTGGTATAAGTCCACTTTTTGGAAAAACTAACTTAACGGTAATTTTAATGAGCTATAGACACCTTCTGTCTATAGTTACAATCACAATTTCAATAGAGTTCTATTTTGAAATAAAATAAATAAACACAGTTTTGCTGTACAATGCTATCGCATAAATATTTATTTTGAAAGTGGAATAAGTCCATTCCTAACAATTATAATCAAAACAATTTTCTGGTTGTAATTGATTATTGCTACTGCAGTGCACGTTGCTCATTAGCAGATATAATTTATCAACCGCTAGTGTATTGAAAACAACATTGTTAACAAGATAACGGTATTATTGTTCTGATGAAATGATGAGAAGTTGTGTTTAGTTCTCCTTCGCAAGCCCTACTATTTGGTACTTATACTAATAGATTTTTAAAATAACTGAAATAAACTCTTAATAAACTTGGTTATTCGTGTATTTAACCCTGGAATATCATTCTTCGTCGTTTCGACGACTCATGTGTACGTTTTGTATATCTCACAACAATTTGAATGATATTTTAGGGTTAAATGTCTTCATTTTAACTATTGCTCTTTACATAAAAATCCATTTCAGTAAATCTTTTATTTCTAAAAATATATGGACTTGAATTTACTCCTGTTTTTAATTCTTTTAATATGTTATTTTTGAAAGTGGTATAAGTACATGTGCAGCTAAAAAATCGTTTATTCTTTCAAATAATTTTAGTAATTAGTATTTCATAAAACAATTTAAAAGGTGTATAGTTTAAAAAACATCACTCGAATTGATAAAAGTTGGCCAATATTTTTAAGTTGATTCAAACGCTAACCCTTAAATATCTCAATATATGAAAATGTGAACTTATACCACTTTTAAAAACACCAGCTCATATAATACATTAAAACCAATTTTTTTAAGTTTAAACAAGCAAAAACCAAATTACTTTTAACCATTAATTATTCCCCTTTAAGGTTTTTTCGAATTCAAATAAAATCTTTTTTGTTCTATTAAATCTAGAAAATATTCGATTAATCGAAAACAGCAATAATAATACAAGGCTTGTGAATTCAACAAATGTTTTTTAACTTTCCTAAATTTTTTTTATAAAATCATAAAAAACGTTTAGGACTAAATCAATTACTAAGCTTTTATATAAATTTGTTAATAAGAAATTTTTTGATTAGTTGGCCTTAATTAATCGATTTATTCGTTATTCGAAAATCGTCTTTTTAAAATTATTCAAACAAGAGTTTGGTTTTGTTTAATCGAATTGTTCTTAAATTGTAAGTTCCGAGTTCAGAGAAACCTATTGAGACTAATGCAGCCAAGTCTGTCAATACAATTAACCGAAAACCTAAACAAAACAAGTAAAAGCGCTATATTCGGCTGTGCCGAATCTTATATACCCTTCACAGATGTAATTCTTCTTTCTTTCTTTCTTGCCAAAACAGAAAGTAGGTTTAATTAAAATATCAAAATAATGTTATCGGTTACTTTTATATTTAAGAAAACGTTTAAATTTTTCGGCTAGGAAGCTAAATTTTTGGCTTCTCTTATATCTAATACCTATGAACGTCTTTCGAAAATATTATATATATTTAATTTACAAACAAAACAAAAAATCCGTTTCATGTACCCCAAAAAGTTCTAATTGTCCAACCGTAGAATCGTCTTTGGTTTTTAATGTTGTTGGTTTTTAATACCAGATTACTTCTTTCTGATAAATAAAGTATGTATAATTCATCATAAAAATCAAAAATAACAAATAAAATGGCTGATTTTATGAATCAGAAAATGTCAACTTCCTAACCCTGGAACCGAATTCTTAATTTTTTAATACTAATCTAATTTTTTCTGATATATAAAATAGCTTTAATTCACTAAAAACACAAAATTTTTAATTTATGTATGTACTATTATGTACGAAAAGTATTTCGATTTTCCAACTCTGGAAGCGAATTTTTATTTTTTTACCAATGCAATTCTTAGTGAGGCGTAACATAGCTTTAGTTGACAAAAAAAATACTATTTTTAAACTTTTTGGTCACTTTCACGTACCATAAAATATATCATATGTCCAAACCTGGAGTCGAAATTTTGATTTTTAAGATTTTAATACCAAATTTGTTCTTCCTGAATTATAAAACAGCTCTAATTAGCAAAAAAAACAACGTCAATTGCCTTTTTGGTTACATTTATGTTTAAAAAAATTTCAATTTCCTAACCCTGGAAGCGAAATTTAAATTTTTTAAAATTTTCTTTATCAATGCAAATCTTCATGAGGTATAAAGTAGTTTTGTTTAAGAAAAAGTCGAATTTTGCAACCATTTTGGTTATTACATGTACTACAAAATATTGCATGTACCAAAAAAAATTTAATTTTTCTAACCCTGGAAACGAAATTTAAATTTTTTTTTTTTGTTTTTTTTATCAGTGCAATGCTTCTTGAAGTATAAAGTAGTTTTATTTACAAAAAATTGCAAATTTTTTACCATTTTGGTAACTTTCATGTACCATAAAATATTGCACTTGTCCATCCCTGGATTCGAAATTTTATTTTTTATTTTTGAATTTTTGATACCAATTTTGTTCTTCCTAAATTATACGACTGTTTTAGTTGGCAAAAAACAAAAAACAACAACATCGATTGCCTGTTTTATTACTTGCATGTATAAAAAAAATTCAATTTCCCACCCCTGGAAGCAAAATTTGAATCTAAAATTTTCTTTTCTTTTTGCCAATGCAAATCTTCATGACGTATAAAGAGGTTTTGTTAAAGAAAAACTTAACATTTTTAACAATTTTAGTTACTACATGTACTACAAAATACGGAATGGGCCGAAAAAAAAATTTTTATTTCCCATCCCTGAACATTTTTTTTTTATATTTTTAGTTTTTAATACACCATTGAGACTTCCCAAAGCACGAAATAGGTTTAGTTTGCAAACATTAAAAAAAATAAATTATTTTTGGTATAAATTTAGCGTCGAGAAATAGGTGCAAGCTTCCCAGCTCTGGAACCATAGTTTGGATCTATCTGAATTTTAACACCACTCTATTTAAGTTTATTTCCAATCCAACGGTCCAAGAATGAAGTCTCTATCTCTTCTGGGGGCTTGGCTAGACCTGTTTCATTACTTTCACTTATAAAAACAATGCAATTTCCCAACCCTGGAAGTAAAATTTGAATTTAAAAACAAAAATTTTTTTTTGCCAATGCAAATCTTCATGACGTATAAAGTGGTTTTGTTAAAGAAAAACTTAAAATTTTTAACAATTTTAGATACTACATGTACTACAAAATACGGAATAAGCCGAAAAAATTTTTTTTTATTTCCCATCCCTGGAAAAATTTTTTTATTTTTTTAGTTTTTAATAGACCATTGAGGCTCCCTAAAGCACGAAATAGGTTTAATTTACAAACATTAAAAAAAATAATTGATTTTTGGTAAAAATTTTGCGTCGAGAAATAGGTGTAAGCTTCCCAGCTCTGGAACCATACTTCGGATCTTTCTGAATTTCAATAGCAGCCTGTTTAAGTTCATTTCCAATCCAACGGTCCAAAAACGAAGTCTCTAGCTCTTCTGGGAGCATGGGAAAACCGATTTCACGTACAGACGGACGGACAGACGGACAGACGGACATCGCTCAATCGTCATCGCTATTCATAAGGATCCAGAATATATATACTTTATGGGGTCCCATGTGCATATCGAAGAAATTACACACGGAATGACAAACCTATATATACCCTTTCACTTTTTTTGTGAAGGGTATAAAAATGTTTCAATACACAAAATTTTAAACATATAGGGGTATTAAGCAAATAGCTGCGGGCACAGAGATCTAAAAAACTATTCAAGTGGCAGCACTGTTTATTGCAAAATAAGAAAAGCTGAAATATACTTTTATGAGATTCATTGATAAGGGGAGAGGGCAAAAACTAAAAAGCAACACATTTCGGTGGCCCTCATGGCGTTTTTTAAGAAAATAAATAAATAAAAGACACGCAACTCAATGTTGTTGTCTAAATTGAACATTATTATTATTATTAAAAACGATTATTGTTATTGTTGTTATTTACAATACAAACATACAAAGTTCTTTTTTAAGAATTATTTAATTTAAATAAACGTAATTTAGTTGTTGTATTTTATTTTTTATTACCATTTGAGATCGTTTTACTTGTGGTGGTGTGACTGACGGTGACAGTTGGGGATAATATTTCGGATGATGTCTTAGATGATGCTGAGATTTTAATATCAAAATGTGATTATTTGCCTGCTAAATCACTTTTTATTTAATTTGGGACTATTTTAGAATAGATTTCAAAATCGTTCAATGTTAAAGATGTTGACAAAAAACAAGTCGGAGTATTAATTGCGAGTATATATATTTTTCATTTAAACTTTATGGCCTTTGGCAGATGAGCGTAAAATTTCCAGGAAATTATAGATCGATATATTTACATATGTATGTATTTGTTGTTAGTTGGTATAAATTTTCTTGTTTGTTTAACTGCACTCTATTGTTAATAGGAAAATCAAATCGTAATATCCTGCTCGTGCTGGGCAATTTAATGAATGTATTTACATACACATATGATTTTATTATGTGGCATGCAACAACCAACCCTCTTGGCCAATTATATGTAAGTAGTTGGTATTTTTGCTCCGTTCTGGTTGAAGGAGTGGTTGTTTGTCTGCTGTTGCATACAAAAAGGCGAGCCACTAGCCAACAAAGGAGACTCAGCGTTATTATCAAATAGGAATACGTACTATATAAGCAGTTTCACTGTATTCGTCACTGTTTTGTAATATTAGACAGCCACGATATTTTTTTCTTCCTTTTAAGGGTTCGTTGCACTTCTTCTGTTGGCTGGTGTTATACTATTATAACTTGCTTACAATGTTATATGTTATGAGTAATAAATATTTCAAATTGGAATTAAATTTCCCAATACGTGAAGCAATTGCACTTTATTTTTCCAACAGGAAAGAAAATATGATTTTTATTTTTTATGTATCATAATATTTTAAAATTCTTATTTTTACTTTTGGTCCTTATGTAAAATCATGTTGAGACGCAAACTAAAAAAACTACTTTTTTTAATTACATATACATATGTATCTTTTAATTTTTGCAAATTTTAATAATTTCAGCTTTTTTCCTCCACCGCAATATTAAAACAAACAAATTATGGCACTTTCTTTAAACGAAATAAAATGTGTATTGCACACGCTCACCGCTGCCAACAAACTGCTTCACTTAATATTATAACTCAGCTCCCCACAAAATTCAATATGTGAATGGCCCTCTTCGTTTTCTACTCTTTTAATAACAACAACACTGTTTCAGCAATTACCCTCCTCAACAAACTGTTAAACAACAGGGTTCTCTTTTGAATTGAGTAGTAGATTCTGTTGTTGTTTATCAGTGATGTTAACTGTATACAAAATTTCCGTTTCCTTGCGAACGTGAGAAAATTTGATTTATACGGATATTTTCCAATTTTAATATGTATATAAGAAAATCTTTTTGATAATCAGTGGGGCCTGGCAAAAATGTTGAAACAAATTCTAACATGTAAATTTTACTAGAAATTTTGTACAGTGAAGATACACACGCAGACCAAAGAAAAAAACTAGAAATGCACATGGACAAAGCATTTTCAATTACATTTTTTTAAATATATTGTATTCACTAATTGCTCGAAATTTTTTGTTTTAAATTCAGTGGGTGCTGTTGGCTGAAATAGTAGAACACAAGACTATGAAGCGGAGGGTCCTGAGTTCATCCCCGCGCCGAGTCATGAAATATTGTGTTGAATTCCTCTGATCAGCATTAGTGCATGTTTGTGTTAGTTGTTGCCAGCTTGTTTTCAATGATGAAGGCATAGCACTGCTCATTGAACATAATTGGCAGCGACTGACACTATAACACCACCCTCCTTCGTCGGGCCTGTATCTTCTCTGCTGGTCCAAGATAAAAAATAAAAATAAAAGACATGATAAATACTCCAAGGCACAAAGGAAAGTCAACATCAGTTTTTAGTTATTCAACTTACACAGCAGAGCAAAACAGATGTTTTCGAAAGCCGCAATGCTTTCATCATCAGTGCTCATGTGTATTGTGTTTGTCAGCACTTATTAGGTGGCTTAGTTGAATGTGATAACAGTTCTTATTTAGACAAATTTTATTAGGAAATTGCATACGAGAACTGTATCAACCAGATGTTAACCCATTTTTGTTTTAAAACCCGTGTTGCCGTTTGATTATTTTCTTCATGTCCAATTTTTCTGAAATGATGATGAGAGCATTGCGGCTTTGAAAACAGCTGTTCTGCTCTGCTCTGTAAGTTGAATAATTAAAAACTGATGTTGACTTTCCTTTGTACCTGAGAATATTTATCATGTCTTTTGAATTTAAAACAAAAAATTTCGAACAATTAGCCTATAAATCTGAATTCAATTTAATATGGCAATATGAATGTTCGTTAAAAAAATACTTACATACAAATTGTATTCACGTTTACTTCCAATATTTGAATGCAATTTATTAATAAAATAAAGATCTAAGGTTTTAGAAAATATGGAATTTAATTATATAAAAAAGGACGTGGAAAAATTTTAAAAACAAATTCTTTAATAAATTCTTTTGTTTGTCCGAAATTCTTTTTACCTTTTTTGTTTTTATGTACATTCATTTAAAACCTATTAAAAATGTATGTCTGTATAATTTATACTTGCAAGGTTCATGTGCAAACGGTAAGTGCACCGTTTGTGTGGTTTATTTGGTCCTTGAGTATTTGCTTCACCGATAACATATGTGTTTTTAGCTACAGACTCGTCCATTTCCATGTTTAAAACGGATATTAAGAATTATCAAGTTAACAACACTTTGGTTAAATCAATCCCACTTGACCGAAGATTCGATACTAAAATAGAAGCAATAAACTGTGCGCTTCAAAATCCATAGATTTTCGAAACTGAAGCCGGGAGGGAATATCATTTTGTGTTATCACAATTGTACTGTTAAAATGTACAATTTGCAAGGCAATGCCAGATAACAGAATAAACGAAAATGACTAACGTTGCCAATGGTATATACTATAGTGTTTGTTTGTGATGATGCAAAATGTTATAATCTGTTCACTTCTAAGCTGCGGTAAACATCCGACTACTTTTTCGTGACTGACAATACCGTATACGAAAGGTTTGGTCAAGTGGGTGTCTAATAAAAATGTATGCATGTGTGTGTGTGGCGTGTTTGCACATAAATAGAGTGGGCTCTTAAAACCATCATGTCGTTTTTGGGGTAGATTTTTAATGTTTTTTCAATTAATATTTTATTCTCTTTAAAATGTACTCTCTTTAGCCAATTTAATTTTGTACTCTTGTTTGTTGGTTGATTTGCCTTAAAGTGGTGAATTTTTGTCTGCTTGTTGAGTCAGGAGTTACACGAACTGTAAAGTTTAGACTACAAATTAATTACCTATAAAGTTGAATTCAAAACGTCAATACTCACAATCGGATTGATTTAAAATCGTTAATTATTTGTTGATAGAAAATTTTAAGTTTTGAAATCGTTTCGGAAAATATTTATTTAATTCCTTTGCATTGCACTTTAACAAATTTATTGGGGATATTATGAGAAATTAATGTATTAAATATATTTATTGCAATTAAAGGTCTACTGATGATTTGGAATTAAATGATAAACGACAACAACTAAATATATTGCAATATTATTACATATTTAGTTTAAACACTATTCTTGTTTATAATAGAATTTATTAATATTAAAATTTAATTTAATTAATATTAAATATTGAAATTAAAATAAATAATAAAGAGACCTTAAGCTTAAAAATATCAGAATACAATAATAATTAAAAAGAGGTGAAGAAACCAGAAGAATTTATTAATTAAAATAAATATCTTGTAATGCTCTCATTAAAATTTAAGTTGTTATTTCACACGGGGCAAAAATGAGGTATACAAAATCTCTTACACATTTTCTGAGCAATTTTATTGAGTGTAGCAGATTCAGTATTGCCATAGTCGCAATTTAATATTACACAGTCATATTTTGCATATTATTAAAACTTTAAGAGATTATCGAGATAATATATATATATATATATATATATATATATATATATATATATATATATATTTGACAAACGAAAGCGAATACAAAGCTGATGTCTTCGTCTTGTACTATAACTTTCGGCAGATTGGGAAAATATAATTGTGAAATTTGTTTTTCCATATTTTCGTAAAACTCTTTTATATTAACAGAATACGATTTTGACTAATTTGGGATCTTGTTTACAATATAAGTGGATGCAAATCAATAAATATTTAATTTTAGATAGACATATTTGCGCTTGAATTAATATTATAATTATTTATTATAATTCTCGTATTTATTGATCTCAAAATATTTTGTAGCTTCTAATACATATTTTTCTAAAAACAAGGTGAATTTTTGCCATCAAGTGATCACACTATGTTCACATTGAAAACATTTTTATTTTGCAAATATCAGCTGTTTTCTGAACATCAGCTGTTTTCTTATGAAAATAATTGTGGCCATTCTTTTTTTTTACAAACACAGCCCGCATAGCGATTTGCCTGTCCGCAGAAAGCACCACTGCGACTGACAGGCTGGCTTTGCTACTTATCAGCCAGATATATTATTGCATTGACAGATCATTATATGCAACGTAAAAGATAAATATTGTATATATAACTCTGGTCAGGCAATATTGTTGTCAAGATTTCCTAATATTTTATTTTATATTTAATATTGTTAATAACTGGAAATTGTTTAGTTTTAACAATGTTATTGTTTTTAGAGCTTTTAAGAATTTTAAATAACAAAATAAAAGTATGTATGTATATATAAGCAGATGTCTGTCACACGACTAGATGCAACACCGGTTTCATGTTCAGAAATTCTAATTGAATTTGTGATAATACTGGTATCAGCGGGGATTTTGGGAGTAAAAATTTGGCTTAAAAATATATTCAGATGATCTTACAGTTTCAATTGTAGCCAGAAAAAAGTTATCGTAATTAGCTCTAAATTTGTATGGCAGCCATTAAATTTTTTTTAGCGGAGGGCATAAAAGTTCCTTACAAAATTGTGGTTTGTCTTCTTTGTGGAGCAACTTAATTTTAGAGAGAAGGGCAGCACTGTGTCACTTTGTTTGCATGCATGCATCATGCATGTGCATGTGTGTGTATGTGTCAAATGTTTGTTTTGAAAATCTCCCACGCTTTTAAATGCTTTAATCTACTACAAATTATTAAATAATAAAAGCAAAAACAGCAACAACAACACAATTATCTTGTAGTTTTCATTTGGAATTACGGCTCTAGTTGTTTTGTTTTTGCTTTTCATTTAAAATAATTATTACAGATTACTTTTAGAAAGGAAATGTTTAAATTAGTCATAATTTTATACAAAATTTTTTATATACTTGAATTTAAATAAATATGTATTTTAATTTAAAATTTCCTGTATTAATGTGAACCAAATAAATGTAAATACAAACAAAAGTTGAAGTGTAATAAATCTCAAAAGAAGGAAGGAAGGGCAATGTAACATAATACCTTGTTTATACACCTAAATTAGTGTAGATCTATCTGTCAGAATTCTTCTTTTTTTACGAAAAACAAAAAATTATATGAATAAAATTCTCACGTTTTAACGTCTTTAAAGGGAAAATAGATTTTAATATTTTATTACTGGCATTTGTTAACCAAAGTGACTGAGATATTTTCATTTTATTATTTATTGTGCAGTTAAGCTTCGTTTCTATTTGCTTTCGATGAGGTGAATTTAAGGCAGAGATTCTTTTTTAAAGCAAAAAAAAAAAGTTATATATATACCAACTTGGTATTTATGCATTAGATGTGAAAAAATCACACTTGCGTGTTAATTAAAGTATTAAACCTAAAGCCAATTTAACAATTTTAGACATAAAATTATAAGAAAATAAAACTTTCTTGACTTACCAAACTTTCGGTAGCATTTTGCGACATTATTTCATTGATTGCAAATAATAATTAAATTTCAGATCCTGTTGTATAATGCGATTACAAAGTAAGACCCAAGACATTTTGAAGCTGTTTGGCAAAAAATCCAGATTAAACACACAAAATTTACAAAACAAAAATTATTTTGAACTGTAACAAAGAGAAATAAAATTTTATTAATTCAATTATGTTATTAATTCCATTTTCTTTTTTCAATTCTTAAGACAAATGATAGAAATATGAAATAAATAAAATATTAAAGACCTAATTTATAAAGAATTTTTGTGATTTATAATCGCTTAATAAAACAAATTTTCCTACAAAAATGTATTTTATAAGCCTCTTATGAATCAACATTTTATTTTATATACATATGTAATTGAAAATTAATAACAATCTTAACTAAAAATTTGAAGAAATAAAGACTTTCATGTCTAAACAAAATGGATGTTTCTTAGGACAACAAAGATTTTAATGATTATGAATAAAACCTATAAATAATTGAATAGGGCAATTGTGAGAAAAATAACGTTGTCGCAAATAATTAATTTAAAATTAAAAAAAAGGAGTTAAATGAAACCAAATAACCGTCGTGAGCGTTGTTGTATTGCACTCCAAAAACTTGAGTGTTTCTTAGTTAAATTTTCACTCAAGTGGAACGCTTCAATTATGTAAGCAACATATTAACACCGCACAGTGGGAAATGTTGAACAAAAAATAAATATTTCTCCAATCTCTCAACGGGTAGTGCGATTGTAACAAACGACTCATGTTTACATTTTGTATATAGCACAAATATATGAATGATATTTTAGGGTTAATAAAACGTATATTATACTACATACAAATCTTAAGTGAATTTAAAATGCAAATTTTGTTTCCAATCTACAAAAGGAAAATTTCCCTTTTTTTTTAGCAATAACTTGGGATACAAATAATCAAAATTTAAATTTTTTTTATAGGAATAAATAAAAATCAATTTATAATTAACAATCAAATGTTTGGGCGAATAAAAACCAAGAAACAGCCGGTTTCGTTTTTGATCTATTAAACAAAATCCTCACTCTCAGAGCCGATAAAAACAATGGTTGCACTCTTTTAGTGCTCGTTAATTACGCTAATACGAGTGTTATGCTGTGAGCGGGATTTACAATACAAAACGAGTTTATTTTTGTTGTGTAAAAAAGCACACAAATTCCTGAACAGTTTGTGGCAAATATCTATTAGTGTTTTATTGTTTTTTTCACTTTTTTTTTTAATTGCAGTCTTTTCATGTCCATAAAAATGTATTTTTAAACAAAATAAAAAACAGCAACAAATATAAAAATATTGAATAGAAGAGCAAAAACATAACAAATTCCAAAACTAAAAGCCACAGCTAATATTTTCCTACAAATAAAGCCGAAATGGAAAAAATTTCATGCAATAATTTATTCAATATTCATGTGTGTTTGGCAATAATTTTATTATGTAGGAATGTGTAAATTTATGATAAATATATCTGCACACACACACACACACTGTACTATATATAAACAAATATGCATAAAAATTATAAAAATTCCAATTACAAACTCAAAATTTTTGTACTACAAAAAAACAAACTTTCTGAGTGATAGTTCGTTTTGCTATGTGCAATTTGACTAAAAATATTTAAATGCTGAATGAACAAGTAGCCAGTTCGAATATAATTTAAAAAAAAATAATAAATATATACCACAAATAAAAAGTAAATTATAGTGGAGTGATTTTAATGTTTTTGTCTTGCTATTTGTTGCTTTTTAATCACATAATGACAGTAAAAATGTCGGTTTGTCTTACAAACTGACATAGAGAAACTCAGTGACCGTCAAATGTGAAAACAATTTTCGAAAAAGTAAAAAATCCGATTCAATCGTTCGTACCGAGTGTACAATATGTACTTTATTACGGCATGCTTGAATGGTTCGGTTGTCTGTTTCTCCTATTCTGTATGTCTTGCAAATGTTGCTTTCTGTTGTTAATTTATTTTAGTTTTTTTTTTTTTTATTAATTTAGCCACTCACTACATGTATAATAATAGAAAATTAAGCGGGTTATTAACGTAGGCATCAGCGAGTTTTTTTTTATTATCCGAAAGATAATAATTATATATCAATGGTACAAGAATGTACTTTTTTATTTTTCGTAATTATTAATTTTATTATTAAGATAAGAATTTTTATATTCAGACTCAAGTTCAAATCTGCAGATTTTCATACGAATTTTTATTAAATTCAAATTATTTAATTAAGAGTGGAATATTTAAAATATTTTTATAATCATCAAACTAGCAGAATATTGATTAAATAGCTGATATTCCTAATGAGTAGTACCACCACACAAAAAAAATTCAACAAAAAACGCTGATGAAATAGAATCGAGGCCTCGAAATCAGTACTGATCCGATTGATTACTGGGTTTAAATTTGAGATTTAATGCGACATTAATAAGATACAGCCACATCTCTGTGAAAAAGTCATCAGAGCCGAGGAGGTCATTTGACAGATATTTTGCAAACCAATAAAAAACAACTAAACTATTTTAAAAAATTTATTAATTGTTTTATCTGGATTATTAACTTTAATTTGAGGTTTTTATACTTTAATAATTGCTCATGGATTATGTTCTTCTGGTATACGGGGGCGGATTGATATTCAAGCTACCTAGCGCTAGATGGCAGCACAAACAGAAAAACTTTTTTTTTTTAGAAATGTCCATCTGTCAAACGTCAGCTGTTAAAATTTCACCCAAATTCATCGATTAGTTTATTTGTTGATGAAAAGTTCGATAAACATTACGGTGAGTCTGCTCCGTCAGATTATACGGTAAAATATTGAATTGCTGAATTTAAACGCGGCCGAACATGCACTGCAACAATACCATCGACAGGAAGGTCAAAAGAAGGCCGACATCGTTATGAATGATCGCCGAGTCAAGTTACGTGTGTGATTGTTGAAATGGTAAACATATCATACGAGTATGAACGTGTGTTCAACATTTTGCATGAACATTTGCATATGAAAAAGCTATCGGCAAGATGAGTGCCGCGTTTGCTCAGTGTCGAAGAAAAACGAGTTCGACAGACCACTTCACAACGGTGTTTGGACATGATAAACCATAATCCTGTTGATTTTTGGTGTCGATTAATAACTGTTGATGAAACGTGGGTCCATCACTACACACCTGAAACCAAAAATCAATCGAAAGAATGGGTGCAAGCTGGTGGAAGTGCTCCGAAGAAGGCGAAGACGGTGAAATCGGCTGGCAAGGTTAGGGCCACTGTATATTCTGCCTTATTACCGTTCTGGAATCGACTCGAGTATTTGTAATAGATTAAAGAAAAATCTTGTATTTTTCTTTAATTTATTACATTTTGTAGAGTCGAATCGAGAACCGTAATAAGGCTCATTATCTTGAAAAAGGATCCACAATCACAGGGAAGTATTGTCTTGCATTATTGAATCAATTGATTGATGCAATCCAGAAGAAACGATCACATTTAAAGAAGAAAAAAGTGTTTTTTCTTCCAGACAACGCACCGGTTCACACAGCGTTAGATATGATGCTAAAATTACGTGAAATACACTTCGAATTTGTTGATCATCCACCTTATAGTCCAGATTTAGCTCCTAGTGACTTTTCCTGTTTCCAAACTTGAAAAAAGGGCTCGCAGGAAAAAAATTCATTGCAAACGATGAAGTGATTACCGAAACTAACGCGTATTTTGAGGAGGTCCCAAAATCGTATTATTCGGATGGTATAAAAAAGTTGGAATATCGTCTTACTAAGTGTATTGAGCTAAAAGGAGACGTACATAAGTTGAGAAATAAATGGTTTTTGAAAAAAAAACATTTTTTTCCTACTTAAGTAACTTCAATATCAATCCGCCCTCGTATAAGTCGGAAGTTATACTATTTTTTTATTTCAAAAAAATTTTTTGAAATTTCAGATACGGCTAAAAACGCGACTTTGAATCCTTAGCTCAATAACTTTGAAGAACATTGTCCGATTTTATGGTTTTTCGTAAATTCGGAGAGAAGAAACAGAAACCTTTCAATTGATATATAATTTATTTAAGAAACTTTGGGATATAGCTAAGCATATCTGCAACAAATAATTTTTGTTTTCAACTTTAATTGATTTTACTCAAAATAGTTCGCTTTAAAAATTAAAAATTTTTCTTTTCAACTTTTTTCACTGTGTGTAGGGTACTTTAAAAATTGAACGGCTAACAATGTTGCACATTTTGTTTTGTTGTTGCAGTTGGTTTAATATTTACTTGTATTTACCTGCCAAAGACATGATAAAATGCAGAAATATTTTTATTTATTTTATTTTTGTTATTTATTGAAAGAAAAGAACACAAATACGAAGTACAAGACAGGTAACTACACCCCGACTAAATCAAATGTTTACAAAAGACCTTTTCAAGAGCGATCGCTGCAGAGCAGAAACATGCACAAATAGAATACAAAGAATTTTATGGTGGGGGCAGCAATGTGCAGGTACAAGAGAATGGCTGGATAATTACCATATTTAATGTTTTATTAGTGCTATAAATATGTATTTAGGTACAGGTGTGTATGTATGCACTGCTTTAGTTGTACCTGCTATTTTACAACAGCAACACAAAATTTTAACAAAAGATATGCGGAAATATACCTCTAGTACATTTATAGTTTTTCAAATGCCATGCTGATTCTATAAAAACATTTTTATTTAACATGTTAATTTGGAAAGATATTAAAAATATGTAATATCTGTAAACCTGCATGCATGTGCCTGTTATTAAAATATTAAATTTTTAATTGATTTACACAAAATAACTAAATCAAAACTTTCGGTTATAGCGTTTGCACACTGACGCGGTTTTGATAAATGTTGATTTTGGCGATAAAACCAACTGCTAAAACCTGGTTTAACTCTAAAAAAAAATATTTTTTTAATAACTTGTTATTTTTTCAACGGGCTAAGTTCGAATCTGCATGACTGCAAATGATTTTTTATTATTTTATTTAATAACTTTTTTTTATTAATAAATGAATTTGTTCAAATTCTATTTATTATTTTATATTAAGAATATTTTCCATAATCATCAAACCAGCAGAACGGATCAGTACTGATTTCGAGGCCGCTACGCCATCTCTTCAGCGTTCTTTGTTCAATTTTTCCACTTTTGCAAGTGGTGCTAGTTAGTAGGAATATCAACTATTTATCGAATGTTATTAACGAAAATTGAATTTGAGAAGTTCCCACATTCATATTTTTAAGTTATTACCTTTTTTGTTAGTACGAAATTCCCCAACCCTGACGATTAATATTCCCAATATTCCATGTATCTCTTTCGCTTTTTCCAGAGCCATCGGCTGCTGATAGCTAAAGCTTCTTTGTTATTTATGTTCAAGTAATTCAATGAACAAGTGCACGTGCCCCCGCAATGTTTTAAACCACGTATGAATTTTTATTAGTCGAACTTTTCTTATGTAAATTGTTAATTTTTTCAACGGGCTTAAGTTCGGCCTCGAAATCAGTACTGATCCGTTCTGCTGGTTTGATGATTATTGAAAATATTCTTAATATTCCAATCTTAATATAAAATAATAAATAGAATTTGAACAAATTCATTTATTAATAAAATAATAAAAAATTGCAGTCTTGCAGATTCGAACTTAAGCCCGTTGAAAAAATTAACAATTTGCATAAGAAAAGTTCGACTAATGAAAATTCATACATGGTTTTTTTAATAACAATTTAAAACGAAAGAGGTTTTATGAAATCTTTAAATAAAATTTGAGATAAAAACACATTTAAAAAATTTTTTTTTGTTGGCAATATAATTTATTCGTTGGTACGATTGCTTGCCATTTATTTTTCGGTTTGATCAATTATATAAATCAGAACTAGTTGTAGGTCAAAATTAATAGCCGATTGAGTAATCGGTTGCTTATTGGTAATTGTTAACTCCCTTAGGGTTAAACTTACAGTCTGTAGTTAACCAATAGTAATAATTTAGCTAATGATTACCTCATATAAATACCATAGGTTAAACCACTATCATTAGTTAACTGCTGTCTGATGATTTGGGTCTTAGATATGTATAGCTCAAGCAAAAATACTTACACCCATATTCATAAAAAAATAAAACGTATTTGAAATTTATATTAAATTCAATTACGATTCATAGGCTAATTGTTCGAAATTTGTTTTTAAATCTCAGAAAGACATGATAAATATTCCAAGGCACAAAGGCAAGTCAACATCAGTTTTATTCAACTTACACAGCAGAGCAGAACAGCTGTTTTCGAAAGCCGCAACACCTTCATCATCAGTGCTCATGTGTATTGTTTTTATCACCACTTATTAGGTGGCAGTTCTTATTTAAACAAATTTTATTAGGAAATTGCATACGAGAACTGTATCAACCTGATGTTAACATGTTATTGTTTTAATACCCGTGTTACCGTTTGATTATTTTTCTTCATGTCCCATTTTTCTGAATTTTTTATTCCATCATACCTAAGTCAAACTTTTTTGGTTTGAATTTCATACTTAAGTATTTGAAATCTGTTTTAAGAAAATTTTGTAAGAAAAAAATTTGCTTAAAATACATTTCAAACTCATTTTAAATTTTATGAATACGGGGGTTAAAATGTGATATTGCATTTATCATGCACTAAAGAGCACATTTCAGAACCTCTACTTAGCGTAGCAAATATTCGCCGACGAAGTAAAATATAAAAAAAAAAAAACAAAATGGCTACTGCAGATCTCTTCCCTTCTCATGTTTCTCTATGTGGCCCCTCAACCCTATCCCCTACTTTACACAGTTCAAGCACGATGCAATGCATAAGTAGGGGTCATTCCCTGAATGCCGGCCTTAGTTAAAAACAAGTAAAAACTATATAATCGACCGGGTCGAATCTTAAATACCCTCCAAATATTTAGTAAGTAAATTTGAAATGTTTAAAATTGAAATGTTGGGACAGAATTCCTTTAAGACATATCTGTGCCCAATTTTAAATCTCTATTTTGACAGAGTCATTCCGGGAAGGGCCGTGGGGGAGACGTTTCACCTCTGCAAGATCAGAGAGCATCTCAGCTTAAGGAATACAAATCGGCTTAAGGAATACAAATTGTTGAATTTCCCTCTGGCCCGATTCAGCCCATTTACGAACTTGACCTGTGCTGTCCTTCAAGATATACATATTTATATCTTGAAGGATATGCTTAGATCGTCTTAGATTTCATCACTGATCATATACTTTATGAATGACAGAGTGAATTCCTCCAATTATTTTTTGGGGGGTATAATAAATGGAAACTGTAAAATAATAAGACAAGAATTTGGAAACGGTGCTTTGCTATTAACTTAAAATTTCAGATCAGTTTAATAAACAAAAATTTGGAAAGTCAACATCCTTTGTGCCTTGGAATATTTATCATGTCTTTCTGAGATTTAAAAAAACAAATTTCGAACAATTAGCCTATGAATCTTAATTCAATTTAATATAGTAATTGTGCAAGTTTATTCGAATAAATGTTTAAAGATATTTAATTTCATTTTTGATATATTTTTTTGATTTTCCTGTAATTTGCTTATCTAATTTTTCGACCTCTTTATTTTATATAAAATTTTTTTCAACTTGTATTTTTAATATGTCGTAAACCTTCGGTTAACTTTTATGCTAGAGTTAATGTCGACGTCGTTGACGGCGTTTCAACGCCGAAAAAGTTGAAATAGATTGAACTTTTACGGCGTTGCAACGCGTTGAGATTAACTGCTCTCATACAATTTCATACGATTCAACTTTTTTTTTGACATTTGACGCCGTCGACGACGTCGACATTAACTCTAGCATTACTGAAAATATTGTATTCTTTATATTTTATTTTTTTACTTTGAACAAAAAAATCGCATTTGAAAATTGAATTATAATAAAATTTTTTTTATTAAAAAAAAACAAGAATATTATAAATAAAATATAAGATGTCTTGAAAAAGTTAACCAAAAGGTTAACAAAATATTGAACATAAAAGTTGATAAATTGGTTGTATATAAAATAAAGACCTAAAAGTTAAAGCAATGATATCACATCTATCGAACATTTGACGAAGTAAGCGTAACCAATAATTTTGTTTAAATTTTTTGTAATTTTAAGAAAATATTTCTGAAAATTAGCACGTGTCTATTTGGTAAAAAATGCAATACTAAATCAGTATAATCGTTCAACGTTTCATTTTTCAGCACACATACAAACGAAATATTAAAGAAATGTTTGTCCAAAAATAGTGGTTACGCTTATTTCGTCAACTATTTGATAGATGTGAACGTAGGTCAATTAGATTATTAAAAATTGTTCGTTTATTCACTTTAAGAGCGAACAATCATTCCAAACGTGCAATACGGATTATTTTATTAACATTTTTTTAGCGAAGTTCATTGACGAGTATTAAAAAAAAAGGTTGAATTATATTAAAAACTAATTTTTTCCTTGCAAAAATTCTCTCTATGATTAAATTTAATTTAATAAAATTTGGCATTTGAAAAATATTTCATTTTTATATCCATGAATCGTTAACTTGCCAACACTAAGCAATCTTGTAATAAAATTATTCACAAATGATCGTTTTCTCTCTCGCTCTGCTTATCGTATTCTCAAAATCTTTCTCCTTTAAGCCATGTTTGAAAAATAAAAAACAAGTGTTTCTCATGTGAAGTTTGACAGTTTGTTAATGCTGTTTTAATTCCTCTTCTTTTTTTCATATTTTGCTAATTTACTTTTATAAATTTAAAATATGCACGTATTTTTTCATAATTTTACGATAAAACATTTTAGTTTTAGAGCAAAAACAACAAAAAAACTGGCTTTTGTTCGTTTATGCATTTTTCTTTTTGGTGGATTTTTTCAAAATAATGCATTTAAAAATGTTTTAAATTGTTTACCTTGTTTTGTGTTGTAGGAAAATACTATAAGCAAAACTTTTTTAAAAGCAAAAACTTGACCAGCAGCAACAATCACAACAATAAGAACGATGGGCAAATAAACATTTTTATAAAACTGCCAACTGGTTCGTTGAATAATTGCTTTTCACTTTTTTTCACTTTTCGCTTATATTTTTTTTACTATTTAAACTTTTTTGTTGTTGTATGAAAAACAAAAACTTTAAATAAACTTTTCTATTTCCTGGTTGTATCTTATCTTCTTTTTTCAAATGCTGCTTAATTTTAATTTTTCCTTTTTTCATCATAATTTTTCCATTTTCGTACTTTCATTTCATACACTTGATTGATCAATTTTATATCTTTCTTTATGATTTGATTTTTATTACAAAATTGTTGACGTTTTAATTAACTTTAATTACTAACTCAACAACGAAACGATTTTTCTTTACTTAAAAACTTTTCTCACTTGGTAGACTTTATTTATATTAAAAATTTTGTTTTAAGATACACTAACCCGCTTCGTTACGCTTCGTCAGCGCTCCGATCTTTTCGTTGGAACACGTAAATTGCGACTGACTGGCTCACTGGGTAGGTAGTTTGCAAACGACTATCTCGTACGATATTTAATGGTACAGAAAAAAATATATATAAAAAAAACACCAGGAAAGTACTTCAACAAACTACCAAATACTATGCCAACTTCATACAAGTATCTAACTACGTCAGTAGTATCAACAAGTACTACAACATCCAAACCAAAAAAAAATAAATAAAATAAAACATCACCAACAAACGTCAGAGTGTCGAAGAGACTAAAAGACATGGCAAAATTTTTAATTCGGTAGTTGTTTAACTCGGTAGTTGCAGCAGGTAGATTTGTTGTATTTAGCATCTTTTCTTGCCGTTTTCTGGTTTTTCATACGTATTTACGATATCAGAAATAAGCTGAAGTTGGTCAAATGAAAAGTTGGTAACAGGGATGGATAGTTCGTTGGTATGAAAGTTGTGTTTAAGCACGAAACGTTTTGTAAGTTTTTGTGGATAGGCAAGATTTTGCTGTCTTATTATTCGATCACTTGACTTTTACATTCAAAATAAGTCTTTATTTTTATATTGTGGCTATTGAAGCAAATTTGCAGCATTCTTACAATTTGTATGCCAAGAAATTACAAAAAATATTTACACTGTGCACATGTGCTTACATAAAATGCTTGTAAAAAAATTTAATCTTTTTCATATCCTTAAGATATATTTGAATTAGTAATGCAGCAGGGAAGCTGCCCCGCAGCACACGACATGGCGTTACTGACGCTGATCTTCTACAACCACCAATCTGAAAAAAATATCTAGAAAACTAAAGTTTTTCTAGTTGCTCCTTTACTTCCAGTTTCTTTAATAAAATTTTAAAATCAACCAAATTTAAAGTACAAAAATACACTCGATACCTCTGTACAACCATTTTTCAATTGCTCACAGGCATTGGCAATTGCTTCTTCTTTTTAAAGCTAACCTGTGCATTTCCTTATTTTTTGTTAACAAATAAATTATTTTTCCTTCACACATTGAAATAATTAATTACTTTCTTAAGAATCGTGAATTCTGTGCTTGATTTCTGTAACTTAGAAGAAGTCTTCCATAGATTTAGTTAATCTGAAAACAGATTTGTGCAGTGATTACCAAGTTATTACACCAAATTTTGATGAAATACTTAATTTTGCTTGGAAAGGTTGACTTTTAATAAAATTAAAAGCAATATCACACTTCACCACAAAAATCCGAGTATCAGCTTACGTTAAACTAAGTTTAAACTTAACCCACATCTCAACAACACGGCCTAATAATTATGTTTATCATGCTATTGTTTGCAAAGCGATCCTTTCCTATCCTGTATTTTATAGAATGACAATAACTTTTTTCGAGAAGTTTTCACATTAGATACAAAAACGAAGCCCTAGAATCTTATGTTATAAATTAAATATATTACGTTTTTAAAATCGTTTATTCGACATTTTGCCTCAATTAATTAATTGAAGGTGGGAAAACAAAATAGATTTATATCGAATAAAATTTGTTTGTTGCGTTTTCTTGAATTTCAAATCATATGGTTTTGCTTGTCTAATTCTCAATTCATTTTTGGGAGTTTATGTATAAGCTGAGAGGTTTTGTTATCTTGGAATTAGGTTAAAGTCTACTGATGATTTGGTGTAAGAACCAATGAAATGCAGGCATTTAGAAATAATTGAACACAGAACAAACAAAAAGCACTAGTGAAATATATTACCTTTTCGATTCTTATTAATTTCCTTTTCCCACTAGAAAGCTTTTAAAGAGCAGAAATTCTGTCGTGTATCTCCAAAAATTATATCATTATATACATATTTCCAAGGTTCTTTGTGCAAATGATAATTTGAAATGAGACGCTGCTTCAGCCAACAACCGTTTCTTTAGACGAAATGTGTATGTATTGTAAATATTGAAAACACAGCTTCCAGCCCTGTAATTAAAATTTTGTTTCATTCTCTCTCTCCCGCTCTCGGTTTTTCAACTAAACTAAACAATGATGCCAATTAAGGAAAATCAAAAAGTTGTCCAATAATAATGCTGGCGTAATTTTTTTTGCTGAAGATAAATTTCTCCAGTTCACAACGAGTCGGTTGCAATTTAAGAAAAACACTACTTTATGGACACAAAGTGGTACTTTTGGGATATTCTGATTCAGTCTGTAATTAGACAACACAAATACAAAATATTACTTTTTGGCTTGGTGAAATACATGCGCACTAACTTAAATATTTACTACTAAATAAGAAAATACTTGGCAGCAACTTACTCTTTTATAACACAAATATTATTTCACTTTTATTACTTTTTATGTTTCTTTTTCTTTTTATCATGCTTTCTTGATTTTTTGCTAGATTTATTATCCTTATGCTTTTTATGTTTATGTTCTGAAGATTTATTCTTTTTGGATTTTTTCGATTTCTTTTTATGTTTAACAGGTTCCTGAGAACTAGATGAGTTTGAATCTGCAGTTGCCGAACTATCATCCGTATCTGTAGAGTCCATATTAGAAGTTTTTTCTATCCATTTTTCTTTTAATTGTAATTTGGGTTTGTGTTTATCAAATAAATTCAACAGCTTTTCATCAATGGTGGGTTTAGTAGAATTTGTTTCTAAGGACTTGTTAGGTTTTGCTACTGATTGTGGTAGAGCTGGCCCATAAGTCGCTGGTGTTTCTACCTTTTTTTCCAAATCTTTAAGTTGTCTGTCGGATTTTTTCTTAAAAACGAATTTAGTAGTTTCTGAAGCTTGTAAAGTCGAATCTTGAGTTGATTGTTCGTTTGTTTCTGGTTCTTTAGCAGTAGCATTTTCATCTATTGATTTAGCAGCATTTGTGGTGAATAAGGCTTTAAAAATACCCCTGGGTGGTGAATTATTTCTTAATAAATTGGCTGCAGCTGCATTTAAGGGCATACTAATGCTGGGAATTACATCTTCTTTATTTTTACTACTTCCATCTTCATCATCTTCGCCACTTTCGCTGTCCGAGAAAATAGCTTTAAACAACTCCTTTTTCTCTGCTACTGGTTTATTTATGCTCTCCACTACTTGTTTTTCCAATTCAGTTTTTGGTTTGAATGAAAAAGTTTTCTTTTCCTTTACAGGATTTTCGGAAGGATTTAATACCTCTTGCCATTCTAAAGAAGCAACAACATTTTCTTTCTCTTTTTTCTCCAAATCAATATCTGCTTCAGTGGTTTGTTTAATAATTTCCTTAGGTTTTTCAATGCTTTTCGGTATTATTACGGGCGTTTGGAAATCTTCCTTTTTGTTAATAGAAGTTTCTAAATAATCAAATACCGACAATTTCTTTTGCTTGGTTGATGATTTTTTATTATCTTCCATTAGACCCCTAAAAGGTTCTGCGATATTATAACGTTTACAAAGCAGACTCTGAGGTTTCCACATTTGTTTTGTACGTTCCACAACAATTGGCTTACTTTCGTCCTTTTTTGTTTCGTTTTCAACTAACTTGATCTCGGTTTCAGTAATAAATCTTTTGAAAGGAAATATATATGTATGTAGTGTATTGCTTATATAATTTTTCTTGCTATTCTTTAACTCACCTGTCGGACATTATGCCATTAAGAGGTTTATATAATTTTCTCGCTTGCTGAAATTCCTTAAGTTCCATTTTTCTATCCCACAAGGATAATTCTACAGGCTGTATTGTCTTTAGAAATTCTTCGATTTCTAGTTCATTTTGGAATTCCTTGTGTAAAAACTGTTCATACCGTTTTTGTTTCCTTTCGTCCATGGCAAAGGGTTTAAAAGTTGAGCTTATGGTTTCTGATCCCAAAGCCTTCTCTTCGCCCTCTATGTTTATTATACCACCTTTGGTAAAGCTTGAAGACTTAGCGGTTATTTTTTCAATCATAGTTTTAGTTTTTTCTTTTCTATCTTTAAACTCTTGTTGCAGTTCTTCAACGGTTTTAGTTTTTATTTCTCTAGAGGTTTCTTTTGGTACTAAAGTTTCAGATTTTCTTAATTCTTCTCCCAAAAGTTCGGCCCTCCTTTCTCGTGTCATTTCCGTTTTACTAGAAGATGGAAATATTTCTTCCAATTCTCTCTGTTTGCGAGGATTTAAAGGCTCAAAACGCGAACGTTTTTCATTCCAATTACGTGGATGCCATCCAAAAGGCATTTCCACTTTGTACGCTGGTAGTTTGGCAGGATTTCTATCCAATACAAATTCTCCAAACAACAAATCTTCCAAGTCATTCACTTTTTTCTTTATACTCTTTTTCTGTTTATCTTCTAACGTGTAATCGTAACGTGAGGAATCTTCCATTGCGTAGACATCTTCGTCATCATCTTCCTCTAGGGCTCCCACTCCAAATGCCTGACCGGAAAATGAAATTTTTTGATTATTTTTTCCCACGGCTTCTAAGGATTGAAATAAATTAATGTGTTCTGTTTGTTTTACTGACAATGAACCTCCCAAAACCGATTGCCTGCTTAAGGGTTCATAACCAATACCATATTTATCAGTTTTAATATAGTGAGGCGGTAATTCACAATCCTCGGGAGCAAATGTTATTTCTTCTTCTTCATCATCATCTTCCGTATCATCGTCGTCTTCATCGTCACTCTTTAATAATGTTTGATTACTTGTGCTGGGCATTTCGCAGCCATACTTTTCCATTATATACAGCTCCTTTTTATTTCTTTCTCTCGCCTTTTTCTTTTCTTTTCTAGTTTGCCTAGGGCCAATGCCTTGCCCCGGTCGCCAGCCCCAGGTTTTCAGAATACGCACCGCCGCTTTATCTTTCACCGGCTTTATTAATTGCTGTAACACCGGCTCACCGGGTATTGGTTGCAAGTCATTTTGTAAAAACTTTCGTTTTCTTATATCTGTTTGCTCCGTGGTGCTAGTAAAATCTTCATTGATTTTTACGTTCTTTGGAGCAATACCAAATTCACCACGGTCTTCATCATCCATAAAATCCTCCGGCTTTTGCGTCAGTTTCTGCGTGGCCTTTTCTGTTCGTGAGCTTTTAAAAGATTGTGGTGTCCAACCCTCCTTGGAACCCACAGTATTCCAATAGCCAGCACTAAAACCTCCAGTAAACGCACCGTGGAAACGTCTCCGTCCCTGATCATCAGTTGCAATTTGATCTTGTACGTATAAGGGCTTTTTGGATGGTACTTGGTCTGGAAGACACACATTTAAAGGATTAATTTTGAAACTCTTATTTATTAATAATACCAAATTACCCATTTCCAGTACGGGCAGAGGCGTTCCATAATTGTGTAGATTTTGCTCTGAAAACATAATTATTCTAATTTGTAAAGGAATTAAAAAACAAATCGTTTATAAAAATGCCAGCTGTTGTATTATATCAAAGTGCAGCGCTTTCCAAACTACAAAAATTGCAAATCTCGTCAGTTGTGGTTGTCAAACCGTTTTCTCTATTTCACAATGACTCTCAAACTGCAAGTTAAACATCTGTCAAAAATTGCAATTGTTATAATTTTTTCAGCTGCAGTAATTTCCACCTAAAATCTTTTAAGTTTTTTTTTTGCAAAAATAAAGCGTAAATCGCAATTAATTGTAATAAAATTATAGAAAATCAACATTATAAAGCAAATGTAAGTTGTTCAAAAGAAAAAGTAAAATTTTCTACCTGAAAAAAATTGTGGACGGTGAGTTGGGCCATAACAGGGCAGTGACTAATATGATGTCAGCGGTAACGAAAAAAGTTTGGAAAACTAAAATTTCATTTATTTTCTTATAGAAAATTTGCTACAAACTAAGAATCAGCCGATTTTCTGATATATTGTTTCGAAATCCTTAAAATAATTTGAAGACTATCTAATTGGTAAGTTTGTTGCCTCATACCCTTATAGTGACACTAATTGTTAACTAATTTCTCTGATTGCAGAAAAGTACCACACAAATTCAAAGCGAAAGAAAAAAAAAGGACTGCATATTGATACCAGCTTTAGTAAAAGCGAGAAATGTCGGAGAAAAATATCAAAGTGGGGGCTCGTATTGAGCTGACGGGCAAAGATTTACAAGGCACGATTGCCTATGTGGGCATGACCAGCTTTGCTGTGGGCAAGTGGGTGGGTGTGGTCTTGGATGAACCAAAAGGTAAAAATAATGGTTCCATTAAAGGACAGTCTTATTTTGAGTGTCCTGACAATTATGGCATGTTTGTAAGGCCAACTCAGTTGAAGGTAATACAACCAGCACCTGATGGTCGCAAATCCTCAGAGGATCTACCTACTGGTGGGGATGGTCTTAAACATACCGCACCCCATCCGACTAAAACCCGGCTAACTGGTCCACGAACTTCTCTGTCATCCAGTCGTTTATCTTTGTCCGGCTCACGTTCCCAACTTAGCTCTTCGCTTCATGAACGCAGCGGCAGCACAACGTCAGTGGCCAGTCGCAAAAGTCTCCAACCTCTTTCCACCAACACTGGCATTTCTAGAGATAAAAGAAACTCTTCAAATAACTCTTTGGCGGCAACCATTCAGGATGCTATTCCGGCCAGTGCCAATATGTCGAAAAAGAATTCTTTTGTGGAAACAGGTTTTATGGAAATACTTAAACCACAATTTACTCCCTCTCAACCTCTGCGATCACCTTCCTTTTCTTCGCCACCTAATCAAATGACTGCGCAAGAACTAGCTGAACAAAAGAAATTAAATGAAGAGCTGCAAGTCCAAGTAAACGATCTCACAGAAAAACTAGAAACCCTTAAGCAAAGACGCTCTGAGGATAAAGAGCGTCTCAGAGATTTTGACAAAATGAAAATTCAATTTGAACAATTGCAAGAATTTCGTTCCAAAATTATGGCATCTCAGGCCTCTCTGCAAAAAGAACTACAGCGGGCAAAGCAGGAGACTAAAGATGCAATAGAAGCTAAAGAAAGGCATGCCCAAGAAATGGCTGAGTTGGCAGACAATGTAGAACTCATTACTTTAGACAAAGAAATGGCTGAAGAAAAAGCGGAAGCATTGCAAATAGAATTGGAAGCGGCCAAAGAACGTATTGATGAGCTACAAGTCGACTATGAACTCTTATCTTCCGAAATGCAAGACAAAGCGGAAACTTCAGTGGGTCATATTGGAGAGGGTGGCCCCTCAGTATATGAGTTTAAACAAATGGAACAACAAAATATAAGATTAAAAGAAACTTTGGTACGTTTACGTGATTTGTCGGCCCATGACAAGCACGACATACAGAAACTAACGAAGGAATTGGAAACGAAAAGATCAGAAGTGGCTGAACTAGAAACAACTAAAGAGAAATTATCAGCCAAAGTAGAAGAATTAGAGGCGACTGTGGCTGATTTACAGGTGAGTTTTGCTACTTGTGAGAAAGTGATGACACAATATAAGTTTTGTTTCATTTAATTCATTTCTAAAACTCTATTTAATATTTTTTTATAACTTGCAATTAAATGTTGTTATCAATAAATTGCTATTCACTTTGATCGTCTAGAACCGCCTCTGCAATACAGAGTTTCCAAATTAAAGCTATTTATATGGCATTAGAAAATAATTAAAAACTGTTTCCTAATGATAAGAAAGAAGACTGATCACGCAATAATATAGTTTCATAAGACTTGCGCTGCATTGTGCATAAAGTTTGCTGCTCCGAAGTAGTCTGTTCTATTTGGAGTCGGAACAGAGCCATTTCTATTTATTAAATAAAAGATCTTGATGTAAAAAATTAAAGTTTTTGGTTTTATTAATTTCTCCGACATATAGAGCTAAATAAGCCATTTTCAAACTAAACGCATTTATAGGTTATTTATACATTCTTATACATATATATTTTTTCTTCTCTGTTTCGTCTTTACTTTTTCAAAATTTAATTATTTTGTGTTTGTGTAAATACCAATTGATCCATAAACTCACTGAAAACATTTATTTATTTCTTTTATTTTGGGCCAACAATTCGGCTAAATAAAGGAGGTAATGATTTATGTGTGTTGTAAATTACTTTTTGCAAAATATGTTCTGTTTTCTGTAAAATTTTTGAACAATGAAAACCTTGGGATATTAAATTTTATTGTCTTTTAGGAACAAGTTGATGCTGCCTTGGGAGCCGAAGCCATGGTAGAGATATTAACTGAAAAGAAATTCGAACTAGAAGATCGTGTCAAGCTACTTGAAGAAGAAGTCTCCCAACTGGAAGCATTAGAAGAGGTACACGAACAATTGATAGAGAGTAATCATGATTTGGAAATGGATCTAAGAGAGGAATTGGATTTGGCTCAGGCAGCAAAAAAAGAAGTTTTGAGAGAAAGGGATGCTGCCATAGAAACTATATACGACAGAGATCAGACTATTACGAAATTCAGGGAATTGGTGCAAAAACTTAATGAACAATTAATTGAATTAAGAGACAAGGCCGCTGCCTCAAATGATCCAAAATCTTTGCAGGACACTCAACTAATAACCAATGAGTCTGTAGATTATAAGCAAATGTTTGCCGAATCCAAAGCCTATACGAAAGCCATTGACGTGCAGCTCAGGCAAATCGAATTGTCCCAAGCCAATGAGCACGTTCAGATGCTATCAGCCTTTATGCCCGAATCATTTATGTCTCGTGGTGGAGATCACGATTCGATTTTGGTAATTTTGCTTATTTCACGCTTGGTCTTCAAATGTGGCATTGTCATCAGCCAAACCAGAGAAAGATTCTCGGCTGTGGAAAATGTTACCAAGGAATCGATAATACAAGGCCATGCTGTCCAGCAGTATGCCTTCAAATGTCGTTTAATGCACTATATACATAATTTACAATGCGCTTTGCACCAAATTTTATATGGTCTGAACAGTTGTCAGCCGGATACTTTGCTTAGAGCTGGATCCTCTTTGCCCGAAATGATAGCCCAGGAAAAGACCATCGATGGCATCATAGAACTGCTAAAATCCAATCAATTGGATGAAAACTCAACTACTGATAATATTGAAAAGTGCGTGGCATTCTTTAATGCTATGAATTCGGTATTGTTGGCAGGTGAGGATCTGTTAAATGAAACCCAAATGATACGTGATTGTGTGGCAGCCATACAATCGGCCTGTGAAAGTGTACTCAACGACACGGCCATAGCTAGAGCCATATTAAGGCAAGAGGGCTCTACCAGTGATGCAGCCTTGCTAATGCAATTTTTGGCCGATAATGTAGAGTCCATTAAACAGCAGGTTAAATTGATTAGGAGACGTTTGCCACAGGATATACATGTTATCAAGTGTGGTATATCGCCCCTCAAACTAGAATCTATGCGTACATTGACCCAACAGCTGTCACGTATTATGTCGGCCCTGCATCAGGCCAACAAACAAGCTGTGACCATTATAGTGGCTTCCATAGAAGGGGACAATGATAATGATCACTGCATTGACCCAGTCAAGTTCTGGGAGTCTTTGTCTCTTTCTTGTGAAAGAATTTATGAACAAGATGATCGTGGACCATCACAAAACTTTAAGGGTGTGTTAAGTGCCGCCAATAACGACCTGCAGCAAGTCGCCCAATATCTGTTGGACAAGGAATACGAAATCATGTCTTTGGCCAATCAAAAACAAGAGAAACCCACTTCTCCCATTATATCCAGGGCTCAACTGATCAAGAAACAATTAGAACAAAAGAATGTGCTGGCCGCTACTTTGGAGAACCGCGAGGCTGATATAAAACAATTGAAGATGGCGGCCAAAATGAAACAACATGAACTGTCCGAAATGCAAATACGCAAAGATTTGGCCGAAAAGAAATTGTCAGTGTTGCAAGGTGAATATGATAATGCCCTCAAATGGAAAAAGCAATATGAGGACACGGTGGAATTGCTACAGAAAAAAGAAAAGGAATATGAGGTTACCTTTGATCACCTGCAATCGGATATTGAAGCTTTGGAGGGCGAGATATCAGTTTTGAAAGAAAAACTAAAACAAACTGGCGTTAAGAGAACAGGTGATGCCACTTTTACGTCTACCACAGCACCTTCCCGTCATTTGAAAAATCCCCACTTTAGTTCTCATGCTACTGGCGCCACACCCATAATAGCCGAAGAGCTGCAATTGCTCAAACATGTGTTTAATAATGAACGCTCGGAGCGTTTACGCCTGCAAGCCGAACAAATCAAAAGGAAATTGAAGAAATTTGATCCCATATTTGTGCCACAGCCTAAAGATAAGCGCATCATAGAACTGGAAAACGAATTAACCAAAATGAAACATGCTTGGGCTCTGTCCCTTCTACAAACTCATCCAAAGTCCAGCAAAGATAATCAGCATATAGTGGCTTTACAGCGCAAACATATGCCCGTGCCGCAAAAAACTGAAATATCAAATAAAGCTAACAATTTAGCGGCTGAAATACTCAAGGAATATCTGCAACGCAATCCTCATAGAGCAGAGTCCAGCGATTTTGGAACTTTTCCAAAAGTTGAAGTCAAACGGGTATTGCAATTGTAAAGAGTTGTTAGAAGGCTGACAATTTTCGACACCTAAAACAGGTATTTTAAAATTTTCATTTTATTTTGTAGCATGTAGAAGTAAAAGAAGAACGTTATGAACTTTTAAAGAATGTAAAAAAAGGAAAAGCACAATTTTCTGTTATCAAAGAGCAACACAGAATCTAATAATTATTTCCAACTGTTGGAAAAAAAAATACCACAACCAAAACTATAAACCTCATCAAGATTTTTCTTGAATACACGCAAATCAGAAATTCTATTTATATTCAATGTTAAGATTCTGATAACCCACACGGTGGGTTTCATTTTCGTTTAATAGTTTTTTTTAAGTTTATTTTTGTGGTTAAAATTCGACTTTTCTTTTTTTCTCCAAAAACAGTTTTATTACATGCATTCGTGCATAAGTATATTTCTTTCCAAATCTCTTGCGTACATAAATATATTTATTATTATTTTTTTTTTTAATTTAAATAACAAACATTTAAATTGTTAAGTTGCTTGGCAATAATAACTTCAATTGTTTCCATTTTCTAATTATTGCTATAAAATTATGCTTTAAATGTGTTTTTCTAGTATTTATTACTTTTATTAAAAAGAATTTTGTACGAGAAATGGAAACTACGAGTATAATTATGAAAAAAAGACATTTACTCTTACAATATATTTAACAAAATCATATGTTTAATAAAACCATTTTAATTTATAAATTTAACATTTTTACAATCAATAAATTGTTAATTCCCCAGTGTAACAGCCGGCCGCCATCAGTTCATTTTCCGATTAATCAATTCATGTTCTTAATAAATAGTTAAACAAATATAGTAAAATAAACTTTTCAATAATAAAAAAAGTGATAAAAGAATAATTATAATAAGAAATAAAAAAAATTTTTTTATAATAAAAATTAAAAAACAATTATAAAAATATAAAAAAAATTTATGATAAGAAATAGAAAAAAAATTAAAAAATAATTATAATAAAAAGTTAAGAAATAATTGTAATAAAAAATAAACAAATAACTCTAATAAAAAATTAAAAATAATAATATAATAACAAAATTAAGAAATAATTATAATAAAAAAGTAATTATGTATATAGAAAGTAAAAATAGTTATAATGTTATAATAAAAAATAACTATAATAAAAATACTATAATAGCTATAATAAAATAAAAAATAATAATTATAATGAAAAATAAAAAAAATATTTTTAATGAAAAGTAAAAAATAGCTATAATAAAAATTAAAAAAATGAATGTAATAAAAATATAAAAATAGTTATGATAAAAATGGAAAAAAATAATAAAAAATAAAGATAATAAAAAACTAAATATGTATAATAAAAAATAAACAAATAATTAAAATTATAATTAATTATGTCAACTAAATTAATATGTAAAATTTTAAAGTATTGAAATACCTACTACTTAATAAACAATAATAATAATAAAATAATAATAAAATAATAGTAATAAAAATAAAAAATAAATGAATTATAATAAAAAATTATTATAATAAAAAACGAAGAAATAATTATAATAAAAAGGTAATTATAATAGAAAGTAAAAAATATATATAATAAAATATAAAAAATTATTATAAAAAAAATAATTTTAATAAAAACTAAAAAAAAGTAATAAAAAATTATCATAAAAGTAAAAAATAATAAAAATAAAAAATAATAAAAATAAAAAATAATAAAATAAAAAAAAAAAAATAATAATAATAATAATAATAAATTATAATAAAAATAATGAAAATAAAAAAAGAATAAAAACAAAAAATTAATAAAAATAAAAAATAAAGAAAAAAGTAAAAAATATTATAATAAATATAATAAAAAGGTAATTAAATAATAATAAAGAAATAATTATAATAAAAAGGTAATTATAATAGAAAGTAAAAAATATATATAATAAAATATAAAAAATTATTATAAAAAAAATAATTTTAATAAAAACTAAAAAAAGTAATAAAAAATTATCATAAAAGTAAAAAATAATAAAAATAAAAAATAATAAAAATAAAAAATAATAAAATAAAAAAATAATAATAATAATAAATTATAATAAAAATATAAAAATAATGAAAATAAAAAAAGAATAAAAACAAAAAATTAATAAAAATAAAAAATAAAGAAAAAAGTAAAAAATATTATAATACAATAAAATTAAAGATTTATAGCATAATTTGTAAAAAACAATTGGATTAATAAGAAGCTTATGAAACCGATTTTTGTACGAATCTGTTATAAATCGGAAAACAATTTGAATCTGTTATAAATCGGAAAAAACATTTTATATTTATAAACAGCGTATGTGACATATTTTTTATGAATTAGGCTGCAAACCTACATGTACTGCCTGTCCCACGATGTCACTCGATATCGTTCTATCGAGTAAATACATTTAAAACAAAAACAAATTTCAAAATTTTGTTTTTGTTTTAAGTGTATTTACTCGATAGAACGATATCGAGTGACATCGTGGGACAGGCAGTTAAACTTTTTTTTATTCCTTTTAAAGTTAAAGTGAACGTTATAATTTAATTTTAAAGCATTTTAATTTATTTCTATTTTATACTAATTTCAGCTTGAGATTATTTATTTTGCATTAAAAAAATTTATATGTGACAGCGCATAGAGAAAGGAACCTAAGGGTAAAAAAATCAATTTTAATTTTTTTGATTTGGAAAACATCTGAGCATCGAATGAGACCGATCCCATGTCCCAAAAGTGTTCCCTCCCAGAGATATGCGCGTTTGATGAAGTGATGGTACACCAAAGATACACGTATTTAAATCTTTAAAATGGCTCTCCTAAACAAAACCGGTTTTTACCCTTAGGTTCCATTCTATTTTGCGAGTCACATATACTATTAAGTCTGCTGTGCTCATGTTTCTAGTATAAAAAAGCAATTTAAAATTTTTCACCACCTTCTTGTTCCACTCTTTCACTAATGAGGAAGTCAAATGTTGGCCGAACAGTGTAGAAGGTTTCCAAATTTCAGTTCATATTACAACTATCAAAAAGAATTTATCATATATATTAATTATTAAGCTAGGAATTATTATTCAGGCACAAGTTCAAAACCAGGAATTGATAAATTATTTTTTATTTAAATTCTGCCTTATTACCGTTCTCGAATCGACTCGAGTGTTTGTAATAGATTAAAGAAAAATCGTGTGTTTTTCTTTAATTTATTACATTCTTTCGAGTCGAATCGAGAACCGTAATAAGGCCCATTATGTATGAATTTTTATTAGTCGAACTTTCTTATGTAAATTGTTAATTTTATCAACGAGCTTAAGTTCGAATCTGCAAGACTGCAAACCATTTTTTATTATTTTATTAATAAATGAATTTGTTCAAATTCCAATCTTAATATAAATTAATAAAAAATAGAATTTGAACAAATTTATTTATTAATAAAATAATAAAAAATGGTTTGCAGTCTTGCAGATTCGACCTTAAGCCCGTTGATAAAATTAACAATTTTTTATTTAAGAATTTTTAATAAATTTTAATTTATTATAATAAAATAAAATATTTATTGGGCTTAATGTGCTCCGAAATATTTCCAAAACAATTGTCTGTGTCTGGCCAAAACAAAAAAAAAAACCGGAAAAAAAACAAAATTTTTGGATTTGGAATTGTGGGGATCTAGGTAAAAAGGGAACTTTTTATTTAGCATTCCACTACATTAACTACAAAATATCCCATCTAAGTGAGAATTTTCAGCTGAAAAAAATGTTATAGAAATTTTTTGTTTTCAATTTTTATGCCCTTTTCGAGTCTTTTAATGTCTGGATTTTTTTTCTACTGAAATTTTATTACAAGATAAGTTTAATTTTTGCATAAATTTATGGTCAAAACACATAAAAAGTCAAAATTTTTACACTTTTTAAGGAAAATGCAAATAATATGTCATATGGAAATAGTTAATTTATGAAAAATTAATCTGCCGATTCCTTTCTATTTGTAAACACTGTCTAACTGCAAATTGTCAGAAAAAAAAATTTTTAAAAAATGTTAAATATTTTCGGGAATATAAAACTCCTTTTACCACTTGAATCATGCATAAAAACTCTGTAATTGATAAAATGTGTCACTATGTCTTTGACTACATTTTTAATATGGATTTTTTGCAAAATATATCTTGAAATGAACAAGAGATTTGGTTAATAGAATGTACCAAGAAATAAGTAGATACAATTGTACCATGATTTCCATTCCCTGCTGAATAAGTAATGGAATTTAAAAAATAAGAGAACTCAAGTTAAAACTATTGGCTCTTTTTGTTGATGTTGAAAATCGTTAGAGAAGCAAAAACAATTTGTTGTTTTAATTGTTGCCCCTGCTGAAATTATCTTCTATTAACTCTGCTTCTTTAGCCGCGTACTACACAAAAGTCTTAAATTTAACAATAATTATAGCAAAGTTTTTGTGCAATTGTTAAATTGATTGTCTAGCTGCTTATTGTAACTTTTATTTATTTTTTAATCACGTTGTATATTATTTTATTTTTCTTGTTTATAATGCGTTTCAAGGTTTTCTTTTTCTTTTGATTTTGTGAAATATCTGCAGTTATTATTGTAAATAATTGTTGTGTTTTTTTTTCTACTTCACAGTAAAAATGATTGTTAATGTTTATTTGTCTGCTGGTTATTCTTTTCGTAAAATCTTGTTTTATATTGTTCTCTTTTAGTTTCAGTTATTGAAGAAGAAACTTAAAGGGCTAGTTCTTGTTTTAGAATCGTTCGTAACCCTTTTAGTTATTCAAGTGGAACTTCATGGGGTTTTTTTTTGTGGGCAAATTGGAAAATTTATGATAATGCAGCTCTTTTTAGATATTTTTATTATTGTTTGCAGTAGTGTATCATAAATATAAAGTTTATTTGAAAAGTGAATCTATCTTTTGACGTCCATCCCGTGCTGCCACCAGTATTTTTTTTTCATTAAGAACTTTTCTTAACAATTTTGAAAACCCTAACCTTTATTAGATCCACTCAAAATCACTGCGTTGGCATATTTTAAATATATGGTGTTTACATATAATGCAATATTCAAATTATAACAATTAAGGCCATTATTGAGACTAAACTTTCATATAAAAATTACAATTAAGTTATTGGCAATAAAGAGATAATTGTTCTAATAATGATTACAAATTTTAATGCAACACTGTTAGAATTGTGTTCAGTGAAAAGCTTTTACAAAGAAAGTACTTATTGAATACACTTTATGGAAATTTGACTTATGCTGTTGGCTGAAGTAGTAGAACACGAGACTATGAAGCGGAGGGTGCTGAGTTTAACACCGCGGTGAGTCATGAATAGTGAAATATTTTTTTTTTCAGCTGCCAAATGCTAATTGTCGTAGCAATATTGAGTATGTATGAACACCAAAAAGATATTGTCAATTAACTGAATATTGTTTCAATTAAAAACGTATGTATGGACACAGTATTAATAAAAGAACTTGAATTTAATAAAAATTCTTTAAAAAAAATAATTTGCGGATTTGAACTTGAGTCTGAAAAAAATTCTTATCTAAACAATAAAATTAATAAGTACGAAAAAATTTACATTCCTAGTTAAAAAGTTATTGGCAAAAAATTTCTAACTCTAGATCCTCCATCTCTGGCTGCCTTAATTTATTTTAAACAAATTTGTATAATTCTTCTGGTTTCTTGACCTCTTTTTAATTATTATTGTATTCTGATATATTTAAGCTTAAGAAGTCACACAAAGGAGTGACGAAATATTGAAATTAAAAATTAAACTAAAATAAAGAGACCTTAAGCTTAAAAATATCAGAATACAATAAAATTTCTATAATATTTTGCATATAAAAGTTTCTTTGGGAGTATTAAAAAAGCTTTTTTAACGATGGTTTTCTATGTTATTAAATAAAATTTGTGGCCATTTTCTCGCTAGTTAGAATTATCGTAATAAATAGGTGTCGCTGTTGTCGTTAAATAATTTATTGTTTGAAATTTCAAGAACCCTTTAAACAGAAATAAATGTGGCTCTAAATATGAAACACTTCCTACTCCATAGCAATTTTTAAGATTGTCCGAAAACGTTTAAAAACAAAAATTTCTTAAACCGGATAATAGGTGGCGCTGTGGTGAATAAATAATTATTTTCCAGAATGTCAGTATTCTTTATCGCAAATATGAAGAAGTTTCTACTCCATAGACATTTTTAAGGTTGCCCGAAAACGGTTAAGAACTGAAATTTTTTAAACCGGATAATAGGTGGCGCTGTGGTGAATAAATAATTTTTTTTCCTAAAGAACACTTTCAAGTCCATACATTTTTTTATGATTTTTCTAAACCTCTTAGGAAATGTGTCTTCTTGGAAAGTATGGGAGGTGCTGTTGTCGATAAAAGAATTAATATATTTTTTTGGAAATATCAGGACTCTTCAACCTAAAATACATGCAATCCCAAATAAAAAACACCTCCTACTCCACAGAATTTTTAAGCTTGCCCGAATTTATTTAAGAGATGGGACATCATGGATCGAATAAATGGCGCTGTTGTTGAAAAATAATCTCCTTTATTCCCTAAGTATTTGTCGACGTCAACGTCAATATTATATAAAAATAGGACAATTAGTTACACTTTTTATACCCTCCAAAAAAGAATATGTCATTCCGTTTGTAACGCAACGAAATATTCATCAAGATTTCATCTTGATCAGCGATGAAATCTAAGACGATCTGAGGATTTCCGTCTATCTTTGGAAATCACGATTCAGTCGAAACGAAAAGAGCTAGACTCTTGAAATTTGGTATAAATATATCTTGAAGGGTTAAGCACAGGTTAAGTTCGGAGGTGGGCTAAATCGGACAAGAGGGAAAAATGTTCGCCTAAGAAGAACTAAACCAACCTCTAAAAAACAACATAAGCCAGAGCCATAAGGGTCCGCCCGCCATCTAACGTTTTTTTTCAAATAGTGCTTATTTCGTGAATGGCAACACTTAGCTCATGTCTGATTTGACAGATAATTAGCTTTATCCTTCCGCTGAACGAATATGGGCGACCATCCAATGTGTTTTCGCTGCGCTAAGTGGGCCTGCGATCGACTTACAGAACATGCCGATTTTGCCAAAAAAAAAAATAATAATCTTTTCAGATGAAGCTCATTTTGATCTTGGCGGATATGTAAAGAAGCAAAATTGTCACATTTGGGGCACAGAAAACCCGCACGCATACATTGAAGTGCGGATTTTGTTACAGACGCATAATTGGGCCATTTTTCTTCGAAAATGAGCAAGGAGTGGCCGTTACAGTCAATGGCGATCGTTATCGGGCCATGTGGAACAAATTTTTGTTCACAAAAATAGAAGAGGAGGATATTGGCAACATCCGGAAGGATTGTACTTTCAAATAAAAAAAGTAATTTGAGAAAATATTCAGTAGTTTTTTTTATAGCATTTAAAAAAAAAGTTATTTGGCGGACCCTGTAGTTACAGAAGATTCAAGATTCTTTAACCAAAAGTGAATTATTCAATCCCATATATAAAATATTTCCTACTTAATAGAATTTTTAAGGTTGTGTACTAGGGCTTCAAATATTTGAAAACATTGGAATTTTTCTGAATTAACTAGAACGGTTTTTAAATTCCTTTGCATTATAGGGAATATCCATTACGGCGGGTTCACTTGTTTTGCATTTGAAACCAGTCAACGACCCATTTACTCTCCCTTTTCCTTTAATTTATTCACTTAATATAGAAACTTGGAAGGTTTTCTTGTTTAATTTGAGCTTTCTGCAATAAATTAAATTACTTTTTCTTTTGCTTTCATTCATTTTCTTGCTAATTACAAAATGTAAATGTACATGATGCTGTGAAAAATTCCTTGTAGATCATGAAAGTAAAAATGTTCTCATCTCATCGAGGGATTAAATGCCGGGAATCAAAGAAAACATAAAACACAATCATATTTATAATTAACATCATGCCAAGTCATGTTCTTTTACGATCATTACAACAAGAAGAATAACATATTCAACATTCTTTTGCTGCATGTTCTTTTAGCTCAATTACATGCAGTTTTCTTTTGCTCTGGGTAATGGAACAACAAACGAAACAAACATACAGACAGACAAAATTATTTGCTTGGAACGTTCTTGGGTTAGTTGACAAATGTAGTGTGTGATAGTTGCACTGCTTTTTGTAAATATTCTTTTAAATTTTATTGTTAGGCTTTGTATTGTCCGTAAAATCTAATAATAAAGAATACAAGTTTGATCGTATGACTGACTAGTTTCCAAAGAAATACCATAAAATAAATCGCACTAAAATGAGAGTTAAGATCAGTTTGCCAGCTTAGGCAGAGCAGTAACAGCAACAGCAACGAGGCTTTAAGAGATTTATGACATGAAGTACAACATCCGCACTTGATATGTTGTTCTTTTTATTATTGTTACTTATTTTCTTATTGTTGTACTTCTTATAATTATTGTATGGGGCTATAAACTTGGCTTAAATGGCTTTGAACAAACACATCATACGGTTTTTTTTCTGATGAACTCAGTGTGACTCAACTTTATTTTTTTTTTGTTACGTTTTCTTTGTTTGTGTTTTTTATTTTACATCCACGAAATATTTTTGCATGTCTGCATACGTGATTAAGAAGTTTGAGGCATCCTAAGATCGTCAGGGAACAAAATTAAAAAAAAAATTTGGTTGTTTGTTTTATTTATTTTTAAATAATATGTAAAGCTGCACTGCTGCTACTTCGACAAAATATTAATTCTCATTCAGGGGGGTTACTCCGTAATGCGATGCGAATGAAAAACTGAACGCATTTGTATGTTATTTACATTGAAATGCGAAAGCAATTCCTTTCGCATCGCATTACAGAGTAACCCCCCAGTTCTTTTCTAAATCATATAAACTAATGTTCCATTTTAAATAAAGTTTACTTCTCTTTGTAAGAGTTTTCAATGAAAAATGAAGTGTCATTTATTTTTAAATAATATGCAAACGAGTAGGATAGTAAAGTTGCACCGCTGCTAGTTTGGTAAATCATAATTCTCATTCAGTTCTTTTCTAAATCATATAAACTAATGTTCCAGTTTATTTAAAGTTTAGCTCTCTTTGTAAAAATTGTTTTTATATATTATTTCCTTTTGTAAATTTACTGTATTTATTATTCGACAGTGCTGATTTTTTTTTTTTAATTTTGCCATATTTAGGCTTTCTTTACCTTGTACCATTTCAGATCCCAAAAGCTTGGCTTTTATTTGTAACAGCATGAGAAGTTGTTATTTATGTTGCTGCTGCTGTTATTGTGTGGTCATACAAATTATATCAAATTGTCCAAGCGTATAACATTGCCATGGTTTTGAAACATATCTTTTTCTTTAACAGGGTGTAACAAAAAATGAAAAGAAAAAACTGTGTGGCTGGAAAACAATAACACTAAATATGCGTGATTTTTGAAAGAGATACAGGCTATTGAATTTGAGTGATAGCCAAAAATTCTTTAGTATTGAAAAATACTTTTGGCTTACCAGATCATGTTTAATCATGTTTGAGCATGCATGTCAGTGAAATCTTTCTTAAAAAAAACAATTTATTAGAAAAAGTGGAAAGAATGTGCCTTAAATTTTATTTTTTTAGCTACTCCGCAACTATTTGACATTTCTTTAAGCTTGTTCGCTTAAATGCTTTTCCCGCATAATTACCCAAAAATATTGGCATTTGCAGGAAGTAATTATCCGTGGAATACTGTAATACCTCAGCCATCTTGCTGGCTAGACAACAAAGATTTCGGTTTAGAAGATGCTGCAAACCATCTGGAAGCCTCAATAAAGACTTTAAATTAAAGTTGTACTCTTATCGACAGAACTAAACACTTCACTAGATCCTTTCGGATGTGATAATGCAGCAATCTGTTCTCTATTATAGAAACATACTGAAATCAAATAGCCCAGTTACGAAAAGTTATGCTATACAGTAGTTATGGATTTCCGAATATTGCGCTGGGATACAAAATCGATCCTTGTTCATGGAAATGCGGATTTTTCACCAACATTTTCACTGGCGAGCAGTTCAACTTTCTATCTATACGAACATTGTTAATTATTCTCCAATAAAGTTCTCTCTTAAAAATGATTCGCTATGCAAGAGCTTCTCTTGTCTGTACCTCTCTTTTTGTAGCACCCGTTTAAATTGACTAGAGCAAAACAATGCTTAACATACAGTCAAAGCTCGGTTTAACGAATGATATAATGTTCAACCTTTTCGTTAAACCGAGATATTCGTTATATCGAAAAGTAATTTTTTACCTTGAAATTTTGAGAAAAACGTTACGCAATTTTAAAAACATTAAAATTTACTTGCATAATTATGTGTATAAATAAAACTTTAATTAATATTTTTTCGCTTATTCAAGAAATTTTATTTATTACAAAAAATTTCATTAAAAAATTTAAATAAACCTATGTATTTATATTTGGATACTATGAACACAAATTTATTAATTCATTCATATTATTGATTATTTAAGAAATCTGTTATGAACGATTGTTTTAACGTACTTTGCAATCCTCTTTGTATTGCTTCTTCTTGTAACTCCCTTAATACAAGAGATTTTGAAACGTCTATTCTATTCTGGTCGCACCATAATATACAAGTTTCGAACCCTTTAATTGCATCTGAGTGTTTAATTTTTAATTCCTCCGACTCGACAGGAATAACGTCACATTCATTTTCTTCATCTTCGATATTAACATCTTCAACAATATCCTCATTCCAATTGCTTACATCATCTGCATTAAAGGTTATCTGAAATTACAATGAATATGGATTAAAAAGTCTTAAATTAGCCACATAGAACATACATTTGGAAAAACAGCGCTTAGTAAACGCACACCGCGTCTCAGACACTCTACGTCTTCCATTTGACCTAGTCGGGACAAGGGAATTTCATCTTCTTCGTCAAAATTCCCGCTATCTGATGACATAATTTTATTCCAACAATTTGCCAAGCACTCTTTTTTTATCTTTTTCCAAGCCAAATCGATCATATAAGCTGCATCGTACAAATTAAGATTTTTTAGGAAATCAACGACAATTTCTGTTTTTGATGAAATAATTTTGCTGAGTAAATGATTCCTGTAATGCATTTTTAAAATGCGGATGGCATTTTGGTCCATTGGTTGTATTAAAGGTGTTACGTTAGGTGGTAAATAAAGCGTCCATATTTTTCCGTCAATGGTTGTTTTGACCAGCTCCTCTGCTGGCGGATGACTTGGTGCATTATCAAGAATAAGTAGTGCTTTTATGGGTAGATTGTTGCTTTCCAAAAATTGTTCAACCTTGCAAAAAATTAAAAACAGAATAAACACTGCTTCAAAAAATACATCTGAGCATAAAACCTACCTCTGGAACAAACATTTCAAAGAACCACATTTTAAAAATTGCCGAATTCATCCACGCATTTTTTGAGTGGGTGTAGTTTGACGGAATAACTCTGTTTTTAAACGAACGAGGTTTTTTTGCTTTACCAATTAAGAGTGGTTTTACTTTTTTTGAACCAGATGCATTTGCACAGAGAAGAACTGTTACCCTTTCCTTAGATAGCTTCCTACCAGGAGCACTGGTTTCTCCTGCATGGACAAACGTCTTATCAGGTAGCAATTTCCAACATAAACCGGTCTCATCCGCATTAAAAATTGCATCACTTGTTAAATTATGTTCTCTTATTAAGTTATGGAAATGGTTCTTAAAAGGTTCCACTAAATCTTGTCTAGCTGAAAGTTTTTCGCCGGTTTGTTTTAGCAATCTTATTCCATATCTTTTCTTAAAACGTGATAGCCAGCCATCACTTGCGTGAAAATTGGAGCCGTACATTTGATTATGGATTTCTAATGCCTTTGCTTTTAAAACCATTCCATTGACGGGTATATGTTTATTTCTTTGGCCTAGAAACCATTCGAAAAGAACTTTTTCCATTCCGGGAAATTCACCTTTTTTAAGAGATCGTCGATTTTTTGTACCATTGTTTGTAATTTTTAAATTTTCCACAATTTTATTTTCATTCTTTTTTAAGGTACATATTGATGATTTTGCTATTCCATATTTTTGGGAGATTATCGAAAGATTAACACCTTTTTTACATTCTTCTAAAATCTTTAATTTTTTATCAAAAGAAATCCTTTTTCGACTAGACATCTCGTTTTCACAATAAACCAAATAAAACTGCTGAAACTTCAACGAAAAAAAGCAGCGCACCACACGTGTTCTTTCAACATAAAGCAAAGAAGCAAAAAGCACACACAAAAAACTAACGGTTCTATAACGAATTTTGTATTTTGCCATGTCATTCGTTAAATCGAGATTAATTTTTTTAACCATTCGCTATATAAGGCAGTTAATGTAAAAATTTGGCCATTCGTTATATCGGATATTCGTTAAACAGAGTATTCGTTATACCGGGCTTTGACTGTATTTTTGATATTCGATATTGGTGTCAATGGCAGACTGGCCTGGCACTCAGTCAGCAGACCCTTTCATACATGCAAAATTTAAGAAAGAAAAAAAAGAAACATAATTTTTTATTGTTGTGTTCGTTTTTCAGCTTCACTCAAGATTTTTCTTGCATTTAGAAAGGAAGTTTAACTTGGCTTTCTGTGTTTGTGTGTGTGCAAAACAGAGCTTTCAAATACGTGTGTGTGTAGTTTTATTACTGCACTGTTATTACAAAAATCCACTAACAATAAGAGCAAACTAAAATTAAATGCTTTAAATTTAAAATAAAAAACTAAAAAAATAATAATAAAACATTAATTAAATGTTCATGGACAGCAAACTATAAAAGGTTAAAATTGTTAAAACAATTCTCACGCCCATTTACGGGCAGTAAACCTCCATATGCTGTTCTTGTTGTTGCTGCTACTGTTGCACACGAACACACTATGAAGAGATTAAGAAATTCTAAACCGAACAATTGTTTAAAACCGGTACGGTTTATGGTTTTATTGTTTTAATGCTTCCATTATATTTTTTATTTGTGTTGCAATTCAAATGTAAGAATTAAAAAATTTCTATCCGAAACTTGATTAACACTCGTTTCAAATAGTATTTCAAATGAAAAGTTGCGCAAAGCACCCAAAAACAAAAGCAGTTTCAACTTAAACTTTAGCAGTTTTAAATATTAAAATATTTCTTTAAAACGTGGTCAACATGAGTAAAAAAGAACAACAATAAAACAGCGCTGGGTTTATTTGGAATAAACTTGCGCTACAGGGTGATTTATTTTGTTGTGGGGAGGTTTTTTATATGTGAATATAGAAATATTGCGAATAACAATGGAACAAGTGGATAGAAAAATCTGTCTGAAAACAATCGTCTGTTTATCACATCAAAACTAGCAGCTTGATGTGGGCTTGAATGTAACCTTGAAGTGACCCATTTTTTGGCTGTACCCCCTTTGAAGATATGAAATTGAAACACTAAATCCAAACTCAGCAACAACTCTTTAAATGCTGTATGAAATTTAATTACAATTGGATTACCCATTTAGAAACTGCAGAATTATCTTGATTTTTTTTTTTCAAAATCCCCCACTGTACGCTGTGGTATAAGGCAAGAATGATAAAATAAAGATTACGCCAACAAGCTGAAATAAAAATACTTTTCTGCGCATGATGGAACTCTGACGTCACTCAACATGTGTTCTGATTGGCTAATTAAATTCAGCTGGAGAACTATTATGTTATGGTAAAGACAGGGCAGTGGGGCAAATTGCGATTTTTCAAATTAAATTTGTTTGATAATAAATAATTTTAAAAAATAATTTTATTTTCCACTTGTTTTTATTTGAAATTTTTAATTTATAGTTATTTTATATAAATATTGAACCTAAGTGCTAATTATTGTTCGTTTTTCCCCATTCAAAACAAATTTTTTTGCTTGCAAAATATCAGCCATAACTTCTTTTGAGCTTCATTTCTTGGAAAACTATAAAATGACACAGCTTTTTTGAAAACAAAAAAAAATTTTATAAAAATATTACATTTTAAAACAATTATTTCTCACTTGTTTTTTTGCTGTCACTTTGTTTGCAATTGCCCACTGCACATTTCATGCTTGCTCTTTTTGTTCTCTTTTCTCTTTAATTTAGGTTTTTTGTTTACAGTTTATGACCCTTAAAAATCAAGTTTTAATAAGTTTTTTACACTTTAAGTTATTTAATAATTATTTTAATATATTTATTTTAAAATATAACACAGTTTATTGTAAAATATAACACAAAACTTGCACTTTCATAAATCCGATTTCATTTGCTTGTTGGAAATCTCTCTGAGTAAATTGAGTGAAGAGTTGCTAAATATAGCATAAAACATTAATTTTGTACGGGGAAGTATTAGTTTTGCATATAATAAACATTTGGCAATCTCTGCGAGGGACCAAATACGTCATCAAACGGTAAATCATGCGCAAGGCGTAATCTTTATTTTATCATTCTTGGTATAAGGCATTATCTCATAACAAATTCATTTAGTCAGAGCTTCTGGCTACTCACAGGCTTCTAATGTGAGAGTACAAGCAGTTAGATCCATCACCGAGTGAATAACCGTTTTGACAAGAAATCAGTGTCGAAAAAGCTACCAAATCAGTTTATTTTACCCGCTAGCTAAAAACCAAACAATTTAAAAATCACCCCTTGTGCAAACATAAAAATTAAAACAAAATAATGGCAAGATCCAAAAACGGCCATCCAACAAGAAGACCGAAAAGCGCTTAGTAATATTGTCTTATTGCTGGTATTTTTTGTCATTACGAACACTTTTTAAGCCAAACTATTTCCTAAGGGCATTACGTGTGTGTGTGTGTGTGTGTGAATTCATTTGTTTGGATCATCTACCACTTTATGCAAGACCCAGAAATTATTGCTTAAATGAAAACAAAGAAGAAATTGTATACCTTCTTGTTTGGTGCTGGTATTTCATGTTTTTATAGTTACATTTTTCGGGAATAGATATAACAACAACAACAAAAAGAATTAAACAAACACAAAGGCCAGAATAAGGTCAAAACTAGATATTAAGAAACGGAAGAACAATCAAAAACAGAGTTCGTTTTAAAGTTGTATTTACAACGAGCAAAAAAATAAAATAAAAACAAAATGCAATTGCACATCTCCAAATTATTTTTGTTTAGTTGTCTCGCTGCTGGTGCTCTTTTAGCCGAATGCAGTCTTGCTAATAAGCTCTCTTTAAAACCAGCTAATATTGTTGGTGTTGCCAGAAGTTTAAAAAACGTCTAACAAACTTTGTTATTAGGAAATCCAAAAAGCTGGCAGCTATAATAATATTTTTAATATTTCAGAACTAATTTTTATTTCGTTCTGAAACTCTCCATTTATTCAATTACGCCGAGCTAATCATCATAGAAAATAATTTAAAGTGGGAAGCTACTGATTTTGCACCCATTTTTAAAAATTGAAGAAGTGTTAAATGCTGAACTAAAAAAATAGTTTGTACATATAGAGATAAAATATTTTTTTTTTATGAATTAGGAAAAGCTATTCCTTATGTAGAGATCTCTCATAGCTATTGAGCAGCTGAATAGATCGCAAGAAACTCTGTAGCATTCCAAAAAGTTGCAAACGATCCAACTTTCAATCCGTTCGAAGTTACAGATAAGATTGAGTCTGCTGTGATAGGAAAATGATAAATATTGCAAATTAAAGAACTTAAAAGGGCCTATTGGATCGCACTTCTAGACTTAAAGTTAAAAACCCAACAGCGAATAGAGTTGCTAAACTGTTGTCAAATGTAGCTTCTAAAAGAACCTTGTTTTACAACAACAACAACATGGTTACTTTGACATTTATTTATTTATTTTATTTTTTTTGACGTATTCGTAGTAGATTCATTGGCAATTGTTACAATGAGTTCCATTTCGCTCGAAAATGGCATTAAAATAATTAAAATCCACTATGAAAATAATAGTCCTTCTGAGACCTTCTGTCGGCAAGCAAAATTGACGCATTTGGACTTCTGAAAAATCTTTCAGCAATTATTGAGAAGCTTTTGCATGTTCAACGTGTGACTGTATGGTGTGCTATGTGGCCTGCAGGCGTGATTGGGCCGTTATTTTTTCGAAAATGAGGCTAAAAATGCGGTAACGGTCAATGGATCACGCTATCGCAATTATTGGTGACGTGGATATCACTGACATGGTGGACATTTGCCAGATATCAATTTTCATTCATAATTGGCGAACTTTTCTTTTCGTAATACAAAAAAATTAATCGTCTTTATCTAAATATTTTGTTTTAGAAAAAAAACGCTCTTGTTGAAAACCCCTTTATGTAGGCCTAAAGAAAGCAGGTGGCATAACTTTGGTATTTGCTTAACTTGCACAACTGTCGCACTTAAAATGAAAACTAAAATGCCTTTGATTTTACTTTTTTCTTATCTTCATGTGTAATTTAGTTCCCAAAGCAACTGAATTTGTTAAAGTGCAATTGAAAAATTTGTTTAACTGACATTCATAATCAAACTTGTTAATGTATTTTTTTTTTCTATTTCTTCCTTTAATTTCTATGCGTTCCTTGAAATTTCAAATTATCCAGACGCGACTAATTTTAATCATGTTTTCTGTATAATCTGGCATCCTCTTATACAACCCAGTTAACAAATTAAACATGTTTTAATATTCCCCTTTATTCTGTAACTTCACATCACCTCAAAACAATATCAAAAATAAATAGAATACGTCTGTACATACTCCTTTCCTTCAGCAATTTAACAATTTCTAACCATCTTTTAATATATAAAAAGCCTTAGGGAGTAGTCACATCCTGTCTGAAGTAGTTAATTGTTGTCCCCAAGTAACAGTTAAGTGTTCCGTTTTTGAAATTGTCTTGACCTGATCTTGGGATTTTGGTGTAATTTATATACTATGTACATTTGCATGCATAGTATTTTTATAATAAATTTACGGTAAAGCAAGCTTAATTGCCTTTTCTTTTCTAAAAAATTCTTATATATTATTTATTATAAAAATATTGCATTAGAGCGTAGATTATCCTCAAAAGCAAGTTTCTAGAAAACTAAATATACAATTTATTTAATTTAGAAAACAAAACGCCATAATAAACCAATTTGTTAGCTGGGTTTCTTGATACTAAATTTTCAAAGTTCTCTTTCGCTCTTCTAGCCAACTGCCTGCTTCATTTTAAATTACAACAAATATTGGTAACCAAGTTAAGGTCTCCGCTAGACCCCTTTTCCACGTATTTTTTTATTTTTTATTTCTAGTTATTCTCCTTACTATTGTTGTTGTCAGTAACAACAATAACAAGTAGTTATTTGCTTTTGTAGTCGTAAGGCAAAACAACAAATGACGGTTGACTTGGTAACTTTATGTTTTGGCCATTCAGTCTTTATCGAACGTTCGCTCTGACAACTTTGTTTAGTAAAATCAGCGGTATAATATTTTGTTAAAAATATTTAGAAAAAAAACAATATTTTCCGTGTCGGTATTTGTGTGTTTATATGAGTGTGTTTGTGTTATGCTTTTTTAATATTAACGGTTCTCGTACATCAAGGTACAAACAAGAAGAGAACTAGAAGATAAAACGGAAATAGTGCATTCATTGCAGTAGAAGCAAAAGAATAATAATAATAATAATAAGAAGCACAAGTGCAGTGTAAACAAAAGAACTCGTTAAAACAACACAAACAAACATTCAAGTGTTTCATACACATACAATAAAATACAACAACAATTGAGAACAACGGAAGTAAGCATATTTTTTGCAATAGATTTTTGTTTAGATAATAGAGTTCAAAGTGAAGTTTTGCAAAAGAATATTTGAAAAAAAAAACTATACAATTAACATATAATAAAAAAGCTATAAAATAGAGTTCAAATTTAAATAGAGAAGAATGATAAACAAATAAATGATTGAAGGTTTTTATACACAAAAAACAGGTAGATGGTGTGCAAAACTAAAATAAAGATTTTATGGTTCATTTACTTGTGTGTGTGTTTTATTTAGCTTTACAAATTAAAGCAGCCAGCATTATTATTGTTGTTGTTGAATATAAAAAAAACAACGTAAGAAAATTTGTTTTATCAATATTTTCAAAACCAGAATAAAGTGACATAAACTACATAGATATAACGGTGAATTAACAACATAAAATACTGGAAAAAAAATTCATAAAAACACGTACATATTAGTAAATAAAAAAAAATTAAATAAATAGCCAATATATAAAATAGAAGGTGTTTTCAATTGTATTGCTAAATAAAAAGTTATTATAAAAAGCTAAATAGGTGTAGAGGTGCCTGCTGCCTACATACAGACCAACTAAAATTATTAATAAAGACAAAAAAAGTTTAGTTTTTGGCGTTACAGTTGAATCAACAAAGCGTGAAGTGAGCAAAAAATGTTAATTTTCTTTATTTATTAATAATAAAACATACGTCTGTATTAATACATAAATAATAGCAAATCCAGCCAACAAAAAAAAAAAAAGGAAACTTTATATGAAATTATAAAAACATTTTAATATAATTATAAAAAATGGGTTTGTGTGGGGCAAAATGATGGATGCATAGTGTGGCTGTTAGTGTGTATGAGTGAAGTGTGTTTGAAAAAATTAAACCTTTTAATTAATTTCATACAAAATAATAATCAAGTTTTGGCAGAATTATTTGCAGAACCTAAAAACATACGTGCATGTGTATGTTGCGTCCTTTCAAAAGAGTGCATGTGTTTGCATGTTTCTTGTTTGCATCTCTATTGTGTTTACTCTCACTCCCCCTATTTGCTCATTGTCACAGACACTCATGTATTCGCATTTTGTTTTCATTCTTATTGTGGTTTTGTTTGTGTGTGTTTTGCAATGTGGGTGTTGGAAAGTTACATTTTATTCTTTTTATATTTTTTCCGAGTTATTTTAAAGACTGTGACTAAATTAATATTTCTGTAAATTAATAAAGTATATTTTTAGTTTATTATGAAATAAATAATTGTATTGTAGGTGATTTAGTTTTCATTTTAATTAATGAATAACCAAAAAGGCGTGAATATAAAGCAGATAAAATTGATCATGTTCATTTGTTACATCTGGTAAATTTTTTGCTCTGTATTTGGAAGTTTGCGGAAAGGCTTTGAATGTTTTTATAATTAGAAAATTCAGTAATAATTTCAATATTAATTAGATTTTACATTTTTGTGGATTATTCTTGAAATAAGTAGCTTAACAATCTTTTATAAAATTAACAGTTTCTTTTAGACAAATTTTGGGTTTGGATTGCTTCTCTAAAAATTACAGATTAAAAAAAAAAGAAGAAACAGCTTAGCTTATAGGTTTTCTTGTTGTCTCAATGTTTCTAAAACCAAACAGGAATAGTGGTCAGCCTTATTTGTGTCGTATGTTTGCTAGGATTCAAATAAAGAATTTTTCTTGCTGCGAGAAAAAGACCAACACTTCAGCACATATATTTTTTTTTATTATTATTAGAGTTCGCACCAGTATACAGGTATACTACTTTGTTTTGCCGCCATTTTGGAAAACATTGGTCTTGACAGTTCATATTTGGCAGTTGAGAAGTAGACACGTGGCAAATTTATTATAGAAAAATATTCGATAAACCAACGTGTTTTAATCGAATTGCAATGGAATTACTGCGAGATCTCTTTCCTGAACAAGGCATTTCAGGAAATGGTGATGTTGATGGGCATCCACGGTCGCCTGATTTGACTGCTGCGGACTTCTTTTTGTGGGGATATCTGAAAAGCAAGGTTTATGCAAACAAACCAGAAGCGCTTGAGCAAATCAAACAATGAAATGAAATACCGCGTAAAACGTGTGAGAATGTAATGAAAAATATGCTCAAAAAGGGTTCGCATTTGTGAGGTTAACAGAGGCGGACATACATATATCTGATATTGTAGGTATTCCATACATAATTGCCGACATTAAATAAAACATTTATCAATATAAGATCCATTCTCTTTTATGTAATCATTATAAACAACAAAGTAGTATACCTTCCTGGAAGACACCCTGTATTTGAAGTGAAACTCAGTGCAGTAAAAACCAAAAAAAAAAAAATATTTCTAATTCCCACCTTTTAAGGTTTTTGAACTTTAGCTGACCACCTAAACACCATTTTCACTTGGCCATAAAACAAAACGAAGAAAATAATTTTGGACAAGCCTGTGCTTTATTTTTTTATTTTTCTTTTTGTCTAATTTCCAAAGCCACCCCTCTTATAAAAATGCTCTTTGAATTTAATCATGCCTAAAGCTTTGAACACATTACATTAATACTCGTACTTAAAAAAAAGGAAAAATAAAAATTAATACCAGCATGATGCACTGCACATATGTAGAACCACAAACGTATGACCCTCTAAATAGTATTTTATTTTTCTGTTTAAAATATACATTTCACTTCACCTCTTGCCAAGTTAATGTAACGTTATTTAGTTCATTTACAATTGTAAAATATATATTTTTTGTGTTGCTGTTTATTTTACCGAAAAACGCATCATATTACAAACATATGGAGAACATTACATTTGTTTGACGCTTCTCATACATACCTTGTTGTATTAATTTTTGCATGTCATGCTAATATTAACATAGTTTATTTATTTATTTCATATTCATTCATATACTTGGTTTTGTATTTAGTTTGTCGTAAACTCATGTTCTTATTCAGCTATTTGATGTCATGGTGCTATACATTCATATACATATTTGATATATTTATAACCTTTTGAAACAGTGTAGCGAAATTAATTCAGACTTGTGTGCCTGTAGTAGCAAGCAATTTAAAGTTTTACAAAGTTTTTCTGGAAATTAAGCGTTTAGTAACTTTTCAAAAAAATATGAAAGTGAATGATACACATTTTTATAAGTAAAATCTCATAACCTTCGGAATACTTTTCGTCTGTAAGAAATATTTGCTTAAGGGAAATTTACATTTTTATACAAAGTATACGATTTTATCCAACTTTTGTATTACTGAAACACTTATAGTTAAAAAAAAGCCAAAAATTTAAAATTTCCCTTAAAAGGGAAATTTTTATATGAGAGGCAAATTTTGAAATAACCGCAATAATTTGTTTAATGCTTTTCATTATAGCATAAAAATATAAAACTTTGAGAAGAAAATATTTCCCAAAGGGAAATTTTTTAATCATCACAGTTTGCTTTTTTCTTACTAAGAGAACAATTTTTTTTAATAACCCTTAAAAGTTAATATCGTTTGCATCTATAAATATATAAAATTTCCCTTAATTAATACAGTTTCTTCGGATTTTATAAAATAGTTTCACGTAAGAAAACTTAATTGGGATATTCACACTTAGTGCTATTTAGTCATATTGTCATAAAGTCATAATATTTTAGAACGGTTTAAAAAAGTTGTTGTTGTGCTGCATACAAAAACAGTCATAAAATAATAGCACTCTTTCAGGTATGTTTTTGTTTTGTCATAAAATAGCTCTATAGATCTGAGTCGAACGGTTGAAAATCTTTAGGCGAGACGGCGATAGTATGTATATGTTTGCCGCCGTTACTTATAAATGATTAACGGCTAAAAAATTATTCATACCTATATGTCTGTACATTAAATCACATTTTTATAACATTAAAAATATTAAAAGAGAAATAAATCGCAAAAACTGTATATATACTTGTGAAAATTGATTCTCGTTTAACTTGCGTAGCTGGCAGCCACTGAGCGTCTTTCCGTATGCCACCGCAAAAAAAAATTTATTCAGCTCATATCAAGGCAGCAGCTGTTTTAGTTTATACATACATACAAATTCATTTAGATATTCTTGTGCACCAGAACACAAATTTAATAATTTTAAATAGAAATGGAGTTTTTAGACTTTTTGGCATTTTCAAATAACTTTATTACAATTATCTTAATTATCTTTTGCTTTGATAACTTCTAATTACAAATGTGTTGTTTTCTTATCAGCTGATCGATTTTTGAAATAGCATGCTACGTTATGACGGGTTGTTCACACTAGTCATATTTTTCGTGCTATTATTTTATGACTTATGACTACTGTGTGAATTCCCCAAATATATTTTAAATTTACATTAATATTGGCCCATATTCATTGCCATAAACAAAATGTAATTTATGAGTTTCAAACTAGTGTTTTCATATAAAATACTGTTTTTAAATTCTTGGTCGCATATTCATAAAAATAAAATGTATTTGAAATCTATATTAAAAAATTTTTTATGAACATTTTTAATAAAATATATACCAAACATATTTTAAATTTTGTAATACTTGGGTTAAAGTATACTTTGTTTTGACTTGAGCCCATTTGTTTTAGTTTATTTTAATGGCTGACATTTTTTTTTTATGGAAGAAAAATTAATTTTGTTTATGCAAGGGAAATTAAGTATACGGGAAATTTTTTTATATATTGATGTTTTAATAATATTTTTACTACCCAAAACATCTAAACCTTTGAAAAATTCTTCAAAACTAGAATTTTCCTTCTCAGAAAAATTGTATATTTATGAGAAATTTGTTAAATATAACAAACTTAATTGCTTATGAAATAAAAGTCTTTAGAAATGGAATTTAAAATTTTGGAAAATTTTTCAAACTACTCTCTCTCTCTCTCTGTCTCTCTCATTTTGACAAATTGCACTAAAACCGAATTCCCTTTGAAAGAGATTTCTTAATAATGAAAATATTTTTCATTTAAAATAAGTTTTACACTTTGAACGATGCCACATACACGATAACAGAATATGTGTTTTAAATACAGAAGCTGAAAGGGAAATTTGAAAATTAAGATCTAAAATTTTTTTTCAATACATTTTCATTATTGTGTAACAGTCAAAACCTTTAAAATAAAAATTTCCCTTTGTGGGTCATTTTTTAATTGCTATTAAAGTAGTCGTTCATTTATTTGGTAAAATTTTAAAATTTCTTACATATTTATTTGATATAAAATCCTTCCTTGGAGGGAGGAAAACTTTTAATTATCTCCGTTATTGTGAATGACGACATCTACATCACATATTTTCGACAAAGAGTGGAAAAGTCGCAATTTTTGCTGTCGTGTTCATGTGGATGCCATCATTCATAATAGAGGGAAATGTTGCTTTATCATAAAGTATTGGAATTTTGCATACTCTTGTGAAAATTGCTACCTGTTTAAAGGGTCTTGCTTTTCTTTTTTTTTAACCAATTCTCTTTCGTTAATGGATATTGAGTTCAAAAAGGCTAAACATAAAAGTACATATTTCTTTTTTTTTTCTTCATTTCCTTTATGTCTTGTTTGCTTTGCAATTCTTGCAATTCTAACTAAGTAAATGTGTTATTCATCTGGGTTTATTTCTTTCAACAGATCTAAATAAATAAATATACAATAAATCAGCAAATAGTGCGTTACGTACTTGTATAACATGCTACCTGTAAGAATGTTGAATACACGGACTGTTGAATATCTCCAGATACAGCAATACACTTGCTACTTTTAACTCTAAATGTAACTAATAATAAAAGCATAAATAAATATATCAATCTACTAAAAACTAGAAGAAAATAAATAAATGTTTAACATAAAAAAATAATAAAACTTTTTAAGATAAATTGATCTCATAAACGAAATGTAAACGTAAATAATGTCTAAACTACAATTATTATATTATAATCATCAACTGCTGCTTTCATCATTTCTAAAATAAATAACTACAACTAAATACGAATTGAAAAAAAACTGCTTAAAATATTTAAAAAAAATATAAACGCTTTTATTGCAACCATTTCTAATCCTCTGCCTTTTATCCTCTGCTGGAAACTTGGCTTTTCTTGGACGAAAACATGATGCATAAAAATAAACTTAACAAAATAAATAACAATACAACAACTGCATTTAACAAAACAACAACATCATCATCATCACCATCAAACTCATTATTGTCTACAAGTTCAGCATCTTTATCATCGTTAAACAACTCTGATGATATCCAACAGACGCTGCAGCAACATCATCATCATCATCATCATCGCCATTACAATAACAATAACCATCATCAAAAGCAACAACAATATCCCCAACAAACTACCACGTCTTTATTAAACTCATCTATTGCCTCAATTGATCTAGAGCAGTACATTGAAGCTATGGAGGCACGTACAACAGCTATTGAACGTCACCCGGAAACAGATGTCTGGGCTCAGCTGCAGCAAAAAGAATCGGACATCTTGCTGGCTGCGGAATTAGGCAAAGCATTGCTGGAGAAAAATGAGGAGCTGGTGAAGCAACAAGAAAAACTAATAGAAGATTATTCAGCAAAAATTGAGGTGAGTTGGCAAAAGAAAATTCATTTACTTTTTTTTTTATTTATTGGAAGAAACAGTTTCTTTAAATTGTTTATTGCTTAACAACAAATTAATGTTTGTGGCAGTAACGACAACTATTGCCAAATTTTAATGATAAGCCTAAAAAGATTTGTGATTTTTTATGTTAATATTACCGGCCAAATACTTGTTGGCAAAGCAGGAGCATTATTTTACGAACGCCAGGTGGATGGGCAAGTGGTTAGGAAAACAGTTTGTTAATTTCATATCATTAAATGTGAATGAACTACCATGAAAAAAAAATTAAAATATTCTTCAAACTCCAACTTTCGTAGGCCAAAGTGTGTAGTAAAATGATTAACGCAAGTTCAAAGCCTTTCTGGCAATTGAAATTTCTATTTCAAGCACGGTTTGGTGTTAAACAGTTAAAAAAGAGTTGGAATAATTAGGCAGAGAAGAGTCAATGAATTTCCTTAAACCTTTCGACAAATAGCCTTTATATGTATTTTCTAAGGCTAATTGAAGGCTGACTGGATATTAACAAAATTATAATTGAATCGTAGAAAAGCCACCCACAGTGACTTGAAGGTTTAAGGAAAATAAATACATGCGAGTACACAAACTTGCCGGGGTACCCGTATATCATAATGACACGCCTTGAACTCCTTAATAAAATCATATATGAAAAAAAAGAAATCGATTTGTCGTGTTTATAAACTAGCACGTGTAAATTTGATTTGTATGTCTTAACTCTTTAAATATTTCATTTCCAGGAAAATAAAAGATTAACTTCGCATTCATTTAATCTTATTTAACAAATTCACAACCAACACCAAAATGTCATAAAATAACTATAAAATGTTGACAAGCATTTGCTGTGCTGTCTGTCAGTAACTTAAAAATTCAAAAAAACAAAAAAAAAAGTTCAAGGCCAAATCGCATGATAACAGCTTTTGTAAATGTGTCTTAACAACTTGAAAGATAGTAAACAATTTTCATAACTATTTCAGTTTTCTCGGGCTTTTAAATGAAAAATTCTTGTTGTTAGTTTTAGTTTTGCTAGTGTTTGGTTTCCTTCAAGCTCACATACTTGTGAAATATTTATACTCGTAAATATTGAAATATTAATAGTTGTGAATCATGAAAAAGTTTATGTATGAGTAGAATACAACGTCAATGAAATGCAAACAGAAGGGTATATAAATTCATATTTAATTTAAATATTAAACGTAATAAAAAGTTCAAAAAAATCGATAAACTGATTATTTTTGTCATGTCAGAGCGCTTCTGAACTCGACAGCCATATTCCATTCTAATTGGCTAAATAAGCTTTTAGACACCATAGCCAAGGTATAGCTCATGTTATTATATTGTGGAGAATTTGAAAAAAATATATTTAATAATTCTTCTGAACTGTCCGATTGTAATAAAATTTCCCACAATATTTAAAAAGATTTTGCCGATTTTAAGTCCTAAACAAAAAGATGCTACAAAATTTTCATTTTTCAATGAAAAAATATGTAGTTAATGGGGAGGAAATTTGTTCCTGAGATCCCCTTAATTCCCAAAAATTTTTGCAAAATCCCCTAATTGGGATTTTTCTATATTTTCGCCGTATTTTTGTTAGGCGCAAATAATTTAGTTTAAATCACAAAATATTTAAAAAGATTTTGCCGATTTTAAGTCCTAAACAAAAAGATGCTACAAAATTTTAATTTTTGAATGAAAACATATGTAGTTAATGGGGGAGGAGATTTGTTTCTGAGATCCCCGCAATTCCCAAAAATATTTGCAAAATCCCCCAATTGGAATTTTTTTACATTTTCGCCGTATTTTATAAAAAAAATCTTCCTATTATTAACAAGTTATTTAATAAAAAAAATTTTCCATAAAAATTTTCCCATTAATCCGTTATAAATCAGAATATTTGTTTTATAAATTATTCCTTAAAAAATTCCCTTAGTGGGGAATTTTGGAAAAAAAGGTGGAAATGATTCCACTGTTTCTGAACGGATAGTCAAATTGTAATAAAATTTCCCACAATATTTAAAGATATAATGCTGAGTTTAAGTCCTACACAAAAATATGCTAAAAAATTTTCATTTATGAATGATAAATTATGTAATTAATGAAGCGGCAATTTGTTTCTGAGATCCCCGCAATTCCCAAAAATTTTTGCAAAATCCCCCAACTAGGATTTATCAAAATGTTTGTCGTATTTTTACTAGGCGCAAATAATTTAAAAAATATTTTGAAGTTTAGGCTCGCAATTTGAGAAAACAGACCTGAAACTTGATATTTGCTATAAAAGTTGCTGTATTTTTACACTTCTTCAGTACTGTAACGAATATTCGGCGATGAAGTAAATAATAAAAAAGCTACAAAAGACTCTCTATGTTGCCAGCTTTCTTTATCCCAACATTATCCCCTTCTTTCATAGCTCCACCGCAATACATTGCATGATTAGAGATCATACCCTGACTGGTGATCCAATTAGAAAAAAATTATAATAATAACGAAATATTCCAAAAGAATTTTTTTTTATGAGCTAGATATTTAAAAAAAAATGTTTGTAATTAAAACACAATTAACGCATTTTTTTCTACAAAAAAGAAAAAAAAAAGAACGGGAAAATTTAAATACAATCGGACTACTCGTTTAGAAACTTCAAAATAGTTTCCCATTTTTTCTCTCTTTCACTGTGCGATGATTTGCATTGAAGTTTTTTTGGACGACTTTTGCTTCGTTGTCATTCGATTAGATCTAGCCTAACTCTCATATTCAAATGCTATAAACGTATTCTGCTTTGATCACTTTCTTACATCAAAAACAACCCTCGTATTTGATATAATTTTTCATGTTGAAATTACACTTTTTTCGGTTCAACGGAGAGCGTGCGTGGTGCAAGTTGAAAGCAAAAAAATCGATGAAATTTCATATAAAACGTGTCATTATAAAATACTTTGTCGTCTTTTTTTTTACTTTTAGCTGTTAGTTTCCATGTAATTGTTACACCTGCTATTTATTCGTTTCACTTACCTTCCCTAACTTTTTATTTAGTTAATGTACGAACTGAAATAAAAATAATTGAAATGTACATACGAGAGTACATTCTTTAAACAATTTAATTTATTTACTCATACTTTTTCAAAACGGGCAACGTTTTTTTCTTCTTCTAAATACCAACAATTTTAGTACAAAGTACGTGACACTTGGAATTAATCAAATATGTAGATATTTTTCGTTGGAAAATGGGATATTTAATTTTCTGTGAAATATGTGGGTGATGAAGATATTCATTTTCAGTGCACATTATTATTGAAAGCCATGTTTCTTTCCTGTTGTATATATGTTCCTATTAAACTTTAATAAATTTAAATGACTAATAAATTCACAAGTCCATTAAAGATGTTCTTATTCCCATAATTTACATCCATGAGCTCGATGAAGTTATTAAATCGTAGAATTGGATATTAGTTGATAAACTCACGATCCTTTAGTCTTACGAAGAGGCCATTAGCAGCTGGTTTAAGGAATGAATAGTATAAAATGTAGCGTGCGTCACAAAGGTTTAAAACCATCAGCTCGAAGAACTTAATAAATAGTAGAATAAGATATTAGTTGATAAACGCATGACCCTTTAGTCGTACGAAGCGGCCAACAGCTGATTTAAATAATGATTAGGATAAAATGTAGCGTGCGTCACAAAGGGATAACTATACGTTTTATTATGCAAAATTCGCTAAAAATTACGAAATCACTCGCAATTCAACGTTGAAGGTCACTTCCGCATGCTTGTAGCGTGCGTCACACAACTTTGTAATCAGTTATTTCGCAACTAATAACTGCTGAAAAAGTTATATTTTATACTATACGAAGGCAGATATTTCGTTTTGAAAAAAAAGCTTGCGCATGAAGCGTTCGTCACACGGGACTTACCCACCTTTTATTTTTGTATATTACAAGATACAAATTTTGAACTAAATTGAAAAGTAGTTACTGAAAACGAAAATTTTGGTCTAGTTATTTCCTTTTCGAATTTTTCAACCCTCTTTTCCAATGAATACCGACTTTGGAGTAAATTCGCTTTTTATAGCCTTTTTTGGAAATGTTCATCGATCATACTGCTGCTAGACCGATTTCGTTTTTTGAAGAAATACCATTTTAAGCGTAAATTTTTCCTTCTTTATAATCCTTTTTGAAAAGTTTTGAAGGTCACCCTGCTCCTGGACGTTAACCGGAAACAAAACCTTTTGAAGACCTATGTGGCACACGATTCAAACACTTTCACACTTGATTCAGCCAATTTCTAGGTACTGAAACAGCCTTTACTATCACCGAGACTTGATACATTTCTTGGCCTGCGTTTTCAGGATAGAAAACTTCATAAGCTGCCCAATTTAATATTTAATATTATTCAATATTAAATGTTAAATTGGGCAGCTTTGCTTCTTGCAGTCAGTAATTGAATTGCTATTGAATTTTCTTATATTCGAAATTCTTTGTTTAATAAGCATTTAAATTGAAACCTCTCTTTCAATATAAAAAGTTAGAAAAATTAATACTAAAAATAGAAATTAGATAAAAAGAAAACTGTAAAATTAAATTGAGAAATTATTCAATTAAAGAAATCTACGCAGTAAAACTAACACACGCACACACATGCCGAAAGAAAAGCCAAATGAATAAATTGATATAGAAAATGAAAGAATTATTAAAAATATTTATAAAATTATTTCTGCTTCAAAAGCAATATGAAATAACTTGAGCTTATAACTAATAATATAATTGGTTTAACTAGAGTAATTGTGCTACACCGTTTCCACAAGCAGTTTACACCAGAAATCAGAGTTCAATTTTTTTTCTCCAAAATTTCTGCATTTCTTGTCTATTGGATTCTCCAGATGTAGTTTATAAATGATTGACGTACAACGCCATTTTCAAAATCATAACATTTTTAATTTTGAGCCATTCTGTTGATAAATATTTTATTAAATTTACAAATTATTTAAAATTTGTAGTATTCCCACTTTTTGAAGATATAAAATCCAAATAATTTATATATATTATTTTAATTTTTTTTTTTTTGGAAACAGTGTAATGCTTGTAGTTTCTATTAAGGAAAGTTTTCTTCTTTTTTCTAATTTACATGTTTTCTTTCTGTTGAAATTCTTTAATATTTTTTTTTATATCAACACTTTTACTGGCCTTTGTAACAGTTACTATCTCCTCTGTGTGTGTGTGTGTGCGAGCCTTTTTTCTTTCAATTTCTTTATTATTAATTGATTTTCACTTTTTTTTCTCTTATTGATTAAAGAGTTGAAAAGTTAATTTATTACCAACTCATAAGTAAATTGCTGGTATTAAAATGTAAAATATTTGAAATTAATGTCAAAACACCCACCTTTCATTTCAAACAAATTACAATGAACTAAAGGAAGGGCTGAATAGAGAGCGGGAGAGACTGACTTGTCGTTTTGGTTTCAAATTTAACTGTCTTACGTCAGTTTTTATTTTTTTTGTTATTTCATGCTGACCGTCCATACCACTATTTTAGCCATTTTTGTAGTCATTGTGAAAAAAACAAGCAAAAATATTATTTAAATATTAACAAAAAAAAAAGAAGAAAAATTAATTATCATATGAGTAACAAGCAGTTTATAATATTTACACCTATACCTCGGTTTACGTGGTACATTTTTATAGCAAGATATCTATGTTGTTGTTAATAATGAGAAAAATATGTCGTATTCTAACAACACTAGAGCAGAGTTTGAAAATGAGGAAGTACTCGCTTTCACCCGCATGTTTGCCCGCAAAGAATATGTGCAATTTCAGCTAATATGTACGTTATATCAATTATGTTTTGAATTTTTACTGTATCAAAGTATAAAACGTTCTTAGTTATCAGATTCATAATTTCAGATGTCCATATAAATTTTCAACCACCCTTGATCATTTAATAGGATCATTTCCGAAAGCAAAAACTACCCTATGTTATTCCTCGGATCTTAAAATATCTCTATGCCAAATTTCATCTAAATCGGTTCAGAGGTTTGAGTGTGAAGACAGACAGAGTTATTTTCATATTAATTATACTAGTAAGGAAAAAAGTGCAGGGCATTATAAAAAGTGCAAGGTATTATAAAAGGTGCAAGTCATCATAAAAAGCGCAAGTTGTTAAAAAAATTGCAATTCATTATAAAAAGTGCAAGTATTTAAAAAAAGTGCAAGTCATTATAAAAAGTGCAAGGCATTATGGAAAGTGCAAGTGATTATAAAAAGTGCAAGTCATTATGCAAACTGCAAGTCATTATGGAAAGTGCAAGTCATTTTAAAAAAGGCTCAATTCATTATAAAAAGTGCAAGTGATTATAAAAGGTGCAAGTCATTATGGAAAGTGCAAGTCACTGTAAAAAAGTGCAATTCATTATAAAAAAGGCTTATGGGCTCATGAGGTAACAAACAGAGTTACTTTCATATTATAAAAAGTACAAGTCATTATGAAAAGTGCAAGTCACTTTAAAAATGGCGCAATTCATTATAAAAAGTGCAATTCATTATAAAAAAGCTTATGGGCTCATGAGGTAACAGACAGACAGAGTTACTTTCATATTTCATATTAAGGATATACCCAAAATAAGCCCCCAAGAATATTCATAATTTTTTTTTTAATTCGGACCGGCGCTCCAGAGATAGAGTTGAGAGGCGAAGATAGAGAATTTTATTAGATATTTCAACATTTTACATCGCCGTTTAATTTTTTGCTACAGGGGCGGCTAAAAAACTTTTTAGATTCTTATCGATGCATTTTTACCTCTGGAGAGTTACGGAATATGACTACAATAGTCCTAATTTGGGGAACGAATTACATATACAGATCGAGATTTATTTTAACTGTAAATGACAAATATGATAAAGAATCTGCAGTTCATGGAGTTAATGCGAAACTGACCTAGATGGTATTAGGCTTACAGATCAACCTAAATTACGACGCAAAGCGTTGTCTGGCTGTCTAAATTTCTCATGCCCATGCAAAATGTATGAGACCAACCGAAATAACGCGGCATCAACGCTTTGCAATTGGAAAATCCAATTTTGACAACGCGTAAAGAAGTGAAGTTTGTTGCAAAAGCACTCTTATTTATTTTGTTGAAGTGTTAAGTGATGTAACTTTAGCTACTTTTAGGTAAATTTAACATGTTCATCTTCTATTTCTTACTTCTGATTAGAGTTTTTATTAATCAAAGCGAGTAAGCATTACTGATTATGGCGCAACGTTAACGCTTTATTTAGGTTACTCATTTCAGCGTTAAAGCTAAGCGCTAAATTACGTTGCGCTTTGCGTCTTAATTTAGGTTGGACTGTTATTACACTTTTGCCTCTGTTAACTTGACTTTTCCAACATTGTTTCTTTTTTCTTTAATAACTGATAAACGAGTCTTAGGTGTATGTTATTTCTGCCTTCTTTAAAAAAATCTATATTGCGATGAATTTTGTTTCTGTAAAATAATATAAATCCTTTAAAGCTTTACAACTCCAGTCCGAAAAAAAAGCTCTTAATGTTGGTGACGAAAAAAAAAATGAAACAAAATTAAAAATAAATAAACACTCATCTTAATGGCAAAAACCAACACAACTGACCTCATTTTGTGTTAGTGTTTTACATCCGAAATTCATTTTATTTACAAATTAAATCATTAAGGGCATTCGCATTATTAATATCACTGCAAAAATATTTTTACAAAAATCAAAAACCGTTATACCGTCGGTATAATGGAACAAAAAATTCAGAAAAATGTGGTATAAAGAAAATAATTCAACGCCAACAAGGGTATTAAAACAAAAATGTGTTAACATCAGGTTGCTACAGTTCTCGTATGCAATTTCCTAATAAAATTTGTTTAAATAAGAACTGTTATCATATTCAACTAAGCCACCTAATAAGTGGTGACAAACTCAATGCACATGAGCACTGATGATGAAAGTGTTGCGGCTTTCGAAAACAGCTGTTCTGCTCTGCTGTGTAAGTTGAATAACTTAAAACTGATGTTGACTTTCCTTTATGCCTTCGAATATTAATCATGTCTTTCTGAATTTAAAACAAAAAATTTCGAACAATTAGAATATAAATCTTAATTCAAAACCTGTTTTGTTTCTTTAAATGAAATACGCTGAATGCGAACACCAGGAGGCAAATTATGGCTTGCAAAAATTCGATTCATATCAAAAGCGGTAATTTGACAAAAAAATAAATAAAATAAAAGAAAAATAATATCAACACGAAGATCTATAGATTTTGTTTTTTTTGTTAAATTTTTTTTTTATATATCAATTTTTGTATTTAAGATTCAATGTCGTATTGCTTATTCCTGATGATGTTAACATACTGTAATAATTTTACAAAAAAAAAAAATTACAAAAACTCTCGAGCTTAATAAATATAATAATAAAATAAATAAAAATTAACTAAAGTATTGAGTACTTTAAAGTGTTAGCCCTATTAGCCGATCTTCGATTAAAAACATAATTATGATTAACATTTCCATCCTTTACACTTCAAATGTGTTTCAAGAATAATTCATATGGCAAGATTGTTTTCAAATACTCTTCAAAACCTGCATTGTTTATTTACGTTTGAATAATTTGTAAAACTTATTTCCTTATTAAATGAATACCCTTGATACAACTATGACAAATTTTTGTATGCTCGTATTATTTCAAGCACAAGTTAATGTGCATAAGCAAACATGTTAACACAAAGCTTACCAAAAAAAAATGTTTGCTGTTTTCTAGCTTTTACTTTTCAAAAAAAAAAAAAATAAAATAAAATAAAAAAAAACTGCGACAAACACACCTAAAACTACCCAAAATAAAATAAAATAACTCTGAATAAAAGTGTGTTACAAATCAAGGTGAAAAATGTCTGCGCTTATTTTTACAACCCCAAAAGAAAATTCCACAAAACTACTTATTCATCATACACAACATTTGCTTTCGACAAACGGACAAACTCGTGTTATTTTGATATTTTTTATATATCTGCCAGTAACATGATTATCATGTGAGTGGAAATTTTTCTAATTAAAAAAATCGTGCAAAAGCTTGTTCTTTTTTTTTAGATGCTCTAGTGTCCCAAAAGGCATATTTTATTCTTAATTAATTGCTAAATTGCATAAGAACACTCTCATTTAACTATCACTTAGTTGGAAATAGTCATAACTTAAAAGAAGGCATTCTTTCAATTGATGCTTCCAATCGTTTAGTTCTGGTTTGTTAAAAAAAAAGTTGTAAGTTTTGCAAATGGCGGACATTAATAATATTTGACATATGTGAGTTAAACAGCTGATGTGGTATTCAATCAGGCAAGCAATGAACCGGTGCTATACTCCGCAAGAGCCTGGAATAGTTGTGTAGATTTTTTTTACCAATAAACGCTCTATGGAGTTATTACTTCCATTTCTTCAAATCGTGTCGCGTTAACTGGGCAAAAATTCAGTCGCTTAGCTGTTCGATTTGAATAGAAAATATAGCGTGTGTGCAAATTACGAAGAAACATGAACCATTGGACGTTTCATCCAAATGGGCATCATCAGAAGGACGAATTTTATTGAAAGAAATGCCTGCTAACAGTCAATCGTGTGTGAATTGCTGTAGAGTGACCCTCAATCTTAGGCGAAAAACATCATGAACGACGAGGCTCATTTTTATTACAGTGGTAACGTACATTCACCCAAAGACACTGTGTGAAGCTGCGTTCACGTTAGGAGGGTTGATTGCGTTGTAGTTTTGTGAACACACCTTCGGCCATACGCTTACTCTTACTAATAAATGCTAAGGGTCGCGGTTTTATGTCAGCACCCTCCAGAATATTTGATAAAAATACGAACAATTATCGCCCGGAATTTTGCGGGAATTCATGGAAAGTGTAATAAAACGGGTGCAAATGTGTATCAACACCGGCAGACACTTGACGGTTATTCTGTAATTATTTGTCAACGTTGGATCAAGGGAATATCAAACATTGGACACTTACGCAGTCTCTGTGGACCACAATTAATTATTTCTGGCAAACTGTGACTACTCTCTGAGGCCTAGGATATAGTAGAAGGCTGTGAGAAACTTTTAATTGCTGAAGAAAATGAGTACAGATGTGTTATATTTTTAATACTACCTCTATTATTATGAATGACGACAGCGAGGTCACATCAACTCGACAGTAAAAAATTACCACTTGCCTACTAGTTGTCGATAACAATTAATTACTCTTGATAATCTCTTAGTATTCTCCAAGGCATATAATATTGATAGAACACGTCTGTTGCTGCCGAGAAAGAGTAGATAAAGAAATTTTTTGTCGAAGTCGATGTCGTCATTCATAATAGGGGTGATTGCCTTGACGTGACGTTCACAAATAGTTCCAGAATATCCGTCAAGTGCCTATCGCCAGTGATGATACACATTTGTAGAAAGCGGACTATCTTTTCCACTTAGTAGATAAAATTTTAAAGGTCTAAATATAGATGTCCGTTGCTAAAAATTCAAAAAGTTATGCAAAAACAAAATTGAATGATTAATTTTGCCCCCACCCTATGTGAGTCCTCAGATTTGAAACTTCGCAGAAACCTGCCGCATTTGCCTTGATCATGAGTGAGTTAAATTATGTGGTCTGTATTTGCCAATATTTAAATTTCTACTACATATTTTGTTAAGAGAAAGCGGGCGGCGAGAAATCTTTGACTTTTTAATTAAATTTAAATTAGAAAAATGCTGATTTCTTATAGATACGTAATAGTTTTAGCATATAATTATACAAAGTGAATGCATAGATTGAATTGTAGATAAAACTTAAAAAATATTAGCTGACAAAAAGAAATCAGAATCATATTTTTGCACTGGAAAATATTATATTATTTATTCATTAATGGCTAATGCAGTTGTAAGTAGCTGTATAATCACTTCCGTTAGGTAATCATTGAAAAGTGTGCTATTTAAAAGTGCTAAATTAAAAAGATACCGATTTTCGCAAAAAAATAATATGGCAACACTTTGGTTGAAAGAAACATCAGTTTGTTTTGGTTCTCTGAACAGGACTTCTTTTGTAGTAATTTTGTGTTGTCGTTTTAAAATGTGACAAACTTTTGTTTTGACAGCCGTCTAGTTTAGGCAGGTAAACAGTTTGAAAGCCATTGCCACACAAAGAAAAAATGGCAAACGTTGCCACCAGTATATACTAACGCATTTGTGTGGGAAGTTTTGGAAATTAAAATGTTTATGCGTAATTGTTTACTAAATGGTTAACAAATCCATGTAATAAACAAAAATACGATTTTATCTTCCATTTTAACATACAACCCTATCATGAATAATTTTTCTCTCGAATTTTTTCCCTTTTCCCTAAAATTGCAATCATGATGAAATTCCCGGTGAATGATTTCATGCTGAAATTAAATACCCCTTATCGCGAATGATTTTTTTCCGCTAGTTTTTTCACTTTTCCCTTTAATTTATCCACTTATGGTGATGTCTTTTCTGAAAAAAATGTTACATATTATCACTGTTTTCCTAAAAAACTACAATTGGGCGCATTTTTAAAATAAAAATAATTTTTTGCAAGAGATGGTACATTCATTTGTAACAAATTCACTATTTCCAAATGCCATAATATTGCCATTTTTTATTAAAAAGTTTTTGCTGGGGAATAGAGTAGAAAATTTAAGTATTTTCTATTACAATTCGAATAATAGAGTTTACAAATTTTATTTTAAGGACAGGATCCGCTAATATGACACAAACTGATATTTTTTTGCAATAAATCAATTGTCTGCGTGTTTGTAAAACTTGTTGCTCCAATTCTATATATTAAGAATATTTTTAATTTGTTTTGTTCGGTTCGGGGTATCCAAATTATTTTACTACTAAATATTTAGCCATACTTTTTTAAAATTTTTTTAAATTATTGCATAAATGTAAATTTTTCTACACAAATTTCTTTGATTTTCCATGATGTTTTCTGCTTCTTCTCTTATTTACATTCACTTGGAACTGATAGCGGGAATACTTTTTAACGGGAGATTCACGATATCATTTTTCCCTTTGAGTGAAATAAAAATTACACTTGTTATTCACGATAGGGGTGATAGTTTTATTAACATTTTTCTTTTAATAATTCATTAAAAATAATAGTTTTATATTGAAAATTTAAAATCGTTTCTTTCCACTTATTTTTATATTTATTATTTTTTTCCCAAAGAGTTTTCATCGGAATTGCTCACCGTATAAGCGGGTCTAGGCAAATATTTTCTTATTTGTCAATATTTTATTGCTATTTTTAGGAATTCAATTAATTTCTCACTCCATCCTTTCACTTATTTTGCCTTAATGTGTTTAAAAACAAAGAATCGCGTTTCTTAATAGCCGTTTTTAGTTAAGCGCTAAAATAAATTTTGATATTAAGGTTAATAATAATTTTTTTCTAGTATAAAAAAAAAACAAATAAATTATAAAAATATTGAATAAAAAAAAAATACGAAATAAATGCCTGGCTGAATGACGGAACGAATGGCAAATAATCTATAGTTTGCATAAAATCAATTAAATATACACGAGAGATAAGCCAACAAACAATCGCATTTGTAACTTCTACCAATAAACCAAATATTTATGGTTAAAATTAGATACACACGTACACTCCAGTACACAGGGTGCCTACAAAATAATACTACGGACATTAGCAACTCATAAAGTTACACACACAGTAAAACATATATTTGCTTGGGGGCTATCAAACATTCATATAAAATTTTTTGTGTAGGGAAACCTAAATAAATTCTTCGTATTTATAATTTAAGGCAACAGTTTTTTTCATTAAAAGAATTGTTGCTGTTATTACTATTTGTTGCTATTTTGTAGCCATCATATTGCGAAGGTATTACTGCCATCATTAAGAGTATGCGAAAATGTTTGTAAACGACTATAATGGGGACCAGCAGTAACGAACTTAAAAGGCCTGTTGGGCTTTGAGACATTTAATGGGCGGCATTAAAATATGCATGTTCACTCCCTATGAAACCAAGATTCCGGTTATGCAAAAGAACGAAGAAAAGGTTGATCATTAGGGAAGGAAATTACGTGCTAACCGATTTTGCTAACAATATAAAATTAACATGGAAAAGTAAATGAAGCAAAAAAAAACTCCTAATTATCAATATCTAGCTAGAAACTAGAAAAAGGAAACACATGAACACTCAGGCCACGTTAAGCTCTACTAAACTGTAAGTTTGTACTTCCTGTATACATCATTTCAAAATGAAAGCAAAACTATACACCGCAAGTCATAAAAACCAAAAGTAGGGTGCCTCAGATAAAATAATCAAAAGTGTTTGGTTTTTACCAAAATGATTCATAACTTTGTTTTCATGGTTTCTTTTTGTGATGTTGTTTATTTTCTGCTGTTGTTATAATAATTTTTTTAAACAATTCTTTTTATATATTTCGTGCTGTTTTTGGTTAAAATATTTTTTTTTTATAAAGAAATTAGCAAAATTAAAAGCAGAACTGGTTTCCTTCAAATAATCTGATAACTTTGCATAAGATCATAAATTTTATTTAAAAAGAAACAATAATAAGTTTTGTGAAAAAAAGTATATATAATTTAAGCTACTAAAACATCATTAAATTTCAAACTTGTTTTTAACAAATTGAAAGCTGCTTCTTTATAGGTATTGAAATATTATTAATGTTTTTAAATAACCGCTTGTAACTTTTATTATAAACCAATTTCAACAAAACAACAACGATTTATTACTTCATCAGGCAGTGGGTGTTTTGATTTCGAACTGTCACCATAACACCAACCACTGGCTGTCAAATTGATCACAGATAAACTGCCCACTTGTTATTCATTCGCTTCAGTTTATGTTGTGTTTTAGAATGTTTCTGTGGTTTTTCTTAACGTTAATTTAACATTTATTTTATGATCTTTATTTTTTAAATTTATTTCATAGAGTTTTCATTTTCTCCCAACCGACATAAAAGAATTGTGATTGTCGTTTTAATTTCCATATGCAGGTGTTCTTATGGACTTTTTTAAATCGTTTTATTATGTTCAAAAAAATGCTTATTGAATTGACTTTAAGTACGTTGTTATACTTAAAATAAACAATATATTTTTAATTTGGAAGTTATTGAAGTATGTGAAATAAAATTAGTAATTTGTACATGATTGTCTTTTTAACATTAACAGGTCAGCTACAATCACAACTGTTAGCGACAAACCACTTCCAAATAGCTGCTGATGAATCAAAATTAAAACACATCAGACAAGAAATAAAAATAATCATTAAGTTTGTTTATCACATAAATATAAAAATAACACAAAACTTTATCCAGCTGGCAGTCAAACTGCCGTAATTCTAAACCATTCACAATAGCATTTAAACGTTATTGTTCCCGGTTCCTATTGTCTGACATGTGGCAACTTCTCCCGCTGTATTATTTTAACCGTAAAAAAAGAAGCAGAAAATATCAATTTGTTGGATTTTTTATTCGTAATTACTTTCAAAATCAGCTATAAGGCTTTACTATTTCATATTATTTCCTTAGAAAACTTACAAATATCCTGAGTAGCCTAATTCAGCTACAAAAATATTTAGTTAGCACGAACATTTTTCTATTCAGGTAGAAAAGTTATAAATCAACTAACGTTTTTAGTTACCAAACTTAAAGAATATATATTTTTTTAACTAGGATCGACACTCAAAAGATGATCCCTATTATGGCGGGTTAATCGAGAAAGATGGGTAGAGATATAATATACAATACCTACTTTTGTTCATTATATTGTTTCATTATATACTACGCCTTCTATTATATTGTTTAATTTTGCATTTTAGGTAGAAGTCTTTGTGAGAAATTAACTATTTTCTAATTCAGCTAAGAAAGTTTATATTCAGCTGGAGAAAACTTAAATGAACTAAAGTTTTTAGTTAAAAAAATGTTATTGATTTCTTTATTATATGCCATTTTGCAAAAAAAAATGCTTTTGAGTTTTAGCTATATATTTGTATTCAGCTAGAAAAATTACAAAACATATACCGAATATATATTGCTACATGTATTAAAATTTAAGATTATTAAATTAAGCTGGCAAAAATCTATATTCAGCTACCGAAAATTCATATTCAGCTGAGAGAATTATTAAAAGTTTCAATTTTATACATTCGTATTCATACCAAATATTTTGTATAGCATGTTTCTTGAAGGAAATTTACAACTTTTTAATTCAGCTGACAAAAATTTATATTCAGCTAAGAAAATGTAAAGAATTTAAAAAATATATATAAATTTGCTATTCAGCATGGCTGTTTTTTGTATTCAGCCGAGAAAATTGTGTAAAAAATTTTTAAAATATATATAAATTCCCTATTCAGCATGGCTGCTGTTTTGTATTCAGCTAGAAAACTGAAGAGATTGTTTAATGTGTTTCAATTTAATTTCAAATTCTTTAATTCAGCTGACAAAAATCATATTCAGCTGAGGAAATTTTGTAAAAAAATTGAAAAATATATATAAATTCCCTATTCAGCATGGCTGTTTTTTGAATTCAGCTAGAAAACTGGAGAGGTTTTTTAATGTGTTTAAATTTAATTTCAAATTCTTAAATTCAGCTGACAAAAATCATATTCAGCTGAGAAAAAATTTTTTAAATTTTAAAAATATATATAAATTCTTTATTCAGCAAGGCTGCTTTTGTATTCAGCTAGAAAACTGAAGAGATCGTTTAATGTGTTTCAGTTTAATTTAAAATGCTTAAATTCAGCTGACAAAAATTATATTCAGCCGAGAAAATTGTGTAAAAAATTTTAAAAATATATATAAATTCCCTATTCAGCATGGCTGCTTTTGTATTCAGCTATGAAACTGAAGAGATTGTTTAATGTGTTTCAATATAATTTAAAATTCTAAAATTCAGCTGACAAAAATCATATTCAGCTAAGGAAATTTTGTAAAAAAATTTAAAAATATATATAAATTCCCTATTCAGCTAGAGAAGTGAATAGATTGTTTAATGTCTAACATGTATTACTATACAATTACAAATAATGACGTTATTAAATACTATTCATACTCGTGTTAACTATCTTCTGTTAATTAATTTTAATTTAATTTAGAAAGTTTGCTAACCAACTGAGTAAACTTGGTTAACTAAAAAATAATAATTCCACTGCTAAGTCAGTATTTAGTAAATAGTATCTGAAAATGTCTTTATTGTAGAAAAGAGTTTCTAATAAATCTGTGGCAATAAGGAAAATGTGCTTAAGTCTGATTAAGAACTTAAACACTTAAGCACTTTTTCCTTATTGCCACAGAAATATGTGAGCTTTTGTTCAATTTCTAAAGTTCTGTTTTAAAAAGTTGTAAAGCATAGACCTAAAAAATATGTATTGATTTTTCATTTATTAAATAAAAAAATATTATAATTGAAGCTGCAAATATTAATTGGCGTGCAATTTTTCATTATTCATCGATGATTCATGCATATTTGAGTCGAGTTTAAAAACGCTGTGGAATTAAAAAAATTACATAAATTTATTTGTTTAAAAATTGTATTGTTTTTTTTTTTTGTTTTAACTTTTTGCTAACCGGACACTCATTGCCGAGTTTTTGAGCGATATGTTGAAAAACAAAACGCCAGTATATGAGTTTTTAGTGGTAAACCTTGAATTAAAATACAACTTTCAAGCGGTTATAATTTTATTTATTTAATTTATTTTATTATACCCTCCAAAAAAGAATTTGGAGGGTATATTCACTTTGTCATTCCGTTTGTAACGCATCGAAATATCCATCTCAGACCCCATAAAGTATATACATTCTTGATCAGTGATGAAATCTAAGACGAACTGAGCATGTCCGTCCGTCCGTCTGTGGAAATCACGATTCAGTCCAAACGAAAAGAGCTAGACTCTTGAAATTTGGCATAAATATATTTTAAAACTTAGAGCAGGTTAAGTTCGAAGATGGGCTAAATCGGGCAAGAGGAAAAAAAGTTCCCCTAAGAAGAACTAAACCAACCCAGAAAAAACAACATAATTTTTATAGTTTTTTGGTTATTTTGTTAAGCAAATGCTATATTTTTATGTCAAATACGGTCCAACGCCTTAAACTTGGAGCCATTAAATAAAATAAAAATATTTTTTGACCCCGCCCACTTCAGTGGGCGTTATTATAGGCAAAAATATCATAAAAATTTAACAAATTGTTTTACTTAAGCCTACATTCCTTAAAAATAACACTTTTAAGCTTTAATGACGAAGCTGAGACGAAACCTGGTACTACTCTGCCCTACCCCCTCCTTCCCCTTCGCCCCCTAAATGACCCTACCAAAAAAAAATTTTTTTTTTTAAATTGTGTATATAATCATCCCAAGCATTTATCTTTAGAGTTTTATGATTGCCGATTTCTGCCCTACTTCCCCCCCCCCCACCTCTTCCTTTGCCCCCTAAATGACCCTACCAAAAAAAATTTTTTTTTTAAATTTTGTATATAATCATCCCAAGCATTTATCTTTAGAGTTTTATGACTGCCGATTTCTGCCCTACTTTCCCTCCCCCCCCCCACCTCTTCCTTTACCCCCTAAATGACCCTACCAAAAAAAAATTTTTTTTTTAAATTTTGTATAGAATCATCCCAAGCATTTATCTTTAGAGTTTTATGACTGCCGATTTCTGCCCCCCCCCCCCCCGTCCTCTTCCTTTGCCCCCAAAATGACCCTACCAAAAAAAGAATTTTTTTTTAAATTTTGTATATAATTATCCCAAGCATTTATCTTTAAAGTTTTATGACTGCCGATTTCTGCCCTACCCCCCCCCCCCCCTCTTCCTTTGCCCCCTAAATAACCCTACCAAAAAAAAATTTTTTTTTAAATTTTTTATATAATCATCCCAAGCATTTATCTTTAGAGTTTTATGACTTCCGATTTCCGCCCTACCCTCTCCTCCCCCTTTGCCCGCTAAATGACCCTATTAAAAATAAATATACATATTATTTTATTTTGTGTATAATCATCCCAAGCATTTATGTATTTTTACAGTTTTATGTGTATCTGTTTCTGCCTTACCCCCTATCCGCCCTCTAAATGACCCTATCAAAAAAAAGAAATTTTAATTTTGTATATAATTATCCCAAGCCTTTATTTTTAGAGTTTTATGACAAAGGTGAAATGTTTCCCCCACAGCCCTTGCCAGAGCGACCCCGCCAAAATACAGTTTTTATAGCCTCCAAAGAGAATTGTGATGAAGTCTAAGACGGTCTAGCAATGCCCATACGTTCGTCTGTGGAAAACATGATATTGTATATTTTTGAACCCCGCCCCCTTTAGTGGGCGTTGACTTACGATATTATATAAAGGAACTCTGTCCCACCAAGTTAAACATTTCAAATTCACTTACTAAATATTTGGAGGGTATTTAAGATTCGACCCGGTCGAATATAACGTTTTTACTTGTTTTTTGTTTGTTTTGAGCGAAAGAATACAAATGATATTTCAGATAACCACTATTATAACAACAATGTTTGTTATTAAATAAACAAAGCACGTTGGCAAAAACTGAAAAGTTGAAAACAACAAACGGATTTAGGAAATATGGTCAAATTATGGAAATTAGTCAAGAATTTATTTAGTTTAAAAAAAAGTTCCAACTCTAACATGAGTCTGGTAGACTTTAGAAGTGTAAAAAATTAATTTTGAAAAAGGTTTTAAAAATTATTGGAAGATCATAAATATTAAAACAAAAAACAATAGAAATTAACGGCAGTAAGCGAAATCATTCATTATTGATTTTAGCGTGTTGTTCAGAAAACTTTATTTTGCCATAATTATTTTCCAAATGTGGGCTCTAAGCAAAAAAATTAAATAAAATAACAATAACAATAATAATGAATAAATAAAATAAAAAACCATGAACAGCAGAAATGTTGAAACAGTATAAAATTTTTAATAAGGTTTATTGGATATAATATTTTTTTTTGCTTTAATTTTCTGCTATAAACACAGTTTTAACACTTTGTAGCGAACAGTTTTAAAGCAAAAGATATGAAATCAATAAAAGTAATTAAATAAGTGAACTAGGAAAAAAAAAAATTTGATATAAAAATAAATCAGTTAAATGACCTGACAAAAACAAAATGAGATCATTTCGTAAAAATTGCTTAAATCAAGCAACTACAACAACAACAACTATTCCGACACATGACCAAGTTAATGAACTTCAGTTTTAGTACAAATAATACTCGTATGTATATATATGACAACAACATTAACATTTTTATGTCTTTTAGTATCTTTTTAGTAGAAACAAAGTTTTAGTTTTATTTAAATTTGTGCTAAGAAGACATAAAAATGTCTTCAACAAAAACATGCTAGAAAATTTATTAATATTTTCGCCTAAACATTAATGCTTAGGCCTTAAAATGTATAATTACTGCGGAAGAAGGAAACACCACTTGAAATGAGTTTTGTTTCTGAGAATCCCGCAACTCCCAAAGCAAATTTTCAAAATCCCAATTTTGTATTTTTCAGTATTTTTAAATTTTTTTTTTTTTGCCAGGAACAGCTATTTTTTAAGACTTATTTAAAAACACCTTTATCCCTATGGTGTTTTGGAATTTGTTCAACAGATATTGCCGATTTGAAATCTTAAACATTAAGATGGTATACAATTTTAATTTTTCAATATTTTCGCCTAAAAATTCCAATTTGAATGGAAAATGATGTAATTAATGCGTAGGAATTCGGTTTTAGAGATCCCCGTAATTCCCAAAAAAAAATTCGAAAATCCCAAAATTGGGATTTTTGATATATTCCTTGTTTTTCTTTCGTCATCCGTAAATTTAAGCCAAATCTTTGAACTTTATAGCTGCATGTATAGATTTGTGAGTTTTCCAAAATTTCTTGACTTAAATTGCCTAATTGCCTATTTTTTTAATTTTCTCTTACATTATGCAAATACAACGCATCACTGAAATGGCATTGTTAATTATGTGATATTTATTTTTTAAGCACTTTTAGTTTTCATGGTACTTGAAGTTTTATTTTTTTTAATTAATCCGTCAAATAATCCCGCTTGACCCCGGGGTGCATCATTAGTTGTCTGAAAATTTAAATGAGCTGTTTCATCATATTTTGCCAGTTTTTTCCTTTCCTTTTTTTCAACTAAACTGAAAATATTTTTACAATTATCTGAAAGCTTTCGTAGATCTTTTCCCACTTAAAAATGTCTAATTTTTATTGTTGAAAACTCTAGTCTATTTAATATTAACTTTTTTTTATCAGTTACAATATTTTTATTACAATACAGTAAAATTAATAAAATATAAAATTTTAATTAAAAATTAGTTGAGGGTTTTCTTTGTGAAAAACAAATAGTTTAAATAAATAACATGTTGGCCTTGAGAGCTCAAAACATCTGGCAGTCCTGGTGGCGCACTCAATAAAATTTCGACTGAGACAGAAAGAGAGAAATAGGAAGTGCGTTTTTATCGAAACACTGCTTCCGTTTTTTGCACCTTTTACAATTGCAATTCAATTCATTAATTTCAAATTCCATGATTTCCATTACGTTTAACTAACCTTAGTTTAAACCATAATAATAAGGTTAACCAAACTTACAGCAAGTAATTTAATTATAATTATTTATTGTTTGTTATTTAATGAGCTTAAAAAAATAATCAACTAGATGGACGTCATGCTTGGATAACATGGTTGGCTAAGGCTTTTCTTAAATCACCCATGAGCTAAGCAAACAAAAACATATTCTAAGGGATTTAAATGAAATCATCAGCCATTTGCCATCAGGCATGTCATAATTAAGTACGAGTATATTTTTATATATCAAAATATTTTTTCGGTGACAATGACAGTTGATGATATTTTTGTTTTTATTAGTTTATGGCGTTTCGCCACACAATTGTTAGAAGAAAAAAAAAACAACTGAATGTGAAGTCATTTAAAACAAAAGAAGTGGTAAAAACAACAAAAAATTAAACAAAAACCATGATGATGAGTTTTACAATTAGAAAAAAAAACTACAGCGCAAAATTCAAGTAATTTACACTTGACTTAATGCTTGGGCCAGGGCTAAAAAAAATTAATTTTAAATTAAAATTTTATTTTGTAGTTTGCGCATCAAAATATTGTTGTCTATTGTTGATTAAAAAAAACAATTTACCCAAATAATTTAAATATTTTTACCTTAACACAATCTTATCACTGATGTCTTCATTACGCTCATAAATAATTATCTTTATTACAAGTGGGAAATTTTAACAGTAAAAAAGCGGTTTCGTTGGTGCCAACGAAATGTAATTTTCAGTTTTCGGCCTGAAATGAAATTCCACGAAACTTTTTCAAATAACTGGAATTTCTTTACGTCTGGCTTGAGCTGTTGGTCTAAACATTTTTCAATCTTATAGATATTTAATGGCATTCAAACATAAATTTTAAGCAATTTTACTTAATTATTAAAGAAAACAAATGCGTTTTATGAACTCTTTAATTAGATACGGTTTTTACGCTGGACCTTAATTACACCAAGCAACAGAAATTTATTTTTGTTTATATATTATTAATTTATTTGAATATTTGTTGTTGATTTAAGGCCTAATCTTTAAAAATATATTTTCTTATTTAACAAATTGTTATACAAAATTTTGCAAAGTTTATAAAAATATTTTTTTTACAAATTGGTGCTTTCATTTATAATTTAAACTGAGAAAAATGTTCGTTAATTGCAAAAATAGACTTTATATAAAATTTTATGTATAAATTTAAAAAAATTATTTGTTATTAAATTTTGCATTTTTGCTCTTCACTGATTTTACGTAAAAACGACTTATCCAGTTTTATTTTAAAATACACCAACGAATTTCAATATTAAGCATTTCTTAGTTGTTCTTTTTTTTATATATTGATATGTTCACTGACACCAAAAAAATTGAAAATGTGACATTTTCATAAAGAAACAAACGAAGTCAAAAAGTTATCCGTTTTCATAACCCATTTCCCGACATATACGACTGCAGCCTCACAAAAGGATAATTTTTTTTAAATTTGGTATTTTTTTGCACGTTTTGCTTTAACGGAGTTTGTTAAAAAAGGCCCATTATGCATTGACTGTTACTCTTCAACATCTGTCTGGCATAAAAAGAGTTAAAAAATTAACTCTTTTGCTTTGAAGAATAATAAATACAAGGATTTTGTTGTTACTTGTTTACCAAAATTTAAAACCCTTTCTAACCCGGGCTTGTGCGTATCTGCATAAGAATACCTTTTTAACCACATAAGTTTCATTCAGATTGGTGAGCGATAAAATATTTAAAAGTGTACCACAAGAAAATTAATTCAATGTAAGTTTTGAAACTTGTTTTCAATTTTTGTAAACCTCAACATTTTTCTTGTTGCCTTGTGTTATTTCTGAAGTTTCTTTGTTTGTTTTTTTTCCACTTTTTTTTCCTAAAACACAAACATTTCAAAATGCACTTGCATTTTGTGTAAAATAAAGAAAAAAAAAACTTTTGTTAATATTTAAATTTTATTAGTCATTATTATTTCACTGTGTATATTTTTCAATAGTTTTCAACTTTAAAGGTTAAAAGAAATTAATTCACTTTTATTTAAGGCAGACGTGGCAGGGGTAGGATGCATCAGGGGCTTAATTTAGTTTGATTTTCTGCATTTTTTTTTGTATTAAAAGAAACGAAGACCTTGTTATAAAATGGAACATCACAGCGATTAAGTTTGCATTAACTGGCATGACATGCCAAACAAAAGTATTCAGCCATGACAAAAGATCTACACAATTATAAAATAAATGTTTGTAAATATTTGGACACAACTAAAAAGAAATCTTTTAATGCCAAAGTAAATAAAAAATTAAATTGTATAGAGATTTCAAAGTATTATTTAAGGAAAAAATGAAATGCATCATTGAACTATATGAAAAAAAAATTTTTGGAAAAATTATTTCTATGTGAATCGAAAAATATCTCATACGTACCGCTTGCATGCAAAAATAGCTTTCCAAACTCATCATATATGTATGTGTAATACATATATAATGGGATCTCAAGATGCACACTGGGATCAAAGACTATTAATTTAAGGATTCGTTTGAAAAATAAAAATCAAGTGGAAATGAAATGTAAACGCTTAAACTTCTTAAAATGCTACTTCCATACGCAAAAAATGTTGCGATCAAGGTAACGTTGCGTTTGTAGTGACGCCTTAAAATTAAACGTTGTGAGTGAAATATGACAAAATCGGCAAACAAATATTTAGTAAGTAAATTTAAAATGTTTAACTTGGTAGGACAGAGTTCCTTTACATAATATCATACGTCAACGCCCACTGAAGGGGCGGGGTTAAAAAATAGACAATATCATGTTTTCCACAGACGAACGTATAGGCATTGCTAGACCGTCTCAGATTTCATCACTGATCAAGAATATATATACTCTATGAGAGTCCAATTCTTTTTGAAGGGTATTAAAACTGTATTTTGTCGGGGTGTCTCTGGCAAGGGCCGTGGGGAGATATTTCACCTTTGCCATAAAACTGTACAAATAAATGTTTGGGATATTTAAATGTAAAATTTATTTTTTATATATATATTTTTTTTCTGATGGAGTCATTTTTGGGGCAAAGAGGGAGGAAGGGGTAGAGCAGAGGAGTAAAAGGTTACGTCTTCAACTTTGTCTTTCAAGCTTAAAATTGTTATTTTTATGGAATGTAGGCTTAAGTAAAACAATTTGTTAAATTTTTACAAAATTTTTGCATATATGTAATAACGCCCACTAATGAGGGTGGAGTCCAAAAATTAATTTTTTTTTATTTTATGGCTCCAAGTTTAACGCATTGGACCTTTTCTGATATAAAAATATATCATTTGCTTAAAAAAATTACAAACAAATTTAAAAATTATGTTGTTTTTTAGAGGTTGGTTTAATTCTTCTTAGAGGAACTTTTTCCCCTCTTGTCCGTTTCAGCCCATCTCCGATCTTGACCTGTGCTATCCTTCAAGATATATTTATACCGAATTTCAAGAGTCTGGCACTTTTCGTTTGACTGAGTCGTGATTTCAACAGACTGTCGGGCGAACGGACGAACGGACATGCCCAGATCGTCTTAGATTTCATCATTGATCAAGAATATATAACTTTATGGGGTCTCAGATGGATATTTCGCTGCGTTACAAATGGAATGACAAAGTGAATATACCCTCCAATTCTTTTTTTGGAGGGTATAAGAACTTGTGTAATTAAATCCTATTCTCCTAAACTAATTTTGAAAAATTGAACAAGTTCAGGTATTTATTCCAATGTTCGACTTAAATTTGCAAAGTGCTTTCGTTTTTAATGTTTTTATTGGAAATACAAACAATAATCAGGATTTTCTCAATATAAGTGAACATAAAATTATTACTCAGCCTGAATTATGCAAAGATTTTCTTTTTGTTTTAAGCGTTCAACTAATGGGCGTTATCTTAGGAAAAACTATGTTGCTCACGCACCGTTGCTCCTCTAAAGTTATTGCGAAATTAATAATAGTCTCACGCGTTAAGTTTAACTGCAAAAAGCGTTTTATGACTTTTGCTGAAAATTTTGTTGCTGCTGTCGCCCTTCGTTACTGATTTATGGAATTTTATTAGCGGCATAAAAATGTTATGATTTTGTTGCGCGTGACTAATATCTGAGTCACGCGTGATTCATGTATGAGCCACGCGTGAGTGACACGTGACTGATTTGAAAAGGGATTAGTGTGCGTGATATAAAGCCCTTAATTTCCACGCCGTAACTGCTTTTTTAAATTTTGTTAAAAAATCAATTTTCTTCTAATTCATATCCAAGGTCATTCAATAGAGCACTTTCATTCAACGGAAGCTTGCGTAAATAAAAATCAATTATTATTGATAAGCTAATGCTCGTGAGATATCATAAATAAGCCAAGGATCAACGGAGAAATCAACATCAATTCACACAGCGGAGTAGAACAGCTATACTTTCGAAAGCATCTACATTTTCAGCATCAGTACTCATACATAATTTTGATTTCTACAAATTTTTTTTTATTAAATTGTATATGAAAACTGCTTCAATACTAAACTGATGCAGAGTCTATCAGGCTTGCTAATCATTATTTTGATTACTTTGTATATAAGACATTTTTGTTGGAAGCTTCAGTTTGAAGCAGGAGCTACTCACATCAAATTTGGGGAACCGAATGTCAATGTTTTATAACAAATTGTAGCTTTCTTCTAAGATTGAGCCACATTAAATTTAGTGAGTTGTAAATTGATTTGCGAATAAAATGTTCTTTCGCCCCACTGTGCGCCAATACATGTCTACTTGTTTTTTCAGTTTTGTAGAACAAAAATTGCCACTATACTGAATATTTTCATTTCACACATACCCTTCTGTTATTGTCCCATTGTACAGTGCCTGTCTACCTAAAATCATATTCAATCCTTGAAGGCTTAAAATATTGTCCTTCAAGATAATCCTTCACCTTAGGAATATTAGAAATAATATTTTGCGTTTTAGTTTTTCGCCTGGAACAAAAATTCCGTCTTAATGAAATGAAATAAATAAAATAAATTTTTATTTTATGATTGACTGCCATAAAATTTCATTTTCGATTTTTATATTAAAAGCATATCTATCGACTATTAAACAGCGTGCTTGTTTTATTAATTATCAATTTTTTATGAGTTTTTTTTTTCAATGTGTTTTTTTTTATTTCGTAAAGTTTTGTATCAGCAGCCAATTTAATTGGCTTCCATGGCATTTGAATGTGTAATAAATATTTGTGAGTTAATTCACTTAGGAAAAAGAGAGTTCATAAATTTTGTTAAAGACCTTTGAGTACAAGTTTTTATACAAAACGTCTGGTAAGTTTTGTGTTATGGGCTCCAAAGGTTGGTGTGAGTGAGTGGGTGGTTTTGCAAGACACAGAAGACAAGGAGAGAGGAAGGAGGAGGAGAAGGGGTGTGTGTTATAACCATTAACTTTTGCTTCATTTATAACAAATAGATAATATTAAAAACAAAAAAAAAACTTCAAGTGTCTATGACAAAACTAAATATGAATATCTATCGTATGGAATAAATGCTTACGATTTCATTTCAGAAATACAATTATCCACTGCTTTCTTTTCTCTTCTAATTTTTTGCAATTTGCTGGTGGTGTCTTTAGCGACTCAGTCGTCAGTTAGTCAAATTGACTTAATTTTCTTGTATTAAGTTTTATGATTTAAGACGATTTCACAAAAGTTGAATACAATTTTGCTATTGTTTTTTGTATCTACTCGATTTTCGCAATCGCATTTATACAGACATGAAATAAATATTCAATGAAATCCATATTTAAGCGTATAAAACCGTTTATATTAAGTGCTAATTTCTTCTGGTACGCAAAGAAAAAATTATAAGAAATATATAAATTTATATTGGCCTTAAACGGGGTGGGGTGGTTGTTGGTTGATTCCATTCGACTTTTCGCATATGATTTATGTGTGCTGAAAATGTATAAATAATTATTTTGGCGTTTTTATGTTCTATACAATTTGCAAGTCAAATTGTCTGCAACTTTTTTCTTTTATTTTTCATAGAGATAAATTTATCGTGCAAACAATTTTCCTTTATTGAAAACTTTCGAAAGTAAGAACTTCGGAAGAGATTTATAAGTGGAAAAGAATTTATGCAACCTGTTTTTGGCTTTAATAATATTTTCTATTATAATTTTGCTAGCTTAGATTCGAAAATATCAAAAACAGGTTTGACACGATAATGTAAAGGAACTAATTAAATGGGCCTACGCACAGTGGGGATTTTGAAAGAAAAAATTGTCTCTGAATAGGAATCTGTAAAATTATAAAATTTTTATTTATCAATATTTTATTTTCGTAATTCGCACTTGTGGTAGAAAATGTTGTAATTAATGCAGAGGAAAGAAAAACGCATGAAATTTGTTCCCCCAATTCCCATATAAAATTTTCAAAATCTCAAAATTGGCAGTTTTCAAAGGGTGATATTTTTTTTTATATTTTATTTTATTTATTATTATTTTTTTTCATAGAAAATCTGCTGGTAAAAAATTTTTTATTATCTATTTTTTATTAACTATTGGCTTGGTTTAATTTTAAACTTTTCGTAGTCTTTGGGGTGGCCACCTTTGCCGCTCCGTTACCATAGAAGATATAAAATTCAAACATTAAACTTAAACTAGGCAACATTTTTACAAACTCCTGCATTTTTATTACAATCGGACTAGGCCGTAAAACTACCGTATTATTTCTATTTTCATTTTTCGAACTCTTCCACTTGCTTCATATATGTATAACTTCAGTTTAGTTTAGTCAAGGGCCTGTTGTTTGACGCCCACCTTCAAAGACACTCAGTATGATTAACGTCGTACCTTCCAGTCTCGAACGGACATCAGATTCGTATTCAGGTCTTCAAAATTAAAAAAATACTTCTTTCCTCCATATACGAAGGCTACCTTTAAGTGGGTGGACCGTGCCCACATTTTCTACCAAGTTTTACTTATATATAAAATATATTAAGTGTAGGGGATATGCTGGAATTAAAAAAAAATTTTCCTTTCGCCATATATGAAGGTTACTTTTAAGTGGGCGGACCATGCCTACTTTTTCTTCAAAGTTTTACTTATATATAAAATATATATTTGTATAGGTGTGAGGGATCTGCTGGAATTAAAAAAAATCTTCCTTTCGCCATATATGAAGCTTAATTTTAAGTGGGCGGACCATGCCTACTTTTTCTTCAAAGTGTTACTTATATATAAAATATCTATAGGTGTGGGGGATCTACTGGAATTAAACAAATTCTTCCTTTCGCCATATATGAAGGTTACTTTTAAGTGGGCGGACCATGCCTACTTTTTCTGCCAAGTTTTACTTATATATAAAATATCTTTGGGTATAGGGGATCTGCTGGTATTAAAACAAATTGTTCCTTTCGCTATATATGAAGGTTACTTTTAAGTGGGCGGACCATGCCTACTTTTTCTTCAAAGTTTTACTTATATATACAAATTATTTATAACGCAATCCCTTTTGATAACAACTTCGCAACGGGAGTTATTGTATTCGGCCGGCTAAAATTGCGAAAAGTCACACTTTATTGCGTCCATGGCATGATTTAAATTAATAAAATTAAAAAAAAAATACCATTTGATTTTCTTTTGAAGTGTAAAATAGCCAGCTCCATTTAGTCAGTTGTTTGGTTGTAATGTCTGATTTTGTATTTTTTAAATTACCATTCAACACAATTTGCAACATTTTAATTACTTTTAATAATTTATAAACAAAATTGCTGGCAATTTGGTTGTTTATGCAACAATTTTCTATGTAGATCAAATTTCTTTCAATAATAATAACAATTTAATTACAAAATATTTAAATAAAATATCAATCATTTCTACTCTGCTGGAGTAATTAATTCGCCAGCCAGCAGAAGTATAAAATATCTTTTGTTAATAATTTTTCTAATGATTGTTCGTTTTCTTCTTAAAGAAACTTAAAGAAAAGAAAAGTGAAAATGCTTTCACCTTTATTTCACACCAGACAATAAAAACAGCTGAACATCCCAAGAAACAAAAAAAAAAACAGCACAAAATTTCAACATCAACGAAATCGAAAGTGTTGATTTTTTTGTTAATAATTTTTTTATTAATATTTATTTCTTCATCGTCTTGAGTTTATTTTTTTTAATAATTAATTAGGTTTATACTGTTTGTGTGTGTGTGTGTGTGTGTTTTTTTCTTCTCATCAGTTTGAGGTTTATTAGTGTACTTGGAGTTTGGTGTCATGTTGAAAAACTGACAATGAAATTTATACTTAATTGTAAAAATCCTGTTGAATATTAATCAAGACTGTGGTGTCGGTGTCTGCATGTGTGAGTGTGTGTGATTTTTTTATTTGGATACTCATTAAATGCATTTGCATTTAAAAGATTTTCAAAGCCTAGTAGTCAAATTTCATGTTTTTCAATTGTTTTTCTTGTTTTGTGGCACAATCGAAAATTGTTTATGAACAAAAAAATTTAAACTTTTTTTTCTTGTTATGAGATTGCATGTTACAAAGACGGCGTTTTTTCTAATTGTAGTGCTGAGTTTTTTTTTCAAACTACTTTTTTTAATTTCAAAGTTGTACATACATCTTATGAAATAATATATTTATAAGCAGGGAGCAGTTTTGTTATGGTTGTGGCAAGAAGGAGGAGGATATATTGTGTTATTTTGAAATAAATGCAACATTATTTATATAGAGTGATTTATCAAATTGTGTTAAAAATAATTTATTTTACTTTCAAAATGCTTTTTAGTGGTGGTCCCCTAAAAAGTTCATCAACTAAAAATTTTTTAAATTAATCCCACTTTTAAATAATAATTTTTTTTATTTTATATAAAAAATTTTATTAATTTTTTTATTATTTTGCCACGCTTTTCAGGAAAATGTTAAAAAAATTTTTTTTTCAAAACAATAATAAAAAATAATTACAAATCAATTAATTTTTTCCGCAATTTGATTGGTTTGTTACTTCATGTTTATGTAGCGTGCGTCACATAACTTGTTAATTTTATAAATTAGTATTTATTTCCAAAACAATAATAAAAAATAATAACAAACCCATAAAATTTTATCATAATTTGATTAATTTGTTTCTTCTTTTTTCTGTAGCGTGCGTCACATAACTTGTTATGTTTATAAATTTGTATTTTTTCCAAAACAATAATACAAAATAATAACAAACCCTTGATGGATATTATCATAATTTGATTGGTTTGTTACTTCCTTTTTTTGTAGCGTGCGTCGCATAACATGTTATGTTTATAAATTAGTGTTTATTTCCAAAACAATAATACAAAATTATAACAAACCCATCAAATTTTATTATAATTTGATTGGTTTGTTACTTCCGTTTGATGTAGCGTGCGTCACATAACTTGTTATGGTTATAAATTTGTATCTTTTATCAAAACAATTATACAAAATAATAACAAACGCATCAAATTTTATCGTAATTTGATTGATTTGTTTCTTCCGTTTTATGTAGCGTGCGTCACATAACTTGTTGATCAATTATTTCTTAACAAATATCTATTAAAAACTTATATTTTATATCATTCGAAAGTTCGCTAGATGCTCTGTGCCGGAACTATCAAAGTTGCGGATAGCATTGAAACGTTTTGCATATAACACATCTTCCTTTCGCCCCCTTTTGCTTATATTTCCATTTCGAAAACATGCATCCGCCAAACTGTTTTCATTCACAATTTGTTTTAAACTTTAAAACTACATGTTATTTTATAAGTTTAATTTGTTTCTATCAAGACGTTCATTGACACATTCACAAAACAATGAAACTGAAAATGTTAAAAACTTAAAACAGTCAGTCAATTAAATAAATTAAATAAAACAAGCATTTTTGGTAATCAGGAAGTTGAAATAAAAACAAATTAAATGAAACTGCATTTGAAAACTTGCTGCATTCTCGTTAAATTAATATTCAACGAAATAATGAAATAAAATTGCATAGAAAGTACTTTTTAAAGTGTTCTTTAGGGTTACCTTAAGTACGTGTTTTAAAATGTACTTTTTTAAAGGCAATTTTGTAAAATGTGGCCTTTCTAAATGGAGATATTTTGAAAAGAATTGTTATATTGAAATAATATTGAAGGAGCCTTTAAAACAACTTGGCACATGTGCCTTTTCTAAAAAGTACTTATTGTAATATTTTACATATTCGTTTTTCAAAACGTATCCTTTTTTAAAAAGTTTTTCTTTAGCGCATGTTTGCAATGAACATATATTTTAAATAGTAGGTACTATTTTGCAAAAAGTCCTATTTTAAATGCCCTTTTTTAATGTTCTGGTTTTTGAAAGCGGTACTTTAAAAGGTTCTTTTTTTTTGGCGAATTCCATCAAAAGAATTATTTTTTTTTCAATGTTATTTTATTAAAATTTATGTACTTCTACAAAGCTCTTTTTTGAATGGTACTTTTTAAAAACGTACCTGGACTCTAAAATCCAGTTTATTTAAAAATAAAAGTTCTTGTTCAAAATGCATCATTTTATAGAATAATATTGTAAAAGATGAATTTTTAGTCGAATTTTGCGTAAAATGTACTTTTTTTAATTTAATATTTCAGAAGGTACTATTTTAAAAGAGGCTTTTTATTAACATACTTTTTAAAAGATACGATTTTAAAAATTACTTTCTTAGAAAACAATTATAAAAAAATGTGTCTTTGAAAAATACTTTTCGAATAGATTATTATATAAAAGATGTTTTTTATTCAAGTTTTCACTAAAAACGGTGACATTGTGTTTAAAGGTTTGTAATTCTGTGTATAACTTCCACTGGAAATATTTATATGTCCGTCTGTCCATCTATTTGAAATTGAAAGAGGTCCCCAGAAAAGCTAAAGACTTCGTTCAGTTTTATATATTAAATAGTCCTAAATAGATTGCTACTGAAAATCAGCAATATTTTAAGATATATTTCCAGAGCTGGAAAATTTAAACTTTTTTTTTTGTATATAAAAGTAACTACCCAAACCCATTTTATACTTCAGGAAGAATTAAATTGTTATTAAAAATTAAACAAAATCAAAAGACGATTCCAGGGTTGGGCAGTTTTATTTTTTTGCTACATAAAAGTAACCAACGAAAACAATGTTTTCTTTCTTTTTAATTAATAACGTATGACATGTTTGAAATAAAACCATGGTTATGACAAATTAGAAAAGTTAAAAAGCCAGTTCCAGAGCTGGAAATCTTAAACATATATTTAGTATATAAAAGAAATTTATTTTCAATTTATTGCTAATTAAACCTATTTTATATATACTTGAGGAAGAATTAATTTGGCATTAAAAATCAGCAGAATCAAAAAAATAATTTCAGGGTTGGACAATTGGAATTTTCTTTTTGGTACATAAAAGTAGCAAACTTTAAAAGTTTTTATTGCTATTTCTGTATAAATTAAATATATTTGATTTACAAGAAATTTCTGGATATTAGAGAAACAGAAAACCCAAAAACAGTTCCAGAGCTAGAAAATTAAATGTTTTTTGGTATATAAAACAAGTTTTTTTTTTCTTTATATGTTAAAAATATTTTCTATATCTGAAAGAAATTTTTTAATATTCGAAATCAAATAAAAGCTCCAGAGCTGGAAAATTTAATTTTTTTTTGTTGAATATTAAAGTAACTGAATAAAACTAATTAAAGATATTTTATATATTAGAAAGAAATAAATTAATATTGAAAATCATAAAGAATTGAAAATATGGTTACAGGGTTCGATTGAATGTTTGTATCGAATCCAGACGTGACTCGGTAAAGCGTACATAAGATTTGACAATTGATTTATTTTTCTTAATTTTTTTTCTGCAAGCTATTTTGTTTTAAGACTAATTTTTAAAAACTCCATTTTGAAAGAAGCAGCTATTATAAATTTCCATTTTAATTATTTAAAAATTAGTGCTTATTGTTTGTTATGTGGTCAAGTATGCATGTCTATATGCCTGCATTTCGTTGGTTCTTACACCAAATCAGCAGTAGACTTTAACCTAATTCCAAAATAACAAAACCTAAAAACCAAAACAAAACAAAAAGCACTAATTTTAAAATATTTTCAAGTATTTGAAAATTATTTAAATAATTTTAAAAATTTACAACCAAAAAAGAAAATTTACATAAAATTGCTTAAAACTCAAACACGTTCAGCTGGCGAACAAACCTTTTAACCAGGTAACGCCAGCCCATTGTTGAAATGTTAACCAGTTAACTAGACATTTTGAATTGTCTTTTTCACACGTAATAAAACCAATCACTACCTGTTATTTAATGTTAATTTGCAGCACCTCGTTTCAAGATTTCAATCGAATTTTTCCTTAAGAAACTGAAAAAGAAACACATTAAAACACTTGAGCAATTGGAATGCATTTATTGTTTTCTTTAGCCCATTTTCTGCTCCTTTCCTAATACTCGTGCACAGGCGGCAGCAGCAACAACTGCAAATACACCACACGTTGGGCACAATTATTGTCCCGTTGTACTTTTTACAAAAAATTCGCTGTGAAGTAGAAATTTTGTTACATTAGTTTCATTTAAATGGCACTCGCATGTGAAATAAATTAATGAAAAGACACAATAAAACAGCCTGTAATTATTGTGTCGTCTGTTGTTGTGTTGAAAACTGCCTTAAAAATGCTACAAAATGAGGCAACAAGAAAAGCATTTATTTTAATCACCTGTTTTAAATGCAACAATCACAGAAAATACTCTCGTAACTTTTAAACATTTTCTGAAGTAGTTTTTTTTTGTCTTCTTTTTTTTCTTTTAGCAAAATTTTATAGTACAAATTAGTATCTTTAGTAAAACATCTTGAATTTGATTTTCCTTTTTGTAAGACAATTTTCAATACAAAAGCGATCTCAATTGCAACGTAAAATGAAAGGCCTGTAATTAAGTCACTTTTCAATAAAAGTCGTAATGGAATTAAACTTAAGTGAATATAATTATTTTGCAATTTTCTTTTGAACAATAAAATTTTCAATTTGTTAGCTGGACTTTGTAGTGATGAAGCCTCCTGTTGGAGTGGTGCAACGCTCGATCGGGATCGCGTGCACTTTTTAAGCATACAAAAAAAGGACTTGATTAAAACTATTTTAATAGGTTTTGATTTCCTTTTTCTTACTAGTATATTTTTCGACTGTCATAATCTTCTTTGCACCGTCAAACTGCACCAATCATGCAGTTTATTGTGTTCTTTTGTAATATTAAATATGAGTTTGGCTAAAGCACAATAAAACAAAAACAAATGGAGGAAAAGGAGATATGAAAAAAATAATGACATGGCAACACAAGGGTTAAAATTGTGTTACCATCGGTTTGATACAGTTTTCGTATGCAAGTTCCTAATAAAATTTTTATAAACTGTTATCATATTCAACTAAACCACCTAATAAGTGGTGAAAAGCAAACAAAAGAATACTCACAAATGAAAGTGTAGCGGCCTTCGAAAAAAGCTCTTCTGCTCTGCTGTGTAAAGGTAGGATCACACGATTGCCGCAATGCACCAATTATTGGTATATTTCATATGTGTGATTTCACAATTTCTTGTCCCATACGACAATCGGGAACAAAATTGCGCTAATTTGCCGCAATCAAATGCAACTCCGGTATGGCAATCGTGTAAACGGTTTATACGTCAATAAAAATGTCAAAAATGCACCAATATTTATTGTTTTCTCGTGCGCCAATCAAAGAGGACAATTCATGCCAATAGTTAGTTTTTTTTTTATAATCAAATTTTTCATGTGACTCTGCGCATAATTGTTTCTTGTTTTTTAATATATGTGACCTGCTCCACGAAAAGGGACCTCTGCGCCGAAAAATTTTTTTTTTACTTTTTGAGTGATTCTTATAGGAAAAAAAACGCTGTTTCAAATGCCGCAAACCGCAAGTTTCTATGTCTTTTAGTTTTTTTACAAATCACCTGTAAAGATGAACATAATTAATGAAAAATCTTAAAAATGTGATATAAACAGATAATATATAAAGGGTGTTTTTATAAGAGCTTGCTGATTTGAAATTTAAATAAAACACATGCCAAATTATGAAATGGCAAAAAAAAATTTTTTATTTGGTAGATAATTTTTTGTCATTTATCATTTAAATATAATTTCGGGCATATGGCCACCACGACTATTTTGCACGAAGGTCATTCTGGAGGTCCAATTTTCGACCACCTTTTCAAGTATTTGAGGGCGTATTTCAGCAATGACACGTTGAATACTGGTTTCCAAAGCGTCAATCGTTTCTGGTTTATACATGTAAACCAATGATTTCAGGTATCCCCACAAAAAATAATCGAGTGGCGTCAAATCACACGAACGCGGAGGCCAATTCACCGGTCCATTTCTCGAAATAATATTGTCGTTGAAATGTTCTTTCAATAAGTCCATTGTTTCGCCCGCAGTATGATAAGTGGCACCATCCTGTTGAAAGCACATTTCGTTTACATCCATATCTTGAAGTTTCCGCACCAAAAATTCATTGATCATGATTCTGTATCGATTTCCATTCACGGTAACGCGTCGTCCTTCCTCATTTTTAAAGAAATAAGGACCGATGATTCCACCAGCCCATAGACCGCACCAAACAGTACATTTATCGGAATGCATTGGTAATTCTTGAACGGCGTGTGGATTATCTTTGCTCCAAAGACGGCAATTTTGCTTGTTGACATATCCATTCAACCAAAAATGCGCGTCATTACTGAAGAGAATTTTGCTGTAAAAGAGCGGATAAACATTTTTAATTGAAGACTGTTTTTGAAAATAAATTTCCACGATTTGGAAGCGTTGTTCTGGAGTTAACCTGTTCATGATGATTTGCCAAACAATACTGAGTAGAGACGTCACTTTAAACTGTCAAAACAGCTGTCAGACAACAGAGTGATTCGTATAAAAAAAGAACACCCTTTATAATATTTGAAATTTAAAAAAAAAAATCAATGAGTGTTCGAACTCACGGGCGATGTGTTAACACCTTTTTGTTACACGGTACCTGTTCGATTTCTATGAACACAGACCCACAAACCCGGAGGTATAGTTAATATAAAGTATTTTTTTATTTATTTTATATTAAACCCACAAAAAACAAAGAGAATGCAAAGCAACAGACATAACATAAGCTACATACGTTGCTGTCTTGCTATCTCATTTTTATATATGTACGTATAACCACGTCACTATTCTCTTTGCTAAGCATAAGACAAAACCGAAGATCAACATAAAACACTTTTTTAATATTACTCCAAATTAATACTCCGATTTAAAACACTTAAATCTCCGCTCGCCGATATCGGATCGCCTTAATTTTTGGCCTAAACTCTTCGTCGAAACCCGCACTAGCGTTTTAATCCAAAAATTAATAAAATCGGCTATGAAATTCCGGAGAAAATCGCGTGGGAAAATTATATGAAAATCGCCCAATAATCACTTTCAATACCGACTGCCAAGCAACAACAACAAACAAACAAACTCTTACACTTCCACTTGCGTATGTATTGAAACTGATAGTTTACTGCCCTAGAGGCGCGCGTATAGATGTTAACACATCAAAAAATTCAATATCAAAGGTACAAAATTACCCTTTTCGTGGAGCAGGTCACATATGGTGACACTAGGTTCCAACAATTCTTTAAAAGTTTCGTCATTCATCCGAATAAAGTTTTTGAACAAAAAGTTTTGGTTTTCTATTTCACGAAACTCCATCAATATTTTTTCGTATGCTCCATCAGTGATTCTTTTTGTAAGGCACTCTCTGACCCACGTACTTCTTTTATCTTTCTTTTTTTCTTCAGTTTTTTGTTTTAGAGAACAAATCATCTTTACGTAAACAATTTATTAAATGTTTTACAATTTACGCTAATATAAAAAAAACAAAATTTGGCATCTAGTACAACAGCTGTTTCTCAGAGTTGCCGTGCAGTAGAACAATCGTGTGACTGAAGTGCGACAATTATTGCCGCATAATGGTTTTGCGCCAATTCGGGACAATCAAGTTTATGTAAAATGAGACAATCATGTAACCGCAGACAGTTTGATTGGAAAAATCAAAAAATCATCACAATAAAAACTGTGTAATCATGTGATCCTACCTTAAGTTGGATAATTAAAAAACAGATGTTGACTTTCCTTTGAGCCTTATAATATTTATCATATCTTTAAAAATTTCAAACACATTTTCCATAAATTTTATTTAAAATTTGAGCAGAATTGCAATGGAGCGACAAACAAATTCCTTGTGGACGTTTATTAAGTGCTTGAATTCGTTTGGTATAAATCATATGAGAAATATAATTAAAAATAAATTATTTTCAAAACCAACTGACAGCAATAGATCATAAAAAAAACTTGAAATTCGTTTACAATAATTCTTAACAACAGCTTTCAGATACCTAACGATGATTTCATGGAAATAACATTTTAATAAAGAAAAAAAAAATAGATTTTAAATTATAAAATAATAAAACCGTGTAGCAAATTTCATGACGGTTTTCAATGAACAAAAACTTAATAAATAAACGATTAACCCATTTGAAAAGCTTGATTTGAATGTTTGTTAGTAATTTTATTATCGATATTTTCGCAACCGAAAAATCAAAGTTACACTCACTCATACACACAAGTCTTTTCAAAAAAAAATATATATATATACACGAGTAAATATGTTCACACTTTGTTAAATGCAGCTTTTTTCTATGGCTTTAAACAATTCAGCCAACTAAACATTTGTTTCTTGTTTATTATTTCTTGCCATTAGTCAGTGGTTTTATTTTTTTTTTCTATAAATCTTTGAATTAATGACAGGCCCCTGTTCCCCCTTTTAAACTGTGGTGTTATTTTTTTTTTTTTTTTGCCCTCCTTCAAAACAATTTTAATGCAAGCACGTAAATCACCATTAGACTTACGTTATATTTAATCTTTTTTTTTCTTTATTTATTTATATTAGTTTTAAGTTGCTATTATTGTAGTTGCATAATTAACGTTTTCGTTTAAAGTGGCTTTAAAAAGATGGCTTTTCGTACTTCTGTTATTATTAATTCATTTTTTTCTTGTTAAATTTCTGGCAGACTTTTTTATGTTTATTATTAAGGCTTACTGGCTAATCTTTTCGTTAAGTGTGGCCCATGCAGCGCTTTTAAAAGCCATTATATAAATATGTAGTTCGATATTAGTGATATGCAGCGTTGTGTTAGCAATTAATTGCAATTAAAATTAATACCATAATAACAATTAGATTTTTATAAAATTACTTATAGCTCTTATCATCCAGCTTATAAAATTTAAAAGGAGTTTCCAGTGTATTTTATTCAAAATGTTCCATAAAAAATTTAATTCAAATAGGTTGCAAATAAATTTTATTTTTTTTATGGATATAAGAGTTAATGTTTGTAAGATATTGTCTCTTTATAATACATTTTTAATAGATATGTAATAATTTTTTAAAGGACGTGTTTAAAAGTCAAGACTTTTACCACATAACCCAAGTGACCATGTAAAAAAAAAACTGAACAGATTCTCATTTATCAAAAAGACTAAAAAAAAGTACGAGTTTTTTTGCCGGAGACGTGTCCATATTTATCCTCAAAATAATTCCGAATTTTGGAACTGTTCAAACAAGTAAAAACGTTATATACGACCGGGTCGAATCTTAAATACCCTCCAAATATTTAGTAAGTAAATTTGCAAAGTTTAACTTGGTGGGACAGAGTTCCTTTAAGACATCTCTGTACCCAATTTTAAATCTCTATTTTGACAGAGTCATTCCGGGAAGGGCCGTGGGGGAGACGTTTTACCTCTGCCAGATCAGAGAACATCTCAACTACTTATAAACTTAAGGAATACAAATTGTTCAATATTTACATTATTTTTGTATATAATATCGTACGTCAACGCCCACTAAAGGGGCGGGGTCCAAAAAAATAGACTATATCATGTTTGCCACAGACTAACATATGGGCATTTCCAGATCGTCTTAGACTTCATCTTCGATCAAGAATATATTATACTTTATGGGGTCAAATTCTTTTTGGAGGGTATTAAAACTGTATTTTGCCGGGGTCTCTCTGGCAAATGCCGTGAGGGAGACATTTCACCTTTGCCATAAAACCGTAAAAATAAATGTTTGGGATAATTAAATGTAAAATACATTTTGAATTATTATTATACTTTTTTTTATAGGGTCATTTAGGGGGCAGAGGAGTATCAGGTTACATCTCAGCTTTGTCATTAAGGCTTAAAAATGTTATTTTTAAGGAATGTAAGCTTAAGTAAAACAATTTGTTAAATTTTTACACTATTTTTGCATATAATAACGCCCACTATAGTGGGAGGGGTCCAAAAATTATTTATTTTTATTTTATGGCTCCAAGTTTAATGCGTTGGATCTTCTTTAATGTAAAAATATATCATTGGCTTAGCAAAATTACAAAAAAAAACTTTAAAAATTATGTTGTTTTTTAGAGGTTGGTTTAGTTCTTCTTAGGAGAACTTTTTTCCCTTTGACCCCTTTCAGCCCATTTACGAGCTTGACCTGTGCTATCCTTCAATATATATTTATACCAAATTTCAAAGGTCTGGCTCTCTTTCGTTTGGACTGAATCGTGATTTCCACAGACGGACGAACGGACATACTCAGATCGTCTTAGATTTCATCACTGATCAAGAATATATATAAAGGGTGTTTTTTATGAAGTTTATTTTATACGAATCACTCTGTTGTCTGACAGTTTAAAGTGACGTCTCTACTCAGTATTGTTTGGCAAATCATCATGAACAGGTTAACTCCAGAACAACGCTTCCAAATCGTGGAAATTTATTTTCAAAAACAGTGTTCAATTAAAACTGTTTATCCGCTTTTTTACCGCGAAATTCTCTTCAGTGATGAGGCGCATTTTTGGTTGATCGGATATGTCTACAAGCAAAATTGCCGTCTTTGGAGCAAAGATAATCCACACGCCGTTCAAGAATTACCAATGCATTCCGATAAATGTACTGTTTGGTGCGGTCTATGGGCTGGTGGAATCATCGGTCCTTATTTCTTTAAAAATGAGGAAGGACGACGCGTTACCGTGAATGGAAATCGATACAGAATCATGATCAATGAATTTTTGGTGCCCAAGATATGGATGTAAACGAAATGTGGTTTCAACAGGATGGTGCCCCTTGTCATACTGCGGGCGAAACAATGGACTTATTGAAAGAACATTTCAACGACAACATTATTTCGAGATATGGACCGGTGAATTGGCCTCCGCGTTCGTGTGATTTGACGCCACTCGATTATTTTTTGTGGGGATACCTGAAATCATTGGTTTACGTGGATAAACCAGCAACGATTGACGCTTTGGAAACCAGTATTCAACGTGTCATTGCTGAAATACGCCCTCAAATACTTGAAAAGGTGGTCGAAAATTGGACCTCCAGAATGACCTTCGTGCAAAATAGTCATGGTGGCCATGTGCCCAAAATTATATTTAAATGTTAAATGACAAGAAATTATCTACCAAATAAAAAATTTTTTTGGCCATTTCATAATTTGTCATGTGTTTTATTTAAATTTCAAATCAGCAAGCTCTTACAAAAACACTCTTTACTTTATGAGGTCTTCGCTGCGTTACAAACGGAATGACAAAGTGAATAAACCCTGCAATACTTTTTTGGAGGGAGGTATAAAAAATCAAAAACTAATTTCACTGTTACAATTTCTAAAAATATTTTTAAATTAATTTTAATTATAATTACTGCCCTGAAGAAGGTATTCAGAAAATAAAAAATGCTATTTCTTTTATAAAAAAGTGACCTAAGAAGACTTGTTAATAAAAATTAAATAATAAAAAAGTCCTATATTTTTCACTTAATCATATAGATTTTTTTTTTAAATTAATTAAAATTATTTCCAGCAATATTGTGTCAATTTCACAAAAGCCATTTAAGGCATGTTAAAGCTGATAAGAGTTCATAATTTTAATAAGTAATTGTTGATAACAAGCAAAAAACAACACCTAAAATAAACAAATTTTGTTGTCATTTTGCATACAAACTTGTTATTAAATAGGGGAACGAGACACATATTGTAGCGATAAGATAAGATATAAAAATACATATAACTTCAACATTAAAACGCTTTTTGGAGATAAAAAAATAATTGCAAATATGAATCATTATTTCACGTAAAGATAAACAGATAGAAAGATGGATGGCCGCCACGTACCTGTTAACCAACCATCACGCCATTAAATGTAGCATTTCCAACAGGGCAGGACAGGACAGGACAGGAGTACTTAAAAAATTTCCCTAATACGAGTAACTGTTCTCTTTTGCTGGCTTATTTTGTTATACACTTTTTTATAATATTTTGACTAGTTTACAATTTTTATGGAAAAATTATCATACGGGCAACGACCCATATCAAACGATTTTTAATAAATTTTATACAAACAACAATTTAATTACTATGGCCTCATTAAATTTCAAATATTTTCCGACCTTTACTGAAGCCGTTTACTGTCAAATTTCATACCATTCCATCCGACCCGCCTTTCGTGTTACTTTTTTTTATACTTTTATTGTTATTAAAAATCATAAAAAAAAGATCTCATAAAGTCATTAATAGGCTGGGGAAAATAAATAATGGCAATGCAAAAAAACAAAAATCACACAACAACCTGGCTTTGACAATCAATTTGTGGTAGTATACTATGGCAGTGTTTGCTGTGCCACATTAAGTATGACTTGTACTTTAAGTGGAGCCACCATTAAGTAATTCATTCATTTACTTGAGTCATTCATTCATTCATCATTCATATATCTTGTCATTTGTGAGAAGAAGAAGAAGAGAAGAAGAAGCAGAGGTGTGTTACACATGACTAAGTCGGAGTTTGAAAAATATGAATTTTTCAAACGTGATTTGTTTTTTAAACAAACTTGATGTTCTATTATGTTCAACAGTGTGTAAACAACAACAGTTTGCAAGCAAAGCCAAGAGACTAACAGGAAATTTTAATGTTAATCAAAAGCTCCCAAAAAAGTACTTTTTAAATCAAATAAAATTGAAATGTAAAATAATACAATATTTTTTTAAGCTTAAGGTCTTTATGATATATATATATATATATATATATATATATATATATATATATATATATATATCATTAAGACCTTAAGCTTAAAAAATATTGTATTATTATATAAAAAATAGGTCGAAAAATTAGAAAAAAGCAAATTGAAATGTAAACATTTTCGTCTTATTCTTGTCTATTTTTATAAATTTTTCTTTTACAAAAAGTACCTGTGAAAATAGTTCCTTCCAAAGGTACTTTTATAAGAAAGTACCATATAAGAAATTAAATGTTTTAAAACTTAGTTTTTAACGTCGTATGCTTTTTAGAAAGTAATTTTGAGAAGAAACTAAATATTGAAAAAAGTATATTTTTTAAAACATATATTTTACATAAAGTACCTTTAAAAAAAGTACCTGAAAATAAATTCTACTGGAAAAAGTAGGTTTGAAAATTTAAACAAGATAGTCTTGAAAAGAAATTACTTCTTAAAAAATTATAATTAAGAAAGTATTTATATATTGGGTGTTTTTTATTGAGGTATAGAACTTTAAGTTGGCATCACTTTTTTAACTGGCGGCCATTTTGTCAGCTGTCAAGTGATTAATATTTAGTTTGGTTTGCCATTTCATCATGAACAGGTTGACAAAAGAACAACGCTTGCAAATCGTGCAAATTTATTTCGAAAGTAATGGTTCAGTTCGCGAAGTTTACCGCAAAGTTTTGTTCAGTGATGAGGCTCATTTTTGGTTGAATGGCTACGTCAACAAGCGAAATTGCCGCATTTGGAGTGAAGAGAATCCACATGAGACCCTTGAGACGCCATTACATCCACAAAAACTGACTGTTTGGTGTGCTCTATGGGCTGGTGGAGTCATTGGGCCATACTTCTTCCGAAATAATGCTGGAGAGTCAGTTACCGTTATTGGAGACCGGTATAGAGCCATGATAACCGACTATTTTGTTCCCGAATTGGATGGCATGAATGTGGATGAGTTGTGGTTCCAACAAGACGGCGCTACATGCCACACAGCGCACGTCACAATCGATTTATTGAAGGAAACATTCGATGAGCGCATAATTTCGCGGAATGGACCTGTCAATTGGCCACCAAGATCGTGTGATTTGACACCATTGGATTATTTTCTTTGGGGATATGTGAAGTCGCTCGTCTACGCCAACAAACCAGAAACGTTAGGGGACTTGGAAGCCAACATTCGTGGCGCTATTGTCAACATACGGCCCCATATGCTCGAAAAAGTGGTTGAAAATTGGACCTGTAGAATTGGCTTTATTCGAGCCAGCCGCGGCGGCCACATGCCCGAAATCATATTTAAACATTAATGGCATAAAATTATCCTTCCAATAAAGCCAAATTGATGGACATTAAAACGATTTTCTTGTGTTTTATTTCAATTCGAAGTTCTATACCTCAATAAAAAACACCCTGTATAAATATTCCCTGTTCAATGCGAACAGCCTTTTCAAAAAAAAATAATTTAAAAAAAGTACTTTTTTCGCAGAGTATTTTCCAAAACTGCCTTTTTCAAAAAGTACTTTTTCTAGGTAAAACAGCCTTTCCACAAAAAATAATTTTAATAAAGTACTTTTCTCCCAGATTATTTTTCCAAAAACTGCCTTTTTCAAAAAGTACTGTTTTAAAGTAAAACCCCCTTTCAAAAAAATAGTTTTTAAAAAGTACTTTTTGCCTTCTTCAAAAAGTACTTTTTGAAACTAAAACAGCCTTTCCAAAAGTATAATTTTTAAAAAGTACTTTTATCAGAATATTTTTTCATAAACTGCCTTTTTCAAAAAGTACTTTTTACATGAGTAGAGACGTCACTTTAAACAGCTGTCAGACAACAGAGTGATTCGTATAAAAAAAACTTCATAAAAAACACCCTTTATATATATACATATATTTTTTTTATTTTGAAAAAATAAATCTTTTCAAATAAAGTGCTTATCAAATATTAAAAAAAAACTAAAAAAAATTCTTTTTGCGAAATCTCATACCTCATTCCAAATTGATTTCATTTCCGTGTTAATTAAAATGACTTGTTCATTTGAGTTTGATATTTTATTATAAAAATTTCTCACAAAACATTTAAAAATAAAAATATGATGAACTGTGTAATTAATTATATGTAATTCTTCATTAAAACAAATCCCCAAACTATTGGCTCTTTTTTCAAGTAATTTGTTTTTATTTTGATTTAGTGTGAAAGAAGTCAATATTCCAAAGCCGGCGGGAAGAGTTTAACAATATTTAACGAGTTCGTTCAACACCAATATTTATTAAGCAAAAAAAAAAAAACAAACACAAAAAACAGACAAAACAAATATGAAATCATTACTTTTGATGGACATGAACTCATTTGTTAAGCGTTTAAAAGTTTTTTTCTAAAATTTTTTGCGGCTTTTAAGCATTTTCTGAGTCACGTTTGTAATTATTATTAACATCTATAACATTTATTAAGTCACTTTAATTTGTTCGAAACTTTGTTGGCTGTAAAACTTGGTAACTAAATATGTATTAACATTTTAATCTGGTTACAAAAAATCATACAGACAAGCAACAAGCCAGCCACCATATCCCTGTCATTTCAAATTAGTTAAATGTTAAAGTTTTTTGCTTAAACTGCTACAGGTGTTTGAATAGAAAAGTTACAGAAAACAAAAACAAACAAACTTTATGGCCTAATAATTTCGCATACACGTTTATTTCATGGTAGGGAATCTCAATAATTGCCCTAGACACCCTGCCAACAGTAGGCAAGGGGAAGACTAAACAAAATTTAACAAAAAAAAAAAATACGTTTAAAAAAGAACAGTGTGGCGAAAAATATGTACCGTAAAAGCAATTATAATTAGCATTAGTTACAGTGCGCTAAATAATTAAAACATGTAAAAGCAAGGCACCTGTCATGTGCTCAAAAGGCTGCACTCGTATGTGAAGATGATAATCAGGGCAACACAATTGGGGTATTCACACTGTGTGCTATTTAGTCATATTGTCATAAAGTCATAATATTTTAGACCAGTTGAAAAAAGTTGTTGTGCTGCATAAAAAAAATTCATAAAATAATAGCACTCTTTCAGGTATGTTTTTGTTTTGTCATAAATAGCACTAGAGATCTGAGTCAAACGACCGAATATCTGTAGGTTAGACGGCGAAAGTATATGTTTGCCGCCGTTACTTGTATATATGATTCACGACTAAAAAACGGTTAAAAATTATTCATACCTATATGTCTGTACATTAAATCACATTTTTATAACATGAAAAAAAAAATTAAAAGAGAACTAAATCGCAAAAACTAAATATATACAAGTGAAAAATTTGTCTCGTTTAATTTACGTAGCTGGCAGCCACTGAACGTTTTTCCGTATGTGTTCAGCTCATATCAGGGCACCAGCTGATCGACGGGTTGTTCACACTAGTCATATTTTCCGTGCTATTATTTTATGACTTATGACTTTATGACTACAGTGTGAATCCCTCAAATGTTTGTTGGAAAAAATCTTCATGGGCCTAAAAAGCTGAACTTCTTAAAAAAAATTCACTGCACAAGAAAAGCAAATTTACTTTTCTATGGCAACGAACCTTTTAAGATTTGGCGGGTTAAGCTTTAAAGTCTTATATGTCGTAATTAATATCAATTATACGCACCGGATAGTTGCGTATGATTGATATTTGAAATTATTTCCCTCTAGTCGGTTGGCTTATCTCATCAACTGCATCTCTGTTAATTGCTCCCATTTAAAGCGATTTAGATCTGCCTTAAATCTGAACGAAACATTATGCAAGTTTTTGTTTATTTAACTCTTGCATCTTAAACATTTTTACCAAACCAATAAAGAAATAAATAAAGCTATAAGAGGAAATTACACCATGCAACAAAATGAAAATTTTTTTTTATTATTAATTCTTTATGAGTTATTTTTCCTGAGTTCAACCCCGCGCTGTGTCACGACAGAATTGTGTTGAATTCTTCTGATCAGAATTAGTGCATGGTTGTGTTAGTTGTGCTTTGATGAAAACAAAGCACTGGTCACTGAACATAATTGGCAGCGACTGAAACTGTCATGTACTAAAAACCGAGTAACAGCACCCTCCTTCGTCGGCCCTGTAGCAAAAAATTAGCCGGTGAAGTTAAAATATCGAAATAGCTACAAAAAACATTGTCTATCTTCTCATCTTTCCTAATCTGTGCCCCTAATACTATCCCCACGTTTTCAGTTCCGGCGCAATGCATTGCATATGTAGGGGTTATCCCCTGATTGCTGGTCCAAGATAAAAAATAAATAAAATTTTAAAAAACAATAGTGTAGAAATTTAAAACTATAGAAAAGTTTATTTCATACAGTGTGCTTTAAAAAAAAAAATACTGATTTCGATAACAACCAATTATATTATAAAATACGAGGTCTGTTCAAAAAATAAACTAAAGTTTCAATTGAGATTGCTAGGCGAATTGTTCGAGATTCATGATAAATATTCCCAGGCACAAAGGAACATCTGTTTTCGTAATTGTTCAACTTACACAGCAGAGCGTAACACCTGTTTTCGAAAGCCGCTACACTTTCATCATCAGTACTCATGTGTGTTTTGTTTGCCACCACTATGAAGGGAAGTTTCATGTTCCTGAAAAATTATTCATTTAAACAGTTTCTATTTCGTTAGCTACACTGCAATCGAATATTTCATTTACATTTCCACAAACGAAAAAATTTAATTTTGCTTTAACTAATTATATTTTTAAATTGATTTTGAATAACTAAAAAGTGGGAGAATATAAAAATAAGTAAGAACGTAAATACACTCGAAATATTTAGTAAATAAATTAAAAATGTTTAATCTACAGGATCAGACTTCTTTTAAGACATTTCCGGGAACAGTTTTAAAACTCTATTTTGACAGGGCCACTCCAGTAAAAATTTTGTTGGGATTAATTATAGAAAAAACAAATTTTTTTTTTAAAAGGTCATTTAGGTGGCAAAGGTGGGTAGAGGGCTAGGGCAGGGGAAGATCAGGGAACATCTTAAAAATTTAATTTTTAATATGGGAATGTGGGCTAATACAATTTATTAAATATTGACACTATTTTTCCATGTGATATGTTACTTCAACGCCCACTAAAAGGGGCGGGGTTCAAAAGTTATTTTTTCTGATTTTCTGCCTGCAAGTTCAATGCTTTAGATTTTCTTTGACATGAAATTGTAATAATAATTGAAAAATTTCGTGGTTTTTTAGAGCGGAACTTTTTTCCCTGTGGCCCTATTCAGCCCATTTACGAACTTGGCCTGCGTTATCCTTTAGCATTTATCTACACCCAATTTCAAGGGTCTGACTTTCTTTTCGTTTGAACTGTATCGTGATTTCCACAGACGAACATACGGACGTGGCTAGATCGTCTTAGATTTCATCATTGATCAAGAATTGATTGATATTGAAGCTACCTAAGTAGGAAAAAAAACAATATATTTTTTTTTTGCAAAAATCAATTATTTCTCAACATTTTCTTCTTTTAGCTCACTACACTTAGTAAGACGATATTCCAACTTTTTTATACCAACTGAATAATACGATTTTAGAAATCCCTCAAAATACGCGTTAGTTTCGGTAATCACTTCTTCGTTTGCAGTGAATTTTTTTTCCTGCTAGCTCTTTTTTCAAGTTTGGAAACAGGAAAAGTCACTAACAACAAATCAACAAATTCGAAGTGTATTTCACGTAATTTTAGCATCGTATCTAACGCTGTGTGAACCGGTGCGTTGTCTGGAAGAAAGCGCACTTTATTCTTCTTTAAATGTGGTCGTTTTTTCTGGATTGCATCAATCAATTGATTCAATAATGCAAGATAATACTTCCCTGTGATTGTGGATCCTTTTTCAAGATAATCGATGAGCAATATTCCGTGTGCATCCCAAAATACAGTGGCCGGCCATAACTTCTTCGGATCACTTCCACCAGCTGGCACCCATTCTTTCGATTGATTTTTGGTTTCAAGTGTGTAGTGGTGGACCCACGTTTCATCAACAGTTATTAATCGACACCAAAAATCAACAGGATTACGCTTTATCATGCCCAAACAGAAGTGTTCTGTCGAACTCGTTTTTGTTAGACACTAAAGCAAACGCGGCACCCATCTTGCCGATAGCTTTTTCATAGCAAATGTTCATGCAAAATGTTGAACACACGTTCATACTCGTATGATATGTTTACCATTTCAACAATCTCACGTAACCTTGACTCGGCGATCATTCATAACGATATGGAGGATTTTCTTCATATTTTCTTCAGTAATCACCTCTTTTGACCTTCCTGTCGATGGTATTGTTGCAGTGCTTGTTCGGCCGCGTTTAAATTCAGCAATCCAATATTTTACCATGCAATCTGACGGAGCGGACTCACCGTAATGTTTATCGAGCTTTTCTTGTGTCTCTTTCGCCGTTTTCCCTTTCAAATAATAGTGTTTAATCACTGCACGAAGTTCACATTTTTCCATTTTTCAAGAAACACAAAAGTTGCTTAATTCAAACGACTACAACAAATAAACTAATCGATGAATTTTGGTGAAAATTTAACAGCTGACGTTTGACAGATCGCAATTTCCAAAAAAAAGTTTTTGTGATTGTGCTGCCATCTAGTGCTAGGTAGCTTCAAAATCAATCCGCCGAAATAGTCAATAAGGTTTTAAACAACTTCAAATTTTAAAGAGAATTTGTGTTTCTTTACATATTTTTAGAGGACGAATCTGTAGCACGGTGTTATATGCCCAGTAAAAAAATATTGTATGTACTATGTTGCAAAAATGAAAACATTTACAAGTGTAATTCGAGATTTAACAAAGAAAAAAACCAAAAAAAAAACTATTAACAAAAGTTGGCAAAATAAAACACTCAAAAGAGCCGGTGTAAAATAGTTTTAATACACAAAAACACTTGTAAAAGGGGTGGTGTTTTGTTGTTGTTGCGCTTAAATTTTTTTTTTATTGCAATTTGGATTGTGTAAAATTTGTTGTTTATATTTTTGCTATAAATTATTACTTTAACTTTTGTTAACAAACACAATATAAGCAGGAATACTATTTAACCGCAACAACCACCAGCCAGAAGATTACTTGTGAACGAAAATTCTGCACAGAAAAACAAGTTAACCATGCCGAAAAACTATTTATTATGTTGATGGTTTTAACCATAACAAACAAGTTGCCTGTAAATGTACAAACAAAAATTGTTTTCTTTTAAATACCAAGAAAAAAGAGAAGAAATTTAATTAAATTAATTAACAGCAACAAATTAAATGTTATTTAAACTAAATGCTGGATTTTTTTTAAACATCTATTATTTAGTGGGGAAATATCGTAATTGTGGGTACATTAGCGGCCGACTCCAATGAATTTTAATGGGCCGCTTAAATCAATTAAAATAATTAATTGTTGCATAATTATTAATGATGAAATATTTTCTTATATGGAAAATCCCGAAAATTTCATAAAATTTTGCAAATATGTAATAGTCAAATTTTCATTTTGAAACTTGGAGGGTGGTGAAGAAAAGTACTTACGAGTACTGATGATGGCAGTGTAGCGACTTTGGAAAATAGCCTTGTTCACCTCTACTATATAGGTTGGAAAATTTAATTGTGGAAGAATTTCTTTTATTTCTTGGAATATATTTTTTGTCACTTGTACCAAAAGCTAAAAACGTTAATAACTCAATAATTTCTTCTAGATTTCTTACCTTTTTTTTCAATTAAATAATTTCTTTATTTTATATTAAATTATTCAAATATTTCTCCATTTCTTTTTTTTTCAAATAAACTAAAAAATATTTTGCTGAAGCAGGCCCAGAATGGTGTGGCGAAATATTTCGACAATATTTTAGAATAAATTAAAGAGAACTTGAAATTGCAAAATCAACATCAATTCAATTATACAATTTACACAGAAGCTGCTACACTTCCATCATCAGTACTCATCTATAGGTTCCTGAATTTTTTTAATAGAATTTATACCAAAATATGCCAAAATACTCATTTTCAGCACAAATTATCAGTACAGTTTAATGTATTGAACGTTACTATTTCTTAGTATTAATCGTTTTAAGGCATTTCTATATATTGAAAATTACTATTTCATAGTATTATTCATTTTAATAAAGTCCATGTATTGAACGTTACTATTGGCTGGTATTAATCTCGTTAATGTACTTCCATTTGTTGAACGTTACCATTTCTTTTATATTAATATTAATCTCTTTAATACAGTTACATGTATTGAACGTTACTATTTCTTATTATTAATCTATTTAAAACAGTTGCATGTATTGAACGTTGCTATTTCGTAGTATTAATCTTTTTAATACAATATTATGTGTTCTTTTTTTTTAATATAGTTCCATGTATTGAACGTTACTTTTTTTGTACTGAAAGTTACTATTTTTTTTTCTAATATAGTTTCATGTATTGTATGTTACTTTTTTTGTACTGAACGTTACTATTTCTTAGTATTAATCTATTTAATACATTTCTATATGATGAACGCTATATTTTTGTAATCATAGATCTTCTAAATGAAGTTTTATATATTGAACGTTACTATTTCTTAATACAGCTGTATGTACTGAACATTGCCATTTCTTAGTGCTAATATTTTTAATACTGTTTTATGTATTGGATGTTACTATTTCTTGTTTTTAAATTTTTAATGTACTTCCATGTATTGAACGTTACTTTTTTGTACTGAACGTTACTAGTTTTTTTTAATGTAGTTTCACGTTTTTTTTTGTAATGAACGTTACTATTTCTTATTATTAATCTATTTAATACATTTCTATGTGTTGAACGTTACATTTTTATAATCGATAATCTTCAAAATGCAGTTCTATATATTGAACGTTACTACGATTATTTATTAATACAGTTTTATGTACTGAGCATTGGTATGTCTTAGTTCTAATATTTTTAATACTGCTTTATGTATTGAACGTTACTATATCTTGGTGTTAATTTTTTAATGTACACACTTCCATGTATTGAACGTTACTTATTTAGTTTTGTATTGATCTCTTTAATACAGTTCTATGTATTGAATGTTAATTTTATTTTTGTATTAAATTTCTTAATACAGTTATATGTAATGAACGTTACTATTTCTTAGTATTGAAATTTTTAATGTAACTTTTTTATTGGAACTGGTGTCATTCAATTTGTATTGTAGGCTTGAATGAAATGAGAACCCATTTCAATATGTATTGAACGTTACTTTGACGAATTTCTTGAATATAATATTGTTTTAACTTTTTAGATTGGTAAATCGATATAAATACAAGCACAAAAACAGAAACTATACAGAGAAATACATGCGACAACTTATTTCTAGTTAAACCCTAAATTTATTTATCTGCCGCCTGTACCACAATGTCACTAGATATCGTTCTATAGTAGAATTTCATTTAAAACAGAAACAAAATTTATGGTCTTTGTTGTTAACATAATGGGTTTGGCTATGCTCACTTTTATAACCCAAAAAGTTCTATAGTTAATAAAACTAATTGTTTGTGAGCAAAGCTTAAACCTGAATAGATGTTTAAAAATTACGATTATTAGATTATATTTTATCCCAACAATTGCAACTAATAAAATCATGTTAACAAAAAAAGTTCAAGAGTTGTTTGCATGAACACTCGTTACAATAAGAAAAAAAGTTTCAATGATCCCCTTTGCCTTCAACAAGTTTTCAATTAAATTTCCTAAGAGTACTTTTGAACTTAAAACTGCTCTTCAGATGTTAAGAGGAAATTTCCAATTGTTTCAATATTTTCTTTTCAAAACAACCAACAGGAAATCATTTGTTTTAACTCTCATACTCGTTACGAACATCCGTTGGTCATTAATTAAAACTTAATTAAAATACATACTAGAATATAAAAACTCCACATGAAAAGGAAGCTGCTCCACTTGCTATAAAATGTTTATGGAGTTTTTCTTTTAATGAGCAAAAAAAAAAGAAGAAGTTTTAATATCAAGTCCCCTTAATATTAAATATAATAAATTATTATTAGAAAATAAATTAGCTTGCGAAGACGCTTATTAAAGTTTAAGAACCGTTAACTAAATGACAAGCGTATAATTAAAACTTTAAGTTGACACTAAACCACCAAACGGCCCTGAACACTTTTATGAAATTTATTCTCTATTCATACTTTTCAATTTCAAAAACTAATGGCTAATAAATTTACACAAAAAGCCGATAGAAATCTTCACAATAGCCAGCAACAATGCACAATTAACAATAGCATTAAGAGGATATGGAAACAAACAATAACAACAATGACAACAACAACAACAGCAATCATATCGAACCTAGAAAACACTTGGTAAAGAGAAAACTGCTCGTATATGAAGAATCTTAAAGCTTTAAATGCAAGTGGGCGAAACTGCAAGTGAATAAGAGTAGAAGTACTTCTTACAATTTGTGGAGGCTTGAAATTTTTATTATTATATTTTTTTTTAAATGTCATTTCAATGCAAAACAGTCGAAAGCAAGAAATTGTGATATTTTCATTTTACATAATCTTAAATCAGATGCAGTGAATAAATAGTTGCTTTGTTTTTCGATGTTGTGCATAAAATGGAAACAATAACACGGGCAAATGTAGGGAGACTTTTTTTCTCTCTCGGCTGTTGGGAATATATGTAATTGAACAAACTGAAAGTTGCATGCAATTAGAGGCATTCGATGTCAGCAAAAGTATTGCAAGTGAATATGCCAAGACCTACAGCCGGGCGATACTTGCAAGCAATGCGTCTATTTCGAAGATGTTTTTGGGCCATATTTTGTAAAACGCAACACCAAGTTTTCGTAATGTTTTTCATTTTTGTAATGTAGAATTTTTTTCATGCAAGCTTTAACAACGCAAAGCGTTGCGTTTTACAAAATATGCCCTTTAAGAAAAAAATGTTTTTTTCAATTCAGAAAGACAAATAAGTACTCCTAGTAATAAGCGAAAATTAATTAATTATCCCATTTACATAGCAGAGCAGAACAGCTGTTTTCGAAAGCCGCTACACTTCTTTCATCAGTATTCATGTTTAGCTGATTCCGAAACCTGGTGTTTTGCGCTGCTGTGTGTGACTTGGAAATTTAATTGATATTGTTAATTTTTCGATTTTTTGCTATATTTTAAAGTCCAATTAAGATTTATGGGCTAAAAGTCGTAATTTTCAATTCATAAAGACAAAATCAATATTCCAAAGAACAAGAGAAAATCAACATAAATTTAATCATCTGTTTTTATAACCTCCAAAAAAGAATTGCAGGGTTTATTCACTTTGCCATTCCGTTTGCAACGCAGCGAAATATCCATCTCAGACCCCATAAAGTATATATATTCTTGATCAGTGATGAAATCTAAGACGATCTCAGCATGTCCGTCCGTCCGTCTGTCTGTGGAGATCACGATTCAGTCCAAACGAAAAGAGCCAGACTCCTGAAATTTGGTATAAATATATCTTGAAGGATAGCACAGGTCAAGTTCGTAAATGGTCTGAATCGGGCCAAAGGGAAAAAAGTTCCCCTAAGAAGAACTAAACCAACCTTTAAAAAACAACATAATTTATAAAGTATTTTTGTAATGATATTTTTTTATGTCAAAGAAGGTCCAACGCGTTAAACTTGGAGTCATAAAATCGAAAAACATTAACTTTTGCACCCCGCCCCCTTTAGTGGGCGTTATTATATGCAAAAATAGTTTAAAAATTTAACAAATTGGTTTACTTAAGCCTACATTCCTTAAAAATAAAATTTTGAAGCCTTAATGACGAAGCTGAGATGTAACCTGGTACTACTATACCCTACCCCGTCTTCCCCCTTTACCCCCTAAATGACCCTACAAAAAAAATAAAATGAAAATTACATTACATTTAATTATCACAAACATTTATTTTTAGAGTTTTATGCCAAAGGTGAAATGTCTCCCCCACGGCATTTGCCAGAGAGACCCCGACAAAATACAGTTTCAATACCCTCCAAAAAGAATTGGACATCATAAAGTATAATATATTCTTGATCAGTGATGAAGTCTAAGACGATCTAGCAATGCCCATACGTTCGTCTGTGGAAAACATGATATAGTCTATTTTTGGACCCCGCCCCCATTAATGGGCGTTGACGTACGATATTATATGCAAAAATAATGTAAATATTGCACAATTTGTATTCCTTAAGTTTATAAGAAGCTGAGATGTTCTCTGATCATGCAGAGGTGAAACTGGAATGACTGTCAAAATAGAGATTTTAAATTGGTTACAGAAATGTTTTAAAGGAACTCTGTCCCACCAAGTTAAACATTTTCAATTTACTTGCTAAATATTTGGAGGGTATTTAAAATTCGCCACGGTCGTATATAACGTTTTTACTTTTTTATAAAAGAAATTGAAATTTTTTTATTATCCAATATTTCGATAGCCTCTGGCAATAATTATAATAAAAATTAATATAACATTATTTTAAAAATTTTTTTTAAATTTTAAACAATTTTTTTTATATTTTTATATACTGATGATTTGGTGTAAGAACCAATGATATGCAGGCATATAGACATACTTGACCACATAACAAACAAAAAGCACTAATTTTTATATTAATTTTATTGTATTTATAATTATTAACCTGAAGAAGATATCCAGAGGATGTCGAAATTGGATAATAAAAAAATTTTAATTTCTATATATAAATGAAATTTATTTGTTGGTGGTTAAGCAATGTCTATATGCATTTCATTGGTGCTTTACCAAATCGTCAGTAGACTTCAACCACAGTTTTGAAAAGTTAAAAACCTCTTATCTTATGCATATACTTCCGAAAACCATCTGAGAATTCACAACTTGTAAATTACAAACTATTTTCAAAAATAACAACAGAACAAGAACATAGGCTTGCAACTCATACAAAACTAAACCAACAAATAAAGTATGTTCGATATGAATTCTCAGATGGTTTTCGGAAGTATATGCATAAGATAAGAGGTTTTTAACTTTTCAAAACTGTGGTTGAAGTCTACTGACGATTTGGTAAAGCACCAATGAAATGCATATAGACATTGCTTAACCACCAACAAATAAATTTCATTTATATATAGTAGTATTGTGACAACAATGTGTCAAATAAAAAGATTTCATAACAATTTTAATTTCTTTTATAAAAAGAGTGACTTAAATCTTGTTAAAAAAACAGATAATTAAAAATCTAAAGATCGAAGAATCAGCCGTCAAATAATAATAATAATATCAATTAAATATCAATTTAATTATCCAAATCACACAGCAGAGCAGAACAGCTGTTTTCGAAAACCGCTACACATGAGTGCTGATGAAGCAAATGTAGGTCTGCTTGTGAGTCGAATAATTAAATCAATGTTGATTGTCCCTAGTGTCTTGGATTATATATCTTGTCTTTCTTAGTCCATATATCTTAATTGAATTTAATAAATTACTTAAGCTTTGGTACAGCTAATACAGCGATCACTATGATCTGTAGTGTTTGAAAAACCACTCCAAAATATCACCCTGTCTAATAAAATTTTGTAATACAAAATATTAGTAAAGTTATGCCGCTTCTAAGCACAATGCGAGTATATGCTCGTATGATAGAAAAATCATCTGTTTAAGTGTATTTTTTATTACTTTCTCTGTTACTATTTCACGCTCAATGAAATCTTTTGATGATGTTCCAACGATTACGCTGTTTCTTTTCATGAATTTCTATACAATATTTGAAGAAGAAGAAGAAAAGTTTATTTATATTATTTATTACCATAAGAGGATTTTTTTTTTTTGTTTTTCAAATTTTTCTTTGCTTATTTGGTGGCCGAAGATCTTACTGCCGCTTTTCAATTTATTTTACAATAACTTTTATTATTATTATTTTCAACTTGGCGATGATTTGAAGCGCAACACAGGAAGTTGCGAACACCTCAAAACATGTGTTGTGTTTGTGTGTACGGCAAAATGTTAGCAAACATTAATTGAATTTTAAAGGAACGTATTAACGGCTAGTTCCAAAATACACTTAACTTATTTAATTGAACTCGTGAGGGTAAATAAAAATGTCACAACACAAGAATTTTTTATACATTTTTATACGCCACACTTTTGTGGTACACTTTTGAGTATTTTATTTTCCAGCCATGTTGATGAAACATATATGTCGTGAAAGATATTTTTATGAAGATTTGCACTATATAAATATTTTTATAAGTTCTTGGCATCAAAAAAAAATTATTTTAAATTAGAAAAGTGGTATGAAAATCTTCCTATTTCGTTTCCTGTTACAAATACACACAGACACGAATTTAAACGTTCATAATTCGTGGAATAATTTTTGCTGGCAGAAAGAGAACAAAAATAAGTTACAGAATCGGATATATCTTTTTAAGGGTTTATCTCCGATATTTTATTTATTTTTTTATGAAGAAAAAATATTATACCAGTTTTCACATATATTAAAGTCAAATGATATTATCAGCAAGATTATACATATAAGAAGCACATAAATTTTTTTTATAATAAAATTTACAAAATTTTTCAAATTGAGTGGTCGAAAAATAAGGGGTTTGACACCAGAGTCCTTCGATACTCGAAAAGCTGGCGATACATATATGAATTCTACGAGTAATTGAAGTTAAAATTAATCAAATTTAAGTACAATAATTTGTTTATAACACAATACTATCAGGCAATTTTTCAGAATTAGCTAAATTCCGTTTTTAATATTAAAAATGATTTCATGCCGAATAATTGTTCCGTTTATCGTTCGGAAACAATTTCGCTAAATTAAAAAGATACCGATTTTCGCAAAAAAATAATATGGCAACACTTTGGTTGAAAGAAACATCAGTTTGTTTTGGTTCTCTGAACAGGACTTCTTTTGTTGTAATTTTGTGTTGTCGTTTTAAAATGTGACAAACTTTTGGTTTGACAGCCGTCTAGTTAGGCAGGTAAACAGTTTGAAAGCCATTGCCACACAAAGAAAAAATGGCAAACGTTGCCACCAGTATATACTAACGCATTTGTGTGGGAAGTTTTGGAAATTAAAATGTTTATGCGTAATTGTTTACTAAATGGTTAACAAATCCATGTAATAAACAAAAATACGATTTTATCTTCCATTTTAACATACAACCCTATCATGAATAATCTTTTTCTCGAATTTTTTCCCTTTTCCCTAAAATTGCAATCATGATGAAATTCCCGGTGAATGATTTCATGCTGAAATTAAATACCCCTTATCGCGAATGATTTTTTTCCGCGAGTTTTTTCACTTTTCCCTTTAATTTATTCACTTATGGTGATGTCTTTTCTGAAAAAAAAAAAATTTACATATTATCACTGTTTTCCTAAAAAACTACAATTGGGCGCATTTTTAAAATAAAAATAATTTTTTGCAAGAGATGGTACATTCATTTGTAACAAATTCACTACTTCCAAATGCCATAATATTGCCATTTTTTTATTAAAAAGTTTTTGCTGGGGAATAGAGTAGAAAATTTAAGTATTTTCTATTACAATTCGAATAATAGAGTTTACAAATTTTATTTTAAGGGCAGAATCCGCTAATAAGACACAAACTAATATTTTTGCAACAAATCAATTGCCTGCGTCTTTGTAAAACTTGTTGCTCCAATTTTAAACATTAAGAATATTTTTAATTTGTTTTTTTTCGGTTTCAAAAATATGTATATCCAAATTTTTTTTTATTACCAAATATTTAGCCATACTTACTTTTTTTTAAATTATTGCATACTTAAATTTTTCAACAAAAATTCTTTGATTTTTCATGTTGTTCTCGGCTTCTTTTCTTTTTTTTTTTGCATTCACTGAGAACTGATAGCGGGAATAATTTCTCACGGGAGATTCAAGATACCATTTTTCCCTTCGAGTGGAATAAAAATTGAACAAATATGTTATTTACGAGAGGGGTGAATAAATAATAAAAATATTAATAAAGAAAGAATGAATGAATGAGTCGCTCACTAGTGATCTCGTGTCAATTTCCGAATGGGGCATCGCGAATAGGGTTAACTTTAATTCTCATAAGACGCAGTGCTGCGTGCTTGCGCCATAGGCGGCTGGTAGAAGGTTCTGTGCCATCCGTGTCTATGGATGGTATAGGTATTGGGGAATTAGAAGCTCGTGATGTTCTTGGTATGAAAATACTGTGCGACGTCCGATGGACTGATCACATCTTTCATATTTCGAAAGAAGCATTCAAGACGGTGTAAGACACACTTCACCCCAACTGATCTCCTCTCTCTATATATACCACCTACATACGACAAAAAATGGAATACAACTCTCATGTATGGGCCGGTGCTTCAAAGTCTATTTTAATATTGCTCGACCACGTACAAGAGAGAGAGAGAGAGAGAGAGAGAGAGAGAGCGAAGAAGCTCATCGGTGACAGTAGGGCAGCCAACTCTATTGACTCACTGGAGCATCGACGCAACATGGGGTGTGTTTCACTGTTCTACCGATACTACAACAGAATGTGTTCTGGTGAAATAAGAGAGCTTGTGCCCGAAAACCGTTTATTTTTGCGAGCTACCCGCTCTTCGCATAGGGCGCATCCTTTTGTGGTTGAGTTGTCAGTGAACCGCACCACGCATTACAGAGAGAATTCGTTCTTTGGCTGAACGGTTCGTATGTAAAACAAACTTATAGCAGAGGTCTTTCCTGCCAATTTTAACTTGGGGAGGTTCAAATCGAACGTCCACAAACACCTAGTTTTGGCACAATGCATAGCATATGTAGGGGTCATCCCCTGAATGCTGGTTACAAAATAAAAGAGTTTAAAATAAAATTGTTAGCAAAAATAAATAATAATAAATAAAATAAATAAATTTAAGTAAAAATCAATGAGTTTTCGAACTCACGGGCGATGTGTTAACACCTTTTTGTTTATTTATTTTATATTAAACCCACAAAAAACAAAGATAAAGCAAAGCAACAGACAAATGTACATATGTACATACATTGTTATGTTTGTACATAAGCTACATACGTTGCTGTCTTGCTATCTCATTTTTATATATGTACGTATAACCACGTCACTATTCTCTTTGCTATGCATAAGACAAAACCGAAGATCAACATAAAACACTTTTTTAATATTACTCCAAATTAATACTCCGAATTAAAACACTTAAATCTCCGCTCGCCGATATCGGATCGCCTTAATTTTTGGCCTAAACTCTTCGTCGAAACCCGCACTAGCGTTTTAATTCAAAAATTAATAAAATCGGCTATGAATTTCCGGAGAAAATCGCGTGGGAAAATTATATGAAAATCGCCCAATAATCACTTTCAATACCGACTGCCAAGCAACAACAACAAACTCTTACACTTACACTTGCGTATGTATTGAAAGTGATAGTTTACTGCCCTAGAGGCGCGCGTATAGATGTTAACACATCAAAGACAGTATCGCTAGCATTCCACTCTAAGAAAAAATTTTAATTTATCTAAAATAAATCTTAATTGGAAAGGAATGTCAAATCAAATTAATGTAACATTTTAACTTCTCCTTTAGAGCTAAATTATTAAAAAAGATAATTTCTTTTATAAAAAATTACCTTAAGCTTTCTAATAAAATAGATAATTATCTTAACTGACATTTATTTGAAAAAATATATTTGTATAATTTCTGTCGCTTGCGATAACTTTAATTGTCTGTTTTTGTCAATAAAATAAAAATATTCGTCTGGGAATTTATATTGAAACAACAATAAAAATAAAAACTAAAATTTGTTTTTGTTTTCAGTATAAAGTCACAAACGAAAATTTTTAGTTTATTTATAAAAACTGGCAATAAATTGTTTTGTATTAAGCCTAGTACTCTGTTTGAATTTGTGAAATATGTTGCCCAACATCAGTTATTTCAGTTTCAGTTTTTTCCTTTTTAATTGAAATTATGTTTTCCATTTTCAATGAGAAAATTTTAGTGTCAAAAAATTATCGTACGAAATAAATAACATTCATATTATTTCACATGTTTATCATAATTAAAACAGAGTACTAGTTTAGCAACATTTTTCCATAAATATTTCGATTGAATATTTTTTGTATGGGTTCTGTCAGAATTTCACATGAAATTTTAAACAGAGTACTAGGCTTTAGAAAAGATTAAATTCAATCTTCATTGACGCAATTTTAAAATATTCTCCCTTATTCTGTAAGAATTTACCAACGTCACGTCAAGACAATATCAAAACTAGGACATCTGTATACCCTCATTCCTCTGCTTTTAACTTCTTTTAACAGCCTCTTGTTATTTTATAGGCCTTAGAAAATAGTCAGACTCTGCCAGCAGTAATCAATTTGGGCCCACAACCAGAATGCAGCAGCCCTATTTTTGACATTGTCTTGACCTGACGTTGACAAATAGTTACAGAATAAGTGGGAATAAAAAAATTATAAAGAAATTGTGCACGAGCAATATTTATATATATCTCAAAAAACTTTCTCGCCTGATCATTTTTATACTAAAAAATTTTTGTAGCATAAAAAAGAATCACAATTTTTTCTTTATAGTGAGATATATGAGATAATTATTATTATTAGGTCTGTCTGCGTACTTTTCCAGTAGCAAATACTCAGTAACTTTTTTTGGGAGAGTAAGACCAATTTTACTCTGTCGGTTGAAAATATCTCAAAAAGTACGCAGACAGCATCCAGTGAAATCTTGCAAGAAATCAGCTGATCGGTTAGTAAACAATTGAAATATCAAAGCAAAAGAATTTTAGCATATGTGTACGCAAAGTTTGTCTCACAAAGTTCTGCTGCTTCTATCGGTTCTGCCATCTCCAATCCACTTACATCACGGTCGCACTGTATATTTGTCAAAAAATTCTCTTTTTGGCTCTCTCGCTGCAAGAGATTTGGAGTACGCAGACAACATTTTGCAAGATTTTGCAACATTTTGCACAAAATAATGCAAAATATGTGTACCAGCGTTGCCATAACTTTTTCAAAAAAAACTGCAACTTTAGAAAAAAAAACTGATTTTCACGTAAAAAAACTGCACATAAAAAATTCATAAAAATATATAGTTTTTTTTTCATATTTTTTTATTAAAACAAAAACATAACACAACAAATTAAATATGATATACATCTACATATAACAAAGCTATTCATTTTAATAAAAAATATATAGGTACATAGGGTTTAAATAAACAAAAAGAGTTCATTATTATTCAGATATAATACTGCCTGTTCCAGAATCTCGACAAGTCGATGTCGTTCTCATATTTATATTGAAACCAATAATTAAAAATTTAAATTTGTTTGTATGTACATAGAAAAACACAAGGCATATCTATCTAACAGGTACAACCATTTCTACAAAAATAGAACACTTATTGTAGAAACTACCTTAACAGTTGCAAAAATCGTTAAACGACACTACTAAGTTTGACGTTTTATCAGGTTAGGCTAGTGAGCTCGTGCTCCCACCTGCAATATACACCTTGGTAAAATTCAACTTGCTTTGTGGTCAGGGGTGCAAAAAGATGTATGTGATAATTACATACTCGTATAAAAAAGTATAGTTAAACCTTGCCACTGTTATATTAAGCAAATGGGGTAAAATTATGGTTTCAGAAATTTGAATTAAAATAACAAAATTAAGAGTAAAAATTAAAATGTAAAAACTGCAAAATCTGCACAATTTACAGAAAAACTGGTTTTTAAAGAAAAAAACTGCAAAACTGCTCAATGCTTAGAAAAACTGTCAAATGCAGATAAATCTGCACATTTGGCAACGCTGATGTGTACGCAGACAGACCTATTATTTTATCTATTTTATTTTTTTTTGTTTTATTTTTATTATATATATATATTTTTTTTTAATTTTTATATATCTTTTATTTAATTTTTTTTTTATCATCAGACAAATATTTTATTCTTCTTCTTAAGCAGCTTTCTCAATTATTTGAATATTTCAAAACACTCTTAAGAGTTAATTTTTTTACACCTCGAGTAGGGTATTCAATACAATAACCGAATGCAAAATAATAACCGGCGAAATTTCAATTTCCATAAACACATTTACGTACGAGTACGTTACACATATTTACGAGACGTTTTGTCTTGCAATGCGTATCTTCTGCAATCGGTTGATCCATTGTACTCACCAAAAGCGTTATTAGCAAACCAAATAAATGAGTACAAATGGCCACAAGATGGAAATGTTTACATGAACACGTTTGTGCGAGTTCGTGTGGATGTCTTTTTATAAAATTTATAATAAAACTATAAGAAAATAAAACAGCTGCGGCTACACTTTGCGCTTATTAAAAATTAAATTAAAAAACATATTATACACAATTATTAATCTATCTATGATTATGCTTTTAGCACAAAGAAAAGGTTAAGGAAATAGAGGAAATTTGTAGAGTCGTTTTTTTACATATATTTTTTTTATTATTTTTCAAAGTTTTGTTTCAAAGAATTTTTATTTTAGGCTAAAAAAAAAAAAGAATTGGAGGGTATATTCACTTTGTCATTCCGTCATTCCCCATAAAGTATATATATTCTTGATCAGTGATGAAATCTAAGACGATCTGAGCATGTCCGTCCGTCGGTCCGTCCGTCCGTCTGTGGAAATCACGATTCCGTCCAAATAAAAAGAGCCAGACTCTTGAAATTTGGTATAAATATATCTTGAAGGATAGCACAGTCAAGTTTGGAAATGGGCTAAATTAGGCAAGAGGGAAAAAAGTTCCCCTAAGAAGAACTAAACCAACCTCTAAAAAACAATATAATTTTCAGAGTTTTTTTTGTAATTTTGTTAAGCTAATGATATTTTTTTATGTCGAAGAAGGTCTACTGCGTTAAATTTGAAACCATAAAATTAAAAAAAATCAATTTTTGGGCCCCGCCCCCTTTAGTGGGCGTTATTATATGCAAAAATAATAAATTTTTTTACTTAAGCCTACATTCCTTAAAAATAACATGTTTAAGCTTTAATGACGAAGCTGAGACGAAACCTGGTACTCCTCTGCCCTACCCCTCCTTCCCTTTGCCACCTAAATGACCATATCAAAAAAATAAATAAAATATAAAAACAAATGTTACACTTAATTATTCCAAACATTCATTTTTAGAGTTTTACGGCAAAAGTGAAATGGCTCCCTCACGTCCCTTGCCAGAGTGACCCGACAAATTACAGTTTTAATACCCTCCAAAAAGAATTGGACCCCATAAAGTGTAATATATTCTTGATCGGTGATGAAGTCTAAGACGATCCAGCAATGCCCATACCTTCACCTGTGGAACACATGATACAGTCTATTTCTGTACCCTTTAGTGGGCGTTGATGTACTAAGATGTTCTTTGATCTTGTCCCACGGCCCTTCCCGGAATGACTCTGTCAAAATGGAGATTTAAAATTGGGTACAGAGATGTCTTAAAGGAACTGTGTCATACAAAACATTTTAAATTTACTTACTAAATATTTGGAGGGTATTTAAGATTCGACGCGGTCGAATATAATGTTCTTACTTGTTATTATTAAAATTATTATTTTATGAGGAAATAAATTTTTGAGAAACTACATCGTTTCCAGTCGTATTTCCAAAAGCACTAACTTCAGTTTAGAAGGAAAAAAATCTTCTTATATATGTATATATATATATATATATATATATATATATATATATATATATATATATATATATATATTTATAAAAAAAAAGTTGTCCTATGTTCGTGATTTTATATCTCGAGAACCACTCAACCGATTTTCAAACGAGTACATGCGTTGGAAAGTTCTACTTTCACTGATGGTTTATAAAAAAAAAAAAAAAAAAAAAAAAAAAATTTCTACGAATATGCGTTATACGCGCACTTTTATGATGGTGTGTTTTCCCTATATAAAATGCATTTTTTTATGAGAATTACATTTTGTCGGTATAAGGCTCTGCTTATTTAATTTCTGTGTGTTCATTGATTGTCATTTAAGTTTACAGTGCGAGCATTGACATTTTGTAATTATTGATTTGTAATCTTTCAGTTAAAATTAAAATCTTTTGCATCAAAAAAAAAAAAATTAAAAAAATTATTCAACAATCAGGAAAATGTCTATTCTTTCTAGAACACTGAATTTTTAATACAAAGACGTAAACGTATGTTATTGTATTGTCCAGCAACGCGGGCAGGGTTACTCTAGTTTATTATATATAAAATAAAATGGAAAATTATTTTATGAAAATTCAAAAACAGATTTTTATTACACCGCACAATAACCTAATTTAATTTGGTTAGTAAATCGTATAAATTTCAAAAGATAAAATTTTGTCAATAACTTGAACCGATTATTTGATTAATCGGGCAATTGCGAATTCTACTAGAGCTAAAACCAGAACCTGACGAGCTACTTTTTTCTCAGTGGCACGTATCAAGAATAACTAATTAGTGGCTTGTTTCTAAGGTAGTTGTTTATGATAAATATATGTAACATAAAAAAAACAGATTTACATGTGTAGTCGTATGCGCTGTGTGTTTTTATGACAGCTTCATAACGCTGTTCATTTGAATTTTTAAATATATATTGCAAATCCTATATTTTTGCATAAACTATCGGGTGAATCAGCAACAACCCAATCATTATGATCTCATGCTTAGTATCATACTCTATGATAATGATGATGAGTTGATTTATCATCAATGAACGAAGAAAAGTGATTGAAGTGATTCAATGACAGTCATTACAATGCACTATGGCTCGAACGACCGATTTCTTTGGTCAAAATTATTTTTAATTATGACTCTTTAACGCTTCTTATGACATTTTGAAGAAAAATTTTTTTACCTGTGGCAATTCAATATAGTAACTAGAAAAGTGGGCAGTACCACGCCCATTCAAAGAGTTAATATTATATTTAAACTGCTTCTATCTCACTCAATCTTATGAAACTTGACACACACACACATTAATTTTCACTATAAATTCAATATTGTAATAAAAATATGGGCAGTGCCACGCCCATTTCGAATAAATCTTAATTTAAAACCACTTATTATTAACCTAATCTTATGGAACTTAGCGCACACATTAAGCGCCAGTGCTAATGTAATATTATGATAAAAAATGGGCAGTGCCACGCCCTTTAAAATTAAGTATTAGCTTAAAATTATTTATTCTTAACCAAATCTCATGAAACTTAGCACACAAATCAAGCGCCATTATCAAAGCAATATTATGATTAAAAAAGTGGGTAGTGCCACGCCCATACAAAATTAATATTAATTTTAATCTACTTATATTTGATCGAATCTTATGAAACATAGCACACAAATCAAGCGCCATTATGAAAGCAATATTATGATTAGAAAAGTGGGCAGTGCCACACCCATACAAAGTTAATAGTCTTTTTAAACTACTTCTATTAGATCCAATCTTATAAAAATCGGCACATACATTAAGCTCCCCTGTTAAAACAATATTATCATTTTGAAAATGGGCAGTGCCACGCCTATGCAAAAAAATATTGCCTTAAAACTTATTATTTTTAAACAAATCTTATGAAACTTGGCACACACTTTGAGCCGCGCTTTAAATACAATATTATGATAAAAAATGGGCAGTGCCACGCCCATTCAATCTAAATACTCTTCTTAAACTGCTTCTGCCTAATCGCATCTTTTGAAACTTAGCACACAAAGCAAGCGTCATTATGAATGCAATATTATCATTATAAAAATGGGCAGTGCCACACCTATGCAAAAAAAATATTATCTTAAAACTTCTTATTTTGACACTACTTCTACTCAATTAGATCTTATAAAACTTGGCATACATCTTAAGATCCGCTATAAAAGCAATATTATGATAAAAAAATTAGTAGTGCCACGCCCATTCAAAAGAATCTATTTTTAATACACTTCCACTTAAGCGAATTTTATTAAATTTTATACAAACAACGAAAATTCACTATTTTGGCTTGAAAAGTAGGCCACGCCCCTCCTGATGGCCTATAGTTAAACATTTAATTAGTTTAGCAAACTTTAGTTGGTTTGAAGTATGGCCTACTAGATTGCAATAATAAATGCATTGAGAAAGATTATAAAAAAATTATTATTTTGGTCAAAGAAAGTCTGGGCCATAGTGCAATGACTAAAACTAATAAAGAGTTGTTAAACATCTTTCATATAGATATTTACTCATATATAGTTTTTCTTTTATTTTATTGGATATTTTTTCTGCTATTCTGACTTCATATTTTTATATTATCGTGTTCAAAACTTGTTCAATTTGTTTTATAGATTTACAAAAAAGATAACATTTTAGATTACGTTGTACATTTGTTTTTTTTTTTTAGTTTTTTATTCAAATTATGCAATATTTTTATAGTTTTCTGTGTTAATTAAATATTTTCTTAAAATGCCTTTTATTTGAATTTGTTAGTTGTTTTTTTTCCCTCTTGCTATTTTACTATTTTGGCTTAAAATGTAATTTGTTTTTTGGCTAGTTAATTGTGCAGACTTTTAAGTGAATTTTTCTAAGGCAAATAGATACAAGTTAGCTAATTTGGTTTATATATTACGCTTTTGTTGCAATAAAAAGCACCTTTAAAATAAAACTTTAAATATATTTCTTCTGTTTATTGTCTTTTAAGTACAGTGGGAGAGAAAATTAAAAAAAATAAAGTTTTTGTTAACACAAGTAAATCTTTTTTCAGCATAAACATAAAAAATATGCCACTGGAAATCGATGCTATATATTTTGAAATTTATTAAAAATTTATTTGCCATAAAAAGCCATGCAAATTTCCTAAAACTTTTTTAATAAACTATATATCATTCGAAAGGTCTCAGTTTATCCTTTTGAAATCTGTGAAGCAACCGCAATTCGGTTTATATTCACCAAAGTTATTGGGCTTTTAGTGCCAAAAGATATGAATATGCGTTGTTTTCCCTTTAATCAGATATTCTGGAAAAATAGTATTACTTTCCAGGTATTTTTTTGTATCAGAGTGTTATTTTATTATAATCAGAAAATCTATTAAATGAAACTTTGAAATTTGATTAAAATAATGTGTCCACACAAGGCCCAAGAGAAAATCTCAAAAAATATAAAATGGAGCCGTGTTTGATGTAATTATAATAAAATGGTTATTAATAGAAACTATTTAAAAAGATCAAGCTCATTCTTTGGGGAACATAACAATTGCTTTTGATATTTTTAAAATATGTAAACTATTTTTGAATAGCAGTCACGTTGAAATAATCTCTGACTATAAAACCTATAATGCTTCTTTAAAGACCATAAAAGATTCCGGTTCTATTTTCAAATAAAATCAAATCAAATTAAAACCCTAAAACGTGACACACACACACACACACTGAAATGAAATCGTTGATAATTGTTTAACGGTATAATAAAACGTTACATTTTCAAATGCATAACAAAAGGAATTTTCTGTTTGTCAGAAGATTTCCTTTTTTAATGGATAAATTTCTAAATTGAAATCTAAAAAAAAAAACACAAACGCTTAATTGGTTTAAATTTGAATAATTTGTTAAGCCGTACAATCGGTGCCCCTAAATTCATATCATGAACACCTGAGTCATTATTTATTTGTTAATTAAAAAAAATTGATCATATATACTCATACATACATATGTACTGTTATATATATAAAAATTTTAAATAAATCAAGTGTTGTATATAACAATTGTTGGCTTTAATATTTTGTTTTTAACAAAATCTTTTCTTCTTTCTCTGTTTTCGTTCTGACAGAAATTGGAACAAGAAAAACATGTTTTACGACAAAAACTGGCGATCGCTGAGGAGGAAAGCGAACAGAGGGTGCTTGAAATACAAACAGATCTCAATGAACTTAAAGACAAATTGCTGGCTCAGGTAAGAAATTAAATATTCTTTTCTTAACGTAATTATAAAATATTATAAGATGTTATAAAGAATTTTTACACAAGAAATTTCTTATTTATTTCTTAAAACAACTTTTTCTTTAATAATTTGTATAATAAAAATTTTTTAATTATAATTTTTTTTTGTAGCATGAGAAAATTATTTGAAAGCAAGACTCAAAATTATTCTTGTTTTTTTAACGTTCTCAATCATTTGAAAAGTTTTATACATATACATAGTTATACATAATGTATTCGCAGAAAAATATCTATCATGAGATAAATTTTTTATAATATTTTTCTATTTTGAAAAAAAAAAATTTTGAGATAATTATTATTATTTTATTTTATTATATTTAATTTTTATGTAACATGAAAAAATTATTTTAGAGCTAGACTCAAATTTGTTCTTTTCCAAAGAGACGGTCTTAATCATTTGAAAAATATTATAAATACTCCACTTTTAAATAATTTGAATGTAATAAAAATTAATACAGAAAAAAATCTATCATGAGGTAAATGTTTTGCATTATTTTCTATCTTCAAAAAAATATTTAAAATTAGCAGCGATGTTCTCTGTCATTCAATGGTAAAAAGGATTATACATTTTTTTCTGTACTGAGACGCATGGGATAATTTTTATTATTACATATGATTATTATTATTTTTTTTTTTTTAATTATTTTTATTTCTGTAAAATGAAAAAATTAATTTAAAGCTAGACTAAAATGTATTCGTTTTTCCAAAGAGGCGGTCTCAATCATTTGAAAAATATTCTAAATAACTTGAATTTAATAAAAATTAATACAGGAAAAAAAATCTATCATGAGGTAAATGTTTTGCATTATTTTCTATCTTCAAAAAACATATTTACAATAATTGGCTTGAGAAAATAAGAAAAGCGTTTCTTGTCTTTAAAAATTTCTCTATAATGTAAAAATTCTTTTCAAAAATCTTTATTGCTTGCGACAAATTTGTATTATTAAATAAATTGATTAACTAAATAATATATTACATTCCACACAGGAAAATGCAATACGTCAAGCTGAAAAGGAGAAAACCATGTTAATAGACGAATTATCCAGTCAAAACTCCCGTCTAACTGAGCAAATTCAGGAAGCTCACAATACGGAAATGAAATTAATGTCACAAATTCAGGAACTTAAAGATCAATACACCTACAGAAATACCAGTTTACAGGTAAAATATAATATAAAAATTTTATCGCATGCCGCGAATGTTGTTCATTAAAACTATTTTATTTAAAAATCATTAGGAACATGTCAACAGCCTGGAGTCCATAAAAACGGAATTGAATTTGACTACAGAAAAACGTCATGAGCTGGAGAAGCGGCTCCAAATGGCCCAAGAAGAAAAAGAAAATATAAGTTCGGCCTTAGAAGAGGCTTCAGATCGTATACACATGCTGGAGAGGCATGCCCGGGAACAAGAAACAAAACTAGAGGTTTGTTTTAAGTGTACAAATTTTGTGTTTTACGAGTACTACAAACATGTAGAACTGAAAAAGAATCAAAATATACTTCTTGATTGATTATCTTGTATTTTTTTAATTTTTATCATTAGCAATCAAAAAGTCTATTTTGAATATTTTGTCAGTTAAGGCCTTTTGGACTTTAGGTGGCGATATATTCCTACGTACATGACGATATATTCGTGTACATACATGTGTCTTTAGTAGTAGGTTTTTTATTTATCAGGAGAAAACATTAAAATATATTTATGGATGTTTTCATACACACATTGAAAATTAGAATATTATTGCTAAACGTTAACCCATTCAGAGGCTAATATGACAAGATTTTATAATTATGACGAACTAAAAAAATAAAAACTATTTTTATAGAATTTTTACTTTTTGGTATGCGAAAATTACTTTCGAAATAAAATATTTGTATCAAAAAAATGTTATGACATTCTGCTCTTCAATTTTTATATCACCATTTCCATCACCTGCCGATAGATATTTCTATAAAAAAATTTCGTAACATGTGGGTAAATAAATTTTAAGGAATCTTTTCTATCTTTGTCTATCCCTATATACAAATATTCATAACATGCGATAAAATTTTTAAATAAAAATGTATTGAAAAAATTTATAGCACGAAGATTGTTACAGCATGCGAAAAAATCCTTTTGTAAACCATTTTACAAAAAAATTATGTGAAAAACTTAATCGCATTTGGGGAAATATTTTTAGAAAATAATTTATCACATGTTAAAGAAATTTTTCTAATGAAGAAAAATATTTTTTGAAAATAAATTTAATCGCACGTTGAAAATTAAATTATTGTTACCATTTTTTTTTTGGGACATAAGAGCAAATAAATAATTTTATGTAAGAAATAAAATTTCAAAAATAATTTTTACCGCGCTAGTAACTTTTTCTAACAAGTTTTTTCAAATCATGTATCCGTATTACAATTTACAGACCACTTTGCAGGCCCTTGAAAGATCGACCAGGGAAAACAATGTGCTTAGTGAACGTTTGGGAGCGGTAAGTCACTTTAATAAATAATTTACAAACAACTCGAAATATTATTCATTATATATTTTTTCCAAATTACAAAATAATTAAAACAAAAACTAATGATAAACAAATTGATAATAAACTTAAACTTTCATAAATACCATTAACTTCAAATACAACTAAACAACATCAAAAACAAAAACAAACAAACAACAAACGTTTTTACTAAAGGATAATTATTCTGGTTCCACCGGTAAAAAGTCCCTTCAGTTCGAAATGGAATGCGACGAAGACGAGGCCAGCTTCTCCGAAGATGGCAAACCCTCACAAATTTGGATAGAGGCTCGCTCCGTGTACATACAACTAAAATCTCTAGTGGATTCTTTGAAAATCGGTCACGATGATGATTCAGGTATGTGAGAAGTCGTATTAGCACATACAGATTGTATGTTGTATGTTGTGTGTTTGTAGTTAGTATTTATTTATGTATTATCCTGTTTATTGCAATATTTGAAACCAACAAGGCTTTACAGGTTTAAATTCAGACATATCTTTGGATTTGGAATCAATGGATAATACAATATCCAGCAATGGCAATAGCGAGAGTGGCAGCAATGCCATTAATTTCCGCCAGGGCATGTTGTCGGCCATGTCTGATGAGTTGACGCGTTTGTTGTTGAACTTGGATGCCGGCAATTTCAAAAAGATGTTGGATCAAACAAGAAACTTGGTTTTGGAACAGGAGGATGAAATAAAGAGATCTCACCAGTTGATACAACAGCTGGAAGCAAAGGTAAGTGTAGCCATAGACTATAAATGAATTTAGTTTTTAATTAATTTTTATATTCAGTTGGCTGTAACTGACGTTGAACTGGTCAATGTTAAGGAAGAAAGAGATCAAGCCAGAGGAGATCTAGTAGACACTACTGACCGCGACGAATTGCTGGCTAAAGCCCAAAAAGAACGAGATAATGCTAATGAAAGACGCACCAAAGCCGAAGTTGAATTAGCTAAGACCCGTATAGAACTCATGCAGGCCGATTCTCAGTTATTAGAATCCATACAGCAAAAGGTGGAATTAGCACAACAACTAGAACAATGGCAGGTGAGTGGTTAAGTTTTAATGAAATTTTAAGGTTATGTGTCAATCTTTCAAACTGATTATTATTATTTATTGCTTATTAGATGGACATGCAGGAACTTATTGAAGAACAAATGCGTTCGAAAATGATTAACAATCGCAAAGTTCAAAGTGCCGAACCTCAACAAACAAGTGCTGCTTCTAATTTAGCCAAACGTTGGTCCAACTACAAACTCTGGAGCCTCTTTCAACGGTAATCTAATGTCACTGAAATGGTGGCGCTACGCGTCTTTAATTTTAATCATGTAAAAGCTTTTAATTAATTATATATTATTTTTGTATAAACCAACTAATAACCTACTTTATTTTATAATTCTAATTTTAACTGAATTAAGAAGAAAAATAATAATTACAGAGAAAAACATATTTATCTAGTAATAGGAATTAATATTTTGTATATTTTATTAAGTGAGAAAAATAATAGAAACGATTTTAAATTAAGCAACTTTATAGGTCAAAATTAAATGATTTGGCTGAAAAGACCAGTTCAAAAAAGCATCTATGTACGTTTTAATAAAAGAAGTACCTTTTTGTAATTTAAAATTAAAAATATTAACACAAAATCAAGCATATAAACATTATTTAACATTGTAATCTATTTTTTTATATTAATTTTATGTTATATGACAGTAATTGAAACATTAACGCTTTTCTATCTTTAAAACGTATGTTCTTTTAAGTAATTAATTTTTAAAAATAAGGTAGTGAAATATGAGATTTTCAAATTTAACAAACATCAAGGTTTCTTAAAAAAAAGCAAAAAATTGCAATATTCTTTAATATTTTATTCACCTTAACACTGTTATTTGTGTTGTCCTACACAATAACAAAAAGTAAACATAACCCGTAAGTACACTATGAAGCAATGTACCAACTCCTTAAACAGAATAGTGCACTTTTTTTTTGTTGTGCATTGAAAATTGTTACAATATTAGTCATCCTGCTTATTACAGGCTGCGTCATGAATCAAATAAAGTCTATTAATTAAAGTAGCGATTCAGTCGAAATGTTTAGCATAAAAAATTTAAAATTATAATCAAAATGTGTGATATTTACAAAATCTGCCGTCGATACACTTCGCCGAATCTCTTTAGCGGCATAGATTTTTTATTATATAGAACAACAAATTCAATGAAATTACCAAATTTTTCAGGTCATTATCTCACAATTTTATGGTATTTAGCAGTTAAAATTAATTTCTGGCCTTCTTCACTGCGTCTGTCGATCCAAATTCGCACCACTTCTTCGAACAAAAACCAATTGTCAATAGTTCGCCCAAGTTCTTAATGATCAATCATTGCTGCTTTATCAGCATAGGCCAGAGATTTGGCGTAAAAACGAAAACTCTGCTTGTTTTCATACCCTTTAAGTAAAAAATGAGTCTCATCGTTGAAGATGATTTAAAGACAAAAATCTAGTTGAGATTCGTGTTGATTCTCACGCCATTTAATGAACTCACGACGCAATTGGTAGTTCTCTGGCGTTACTTCTTAGCCAAAAGAATAAATGTAGTCATGAATCGATCGATATTATTAGCATTACGTGTTAGCTGCTGACGATTATGCGCACCATACGAAATTCTCTATAAGCTTGGAAATATATTTCCACGACTTGTAAACATTGTACTAGTAAAAGTCTTTGCATGGTAAATTAACACATAAAATCTAGCTTGGAAGGAAAAAAATTGAGAGGATATTAGCAGGTTTCTTTCGATACCTGCTGAACAATTTATAGCTCATATTTTACTACTTAGAAAAAATAGTGAATTTATTAATTTTTTTTTATAATTTTATTATAACTGTGAAATGCATAAACAATTATAAAAAAAAGAAGTAATAAGCTGTAGCACAACATATCGCTTATAGTTTCCTTAGTTGCATATTACTTAAATAAAAATTGTTTAAAAGTAATAAAAAAGGAAATTCTAAATTAGTTCAAAATTTAAATATAAAAAAAAAATGTGGCAACATAAATATAATACAACACTTAGATTTTTAATACTAAAAAATAAGTTAGAATTAAGTGAAGCATGAAATCAAAGCAAAAAAAAATTAACTAAAATCAAAACAAAAAACTAAACAAACTAAATTAAAAACTTAATAATATTTTTTAGAAAAAAAGCTTTAATTTCACCTACTTGCCTTAATTCTGACAATGAAGCAAAAAAAAAAAGACACTTGATTAAAATAAAACTAACTTTTAATTAATTTAAAAAAGTGTGTAAATGTTAAACAATAAAATATAACATGAATTAAACAAATTTATTAAGTAAAACAATAGTCCACTTCTTATTTCCTGCCTACATAGTACTCGTACATATTAAATCGAAAATGGTGTGCACTCCTGTCCTGCCTTAACAAAAACAATCTCTTTTTTGCGCTATTGTTTTAACTCATACGTCTTTTTCATGCTGTAAAAACAGCTAAATGTGCACCAATGCGTTTTATTTAAAAGCATGTAAATAGCTCTTCTTCATTTTCTCTCTCAATCAACACCATACAAAACGGTATTTTTTTAAACTTCTTTTGACATTTCCTTTCTTCTTGCAGTTTATTTGTGAATTTTCGGTAACGCGCACGGTTTTGTGTAGTCTATCATTAAAATATGAAATAAAATTAATAAAAAGTGCTAAATGTTTAATAAATATAGAGCAAAGATTGCTCTATTATTGTGTTATAAAGTTTTTGGATAAATGTTGCGTTTAAGTAGAAAAAATCGCATCCACATATGTAAGTTTGTCAGAAAATCCAAAGCTGCGAAGTTGACGGCGCAGCATCTGTTGATTATTTTCTTCGTGCCGTTCATGTTAGTGTGTGCGTGTTTGTTGTGTGTTTCTTAAAACTTATAAGAGGAAGGAAATGCAATGTGTATTAAAATAATAAGCAAGAAGTTGATGTTATTATTCCACTCAGTGTTGCCAAAAGGAAAATTTTTATAAATTGGCTGTTATATGAGAAAAAATGCTACAATTTATTTTTCCTTCATTTTTGTTATCAAAATTGCTGTGTAAAAATCAATTTCAATATACTCTATTAAAAATTCAAAGGTAAGTAACTTTATTATACTTTTATCCTTATAATCATATATGTATGTAAAACATATATGTATTATTAGATATTATTTTTAGCATCCCTGAAATTATTTTGTCGTTAGAAGGCAGATTATTTTAAAATTAGTAACTTGCTTGGTATGAAATAGGTGTAAACATAATATAAAATGCAAACTATGATCGACCGTTCCACAGTGGCGCAAACTGTGTAATTATTAATACAAGAAATTTTATTTTTGAGAAATGCATAAGATATCAATTTATTTATTGTTTGTTATTTCTTAATTTTAGCTGACTCTTTCACATTAAACTTAGGTATACGATCTCTTTTAGCTAAAATTTTAGTGGACGACTCTTCTATATTCAAGCCGTTTATTAAAATATTTATGCGCTTCTCTATAACCCCTATAAATAGCTTAACATTGTGGCAAGTCAAAGATGTTTTGGATCTGAGTACATTTAAAATGGGAGCGTCGTCACAAGATAATTCCCTGAAAATAAAAAACGTTAAATTAAAAGTTAAAAATGTTTTTGAATATTTTTTTTTAAAGTTTTACTTGAACATAGCTTCTATTCCCAATAGCATTTGTTGAAGACGTTGATCCAACTTTGGAATTTTTCTTTAGCTTGATTGTTTTGTAGTTCTGCTTTTTCTAACTGATCGTTTAGGTAATCCAAAGCTTCGGTCTTTTGTATACTTTCTTTTTCTAACAATTCGGCTTTTTGGCGCTCTGGAATAAATAAATAAATATATCTATTAGATCTTAAACTTTTCTATTTAATATAATAAATTTTCTACAAAACATATGTATACCTATTTCATCCGATAACTCCTGAGTGGTCTCATTCAATAGCTCCACCTCGTGGCTCAATTCGTTAACATAACTAAACAAAGCGAAGTTCTCCTCCTCTTGTCTTCTAAATTCTTCTTGCCGTCAATTTTTCAGTGTCAGGTTCCTTATAAAGTTCCTGAAATGAAATATCATTAATGTTACATGTTGCCTTCATTTTATTATCTTTTCAACAGTCACCTTCATTTTATCTATGATTTCTTTATATTCTGTTAATTGCTTTTCGAAAGCATCTTTCTGTGCCAGTTTTTTATTAGTTTCCCTTTGTTCTAGTTCTGGATTCAGCCGTTTTTGTCCTTTGATGTCAAAGAATTTTTGTAATTTGGCATCATGCTCCAATCGTCTTTGCATTTCACGCATTTCCTGTAAATGTTTGTTTGTGTAACAAAATGTATTTTCAGAAATATATCCAATCGCACTAGTTCCTCAACAGAGATGCCATTCCAATATAAAAAATTTCAATAGAGGCATTACCATTTTTCTTTTTAATACAACTTCTTATCTCTTTTTGGTATCTTTTAGGGGGAATGTTTACTCTGGGTAGTTAAAAAAGGAGATATACAGTGGTCATACTGTACAAACGCTTCTTGAAAAAACATTTTGAATTGACTCCTTACACGAAGAGCAAGTGCGATATATATAATTTTACTTGAATATGCATTATTTTATCATTTTCGTTGCGGCCTTTTAAAACTTGCAACTTATTGCACAATTCCTCGCGTTGATCGTAAGCCAAAGTTGACTGATCTATTAAGTCCATGATGTATTTTTTGCCTTCATTAAGCTGACTGACCATAGACTGCCACATTTCATTGAAATTGTCTCTGGAAAGGATAGGAAAGAAATAATTTTCTATTAAAAATTAATATACCAAATTATTTACCGATCTTGCAGCATATGATTTATGGAATCCCTTAACTTTGAATTCTCTGTCAGGACATCACTACACCTTTTATTGACCACATCTAAGCGATTTTCCAATTTAACCACACTTTTCTGTACCTTACAAATGGTATTCTTATAACAACTATCTGGTACTTCCAATTTACGCAGGGCATCAATTTCCTTTTCCGTCTGCAATTTCGTTAAAACAAATGAAAAGTAACGCTTTTAAAAGAAAATTCAGTACCTTTTTTATATGACCCTCCAATTCCCAAAGATTTACAAGCTCATTACCCAAAGTATTTTGAATTTCAGATTCCTGATTTTGTAAATACTTTAATTTCTTTTCTCTCTAAAAGATTTTACTGTGATTTTATATATTAATAAAACTATTGTGTGTATCTCACATGGGCATTCTTTTTGGCATGTGTGCCTCCTTCCAAAGTATTGATATCATTAATCAGTTGTTTGTGTTCCTTTTGCAAGACATTTATAACATGATTTTGTTTCTTCAATTGCTTGCTCTTATAATCCAATAGCGTTCGTAATTCCAATTGTAAATAAAATTGAATACACACATCATAATCAAGTGAAATTAAAGTATAGTGGAATATGTACTACCTGTCTTTGCAAACGTTCTAACTCTGCGTAAGCTGATTCTTCCAGTTCCGTTAGGCCACTCATTTAGAAAAACAATATCTGTGGAATCTCCGTGTAATGATTTCAACATATTTTTTTCAAAATAAATTTTTTTAAATGGGTAAAGAAAAAAAGAAAAAGGAAGTGTGAATCGTGTGAATGAAAGATGGATGCTAATTAGTAATGCCACAGGGCAAAAGAGTAGGCAGAGCGTTGCCAGAGTGAGTGAGTGAGGCAGGGTTGTATGGCTGGAAGTGAGCAGTGTTGGAAGGTCGATCCAATGGATCGTTGTGAGTGCGTGAGTAAAAATAGGATGAAAGGGAAAGTGTGTGTTAGGAAAAGTCCTTGGGAGATTGGTATGTGGTTTCCAAGGAATGTGGGTGAGTTAGGATTGAGAGGTTGCCGTTAAGAAGTAACAGACAGTATTTGATTGTGGTGGCGATCAGAAAGAAAAGAAAAAAAGTTTAAAAGGAAAAAAAAACAGACGTGAAGTGCGAGCCTGAAGATAAAATTTCTGTACACGGGGAAGATAAAGGAAGAACAAGAAAAGACCACGCGCTAACATTTTTGAGTACCGCACTACAACTGAACCCGAAAACTGATAAATGTTATTTGTGAAAGTATATTTCGGTATTTGTGAAAATTGATGTGCTTTTAGTATATTTTAATTGTTTGATAATTGTCGTTTGTTTTTTTTTGGATAGTATATTATTTTTATTATTATTATTATTATTTTTATTATTATTATTTTTATTATTTTTATAATTGTTATTTTTATTATTTTTATTATTATTATTTTTATTTTCTGGTAAGTTTTGTTGAGTCTTCAGAGTCCGGTGATTAATGATAAGGGTTAGTGGGATTGTAGTGAAAATTATATGGCCGATTCTCCGCGTGTAATGGATAGAGAGTCAGCAAGAAAAAGCAGCTAATTCAAGAGAAACAGGGAACGTAACGTTTCATTTGATTTGAATAGGTCCACACCACAGGGGAAAGAAAAGATTTTTAGATTTAGCGATTCGATAAATATGGATACAGGCGTCCCTCGTATTGATGATTTGTCCGGGACTATTATTAGTCATCCTCAGAGTCAGGGCGCAAGACCAAAGGAAAGGCGTAGTAGGGAACCGAATCCGGAGAAATTGTCACCCTCAATAAAAAGTATGGTAAAGGAGAGCGTCGAGGAAATAAAGGGTGATTTAGACAGGGCTATCAATAGTTTCGTGGGAGACCGCATTAATTACGAGATGAAGAAGGTTCATGAGAGTGTTGCACAACTATTTCTGGCAGTGCGATCTCTCGCGGAGAGGGAGCAGAATCGATCGGGGAGGGTAGAAAATAATCAATCGGCACAAAATAATCTACCTCATAGATTCGACCTTCCACCGCCCCCGATACCTAGCCAGGACAACGTGCGAATCAGAGTTGATAAGTTTGGCCTGGAATTCAAGGGAGGGCACGACCAATTATCGGTAGAGGAGTTTATCTTTCGGCTTGAGCATACCAAATTTCTTGGCAGGAGATATTGCGGGATTTTCACCTTTTGGTATCTGGCTCTGTTCAATAATGGTATTGGGCGTTGCTACAAACTACCGTCATATCTGACTGGGGAACGATAAGACTGGCACTACTAAACCGCTACAGAAGAGTGCGATCAAACTGGGAATTGATGCAGGAGTTGGTCGAAAGAAAACAGTCGCCAGGCGAATCAATAGATGACTATTTTCACAGTTTAAACTTGTTACGGGCAAGATTGGAGATTCCAGTAGCTGAAGGGGAGATGATAAAGATAGCCAAAAGAAATCTGCGGGAGAGCATTGCTCGCATAGTTTACCCCATGGCCATATCATCAGTTGAAAATTTGAGGATGGAATGCATAGAGGCAGAAAGAACGTTTTCGCGCAGGGCCGATACCGCCTGGGCGAACACATCGATACGTTAGTGAGGCGGTAATTAATGTGGAAGAGGAGGACGAAGACCGGCTGGAAGAAGTGGCAGCAGTGAATCACAAGCTAGTATGCTGGAACTGCCAGCAAGAGGCCCATACATTTAAGGAATGTGCATCGAGGCAAAGGAATCTATTTTGCTATAGATGCGGCAGACAAAATACTGTTACCCCTAAATGCCCAAAATGTGCTCAAGACCGGGAAAACTCCCGGAGGGGCATGACAGCGACGGGAGGGTCATGTTCCAGCGGTGCGATCCCGAAAACCCAATAGTGCGTAGAGGAAATAATTTTTCTAAGATTAGGCATAATTTACCATTACAAATAAGACAGGAAAATTATGAAAAGGCGAGAGACAGAATATTTAATGATGATTCCACTATAGCTGATGATACAGAAACAAGTTTAGGGGATATCGCGGAAACAGAAGAGGAAAAAAGTTTAAGACCAGAGAAGAAGGGAATGCAAGTCGCAGACGCAGGGAAACATGGATATATTCTTAAATTACGAAATGATTTCATAGCCAGAAAAAAACAACGTAAGTTGATAGCGGAGACAATAAATCGCTGCTGTTCCAAGTTAGATCCTAGACCATATGCTACGGTCAGTATTGAGGGCAAAATGTGTAGGGGCCTTTTAGACTCAGGCGCGTCAGTCAGTCTGTTAGGAAAAAATTGTAGAGAAACAGCAGGGGAAATAAACGCTAAAATAAAGTATTTGTGTAGTAGCATTAGTACGGCAACAGGTCAGCAGCACAGGATATTGGGTAAAAGTGAGCTTGAAGTGGAATATGAAGGAAAGAAAAACAGAATAACTTTTTACTTATGTCCTGAGCTAGAACAAGAAGTATACTTGGGGATAGATTTCTGGCAGGCGTTTGAGGAAAAACGTAGAGAAACATGAAATAAAACTGGTAGAAGGGACGAATCCCGTAAAGGACAAACATTATCCTATTTCACCGGCAGTTCAGGCAATAGTGTATGCGGAAATTGATAATATGCTAAATTTGAAAGTGATAGAGGAGAGTAATAGTCCTTGGTCCAACAGAACGACGGTTGTACGTAAACCAGGGAAGAACCGGTTCTGTTTGGACGCACGCAAATTAAACGCGGTCACTGTGAAGGATGCATATCCGCTGCAAAACATAGACGGCATACTGAGCAGAATAGACAAAACGCACTATATATGCAGCGCCCGAAGGGACACGTAACAATATTTCTATCATATGAAATTGGAAAACAATTTTATCATCAAACTAAATAAGGCTTGCATTCATAACTATCCCAAATAAACAAATTGTAAAATACAAAATAAATAAGAAAAAATTTTATGAAAAGTGCACAAATATTAGGTGAGATTTTACATAATGGTAAAACGATTTCAAGTGGAAAACCTTTTCTTTAAACTTCAAGTGCAAGCTCAATCACATAAAACTTAATTCAGTTTTTTTTCCAAATAACTTCAATATCATTTATATTTAATTTTTTTTTGTTTGTTTTAGTTTCATCCTAGATTTATTCAAATAATTCGTGGTATATTCTTTTTTTTCAGTTTAAATCTATATATTTTGTTTTAATTATAAATTAGTGTGTTTATTAAAAATAATATTTAATATATTAACTTATAAATTAAGTGATTTTTTTATATTAATTTGAAGTAATAATAAAGGATTAATATTAGTTGTTTGTTTATTTATATATTGTTTAATTAAGTTTTGACATAATTAATTATTCAAATATCCACTGAATTGGATAATAAACAAATAACCGCAAATAATAATTGTTGCAATATGTTAAAAATTGATGAATTTATTAACACAAAATTTAGAACTAAAAAGAATATAATTTAACAAACGAAAATATTAAAGGAATATTTTACAAACTGATTTATGCTGTCTCTATTTAAAAGATAAATCAATAATTATTTAATTAATGTTGAGGACTTTTAAAATCAAGTTGTATGTTTTTACCGTAATGTAAATTATTAATTAAATTACATTGTCTGCTATGTGTAGATTATTTAAAGCGAGGGTTTTATATAATGGACAAACAAATTAGGTTACAACTTTATTTGCCTTAAACAGCAATATTAAGGGCCTTGAACTCATCATCATGCATATCAGTCATCATAAATGTTCCGTCTTGCAATAATAACACCACGCGACGAGTACCACCTAGAAAGAAAAAGAAATCAATTATAATCTCAACAACCTTCTTAATTTGCAAAAGCACTAATGCAAGACCATTTGTGAATAGGGCTTGTGGGATATACAATAGATAGCAACGTTTTTTGTATTTTCTATCGGAAACTTATTTTCTAAACATTATATTAAGCTCTACTCACCCGGTGAAGGTAAATCAGCCTGAACAACTTCAGCTGGTATATTAGCCTCCTGGCCGTCAGAGCCATCACCAGTTTGTATACACAATTGACTTGTGGCGCCGGGTTGAGCATTAGCTGCTTGAACAGCAATTTGTTGCTGCTGTTGGGCTGCAGCTAAAGCTTGATGTTGTGCTAATTCAGCTTCCGTCATAGTCACTACTTGCGTGGTACCATCTTCTTGGGTAGTCTTAACTAGATATTGGCCGCCACCGCCTTCACCAGCTGCCGCTGCCAGAGCTTCAGCTTGTTGTTCGGCTGGTAATTGGGCTACCGCTTCGGCTACAGCATTGTCTAATGTAAGTACTTGGTTATCATTTTCACCTTCTGCAGCAGCCACGTAGGCGAATTGTTGTTCACCATCGGGACCTTGTGTGACCAGAATAGTTTGCCCTTCAGCATTTTTACCAGCAACTTGATATACTGTGCCATCTTCTCCAGTTACAAGTAATGGGGTACCATCTTCGTTGGTAAGCATTTGGTCTTGAGTAAGTAAAAGATTGGGATCGATATCATGCATTTGCTGTTGCTGATGTTGCTGTTCTTGCTGCAGTAAAGTATGCATCTGCTGCTGGTGATGGTCTGTTACTAACTGAGTTTGTAAAACAGCGCTTTGATTTTGCTGTTGGTGATCTTCTTGACCAATTATATTGCCTGTTATTGGACATAGCTGCGCTTGATGCTGCTCTTCTTCCTGTTGTTGCACAATTTGTGGCTGATGCTGCACTTGCTGCTGCGGTTTTCTTTGGGCTATATGAGCACCGCGTTGGGCTGGTCCTGTTAACTGCTGAACTTTTTGTATATGAACTTGCGACTGTTGTCTCTGTCGTTGTTGAAGCTGCTGTTGATGTTGCTGTCTTTGGGCTACAACATCATCACGAGTCATTACCTTTTTAGTAACCTTCAAGTCACCCGATTTGGAAAGCTGCAAAATTTTCTGTTCCGGTGTGACGGCTTTACTTTGTTGAATAGTTCGTTGATTGTTACTTCCAATGCCGGCTGAACCCTGTCGCGGTATAATCATGCGTCCCGACGATGGTGATGTTTGGGTAATATTGCGTGACTGAATGGCTGAACGTTGTACTGGATTTGATGCGCCAACTGGCACAGTTTTGCGTTGAATAGTGGTACCACTGGGAGTACGTACAATTTGTTGCTGTACAATTTGTCTACCCGAATGGTTGGGTGTGGAGCGTCCACCTACTGGCGTGCTTATGGTGCGTACTTGTTGCGTTCTTGTTTGAATTTGTGGTTTCGCTTCCGCCACTACCGATGCTTGTGCTGGTGGTGTCGAAGATGTTACATTGATTTCAGTGGCTGAACCCACACGTACTATACCCGAATTTGAAACAGCAGATTCTCCTCTGGATAAAACACGTATTTGAGCCTCAGATTTTTGGATCTACGAAGACAAAATCATTTTATTGATTTTTATACTTTAGTTAATTAAAACTGTAGTTTGAAATGATGCTTTAAAAATTTTATAACCACAATGAGTGATTTATCAAGTATGTATGTATGTAATGTAGATTACTAATTGTAAGTAATTTAAGATACTCCTTTAAAATGAAAGCGTATTTGTTAATTGGCTATGAATTATTTGCGTGTGAGACTTTAAGAAGCCCATTTTATATCTTACCATAGAGCTGCCATTAAATCCTGGTTTCTTAACAACACCGGAAGCATTTGAATCTTGTGTTATAATTACCTCGGCAGAATTTGATAAGCCTTCAGTGCGTCCTGCTGCCGTGCCATTAACTTTAATCTGCTTGTTCTAAAAAAATTTCATTATTACGAATTGTATTGAAAATTTTTAAAATGGGGTAGAATATATGAAAACATACACTATCAATTTTCGTTTTAACCTCTACTGAAACAGCATTACCGCATTTCATTTTCTTTAAAGTATTAAGTGGTATTAAATTTTCTTCAAAATCTTCCATGGTATTGGCGGTAGTAGATGGTGGCACATCGCTTGTATTGGAATCATTATAATCCGAGTCCTCAAGTTTACGTTTAATTGCCACAGGAGCACGGTTTGACCAATCTTTTTCATTTTCATGGTGTTGGGTTAATTCTGAATTTGGGGAGTTGGCCTCAGAACTGTTTGTGCCAGCCACCCATTGTTTAACTTGATCCATAGCCTTAGTTTTAGATGTTCTTTGCGGTCTTTCGGAAGGCGATGCTAATTGCGGTTTGTTGGCTTCTATAAGTGATAAATTTGATACCGTAACAATGATTGTATATTAAAGGAGAAATTTTCGTTTACCGGTTTCTAAAGGCTTATTTACTTCTAAAGGTTTAGGAGCATTGGCAGCGGCGGCTGCTGCTTGTTTGGCTTGCATTGCAGCACGTGTTTCCTTTTGGCGAGCCAATTGCTTCTCAAAAGTTTCCAAAAGATGAGGAACATCCTCCAAATGAGAAGCTGGTTCCCAAGTATTTTGCTCTAGTGTGCGATTTTCCCATTTAACCAAGTATTCATGCATGCGTCGTCTTGGATTAAAACGCTTAGCTACAATTTTTTCGACATTTTCTTCCACAACTTCTTCACTGTTTGGTATAGAACGTTTAGCTCGGCGTCTAAAAAGATCATTTAAAATGTTGCAAAATATAAGCAAATATATGAACTAAAATTTCTACTAACGTTAATGTTTTTGCTGGATTATTTGATGGCGATATTGTTGTAGCTGCTAAAGCTTTGTTAGTTGGCAATTGTGGAGCAAGTATAGGCTTCTTTACAATCTTTTGCACATTGTTACCAACCAAGGGAGATTTGATAGGCGATGTTTCATTTTCAGATTCAGCTAGTGAATTATTGCTGGAGGTTACTATTTTATTGGGAGCCTTCAAGTTAGTTACTTGTGGTTTCGTTTGCGCTAGAGGTTCTGAAAAGAAAGAAATAAATTAGTATACGTATATATCAACCTCTTTTCAAGAAGGGTGCCTTCCATTTCAGAACTTACTTCTTCCTGGTGACCCACTTTCAGCGACATTGTTTACAACGGTTTTTGTTATTTTAACTGGCATTTCTTGCAGATTGCCTTGTGATACTTTAGCAAATGACTGTATTGTGCGACCTGCAACTATCCACGTTTCCCTAAGAGTTTCCTCCATTTTTACCCATGTCTGATATAGGGACCATGAGTTTGGACTCGAGACATTGTTGTCTTTGTTGTTACTAATTTGTGTAGCCTTCCATAGTAGAAAGGCCCAAATTTTGGGTTTTGTATCATTGCATTCGCGTACATTATTATTTTCCTTAAAGCATAGCTTTGTTTTATGCTGCTTAAATTCTTCAACAAAGTGAAAAACTGTTAAACAACGACCACACACTAAGACATCCATTGTGGCCATTTCCTCTTGAGCGCCTGCAAAATTTTTTAATATATGTTTTGTTACAAAGTGAAAATTTATCAAAAATCAAATAAACGTTGACTTACTTTTTATTAACTTAGAATGTTTACCTATTTCCGTAGGCGTTATTTCTCTCCCAACCATGTTCAGTGTACAGTGATATGACTAAAAATGCAATTATTAAAAACATTATTTATTTACTTTTTTAGTGGATATGTTTCTTTTAGTGGTCTATGCAGCCGGTGAGAAGAGATTCACCTTTGCCGTATATGTATTTTAATCATTATGTTAAAATAAGAGAGTAATTAAATTATTGCTAGAAGAATATTATTAATTCTTATTCGTTTAAATACAAAAAGTAAACAGCATAAAAAATTGATAGCGTTTTATAGTCGAAATATACTTCAGACAAACAGCGGCACAATTGCCACTTGCAAATTAATATATTGTTTATAATGCAACAACAACATTCTCCACTATAATAAAAAACTCATATGCAGAAAGTGGTGTCTTTATTAAATAATACGTTCTTAAATATAATACTTTGACTTAAATTGCATTAAAAATCTTTATTTCCGTTACTGTATTAAAGCAAAACTTTGTTGTTGTGAAAAGTGTATCTTGTCACTGTGAATTGTTTGAGACTACATTATCTTACATTTCAGCCACGATTTTGGTACAGTTGAGCAAATGCAACACTGCTTCGCTTATTTTCTTTATAAAGTCATATTCTATGCAGAAATCCAATCGAGTAAAAATGAAAATGACAAGAAATATGAGAGAATATATAAAAACATAATAAAATTAAAACAACGTAGGGAATTACGAATAAATCATGCTTCATAGAGAATGCAAAAAGTTGTGCATTAACAGGGAGCTCCTAGTAAAAAGCGGCGCCAAAATTATAATAAATAGCAAATAATTTCGCCTTAGTCCTAAAGATGAACACATATAAATATATGTGCTAATATTGCAACACAAATCACGCACAGAATATTATTTACCCACAGTGACAGAGAATAGTAATTTAAAGCAATTGTAACATTTTCCTAAAGTGTAGCGCAACTTGACATAAATAAGTACAATACAATTTTATATATCTCACATATTTGAATGAATTACCTTTCTATATGAATAAACACTTGAGACAAAGTACTTTTAATTCAAATAAACTTTCTTTTATAAGTTAAAATACTTTTCGTTTGCCACCAGCACCAGTAAGATTTTTTCCTTCTCCTACAAGACACTTTTCTTTTTATTATTCTAAACATATATTCTCACAACTTTGTGGATGTTTATATTATTTTTTAACTATATTTTGTTGAAACTTGTTGGCTATTGCATGCTTAATAAATTGTATTTTATATGGAAATCAGTATTTATTTTAATTCTTGAGCTAAAATGCAAAGAACTACACACAACGAAAGCAAGTGAACAAATTTTCCGTTCGCCTCAAAATGTAAGCAGTTTTTCGGCCAATCATTGCGCGAGTTGAAATCGGGCATTAACTTATTATTAATTCACCTCGATTTTTACAAGGTTGTATTTAAAGTGTTATCAGTCAATAGTGATTGCTTAAGAAAAACTAGAAGAACCTGTAAACATTTTTCGATTTAGTATATGAAAGTGTTTTTATTTGTGGTTCATTAAGTACTGTGCTCTAAATTTTTGTTAAAATGGAACATGGCGAAGAGGAGGATGCAAAGGAATACCGTTGGGAAACCGGCTATGAGAAAACATGGTAACCAATTTCATAGAAGAAGTTAAAGTTATAAGAGCTAACTTGAAAATTGTGTTTGAAAACTCTTAATCCTTAGGGAAGCTATTAAGGAAGATGACGATGGCTTATTGGATAGTGCTATTGCCGAGATCATTCAAAAAGCTAAACGCAAACGGCAACAGCAAAAAACTATGCAAAACAAACTGGGCATGATGCGTCACATGTATTTAATATTGGACTGCTCGGAATCTATGTCTGTGCCGGACTTAAAGCCCACACGTTTATTATGCACTCTTAAGGTGGTTAACATCATCACATTTACATAACTATAGAGATGTAATACTAATTTTGAAGTTTTGTTTAAGCTTTTAGAGATATTCATCGAGGAATTTTTTGATCAAAACCCGATTAGTCAAATGGGCTTAATAGTTCTCAAAAGCAAACGGGCAGAAAAGATTACAGATCTGACTGGTACGGCGAAACTACATCTCAAAGCTTTAGAAAGGTGGAAAATATCAAAAATATAAATATAGAGTTAATAATACGTTTATAATTTTGTTTTAGTTTGAAGAAAATAAATCTGGTTGGCGAACCCTCCCTACAAAATGGCTTGGACTTAGCCATGAAAACTTTGAAAGTAGTTCCCTCTCATGCTTCTCGAGAAATTCTTATAATTATGGGATCTCTAACAACTTGCGACCCCATTGATATAACGCAAACTATAGAGATCCTTAAACAAGAGGGCATTAGATGTTCGGTAATATCATTATCTGCTGAAATCCACGTTTGCCGTTATTTAACCACACAAACCAACGGTACTTATGGTGCTGTATTGGATGACAGCCACTACCGAGACCAACTGTTATCGCATGTTGATCCACCTCCTGCCGCCCAAGTGCAAGAAAATTCTCTAATCAAAATGGGCTTTCCTCATGCCAAAAAGGACGAGGGCAAAGATCCGCCTCTGTCTATGTGCATGTGCCATATAGAAAATACAGAAGAGCCTAGCAAGCTCACTTCGGTAGGTTTTCATTGTCCTCAATGCTTTAGCAAATACTGTGAATTGCCCGTTGAATGCCAAACCTGTGGTCTAACTTTGGTGTCTGCACCACATTTGGCACGTTCATATCACCACCTATTTCCCGTTCAACATTTTACCGAACTGATGTATAATGGACAGGCTGCGGCTTGTTTCGCATGCCAAAAGCCTCTAACGGAAGCCGCCGACAAAACTGTATATCGTTGTGAGACTTGTGCCCAAATTTATTGTATCGATTGTGATATTTTCATACATGAGACGCTCCATATTTGTGTGGGTTGTAATACAATACCAGGTGTCGCTGCTCAAGTACATGCTAGAAAACCACAAGCACCGCCGTCTGGTATGTTGATGGGCTCATCATTGGGTCAACGTTTCTGAGTTAGTTCCAGAGTTAACCGCTGTAAAAGGAAAAATAAATACATTTGCTATGAACAAAAGAAAGAAAATTTAACTGGAGTATTTGATATTAAGAAGTTTTGTCCATCGCAATTGAAGTTAGTATAGAATAGGCTTTCCAAAATAGTGATTACACAAAATATATCAAGCTATGGGCTTGAAATATTTTCGGGAGTTTGTAATAGCTTAAAGAAACACATAATTTGTCTTTAATCTATTACAAAATCTGTCGATTCGGGAATGGTAATAAGGCAGAATATGAACGGAAAATGTGAGCAACTTAAAATTGTAGTGCATGATTTTAATTGACATCACAATTATTATACACGTCATGCTCAGTTGATACACCGAAATATTTAAGTTTTATAGATAAATATCGAATTATAATGCTTAATGTGTGTAAATTGTTATTTAAATCTTTTCTAACGTTTTTTCTCCATTTTATAGAACTTTCTACTGGATTTGTTATATGCATCTTTTGATCATATCCAAGTAGGGATTCTAAAAATTGCATAAAAGAAAGCTAAAAAATAATTGAAAATTACTAAAATATTATATATAAAGTCAATATGACATTAAAAGCCAGAATTAGTGGAACATATTTACTGGCGACAACTACATATACAATTAAAAAAGAAAAAAGGTAAAAGTAAAATAAATAAAATAAAAAGAAAATAATGCAATTAACTATTTAATAATATCAAATACATAACGGTATTTTGTATAAAATGTTCTATATTTTTCATTTATATTCTTCGGGAATATATTTTAATGTGATTGGAAGCAATTTTATGAAACAACAATAATATAATCAATTAAAATCAAGTATTTTCACGAACATTTATATTGCTATATTAAATTGAAATAAGATTCATATGCTAATTGTTCGAAATTTTTTTTTGGAAATTTTTTTTTCAGGTTGATACAATTCTCGGATTCTTTTTCACAATAAAATTTGTGTAAATAGGAATTGTTATCACATTCAACTAAGCCACCTAATAAGTGGTGACAAACACAATACACATGAGCACTGATGATGAAAGTGTTGCGGCTTTCGAAAACAACTGTTCTGCTCTGCTGTGTAAGTTGAAAAAACTGATGTTGACTTTAATTTGTGCCTTGGAATATTTATCATGTCTTTCTGAGATTTAAAAAAAAATTTTTTTTTCTAACAATTAGCCTATGAATCTTAATTCAATTTAATATGTTTTATTTTGTTGTGCTTCTTAGCACGTTTAAATAAAAAAATACACATTTAAATGATTTTAAATATATTGATCGATATATTTCGAACAAGAATAACTAAAATGTTTAATTTCGAAGAAGATAATGGTTTATCTTCAGGGTCTTAATTCCAATCCAAAAACAAATACTTTCAATTGGAATTAAAATCGAAATATATCAATTAACAAAATTTAAAATCATTTAAAATGTGTGAGTGTGTTGTTTTTTGAATGAAACGCAAAAAATAGAATATAAAAATACAATTATTCAGGAAAAAAAATATGTACAAGATATTATTCTTCAATCAATGGATAAAAATATTTCGTGTAACCTATTGCTAAAATTTAAATTTTAAGAAAAATCTAAACCTTGGAACTTTCTAATGTTCAATACTAATTTATTTCATTCTAAAATACAAAATATATTTGATTAACAAAGAAAACAAGTTTTAATATTCCAAAAATAGTTAAAATTTTCAAGCTCTGGAGCTATCTTTTTGGCTTTTCTGATTTTTAATATTAATGGATTTTTTTAAAAAATCAAAAAAGAAAAAATTGGTTTTAGTTGGCTATTTTTATATAGCAAAAAAAAAAGAAAAAACTTGCAATTGTCCAATCCTGGAACCGTATTTTCGATTTTGTTTGTTTTTTAATAAAAATTTAATTCTTCCTAAAGTATCAAATTGGTTTGATTAACAAGAAAACAAAAATTAGTTTTAGCTAGTTACATTTACATATACATACATACAATATCAAAAATAAAGTTAAGTTTTCCAGCTCTGGGACTCTATTTTCAATTTAGTTGATTTTCAATAGCCATCTATTAATAAAATAAATTATACTCCTATTTCAAATATATCAATTCAAGATCGAAGCCTTTAGCTTTTCTGAGGTCTTCGGAAAATCGATTTCACGTATAGACAGAAGACGGTCACCGCTTATTTCACTTTCCTATTCATAAGGAACCACAATATAAATATATAACCCATAGAGTCACATATTAATATTGTAGAATTTAAACACGAAATGACAAACCTACCATTTTTGGTGGAGGGTATAAAAAAATAAGCCCTGGTTAGGATTTTCCCTAATAATTATTCCAATTACATTATCTGCAGTGAGTGGTGACGTACAGGAGAAGCCATCTGTAGGCCTTTATGTTAGTCATACAAATACTTATCAGATTTGAAATATTTCGTGTCTACGAGTATAATCATTATTGTACATAAAAACTCAAATTATGCATTATACTATAATGCATAATTTGAGTTTTTATGTACAATAAGGTCCAGTAAAATATATCAAAACTAATAGTGAAATTACACAATATTTATTTGAAATTTAAGCTGTAATTAGCACTAAATTGAGTGTTCTAAATTTAAATCTATCATCCTTCATTTCACTTAAGTGTTTCTGCAATCATAAATGCAACCAGATTTATTACCTTAATTTTTTTCCATTTTTATAAAATGTTCATTTTGTTATTTTCCGTATTCTTTTGTCTGATTCAAAGTCAGACGACCGCTGGCAGTTAAAATTAAAATAAATTTATCTGCTTTTTTTTAACTTTTCGAATGTTGTGTACAATTTACAACAGGTGCCAGATGTCTGTGCCCGCATTTGGTAGACTTGTAAATTTATTTCGTCATTTGTGTTTTAATTAGCATTTGATTTTAAAAGTAACAAAATTCTATGATAAAAATAACTTTTATTATTATCACTTGTACGCTAAAATTGTGCAAATGATGAGGAAATTTCGTCAGAGGCAAAAATACTACAAATTAAGAAGCTGCAAAATGACAAACGGTTTGGAGGTGTGACACTTTTCAATTAACAGAATTACTCAAACAAATTGCTCTGAAATAAGAGTACAGGCATACACACAAAAATATTTATGTTCGGAAGCTTCTTCGCATTTGAAACTCCTTTCAATACTTGCTTATTAGAAATAAACGCCTTTTGGGCAAAATTGGGTAAAATTGTGTTTCAACCAAAAAATTTATTTTTTGCAAGAGGAGTTTATTTCTAATAAGCAAGTATTGAAAGGAGTTTCAAATGCTAAGAAGCTTCCGAAAAATCTCAAATCGCATGCATTTAAGAAAAAAAATTTTTACCAATTTTTTTAGGAAAGGGTTACCCCTTTGCTAAAAATAAATTTTTTCGTTGAAACACAATTTTAACCAATTTTGCCCAAAAGGCGTTTATTTCTAATAAGCAAGTATTGAAAGGAGTTTCAAATGCGAAGAAGCTTCCGAAAAATCTCAAATCGCACGCAGTTAAGAAAAAAAAATTTTTTTTTACCAATTTTTTAGGAAAGGGTTACCCCTTTGCTAAAAATCAATTTTTTGGTTGAAACACAATTTTACCCAATTTTGCCCAAAAGGAGTTTATTTCTAATAAGCAAGTATTGAAAGGAGTTTCAAATGCGAAGAAGCTTCCGAAAAGTGAAATATTTACACTATTTTTTCATATAATATGTTACTTCAATGCCCACTAAAAGGGTCGGGCTTAAGAATGGATTTTTTAGATCTTCTGGTTTGAAGTTTAACACTTTGGATCATCCTTGTTATAAAAGTGTATCATTTGTTTAACAAAATTACAAAAAAAAACTTTAAAAATTATGTATGTGATTTTTTATAGGTTGGTTTAAGGGAACTTTTTTACCTCTGGCCCGATTCTGTCTATTTACGAATTCTATCAGTGCTATCCGTTTAAATCTATCTCTACGGGATTTCAAGGGTCTGTCTCTTTTCGTTTGGGCTGTACTGCAGTTTCCACAGACGTACTGACAAAGAATATGGGGTCTTACAGAAATTTTTCATTGCAATACACACGGAATGTCAAAGTTTGTATATCCTAAAATTTTTTCTTGGAGTGTATAAAAATATTACTGCCTTCTTTTATATATATAAACTGTACGATTAATCCAGATAGTTAATTTTATCGTTGTTCACACATACTTCTAACAGAAGCATATTGAAAGAACATAAAAATATATTAAATAAGTTTTTGTTTTCAATATGAAATTTTATATTATTTCCAAAAACGGCTGTTACAGTAATTTTGCTTCAATAACATTTTTAATTTGTTTTTATTAACAACAAAATTCATACATAGAACAAAAATTGTTATATTAATATCAGCGCTGGCTTTTGTTTATCTTAGCGTATTAATTAAATTTATTTTAAATCATACCACCAAACGACAAAACAAAATTTATATAATCATGCATATGTGTTTAAAATGTAATTAATATTAATATGCATATGAAAGAAATTTAATAATGACGTACATATTCTTATTACAAAATCAATATATTAACCGCAAAAATATAAAATTAATTTTATCTAATGCTTTATTTATTTGGGGAAATTTGCAAAATCCGTTTTTAATTACAATTCAAAATTGTTGAGGCAGAAGTCTTAACTTATTATTTTTTAGCAATTATTTAAATATTGTGGCGTACAAGAATCATCATTCAATTATGTCTAAGGAGATAACCCCATTTGGTCATTCCAAGTAAGTTGTTATTAATTTCATATGTTTATATTATTTTGCTTTTTAAATGTAAACTAGTATAAGTCGTAAAATAGATTTAATATATAGCAATAGTCATTGCAATTTTTGCATGGTCCTTCGAACACAATGTGATGTTGAGTTTTTAACTGGATAGTATGTTTTTAATTAGAGCTCATAATATACAATTAAAACTTACCCATGGTGATTGCAATTTTTTCATGGATTGTGTTGGAAACAACAATTGCAGCCACATTTTTGTCAACAATTAATATTTACCCATAGTGATTGCAGCTTTTTCGTGGTCCTTCGAACTCCATATACTGTTGGAAACTACAATTGCAGCCATATTTTTGCCAGCAATTAATATTTACCCATAGTGATGGCAATTTTTCATGGTCCTTCGAACTCCATATAGTCTTGGAAATAAAAATTGCAGCCACATTTTTGTTAACAATTAATATTTACCCATAGTGATTGCAATTTTTTCATGGTCCTTCGAACTCCATATAGTCTTAGAAATAACAATTGCAGCCACATTTTTGTAAACAATTAATATTTAGTGATTGCAATTTTTTCATGGTCCTTCGATTATTTGTTAGAAACAAATAATCGCAGCAACATTTTTGTCAACACTTTATTTCAGCTACAAGACTTAATTTTAAAGAAAGGACATTATACACGTGGTATATATATATATATATATATATATATATATATATATATATATATATATAAAATTTCTTTTTTGTTACAGGTATGTAAAAATTTCATAGACAAAAATCTAAATTTTTATTAAGACATTTTTCTTAATTTCAACTTTCAAGTTTCTATGCAAAGTAATTAAGACGTTGGCTGTGAAGCTGAAAGTAGTAGATTCGATCGCGTAATCAGTCGTCAGTGGCTGTCGCCCTGTCTGAGTAACCATATGCAACTTTTAGATTTTATCCATTATTATCAGCATCTAAGAGCAAGTTCTGAAGACCACATTAGTGATGAAATCTAATACGATCTAGCCATCTCCGTGCGTCCGCCTGTCCGTCTGTAGAAATCACGATTCAGTCCAAACGAAAAGAGCCAGACACTTGAAACGTTTATTATCTTAAATGATTTTAAACGCATTATGTAAATAGATTTTCTCAAATAAAGAAATTTGTAAAATTAGTTTAAAAACAAATTTAGTTGTTTAATATTACAAATTCTAATGTAAACATTCTTTGGCTATTTACATTAATAGGTTACGATACGCTTCGGTTCACAAGCAGCAAGGGTAATCAATATTAATTTCCATGGCACAACAGAACAGGGATATTTTCGAAAGTCGCTACACTTTCATCAGCAGTAGCCGGGTGATGCTTGGCTGAACATAAAAAAAAACATTTGCACGCCATAGCTTGTTAATATAAATTAATTTTTTTTGTTAATTTAAGTAATAATATTAAGCTTGAGGCTTATTTTTATAAAAGAATTGGGGTATTCACACTGTGTGCTGTATAGTCATATTGTCATAGAGTCATAATATTTTAGACCAATTTAAAAAAGTTGTTGTGCTGCATACAAAAAAGTCATAAAATAATAACACTCTTTCAGGTATTTTTATGTTTTGTCATAATAGCTCTAGAGATTTGATGAGACGGCGATGGTATATGTTTGCCGCCGTTACTTGTATATATGATTCACGACTAAACAACGGCTAAAAAATTATTCATACTTATATGTCTGTACATTAAATAACATTTTTATAACATAAACAAAAATTAAAAGAGAACTAAATCGCAAAAACTAAATATATTCAAGTGAAAAATTTTTCTCCTTTAATTTACGTACCTGGCAGCCACTGAACGTGTTTCCGTATGCCGCCGCAAAAAAAAAATGTATTCAGCTCAGGCAGCAGCTGTAATAAATTCAAGAATATCTAAATTCATTTAGATATTCTTGAGCACCAGAAGACAAATTAAATAATTTTAAATAGAAATGGAGTTTTTAGACGATTCATCTTTAATTGTATTAATTTTCTTCTACTTTGACAACAGCTAATTACAAATGTGTTGGTATCTTATCAGCTGGTCGATGTTTGAAATAGTATACTAATACCGTTGACAGACATAGGATTTCTATACCACATTAGTATTCCATACTACATGTGTGTCAATCTATACTACAATTAAACCACAAAATAAAGTGGTTTATATCTGGTTTCAATACTACGAAAATATACGTAGTATTAACCCAGTTTGCACCCTTTAGATTTGTTCAATTGCATTGGGAATGAGTCATCGTACAATTTCGCCACTTCAACTTTCGAGAAGTTATTAAGAAAAATATCCATGAATATGTACTCGTATAGTTATAATGGATTTATAAACCATGAAGACTTACACGTCTCCAAAAACGCCTGTACTTCTTTTTTATTATTTTAGAATGAAAAAAGCATATTCTTCTTTTAAGGCGATTGTACATAATTAACGAATAGCGAAAAGACAATTTCTTTTTTCGCATAAAATATGCAATTTTGTTGTTATTATTAACAATTATACTAAAAAGTTTTTCTTTTTCCATTTTTTTTTATTACACGAAAATAAAAACAAAAATATTAGTATATATACCACATATCTGTCATGCCAAAGTAGTATCAAAAACCATAGTATTTATATCATGGTATACAAATCCTTTGTCTGTCAGGGATATAAGTTATGACGGATTGTTCACACTAGTCATATATTTCGTGATATTATTTTATGACTTATGACTTTAAGACTACAGTGTGAGTCCCCTAAATAATTTAAAAAAACTATTATTTATTTATTTTTCAATATTTCGATATCCTCTGGATATCTTCTTCATAATAACAATTCATTATAATCGATTAACAATAACAAAATTTTAAAATTAGAAAGAAAGCTAAACATTTTTGTTGTTTTATTTTTTATATAAAATTACAATGATTGAAAATATTTGTATACATATTAAAAAAACAGTTCAAAATAGAAACTTTTTTCTCTTCTGTCTATATTTTTTTGAATTTTCATAATTTCATCACTGATCAAAAATGTGTGTACTTCATGGGGTTTTAAAATCATATTTCGTAGTGTTACACACGAAATGACAAAGTGAATATACACTCCAATTCTTTCTTGGAGGTTATACAAAATTTTCTAAACCAAAAAAATATACAAAATGTCTATAAATAACACAATAGACAACTTATTAATATACATTTTTTTATTTTTAGATTCACATCCAATACAAGTTGTTTTATCGTTTTCTTTTTATGTTTTTTTTTGCTATAAGTTTCAATGATTCTTCTTTTTGTGGTTCGTATTTCTTGTTTGACATTTAATAGATAGGCTTAACAGTTTTGGAAATGTTTCATAAAACAATTGAAGGTCTACCAAAGAGTTGGTGGCATTAGCATCAATAAAATCTAGGCACAAACATGGAGTACCATACAGTCCGCAACATATAAAAATTGTTTAAGCTCTCTTTAACGTATCGTCAAAATAAATATATATCTATGGCCTTGCAATTGTTGACTAGACCAGAAAAGCACTTGTTCTTGTTTGGTTTCCAGGCCCAAATTGTGCTACAGAAAATATTGCAATTCAAACATATAAAAGTTTCTACTATGAAGAAGGCTTTACATGATTCGGCGCAACCGAATGTTTATCAAATTCTCGTCTAGTTGTTTTTTTTGTGGCAATACAGCTTTGCCTGAATGTGATTATAGGTGTGTTTTTTTACTTTTTGGGTAAAGTTCGTGTAAATGAGAGTAAGAATAAATTTCTCTCACAAAGAAACAAAATTGCACAAAAGTACGCGAACAGAAAAAGCCAAATTGTCAATACAAAAAAGAACGTCAAATTGTTTAGTCAGCCACACAAACCTTAAAATTTTCGCGGCATTTTAAAAATAATAATAAAAAATGGATCCTACACTTACTATATGTGTCTCTCCAGGAACATACAGGTTACTAAAAAATGGTAAATGGTTTTTAAATCTTTTTTGCAAAAACTTTCCAATTTTTTTATGTTTTTTTGTCAATTTAATTTTTCTTTGATGTTGTTTATTTTTCAAACAGCTGTTTGTTTATTTACTTGCCCAAACTAGCCCGAAGAAAAAGTACGGGCTGTTTCGTGCGAGAAGAAGAAGAATCTTATTCTCTCAAAACCACTCTCATTTACACAAATTAAAAGTACGGAAACGCTTTTCGTGCAAATTGGGATCCCGAGGGATCCCAAAGTAGAGTAAAAAAACACAACTTATGTGTAATATTAATTACTTCACAAAATATTTCACTATTAGCCATTAGCATAATATTTATTGCATTTTAAATTGAAATTATAAAAACAATAGAAAATATCTTCCACTTCGACAACCTTAACCTTGTTTACCTTGATTCAAAGCAAATGAGTAATGAAATTTTATATGTATTAACTAATTGCTAGCAAATACGTACCATAACGTATAGATAAAGTCTAGTTTTAGAATTGTATAGCAAACACTTCTTATATACACACTTATGTATATGTAAAGTATATACATATTTTGTATACAAAACAGAAACCAGTTGTGAAGAAAAAAAAGCCCTAGCTACAATTCAATAATTAATTACTACGTACTTTCAATTAATTTTAGAAGTTACTGAAGTCTACGAATACATTAACAATTCTAGGTATAAGTAATGACTAAATGAATTTTAGATAAAGTTTACTGGTACGCAAGATTTAATAGTGAGTTGTGGCTAGTGATATAAAGCAAATGGTTGGTTACTTATATTTGGATTCGAAAGTAAGAATAATAAAAGACAATTTAATTCATTCAAAGAAAAATCACAATCACTTAAGCTGAAAACAAGAAAGTATAAAGAATTAGAAAAAAATTATACTCAATTCTCAACAAACATTATGGGAAAACTGAAAATAAACAAGTGAAAACGTTATATTCGACCGGGTCGAATCTTAAATACCCTCCAAATATTTAATAAGTAAATTTAAAATGTTTAACTTAGTGCAACAGAGTTCCTTTAATACATCTGTGTACCCAATTTTAAATGTCTATTTTGACAGAGTCATTCCGGGAAGGGCCGTGGGGGAGACGTTTCACCTCTGCTAGATGAGATAACATCTCAGCTGCTTACATGCTTAAGGAATACAAATTGTTTAAAATTTATACTATTTTTGCTTATAATATCGTACGTCAACGTCCTCTAAAGGGGGCGGGGTCCAAAAATAGACTATAGCATGTTTTTGACAGACGAACGCATGGGCATTGCCAGATCGTGTTAAACTTCATCACTGATCAATAATATAATATAGTTTATGGGTTCCAATTCTTTTTGTAGGTTATAAAAACTGTATTTTGTCGAGGTCTCTCTGGCAAGGGCCGTGGAGGAGACATTTCACCTTTGCCATAAAACTCCCAAAATAAATGTTTGCGATAATTATATGTAAAATTTATTAAAAAAAAATTTTTTTTTGATAAGGTCATTTTAGGGGCAAAAGGGGGAGGAGGGGGTAGGGCAGAGGAGTACCAGGTTACGTCTCAGCTTCGCTATAAAAGCTTAAAAATGTTATTTTTAAGAAATATAGGCTGAAGTAAAATAATTTGTTAATTTTTTACACTATTTTTGCATATAATAACGCCCCCTAAAGGGGGAGGGGTCCAAAAATTAATTTTCCAAGTTTAACACGTTGGATCTTCTTTGACATAAAAATATATCATTTGCTTAACAAAATGACAAAAAAAAAACTTAAAAAATTGTGTTGTTTTTTAGAGGTTGGTAAAGTTCTACTTGGGGGAATGTTATTCCCTCTTGCCCGACTTAGCCCATTTCCGTACTTGACCTGTGCTATCCTTCAAGATATATTTATACCAAATTTCAAGAGTCGGACTCTTTTTGTTTGGACTCAATCGTGATTTCTACAGATGGACGGACTGACATGCTCAGGTCGTCTTAGATTTCAACACTGATCAAGAATATATATACTTTATGGGGTCTCAGATGGATATTTCGCTGCGTTACAAACGGAATGACAAAGTGAATATACCCTCTAATACTTTTTTGTAGGTTATAAAAAGATAGAATAAATTTGTGAAATAAAATGTCTTTTAAAATAATAAATTTTAAATATATTTTTCTTGCAGTGTAGGCCAATAAAATATTTCTTCTCTTTAGGGCAATTAATCTTTTAATATTCTCGCATTTACTATGCATTTCATTAAAGTACAACTTTAGTCATCTTTATGCACAGTTACTTTCTTAATATTAGGACTGTTCGCGTAATTTGTAATAAAAATATAAAGGCATTTCTACGCACGTGAAAACATTATCAGCTTCTTGATAAAATACTGAATCCCTACGAGTACTTTATACATATTTTCGTTATAACTTTCAATCATAAAGCATCATGCTGTAATAATAATAAACAACCATTGCAATCGTGTTTGTATTTTGCTACTTAAAATCCCACAAGGTCTCTTGTCATCAAGTTGTCACTTAACATGTTGATTACAATTAAAGCGAAAAGAGATGCTGTATAGGTGTATGTACTCGCATGAGGTATTTTGTTTGTGAAAGCAACCACAAATTAGCAAATAATTTTGTTTTGCTCTTTAATTGAAATATCTGGACAAACGGTGCTGCAAAATTTCATCCTGCTTCACTTATATGTTATTGATGGAAATTTTTCTTTTATCTATAATATTTTCAAAATTTTACCGCTTATGCTCTTTCCCTTAATAAAATTTAATGTGTCCTATTACTAAATTAATATAATAAATCATGATTTCTTTTAATAATTCAAAAATATATATTAACAAATTTGAGTGTCCTACAAATTCCTAGGAATTCTATAATAAAAAACAAATCAAATCGTCACACAACTTATAGAGTTAAATTTATTTAAGAGCTTGTCTTAAAAATCGTGAATTTCACATATCGTAATATAAAAGTACAGGTTGGCTAAATTTGAGGTTAGGTAGTAAATTGACTGTCAAATGATTAAATGTTTAGAATTGAACTGTCATCCTTTGACATTTATTTAGTTAAAAGTTAAAATATTATAATCTGAAATTGCTGTTGGCTAAAGTAGTAGAACACGAGACTATGAAACGGAGGGAGGGTCCTGAGTTCAACTCCCCGCTGAGTCATGAAATATTGTGTTGAATTCTTGTGATCAGCATTAGTGCGCATGATTGTGTTAGTTGTTGTCAGCCGGTTTTTAGTGATGAAGGCATATCACTGGTCACTGAACATAACTGGCAGCGACTGACACAATCATGTACTAATGAGCAGGAGCAGCACACTCCTTCGTCGGCCTTGTAGCAAAAAAAAAAAAAAAAAATTAGCCGACAAGGTAAAAAGGTTTCAATTGCTACAAAAAAATTCTCTATCTTCTCATCTTACCTCATCTGTCCCTTCAATAATATGCTCTCCTTTTCAATTCCGGCGCAATGCATTTCATATGTGTAGGGGTCATGCCCTGAGCGCCGGTCCTACTCCTAACAAAAAAAAAATAAAATAAATTAAAAAAATTTTGGAATGCTACACTCTGGAACAAAGAATTTTAATTGTGAAAATTTTACTGGATCACTTCGTAAAATTCGATCAGCTTTACTTTGTAAACAGGCTCTTTCTGAGAACGCAGTTTGTAATTTAGCAAGGAAACGCCGTCACCTTGAGTTCTCTGCTCTACCAAATCATGATACTAAATTTTTTGTGGCCACAATTGGCTAATGTTGACATCACTGACTACAAACCACACACACACACGCTCAAATAATTCAGTAATATCTCTATTTGCCGATGTCAGTTGGCCTTCTCGTTATTGTGATACTGATTATTTTCTCTGGTACTATTTGAAAGACCAGGTTTACGTGAACAAATCACAAAAAAAAACAACAGACGTGTGAAAGATGAAATTCGGCACTGCATTTGAGCAGATAAGAGAAGGTTTGTTGCAAAATGTGGTTCAAAATTGTGTGAAAAGAGCGAACGTCTCTCCACGTGCTAGAGAATATTCCATTATTAATTCCCATATTCCTACTTTATATTGGCATCAATAAAACTGAATTTGTCAAAAAAAGAGTGTTTTTAAGCCAAGTAACTTCCTGACCTCAAATTCACAATTGGAATATATATTCACTTTGTCATTCCGTCTGTAATGCAGTGAAATATATATCTGAGACCCCATAAAGTATATATATTCTTGAACAGTGATGAAATCTAAGACGATCTGAGCATGTCCGTCCGTCTGCAGAAACTACAATTCAGTCTGTCTGTAGACCCTTGAAATTTCGTACAAATATATCTGGAAGGATAACACACGTCAAGTTCGGAAATGGGCTGAATGGGGCTAGAAGGAAAAAAGTTCCCCTAAGAAGAACTAAACCAACCTCTAAAAAACACCATAACTTTTAAAGTATTTTTTTTTGTAATTTTGCTAAGTAAATAATATATTTTTATGTCAAAGAAGGTCCAACGCGTTAAACTTGAAGCTATAAAATAAAAAAAAAATAAACGTTTGGACCCCTTCCCCTTTAGAGGGCGTTATTATATACAAATATAATGTAAAAATTTAACAGATTGTATTACTTAAGCCTGTATTTCTTAAAAATATAATTTTTAAGTTTTTATGGTGAAGCTGAGACGTAATCTGATCCTCCTCTGCCCTACCCCCCTCCTACACCTTCGCCCTCAAATGACGATATAAAAAAATATTTTTATTTTTTTTACGCTTAACTATACCAAAAATTTATTTATGGCGAAGGGGAAATGTCTCCCCACGGCCCCTCCCGCAGTGACCACTAAAAAATAGAGTTTTTATTTACTAAACATTCGGAGGGTATTTAAGATTCGTCCTGGTCGAATATTATGTTTTTACTTGTTAGAAATTAGGTTCGGCGCTTATACGCCCCACACACGCATAAATTTGTTTGCAAACAAATTTAAATTTAAGTAAAAATTTAGCGTGTGTGGCATTGTTTGCAAACTTATTTCAAATTTTCAAAAACTTTTGAAAATTTGTTTGCAAACAAATTTATGCGTGTGTGGCCAGCTTTACTGTTATTGTGGTTAGCCGTTTTTAGCTGCAATTGTAGTCAGACTGTTAATAGTCTAGTTTTCTGCTCTCTGACAAGTAGATAGATTTTCTAAGTAGACGAAAGCAATCCAGTTGAATCCAATAACAATTTGAATAAAATATCAGGCACGCGAACATACTTATTTTAAATATTTTTCACTTGTTTTGTTTTAAAATCATTACTACTCGTATTATATACAACTTTTTTTTGATCTTTTTTGCTGTTTGTTTTTTCTTGCTGCTGTTTTAAATCGTAAAAGATTAATTTTAAAAAATATGTGTTAGAATTAGTATAATTCTTTTGTTTTACTTTAAATGAAACATAATGGAATTCCTTGTTGGTGTTTAACTTAACTGAAAATGTTAAGCAAAGAACGTACACAAATTAAATGATATTTATTAGTGAATAACATAAAAAAAAATCACACTCACATAAAATAAAAGGATATTTACATTAATAAAAATTTTAACAAGTGTAAATAAAGTTTGAATACTAAACGGAGCAGCATATAAATAGTCAACTTAATTCTAATTGTAAAGGTGTGAAGAATAGAAATATAACGCAGTAAGAATAATTTATATGATGGATTATTAAATTGAAGCACAAAAGGCGTTATAGTAAATATAATTTAACTACTGAGTGTGTGTGTGTGTATAGAAAACAATATGTATTTTCAAATATTTTTCCATTTAGGTACTGGTATTTATGTCTTCTGTTGACAAATGTACTCACCATAATTATTGGAAGCTAATGCTTTAAACACATTCACGACAGCAGGCTACTGGCTGCATGGCTACAAGTGCCGCTAGCAGCAATTGTTGCCGTGTAGTCAGCTACTTAATCATTTTGAACGCAGCAGCTACCACGTAAACATTTAATATCAGCGCTGCCAATTTCATATATAAAAATAAAAGCGCTTACTCTAAATCTATTTATGGTTTTTGCACTTTTAATAAATACTTGTACATTATGATGCCCTTTTATTTTCTATGGAACTATAAAAATGAGTTTATAACTTGATTTATTTTTTGTATCTCATTTTCAAAGTGCCCTAACACACGTCTTTTATCGCTAACGGCTATCAAGTATATAACAAATTAAAGATTCAGTATCGTTGCATCGGCTAATTTTTGAGTTAAGGGAATTTTTACTTGATAAATCAGATACCAAATTTAACAATTTTATAACACATTCCTCTTTAATTTTGAAACATCTATTTCCTTATGCACTTTTTATTTTCAACAATTTTCATATTCTGGACTAGATAAAAAACATTTTTAAATGTTTATTTATTTAAGACTTTTCATCGTATTGGCAGCACTAATCTGATTATTGTCGCCTATGAAAATAGAAATTAGTTTAATTTGACTACAACCACAAAAGTAACACGGACAACAACCTGTCGTGTAGTCGTCAACATATAAACAAATGTATTCTATTTTTGACAGGTTGTAGTCGGTAGCCGGCTGTCTTGAATGTGTTTAATGCTTTAGTTTAATTTGATTACAACCACAAAATTAGCACGGACAACAACCAGCCGTGTAGTCGCGAAAATATTCACTACCATATAAACACATGTATTCTATTTTTGACAGGTTGTAGTCGGTAGCCGGCTGTCTTGAATGTGTTTAATGCTTAAATAATAAAGCAGTGCACAGTGGGACAAACAAACAAACAAAATGATCAGTGTTGGTAAAGGATTCAACTAATAATTGAAATATTTATCTAAACTGATTTGGAGGTAGTGGAATATAATTAAAAGCTTAAGAGATGATAAAGCGGCTTTTGGAAGAAGCAGGTTTCCATTAGACAATTGGTTTTTGATTACAAAATTTTTTTTGAGAAATAACTTAATTTTTATATGGGAAAATAATTTAATAAACATACTAACACCAAATTAGTTCTGCTTTAAAGAGGCCTTAAGGTTTTGCCATATACAAAAGCTTTTATTAATCTATTAATTTTTTTTAATAAAAACATATGAAATAAACTAAAGAATTTTTTTGACATCATTCTCCTAAGCGTGTTTTGTTTCATTAATATACTCTTATATACAGAACAAAAATCCCATATATATTTTTCTTAGAGTATGTTTTAAATACAGATTAATATTTTTGTAAAAAATGATTTGAAATTCCTGCGGTCTTATTTATAAAACATATAATTGTTTTTATTAACTGCTGGCTTGGCAAATTTTGTATAGAAATTTTGTCATATAAGGCTTTGATAAACAAAAAGTTTTGTTTATGTATAAGGCCGTTAAAGTATACTTTATCATTAATTTTTACATTATCATTAATTTTTATATGTAATATATATAATATATCGAATAAAATTTCATTGTTGTATTGTTTGTATAAAACCCCATTTAGCCGAACGTTGAAATCGTAAATAATAGGTATATGTAAAGTTTTGAAACATATTAGCAATTTTAAATTCTCTCTCTCTTTTTTTAAAATAATAATTAAAAGGTCTGCTGTTATGTTCAATTTTCAACAGCGACATGCTGGTTGCTATGCCTGCATAGGCAACAATTAAACAATTTTTGAAATATTCGTATTTAAAATTTATTTAATACATTTAAATAATTTATTATTTAAAGCTCACATAAGCAAGCAATAAATGGCTGTTACATGGGCAATGATTTCTTTTTTTAATTTCTTACCCTTCTTTGCAAAAGGGTTCCTTTTTTGCAAAAAAAAACAATAGAAATAAAGCTGAAAAAAATTATTTAAATACGCTCTTTTGAGTGTGCAATGTTGCCTATAAAATGCAATAACTGCCAAAAGGAGTCACAACACTTGAGTGCACAGTGTGTTTTTAGCGTAACAGAAATTCTAGTTGCTCTCTGCTTAAATTTATTTATTTTACTTTTGTTTTCATTTTCTGTTTTGCTTAAAGAATTATTTTTCAATCAGTTCAAGCAAAAAGTATTTTTATTGAGACATTTTCTGCCGGGTTTTTACTGCTGCCCTCCCTTGTTAACCAGCCACCGCATAATATGTATAAGAACAAACAATATTTCATCAAGAATTTTATTTATTTATTCTGAACTCAATGCTGCCATACTACGCCATTCATTATACTACTGGAGTGGCGGCTGCTTTCCACAGTGTTTCAAATTGTAGCGTTTAACAAGAAAATATTATTAAATCGTGAACATTTTAAAATAGATTATTGTAATTTTTTCGGTATTGAAAATTTGTGTTAAATTTTTTAAATTTGTTAGGCCCTGTTATAGACATATGTAAACAGCTTTTATTCCAACGATTCTATTTCCAACCAAGAAATAACAAGTGAAAACGTTATATTCGACCGGCTCGAATCTTAAATACCCTCCAAATATTTAGTAAGTAAATTTAAAATGTTTAACTTGGTGGGACAGAGTTCCTTTAAGACATCTCTGTACACAATTTTAAAACTCTCTTTTGACAGAGTCATTCCAGCAAGGGCCTTGGGGGAGATGTTTCACCTCTGCAAGATCAGAGAACATCTCAGTTTCTTATAGGCTTAAGGAATAAAATTTTTTCAATATTTACACTATTTTTGCATATAATATTGTACATCAACTCCCACTAAAGGGAGCGGGGTTTAAAAATAGACTAGTCATGTTTTCCACAGACGAACGTATGGGCGTTGCTAGATCGTTTCAGACTTCATCAGTGATCAAGAATATATATGTTTTATGGGGTCCAATTCTTTTTGGAGGGTATCAAAACTGTATTTTGTAGGGGTCGCTTTGGCCAGGGGCCGTGGGAGAGACATTTTACCTCTGGCATAAAACATTAAAAATAGGTTTTTGGGATAATTAAGTGTTAAAATTATTTAAATTTTTTTTTTGGGTAGGGTCATTTAGGGGGCAAAGGGGGAGGAAGGGGGGGGGTAGGGCAGAGAAGTACCCGGTAACGTCTCAGGCTTAAATAATACAATTTGTTAAATTTTTGCACTATATTTGCATATAATAACGCCCACTAAAGGGGGAGGGGGGTTCAAAAATTTAACGCATTGGACTTTCTTTGACATAAAAACATATAATTTGCTTAAAAAAATTACAAAAAAACTTTAAAAATTATGTTGTTTTTTAGAGGTTGGTTTAGTTCTTCTTAGGGGAATTTTTTTCCCTCTTGCCCGACTTAGCCCATTTCCGAACTTGACCTGTGCTATCCTTCAAGATATATTTATACCAAATTTCAAGAGTCGGGCTCTTTTTGTTTGGACTCAATCGTGATTTCTACAGATGGACGGACTGACATGCTCAGATCGTCTTAGATTTCATCACTGATCAGGAATATGTATACTTTATGAGGTCTCAGATGGATATTTCGCTGCGTTACAAACGGAATGACAAAGTGAACATACCCTCCAATTCTTTTTTGGAGGCAGAAGTCATGAACCAAAATCAATGTTCTGTTATTGCTAAAGAGAGGTCAGTGAATTTAATACCTGATATTTATAGGACAGAAACAAATCAAAGAGCTCAGTTGTATGTAATTTAAAGGTTGCTCAGAAGCAACACTTTTAATAAATTACGTTATATAATCTTCGTTTGTTGCTGTTGTTTAAATTCTTTTTGTTTGCACAAATTTTTGTACAAATCTCGCCTTATATATTGAGACGCGGCACTGTTAAACTTTCGCTATTGTTGCAAACTTCAAGGATTAAAAACAAAAGCAAGAAAAAGTTATTTTCAAAAACGAAAATAGCAGAAAACACTTTATGTAATTACAACATAAATGTTCACAGTCTTGTTGTTGTTGTTACCAAAAGTTCAGTTCAGTTGGTCGTCTACACACTCGAAAGGGATTTTTATTTTAAAATCAAATTCTACATATGTGACGCTCAAAATAGAAAGGGACCTAAGGGTAAAAACCGGTTTTGTTCAGGAGAGCCATTTTAAAGATTTAAATACGTGTATCTTTGGTGTACCATCGCCATCATAAAACGTGCACATCTCTGGGAGGGAACACTTTTGTGGCATGGGATCGGTCTCATTCGATGCTCAGATGTTGTCCACATCAAAAAAAAAAAAAAAGTGAAAAGCAATTTTTTTTTACCCTTAGGTCCCTTTCTCTATGCGCTGTCACATATTACTAAAGCTTTGAAAAAAATCCAGGTATGTAATAATTGCATAAAATTAATTTATTATATTATAATATTAATATGCAACCTATAAATATTATTATAGAACTTGTAGGGCGACAACTAAATAGCCCCTATTATGAATGACGACATTGACGCCGCTTCAAGACGACAGTAATAAATTGTCGATTTTCTACTCCAATTGACGTGTTCTATCAATATTATATGCCTTAAAGAATCCAAAGAGATTTTCAACATTAATTAAATGTTATCGACAACTACTTGACAAGTGAGAATTTTTTGCTGTTAAGTTGATGTGTCGTCGACATCGTCATTCATAATAAGGGCGAATATTTACGCACCCAACGTGTTTGACGTCAAATGTTTTGTGATACATGCTTTCAAAAACTATATCTTGTAAATAAATCAAATAAATATTATTTCTTTGTTAATCAAGCTTCAATTGTTGATTATAAAAAATATTAAACAAACTCAACCATCATAAAGGTGTCAAATGTTTGATTTTAAACTAACAAAATTTCTTAATAGCTGACGTATATTATTTATTTTAGCTTAAAATATTTTCCATTATCTTTGAAATTTTTAACAAATGCCTATGTATGTAAATAAATAATTTATAATAACAATATTAATAGAAAAGAATTTGACAAAATTATGCACAGTGGGTTTGAAAGAAAAAAAAGCAGCTTGTGGTTTCTGGTACAAATTTTTGCCATATAATTACTTTGACGTAGTTTACAAAATCTTAAGGTTATATTTTGTACAGATTTGGTAGGATAAGAAATAAGTTTAAAATAACATATGACAGCTTTACTCTCATCAGAAAATAATTTCCCTTATTCTGTAACTAATTGTCAACGTCACGTCAACACAATATTAATAATAGCATACTTTTGTGCTCGTTTTCTTCAACAATTGACTATTCCTAACAGAATATTCAAGTCCTCAAAGTGTATTCGCAGGCTCTCAGAAGTGATTAATTGTTATCGACAAAATGTGGATAAGTGTCCTACATGTCGTTAACAAATAGTTACAGAATATAGGGGACCATAAATCTATATACATATATATATATATATATATATAAATATATATATATATATATATATATATATATATATATATATATGCTATATATATATATATATATATATATATATATATATATATATATATCTGCCATTTTTAGTGTTCCCATTTTTGCGCTAATAAATTCCGAGTAAAATCTATTTTTACACCCTACCAAAAAGAATTAAGGGTATATTTACTTACTAACACAGCGAAATAGCCCTCCAAGACCCCATAAAGTATATATATTCTTGATCAGTGATAAAATCTAAAACGACCCGGCCATGTCCGTCCGTCCGTCTGTCTGGAGAAATCACGACATGTGGTATAGATAAATTTTGAAGAATAGCACAGGTAATGTCCGTAAATGGGCTGAATGGGGCCAGAGGGGAAAAAGGGTCCCCTAAGAAGAAATAAATTAACCTCTAAAAAACAGTATAATTTTTATTTTATTTTTTTTGTAATTTTGTTAAGCAAATGATATATTTTTTGTCAAAGAAGGTCCAAAGCGTTGAACTTGGAAATAGAAAATCGAAAAAATTAATTTTTGGACCTCGTCCCCTTTTTGGGGGGCGTTGACAAGATATATGCAAAAATAGTGTAAATATTTAACAAATTGTATTGCTTAAAAATTAAATAGGCTATTCCTTAAAAATTACATTTTTAAACTTTTACTATGGCGGTATATATTCTCTAATCTTCCCCTGCTCTATCCCTCCACCCACCTTTAGCCCCTAAATGATCCTAGCCGAAAAAATTTTGTCTATACTTAATTACCGCAAAAAATTACTTGTTATGTGTTTACGACAAAGTTGAGATGTTTAACTCACCGCCCTTCTCGGAGTGACCCTGCCAAAATAGAGTTGTAAAATTGGACATAGAAATGTCTTAAAGGAACTCTGAGCCAGCAGGTTAAACATTTTGAATTTATTTACTAAATATTTGGTGGGTATTTTTAGATTCGATCCGGCCAAATAAAACGTTCGAATATGAAATCTACTCTGCAATACGATCCCTAATTTTATTTTATATATATTTTTTTCTAATGATCACAAAAATCATTCGAAGGATACACATAAAACTGATCATGTCACTTTGTTAACTCGAACAGTAAAATATTTTTAATTACGACTAAAGAAAATGCAAGAAAGCACGTGTCACTTTAGTTGTAGTATTTCTTTATCTGCTGGTTGACAGTACGGACTGCAATACAACACTAAAACACCCTGTTGTTTTAGTTGTTTATTTTATTTGTTGTAATCTTGCGGCTAACCTGATATATTAATACAACATGTACTTAGGCATATTAACCGTTAATATTATTTTTGTTTTTTCTTCATCAGTTTTTATCAGAACGAGCCAACCCGGTGAATTAAATGTCATTTGTTGTGAAATATCAAGCATGCAGTGTTTTGTATAATCGTATATGACTAACACGTTTTGTTTTATATTTGAAAACTTTAATCTCCAGTAATACAGCAATTCAACGTTTCAACGTGTGAACAGTTTGCAGTTGCATTAGTTTCTTTTTTAATCTAATCAAATGATTTACGTACTTAAATTTACAACCGCTTTTATATTAAATGAAAACAAGTAAAAAAACGTTATATTCGACCGGGTCGTATTTTAAATACCCTCCAAACATTTACCCCCTTATTCATAAAAATTATGAGAGGCTAATAAGAGTGTAATAGAGCAAATTTCATATGAAATATTGTTTTATTACGCTTACAACTTATTTTAAAACGGTCGTGTCCAATGTGTTGGGAGGAGCATGACTGACACATCTTTCCTTCCGTCAGCATAAAAACTTACGTATTAATATTTTATATCAACGTTCCAAAAAGGGACTGAGATAAGCTAAAAATGTTTTACCTGCTGGGTCACAGTTCCTTTAAAACATTTCTGTGCCCAATTTTAAAACTCTATACAGGCTCACTCCGAGAAAGGCCGTGGGGGAGATATCTCACCTAAATCGTAAAAACTTAAAAGGTAAATTTTCGGGGTAGTGTAGAAGAAACTTTTTTTTTTTTTGATAAGGTCATTTAGGTGGCAAAGGGGGAGGTGGAGAGGTAGCACTGGGGAAGATCAGAGAACATATTATCTTCCTCGTAAAAGCTAATAAATTATATATTAAAGGAATGTAGGCTTAAAGAATACAATTTGTGAAATATTTATACTATTTTTCATACAATATGTAAATTCAACGCCTACTAAAGGGGGCGGGGTGCATAAATAGACTATATCGTGTTTTCCACAGACGGACGTATAGGCATTGCTAGATCGTCTTAGACTTCACCAGTGATCAAGAATATATATGTATAGTTTATGGGCTCCAATTCTTTTTGGAGGGTATTAAAACTGTATTTTGTGGGGGTCGCTCTGGCAGGGGCCGTGGGGGAGACATTTCCCCTTTGCCATAAAACTCTAAAAATTTTTTCTTTTATAGGGTCATTTATGGGGCAAAGCGGAAGGGGGTTTTGTGTAGAGGAGAATCAGCTTACGTCTCTGCTTCGTCATAAACGCTTCAAAATGTTATTTTTAAGGAATGTAGCCTCAAGTAATACAATTTGCTAAATTTGTACACAGTTTTTGTATATAATAACGCCCACTAAAGGGGGGGGGGGGGTCCAAACATAATTTTTTTTTTGATTTTATGGCTTCAAGTCTAACGCGTTGCATTTTCTTTGACGTAAAAATATATCATTTTTGCTTAGCAAAATTAAAAAAAAAATTTTAAAATGATGTTGTTTTTTAGAGGTTGCTTTAGTTCTTCTTAGGGGAACTTTTTCCCTTCTGGCTCGATTCAGCTCATTTAAGAACTTGACTTGTGCCATCCTTCAAGATATATTTATACCAAGTTTCAAGCGTCTGGCTCTTTTAATTTGGACTAAATAACGATTTCCACAGACGGACGGACGGACATGGCTAGAACGTCTTAGATTTCATCACTGATCAAGAATATATATATACTTTATGGGGTCTCAGCTGGATATTTCGCTGTGTTACACACGAAATGACAAAGTGAATATACCCTCCAATTCTTTTTTGGAGGGTATAAAAATTCTATTCTAAGAATTATCAAGTGTTTTAACAAAGTAACGAAGATAATTTAGACAAGATAACAAGTTATTTCACAAGCATTAAAATTGTAGTGCAAAGATTTCAGTGAAAATGACAAGTATGCAGTAATAGCCATTCGAGGGAGCCAGATAAGGGTATAGAGCATGATGGCCGCTTGTAATTACATATATTTCGCTGTTGGGTAGCAAATTAACTAACATTCGAATTACAGAACTGCTGTACTTTGTTGATTAGCAATCAGCCACCTCCACTAGAGTATTTTTGAAATAATAAATTTAATATCGTCATATGTTTTCAAAAAAGCCCTAAGTTACATTGAACAAATTTTACATGAGAAGCAAAAAAAAATCTTTAGTGTGAAAAATTCTCCAACTATTTTCAAAATTTTTCAGTTTAAACTTCTTGATTAGAATGTTATTTATAATTGTAGGAGTACAAAATGTTGCAGTAACGTGTATTTTGATGCAGGACATTTTAGTCAATGAATAAGTCGATTTTAAATTGTGTTGTAACTTAGGGCTTTTGTGAAAACATATGACGATAAATTATTTTATGGGAAATTAAGTATCATTCTTTAGTAAATTTTTAAAAATTCATTGACATAATTACAAACAAACATATGTACATGCATTCCACTAAGAACCAATTGTGATCTACTAGATTTACAGCCGTATTCCGTAAGTCGTTAAAGCTAAAACTTCATCGCTAAAAATCTAACAAGTATTTTTAGAATAAATTCTTGCATATTTTTGGGGTCTGATTTTGTATAATAATTGTTTGTCCTCTAACAAATAGGTAAATACAAAATAAGCCCCTAAAAATATGCAGAAGTTTCTTACAAGCCTTTAGGCTAAATATGCTTTTTTAGATTTTTAGGGTAGGCAAATTTCAGGTTAGGAATTAAATAGGCTTAAAAACTAATTTCTTTTTGACAAATTCAGTGTTATTGATACCAAAATGTAAAGTAGAAACACGGGAATTAGTCATGAAATATAATCTTTCACAAATCAAATTGGTCTCATGTCTGCAGAACAAATTCATTTTTCCAATGTAAAATAATTTTTTTTGTAGCAATTGATATTTGTAGCTACCGCTTGGGACACTTTAAAACTCCTTTCGCTGTCAGGATCGTTTTTCAAATAAAAAAGTGAAAATGAAACTGTAATAAAATTGCACTGATTTTAGAAAGGGAATCCCCGAATTTTGATGGCATGGCGCAATTATGTATAAACAAAAGACGTTGCCATCTTTTAGAGAAAACAAGTAAAAACGTTATATTCGACCGGGTCGAATCTTAAATACCCTCCAAATATTTAGTAAGTGAATTTAAAATGTTTAACTTGGTGGCACAGAGTTCCTTTATATAATATCGTACGTCAACCCCTACTGAAGGGGGCGGGTTTAAAAATAGACAATATCATGTTTTCCACAGACGAACGTATGAGCATTGCTAGACCGTCTTAAACTTCATCACTAGTCAAGAATATACATATTTACTTTATAGGGTCCAATGCTCTTTGGAGGGTATAAAAACTGTATTTTGGCGGGGTCACTCTGGCAAGGGCTGTGGGGGAAATATTTCACCTTTGTCATAAAACTCTAAAAATAAATGTTTGGGATAATTATATACAAAATTAATTTTTTTTTTGATAGGGTCATTTAGTCCCAAAGGGGGAGAGGGAGTAGGGCAGAAACAGGTAGACATAAAACTCTAAAAATAAATGCTTGGGACGATTATACACAAAATTAAAATAAAATTTTATTTATTTTTAATAGGATCATTTGGCGGGCAAAGGGGGAGGAGGGGGTAGGGCAGCAACAGATAAATGCTTGGGATGATTATACACAAAATTTAAAAAAATTTTATTTTTGGTAGGGTCATTTGGGGGGGGCAAAGGAAGAGGAGGGGGTAGGGCAGAAATCGGCAGTCATAAAACTGTAAAGATAAATGATTGGGATGATTATATACAAAATTAAAAAAATTTTTTTTTTTGGTAGGGTCATTTACGGGGTGAAGGGGAAGGAGGGGGTAGGGCAGAGAAGTACCAGGTTTCGTCTCAGCTTCGTCATTAAAGCTTAAAAATTGTTTTTTCAAGGAATGTAGGCTTAAGTAAAACAATTTGTTAAATTTTTATGCTATTTTTGCCTATAATAACGCCCACTAAAGTGGGCGGGGTCAAATAATATTTTTATTTTATTTTATGGCTCCAAGTTTAAGACGTTGGACCGTATTTGACATAAAAATATATCATTTGCTTAACAAAATAACCAAAAAGCTTTAAAAATTATGTTGTTTTTTCTGGGTTGGTTTAGTTCTTCTTAGGGGAACTTTTTTCCCTCTTGCCCGATTTAGCCCATCTTCGAACTTAACCTGCTCTAAGTTTCAAAATATATTTGTGCCAAATTTGAAGAGTCTATCTCTTTTCATTTGGACTGAATCGTGATTTCCACAGACGGACGGACGGACGGACATGCTCAATTCGTCTTAGATTTCATCACTGATCAAGAATATATATACTTTATGGGGCCTCAGATGGATATTTCGATGCGTTACAAACGGAATGACAAAGTGAATATACCCTCTAAATTCTTTTTTGGAGGGTATAAAAAGAAATTAAATAGATACTCGAATCCAAAACAATGCAACTTCAAAAATAAATCTAACAACGCTCAGTGAAAATTAGTACTAATTCAGTCTGCCAAGCAACTTTGAAAAAACTCAAAACGAAACGACGCAAAGAGAGGTATTGGTGTATAGCAAGTATACATGGTTTTGCTTAAAAATATATAAGTTTTAGTTACACGACATGATTTATTTAATTTTAGCATCTTATTATTCATTTGCCTGTGAAAATGTCGATTTGGTTTTTTTTTTGCATATAATTTCCTTCGAGTCTTGTAGGTTGGAGGCTACCGTTGGATTTGATGATAATGAATATACTGATCGCAACTAACACGTACGAGAGAACTATAAAATACTTTTAATACTTTTAACTAATAATATTGTGATGAGTTATTTTTATTGTGTACGAGCAGTTATAAACGTAAGATTTGTATCGCATGTGGGAAATAAAAAACAGATGTTTGTTTATTTATAAATATTATTTGAAGTTTGAAGTAATAAATACAGATGTTTTGTCTACAATATTTTGAGTTTTAAATAATTTGAATTGTATGGTTAGCTAATGGTACGAGGGTAGTTTTTTATGCCGCGAATGTGAACAAAATAATGAATTTATTAATTATTCTTTTACAGAAGAACTAAAATTTGATATGCAACGAAATGCCGGAAGGAATTAAGTTTTATTTTTAATAAATTTCATAATTATGTAAATCAGTTGGTGATTTGATCAAAAACAAAGTTTGAAAACAATTTCGAATACATAATTGAAAATTTTACGTTTTTGATTGTAGTTTAAAAACACAATTAATTAGAAATGCAGTGTTAAGGCAAGGTCACACGTATCAAATATTTGCACAAAAAAAAACGTAACCACTTATTACTAATGGAATACCTTTTACTTCAAACGTGTGTTAATTGAGTTAAACAGTTTCTAATAATCGAGTCTGTTCTGTAAAACGAGTTCGAGTAAATTCCTCATTTTAAAACGAATTCACATTTTTTCGTGTTCCCTAATTAGAATTCACACAATTTTATTCGTTTTAAAAACGCATAAGCACACCTGCTCGAAAGTAAATAGAATGCATTTTTATTGTAATAAATAACTGAATAAACATGAAAAAACAAACAGCATTTAAAAATTGGAAGTTTCTTTTTTATTAATTTTATAGAAATCACATTCAATTTAATAAATGTTTAAAGCATAAAAAATTCATTTTATACAAAATCTTAAATTTTTTCATATTATTTGCTCCAAGTTTGAAGACAAATGTTTGGAAGAATAAAAAACGTTTTACCGGTCAAGTTTTTAGAGACGTGAAACAAAAATCACTTTTGATCAATATGCACTAATTTTTTCTATAAATTCATTGGAGTATATTTTAAATTTAATTGAAAAAAAAAACTTAATTATATATAAATATTTGTGTAAATCACTAAACTTATGGAAAATGACGAGGTATTTTTTAATATTTTGATTTAAAAAATACCCTTTCTTTATTTCTTCAATTAACAGCTGATTATGACGTTTAAATTTTGTATTCGAAAATAATTTCGAATGCAACCAAATCGAGTAAGTTTTTAAAAACGTCTCGTTTTTAAAACGATTCGGTTTACAGAACAGACCTGAGGCCGAATTACGGCACTCGATATCGATCGAAATTTGTATTTAAATTGTATGGAAATTTCGCTTGATATCGAATGCGGTAATTTGGCCCCTAAATATTAAGTTCCATAACACTGTCTATTTGTTTTGTATGAAACTGTTTTACTTAAAAAATACATATCTGAATTAAATATTTTTCGTTAGCTTTTTTGGCCAAATATTTATTAAGTGTGACCGTACTTTTTGTAATTGCAAAAGAACTTTAATTTGCTTTTGTAGATCACAAATTGTTTGTATTATTATCTAGCAGCTAACAAACAGGCCTTGCATTGCGAGTAGTAACCCTCGTACATTCATTGTACTTTTTCAATGCTTTTTTTTGTTTGTGTGTGTGTTTTTTTGGTTTTATTTTTTATACACACTATATAAAACCACATTTATTACTATTTTATGTTGGTTAAATTTCACGTGATCAGGGTTCAAAAGTGATTTCAAACTTGTAATACAAACATCACAAATAATTATTTATTGTTTTTTTTTGTTGTTCCAACTGCACTGGCAAAGTAGATACTAAATTCTTTTATTTTATAAGTTATAACTATTTAATTTTTTAATTCTTTAATTTTTTTTGTAGTTCATTTTTAAATCAACTTTAAACATGTACGAGTACATTTTTATTATAAGAAGTCATTGATCTTGTTTAAGGCCAGTTTAAAATGGAATATGTTTGTTAGTTGGTTAGTTTATTTTTTTTAACAAATAAAACTATTTTGATTTCGGTTGCAAATGCAATTCAAGTTTTTCTACCAACACACAGACAAATGAGTTTATTGGTGGAAAATTTTTGTCAAGTAAATGAAAGTATTAAATATTAAAGAATACAGCTGGAGATATTTCTTACTAAATTATGGCTGGCAATTATATCGGTAAAATATTGTGATATAAAATATATTATATAAATGAAAATTAAAAAAATTATATTTATAGGGAGAGGGCAACAATTAATCCAATCACAAAAATTCATTATTACACTAATTATCTTGTATATATCATTTTATAAATATGAGAATAAAATTGTTGGAGAAAATATTTAAAAATGCAATGTTTTTAATAAGCAATTGTAGGGAATATTCACTTTGTCATTCCTTTTTTAACGCAGTGATATATCTCTCTAAGGCCCCATCAAATATACATGTTCTTGATCAGTAATGAAATCTAAGACGATCTAGCCATGTCCGTCCGCCCGTTCGCGGAAATCACGATGCAGTTCAAACAAAAACAGCCAGACCATTGAAATGTGACATAAATATGTATATCTTGAAGGATAGCACACGTCATGTTCGTAAATGGGCTGAAGTGGGCCAGAGGGAAAAACAGTTACCCCATAAACAGTTACAACATAATAAAAACTAATCCATATCGAGGGGAACAGATATGAACTTTTTAAATTTTAGATTTTTGTAAAAAAAAAAATTATTTAGAATTGTATAGACAATAAAAAAGAAAATAATATATTTTCTTTATTTATTACGCACTAGGATTGCACCGTAATCTTATCGAATCGTTTTTCTTTTTACTTTTATATTGAAATTTAATATTATAAACGTAATAACTGAAGGCAGCTGTCAATTGAACGTTAAAAAAAAAATACTTGTTAATATTTAATAATTATATCTTCGCATTAACTAAATACTTTATCATCGTCATTTATTTTCCCTTGAACAGGCCATCAAGATTATGCAATTGCTACAATTACACTGCTCAGAAGCAAAATCCTCCTTTAAATAAAACTATGTGGACTATATGGATTTTGATGCGCTCAACTCAAATCCGTTTTCGGTTTTTTTCCATCAGGTCGGGGTTTTTTTTATAGGAGTGGCAAATTTTCCTCCCCATATTAGTGAGGTATGGAGTCATATTTAACCCTAACTCGAGAACGGGTCATACGATTTTCAAAAGTAAAACACCAGAAGATGTATAATAAAATTGCTTTTGTTTTAGTCGAACATAATTTTTCTCTATCTCTTATCGTTTTGGAATTATTCATAAATTAATGGAGAAAAAAAAATTTTTTCGTGCAAAAATCGTAATTTTTTCCAGTTTAAAAATTTAATTAAAAACAAGTAAAAACGTTATATTCGACCGGGTCGAATCTTAAATACCCTCCAAATATTTAGTAAGTGAATTTGATATGTTTAACTTGGTGGGACAGAGTTCCTTTATATAAAATCGTACGTCAAGGCCCACTAAAGGGGGCGGGGTTCAAAAATATACAATATCATGTTTTCCACAGACGAACGTATGGGCATTGCTAGACCGTCTTAGACTTCATCACAATTCTCTTTGGAGGCTATAAAAACTGTATTTTGGCGGGGTCGCTCTGGCAAGGGAAGTGGGGGAAACATTTCACCTTTGTCATAAAACTCTAAAAATAAATGCTTGGGATAATTATATACAAAATTAAAATTTCTTTTTTTTGATAGGGTCATTTAAAGGGCAAAGGGGGAGATGGGGTAGGGCAGAAACAGATACACATAAAACTGTAAAAATAAATGCTTGGGATGATTATACACAAAATAAAAAAAAAAAAAATTATATTTATTTTTAATAGGGTCATTTAGCGGGCAAAGGGGGAGGAGGGGGTAGGGCAGCAACAGGCAGTCATAAAACTCTAAAGATAAATGCTTGGGATGATTATATACAAAATTTAAAAAAAAAAATTTTTTTTGGTAGGGTCATTTAGGGGGCAAAGGAAAAGGGGGGGGGGGTAGGGCAGAAATCGGCAATCATAAAACTCTAAAGATAAATGCTTGGGATGATTATATACAAAATTTAAAAAAAATTTTTTTTTTTGGTAGGGTCATTTAGGGGGCGAAGGGGAAGGAGGGGGTAGGGCAGAGTAGTACCAGGTTTCGTCTCAGCTTCGTCATTAAAGCTTAAAAGTGTTATTTTTAAGGAATGTAGGCTTAAGTAAAACAATTTGTTAAATTTTTATGCTATTTTTGCCTATAATAACGCCCACTGAAGTGGGCGGGGTCAAAAAATATTTTTATTTTATTTAATGGCTCCAAGTTTAAGGCGTTGGACCGTATTTGACATAAAAATATATCATTTGCTTAACAAAATAACCAAAAAACTTTAAAAATTATGTTGTTTTTTCTGGGTTGGTTTAGTTCTTCTTAGGGGAACTTTTTTCCCTCTTGCCCGATTTAGCCCATCTTCGAACTTAACCTGCTCTAAGTTTTAAAATATATTTATGCCAAATTTCAAGAGTCTAGCTCTTTTCGTTTGGACTGAATCGTGATTTCCACAGACGGACGGACGGACGGACATGCTCAGTTCGTCTTAGATTTCATCACTGATCAAGAATATATATACTTTATGGGGTCTGAGATGGATATTTCGATGCGTTACAAACGGAATGACAAAGTGAATATACCCTCCAAATTCTTTTTTGGAGGGTATAAAAAAAAGTAAAGTAAATATTCAACAAAAGAATGTGGATTTTATTGTTACACATCTTCTGGTGTTTTACATTTGAAAATCGTATGCCCCGTTCTCGAGTTAGGGTGAAATATGACTCCGTTCCTGACTAATTTAGAGGAAAATTTTGCCACGCCTATAAAAAAAAATATAAACTTTTATTTTAAGAAGAGACAAAAAATTATTTTATGCTAAGCAGTGCTATTACTGGCTTTCAGTATATGTAAGATAACATCGGAAATTAAATTTTGGAATATATAAAAAAATATTTCCAGCAGCATATAAGAAATTTACGTGATTTTTGCAGTTAATATTTTTTCACTAGGTGGGCCAAAAGAAGTCATCCAATGATTCCTCCAGCGTAAACAGCGTACCATGCAGTCACTTTGAGCGGGTGTAATGGCTCCTCGTGTATAACTCGAAGATTTTTGCTGGCCCCAGAAGGGATAGTTTTGCTTGTTCACGTACATACCTGCTGAGGTGGAAATGAGTCTCATCGTTCATTATGATTTTGGTTGAAAAATCGTCCACTTCGTCCTCGAGATTGAGGATGGGGAGTGTATCACACCATGGCCTGTTCACTTGTATTCTACATCTGTCTAGTTCAAAACAGATTTGACATTGGCCACCATTTGCAAAAATAATAGCATCATCCAATAGGTGCTTTTTTTTCTTTTGGATCACCTTGTGTTAATTAACGCGCACAACAAGGGACGGAGACAGATTACAAATTTTACCTGCTGGGTAACACTTACATTAAGACATTTCTATGCCCTATTTTAAAAGTCTATTTTGTAGGGGCCGCTACGAATAAGGCCGGGGGGAGACATTTCAACTTTGTCGTAAAAACCTAAAAATTATTTTTTTTGATAGGGTCATTTGGGGGACAAAGTAGGCTGGAATGGTAGGGCAAGGGAAGATCAGAGAACATCTTATCTTCGTCGTAAAAGCCTAAAAAAATGAATTTTTAAGGAATTCTGGCTTAAGGAATACAATTTGTTAAATATTTATACTAATTTTCCATGTAATATGTTACTTTTAACGCCCACTAAAGGAGGCAAGGTTCAAAAACGATTTTTTCTGATTTTCTGGCTCCAAGTTCAACTCTTTGACATAAAAATATATGATTTGCTTGACAGAATTACAAAAAAAAACTTTAATAATTATTTCATATTATTTTAGAAGTTGATTTAGTTCTTGTTAGGGGAACTTTTTTTCCCCTCTGGCCCGCTTCAGGCGATTTACGAGCATGACCTGTTCTATTCTTTAAAATTTTTCTATACCACATTTTAAGGGTGCGGCTCTTTTGGTTTCGACTATATCGTGGTTTGCGCGAACGGGCGGACGGACGTGGCAAGATCGTCTTAGCTTTCATCACTGATCAAGAATATATATACTTCATGGGGTCTTAGAGGGATACTTCATTCCGTTACACAAGGCATGACAAAGTTAATATACTCTCCAATTATTTTTTGGAGTTATGCCCTCCATTTTCCAGTTCTCATATATTCTTATTTTGAAATATTTTAAAATATTTAATATATGAGAATAAAAATATTTTGACTATTTATATATTAATTTCATTTATAAGAAATTTTATATCAAATCTGGGAGTGCTTATTTTTTTTTTTTTATCTTGGACCAGCACTCAGGGGATGACCCCTATATATGCAACGCATTGCGCTGGAACTGAAAACGAGGGGACAGACTAGGAAAGATGAGAAGATAGACAGTTTTTTGTAGCTATTTCAACCTTTTTTACTTCGTCGGCTAATTTTTGTTGTGTTTTAGAGATTTATAACTTTTGAAATCCTAAAACTATATTTTTGTACACCGGTGTAAATACATAATTCCTATCAACTTGTTTATATTTTTTATTTAATGTGAAAATCGTTTTCTAAAAAAATTATTTTTTTCTGCCCATATTTTTTGCCGACTACAATATATTTTGTCCCTCGATGCCACTGTGCGCTTAGTGTAATATTTACACAATAGGTTTTCTTTTTTTAATATAATTTCTTTTCACATCTCAATTAAATGTTAGTTATTGACTTTCGTTGTCAATTCAAATTCTAATTCAAGTTCATTTGCAGCCAAGTCTATTGAAAAATCATAGTATTTAAATGCTCCACTTTTGTTTTTTTTTTAATTCATTTTTTTTTTAACTTTTTTAATGAGATATTATTCAAAACACTAGTACATGTTTTATAAGAGTTGTAATAGCAAGATAATCTATTTATAAATAAAAAAACCAGTGAAATAAGGTTTTTTTTTTGTTTTTTATATTGAATAATGAAATTATTAATAAATTCATACGAGTAAGCATGATAATTTCCATTATAGTCATGTAATAATTTTAATAAATAATAGCTTAACCGCGTGCAGACGAGGGCATAAATATAGTAATAAACACACGTGTTATGAATATGAATGCACAAGCATAGAAATTTCATTAACCCAATTTACAATATTGTGCAAATAGTCTTGCATCATTGCATTTGCAAAATAATTGTACTCTACACCAACAAAATACATTGAAAATGCTCTCAAATACTCTCTCTATGCAAAAATGCTACAGGGTGTTTTTTATTGAGGTATAGAACTTCGAATTGAAATAAAACACAAGAAAATCGTTTTAATGTCCATCAATTTGGCTTTATTGGAAGGATAATTTTATGCCATTAATGTTTAAATATGATTTCGGGCATGTGGCCGCCGCGGCTGGCTCGAATAAAGCCAATTCTACAGGTCCAATTTTCAACCACTTTTTCGAGCATATGGGGCCGTATGTTGGCAATAGCGCCACGAATGTTGGCTTCCAAGTCCCCTAACGTTTCTGGTTTGTTGGCGTAGACGAGCGACTTCACATATCCCCAAAGAAAATAATCCAATGGTGTCAAATCACACGATCTTGGTGGCCAATTGACAGGTCCATTCCGCGAAATTATGCGCTCATCGAATGTTTCCTTCAATAAATCGATTGTGACGTGCGCTGTGTGGCATGTAGCGCCGTCTTGTTGGAACCACAACTCATCCACATTCATGCCATCCAATTCGGGAACAAAATAGTCGGTTATCATGGCTCTATACCGGTCTCCATTAACGGTAACTGACTCTCCAGCATTATTTCGGAAGAAGTATGGCCCAATGACTCCACCAGCCCTGTTCGACGTCTCTGCGGATGCGTATTATCACATAGAGTAAACGTAGTGCGAAAACGATCCATGGTTAACCGAATTAATTGCTCTGATGGACGATTATGTCGACCATAAAATGGACGGAGCTTGCGGTAAACTTCGCGAACTGAACTATTACTTTCGAAATAAATTTGCACGATTTGCAAGCGTTGTTCTTTTGTCAACCTGTTCATGATGAAATGGCAAGCCAAACTAAATATTAATCACTTGACAGCTGACAAAATGGCCGCCAGTTAAAAAAGTGATGCCAACTTAAAGTTCTATACCTCAATAAAAAACACCCAATATAATACAAGACCATTTGCACAGGATTGTGAATAGAGCTATTATATTCTGGTTTGCGATGAACTCAAACTATTTGTGTATCGTTGCAATTTTGTTTTCCATTCTACTCTGGTTAAGTGAAGAACAGAAGAAAGTCTTTTGATTTTATTTTCCACATTTCTATAAATTCTTCTAAGAATGACGTTTCTTTACTTATTTTGATCAGAAAAACAATATTTTAGTATTCCACAGAGGTCATCGTTTAAACAAATTTTTCTATATATGAAGAGAATGTATGTCCGTTTAATGTGTGTAACTGCCATGCGATCGTAGCCCAGGGTGCTATTAGCCCCTTGGGACGTTAAGTGTTCACTAACAAAACCAAGCGCTCTCGAATAGCCAGATGAATGGGAGAACATATTAATTTCGTGGTAAAAGCAAATAAATTAAATTTATAAGGAATATAACTTCAACACCCACTAAAGGGGGCGGGGTCCAAATATTGTCTGTATCGTGTATGGGCATTGTCAGATCGTCATAGACTACATCACTGATCAAGAATATATATACTTTATGGGGTCTAGTTCTTTTTGGAGGTATTAAAACTGTATTTTGTTGGGGGGGGGGTCACTCTGGCAAGGGCCGTGGGGGAGACATTTCCCCTTAGCCATAAAACACTAAAATTAAATTTGTGGGATAATTAGGAGTAAATTTTTTTTTTATGGGGTCATTTGGGAGGCAAAGGGGGATCAAGGGTATAGGGCAGAGGAGGATCAGCTTACGTCTCCGCTTCGTCATAAAAGCTTAAAAATTTTAATTTTAAGGAATGTAGGCTCAAGTTATACAATTTGATAATTTTTATCCTATTTATACATTTAATAACGCCCACTAAAGGGGGCGAGGTCCAAGAATTTATTTTTTTTGGTCTTATGGCTCCAAGTTTACTTCTTTGACATAAACATATATATCATTTTAAAAATTATGTTGTTTATTTGGAGGTTTGTTTAGTTTTTCTTAGGGGAATTTTTTTCCCTCTGGCCCGATACAGGCCATTTACGAATTTGGCCTGTGCTATCCTTCAAGATATATTTTTATCAAGTTTCAAGGTCTGGCTCTTTTCGTTTGGACTGAATTAGATTTCCACAGATGGACGGAGCGACGGACACGATCAGATTTTTTTAGATTTCATCACTGATCAAGAATATATATAATTTATGGGGTCTTAGATGGATATTTCGCTGCGTTACACACGGAATGACAAAGTAAATATACCCACCAATTCTTTTTTGGAGGGTATAAAAACGAATTGAAACGATGTCTACTGATCGCCTAATTAAGGTTTTAAATACAACTATATTATAGCGATATGACTAATCGATTTCTTATCATGTTGACTGCTCAATGGAGAATAGTATCGTCGGGAAATATTCATTTATAGTTCCTCATAAAACTATCATAGAAATAGTCATAAATTATCACATGCTGCTCGTTTGCTACAAATAATTATACTGTCTGCAGAAATCTAAGTCTGATTATTATAGTTTATGATCATATAAAAAAGTGTTGGATGTGTTTGCTCATAGCGGCAAAGCACTTGTGAAATTACCAGACTATGTTAATGACAAGGAAAGCCAATTTGTGCAATATTAAAAAGTTTTGTTGAAAAACATAATATATAATATTATGCTATATTATAAGAAAGAAAAAACATCTGCAGTTCTCCATTCTGTTTAGTAGAACTAATTTGGCAATGTCAAGTGGGCACCCAGGGGGCAAATTATGGCATTCGAGATCGATCGAAATTTGTATTTAAATTGTGTGGAAATTTCGCTCGATATAGAATGCGGTAATTTGGCCCCAGGTCATGCTAATTGACGCTGTTAGCTTTTTTTTGAAGAGTTATGGGGCTTTAATTTTTTGCCACTTTTAGACAGCCTGGCGATCACGGAGTTTAATAGAATACCATTCTTTTTAAAGAATACAGGATAATTTGCTAAGGCAGGATATCACAAAGAGAATGAATGGACTGTCTCCGGGAGACGTTAGCCCTCAAACCTAAGCTAAGGCGGTTATATGAAATAAATATTGACCAGACTTGAGCAATTTAAATTTCATTTCTTTCAATTACAATTACATAAAAATTGTTGAAAAAATTTTTAATCTTAAGTTTTAATTTTAAACTTTTCAATTACAATTACAAATATGTTATTATGATTGAGAAAATTTTTAATTCATTTTCCTTTTTCTTATCATTTTCAGTTACAATTTTTTGCTGTAAACTTCCAATTACGATTACAAAAAAATTTAATCTTAATTTCTAATTATAAAATTTTTAATTACAAAAACGTTATTGTGATTGAATTTTTTTTATGTATTTTCTTTTTTTCATCATTTTTAATTACAGCAAAAAGTAAACTTCCGATTACAATTATAAAAATGTTATTGTAATTGAAAAAAATTGTTAATCTTAATTTTTAATTTTAAACTTTTCAAAAATTACAAAAATTTTATTGTGATTGAAAAAAAATTTTATTGTGATTGAAAACTTTTGTTTATGAATTTTCCTTTTTTTATCATTTACAGCAAAAAGTAAACGTCCAATTACAACTACAAAAATGTTATTGCAATTGACCAAATTTTTAATCTTAATTTTTAATTTTAAACTTTTCAATTATAATTACAAAAATGTTATTGTGATTGAAAATTTTTTTATGCATATTCTTATTTTAGTCATTTTTAATCACAGCAAAAAGTAAACTTCCGATTACAATTACAAAATTCTTATTGGAATTGAAAAAAATTTTTAATCTTGATTTTTAATTTTAAACTTTTCAATTACAAAAATGTTATTGTGATTGAAAACTTTTTTATTCACTCTGTTTTTTTTATAATTTTGAATTACAGCAAAAATTAAACTTCCGATTACAATTACAAAAATGTTATTGTAATTGACAAAATTTTTAATCTTAATTTTTAATTTTAAACTTTTCAATTATAATTACAAAAATGTTATTGTGATTGAAAATTATTTTATGCATATTCTTTTTTAGTCATTTTCAATCACAGCAAAAAGTAAACTTGCGATTACAATTACAAAATTCTTATTGTAATTGAAAAAAATTTTTAATCTTAATTTTTAATTTTATACTTTTCAATAACAATTACAAAAATTTTATTGTGATTGAAACATTTTATTTATGCATTTTCATTTTTTATAATTTTAAATTACAGCAAAATGTAAACTTCCAATTACAACTACAAACATGTTATTGCAATTGAAAAAACTTTTAATCTTAATTTTTAATATTAAACTTTTCAATTACTATTAATATAAAGAAATTTTTATTCGGATTCAAGTTCAAATCTACATAATAAAATATTCTTAACTTGAAATTGTCAATTAGAATTACAAAAATGTAATTGCAATTGAAAATATTATAAATTAATTTTCTTGCTTTTCAATTACACTTGCAAAAAATTTGTAATTGCCAAATGTAATCATTACTGCCCAAGTCTGATATTGACATGCGAACATAATGGCAGGCTACCAGTATTATAATGAAATAAAGGTTTCATCGAAACTTAGGTTTTATAGGCGTTTTATTTAATTTTATTTTTGAAAACGAAAAATAAGTACTCGGTTATATAGAAGCATTTTAGTAATTGTACATGTAATTCATATGTGCTATAATGTTGAACACACCTGTTGTTAATTTCGCTTTAGGAAAGGCCAGTCAGTGTTGGTGCTGTCAATCAGCAGCATAAAATAGTTATGTTTTAGGAAAAGTCAGTGTTGGTGCCGTCAATCATAAGCCTAAAAACAGTACAAAAAGTGTTACAAAGAATTTTTCTTACGTGTTTTCTATAATTGTCATTATTATTGTTTTATAACTGAAATAAAAGCACAATTTGTTAACGGAAATATGTATGTACTACCAAAAAAATAACAAGTTAATCATTTAAAAACAAATTTTCAACAAATTCTCAGATTTAAGCACTCAAATACTAAAGCACTTCTCTCAAAAGTATGATTAGTGTTGTTGTCTTGTTTTAATATCAATTAATTAAAAAACAAAAACAAAAAAAATAAAAATAAAAAAAAACAGAAATTGTGAAGAATTATTGTTAATGCAATAAACGTTAATTTGCTGTTGGTTTTAACTGTGAGGTTTTGTGTTTTAAAAGCCTTAATGCTAGCGGAAAAACTTTACTGGCGATCAGAACAAGTTTAGATCGTGTCGCGTGCGGTACGGTTATTAATTCTTGCCGATATAGAGTTAAAAGTAACTTTAAAATAAAAATATAAGTGTAATTAAAACTGTTTTTTTTTTTTGAATTTTTAATAAAGAATATAAAGTTGTTCCTATTCAAACATCTGAATAAAATATTTTAATTAAGGTGATTTTTAATGGGCGTTGTAATGCGAATGGAAAATATGTTTTTTCTCGTTAGCTGGCAGCTGTAATAAATAAAGTTGGAAATTTTGTTAAAAAACAAGTGTAAAAGCTTAATGTCGTCGTTGGTCGTTGAAAGGAGAAATTTTTTTATTTAAATAAAAACTGCTGTTAAAAATAATATATTTATTGGCAGTTTAACAAGTGTGTTTATTTTTTAAAAAGAAAAATCCCCATGAAATTTAATAAAGAAGAAATGAAAATAATTTAATTTATTTATATTTTTTAACTTCATCCGTTAATTCAATTTGGAACACAACGAAAACGAGCTGCATTAAGTGGGAGATTAAAATATTTTTCAGCTGTTAAATAATGAACAAGTCTTTTGTGAATATAAAAAGTTAAACATTTATTTAAAAAAGTTATATAAAAGTATTTTTTTTTATATAAAAAAGTAAATAAATTTAATAGCACTTATTTTGAGCTGAAAGTTGATAGTAGTTTTCAAGACTTTTATGTGTCTCTAGATATTATTTAATATTAAGTTTTCAGTGCTTAATCACCAGAATGTTGGTGTTGTTTAAAATAATTTTATCATAATTATGCGCTGACATGTTTGTTTAACACACTCTCTATGAAACGTTTAACGACTTTTAAGTGACGGCTCTTACGAAAGAGTATTTCAATTTCGAAAGTGTTTATATTTTTGGTCCCAATAGATTTTGGAAAGTGTTTAATTATGAACTAAATAATTTTCCAGGAATTAAGTTTTAGACCTAAACGAATTATTATTTCAATAAGTTCTGGGGGCAAATTACGGAACTCGATATCGAACGAAACTTGTATTTAAATTGTATGGCAATTTCGATCGATATCGAAGTCGGCTTAAGCGAGTTTTCCAAAAGTTTTCCACTATAACGCTGGCATTCGTTCTTTCTTACAATCTACTCGTATAAAAATAACAACTTAAATATCCTCCAAATATTAGTAAATAAATTCAAAAAATTTAACCTGCTGGATCAGAGTTCCTTTAACATATTTCAGTGCCCAATTTTAAAACTCTATTTTGACAGGGTCTCTCCGCAAAGGGCTGTGGTCGAAACATCTCATTTTTATTGAAAAAACATAGAAAGTAAATTTTTAGGGAAATTAAGTGTAGAAAGACATTTGCTTTTTTGATTAGTCATTTAGGGGGAAAGGTGGGAGCAGGTGTAGGACATGGAAAGATCGTAGAATATTTTACGTTCGTCGTAAAAACTTAAAAATTTAAATTTTGAAATTTAATTTTTAAGGAATGCGAGTTTAAGTAATACAATTTATTTAATATTTACACTATTTTTCCATGTAATATGTTACTTCAACGCCCACTACAAGAGGCGGGGTGCAAAAATAAATTTTCTATTTCCTTCTTTTACCTAAAAATATATCATTTGCTTAACAAGAAACAAATTTAAAAAATTATGTTGTTTTTTAGAAGTTGGTCTAGTTGTTCTTAGGGGTACTGTTTTATGCCTGGTCCAATTTAGACCATTTACGAACTTGACCTGTACTATCCTTCAAAATTTATCTGTAACAAATTTTAAAGATCTGACTCTTTTCATTTTCACTGTATCGTATTTTCCACCAACGGACGGACGGACATGGCTAGATCGTCTTAGATTTCGTATATTCACTTTGTCATTCCGTGTGTAATGCAGCGCAATAACCATCTGAGATCCCATATATTCGTATATATATATTCTTGATCAGTGATAAAATCTAAGACGAGCTAGGCATATCCGTCCGTCCGTCTGTGGAAATCCAATTCAGTCTAAACGAAAAGAGCCAGACTCTTGAAATTCGGTATAAATTTATCTTGAAGAATAGTAGAGGTCAAGTTCGTAAATGGACTGAATAGGGCCAGAGGGGGAAAAGTTCCCCTAAAACAGCTGAAAAAACAAAATAATTAAAATTTTTTTTTTGTAATTTTGGTAAGCAAATGGTATATTTTTATGTTAAATACGCATTAAAGTTGGAGCCATAAAATAAAAAAAATTAGTTATTGGACCCCGCCCCTTTTATTGGTCGTTATTATATGCAAAAATAGTGTAAAAATTTAACAAATTGTATTTCTTAAGTCTACATTTCTTCAAAATAACGTTTTTAAGCTTTTATGACGAAGCTAAGACGTAACCCGAACCTCCTCTGCCCTATCCCCTCCCCCCCTTTGCTACCAAATGACTTAAAAAAAATTTTTTTTTGCGCTTAACTTTCCTAAAAATATATTTTTAAGGCTTTATGGCGAAGGTGAAATGTCTCCCCCACGGCCCTTGCCGGAGCGATCCCGCCAAAATACAGTTTTAATACTCTCCAAAAAGAATTGGATCCCACAAAATATATACATATATTCTTGATCAGTGATGAAGTCTAAGGCGATTTAACAATGCCCATTCGTCCGTCTGTGGAAAACACGATATGTGTATGTAGTCTATATTTGGACCCCACCCCCTTCAGTGGGCGTTGAAGTTTAACAAATTACATTCCTTAAGCCTACATTCCTTAACAATTTAATTTATAAGCATTTACAACGAAGATAATATGCTCTGAGAAACCCCTGCTCTACACCTCCACACCACTTTTGGCCCTAAGTAACATTATAAAAAAAAAAAATTTTTTTTCTACATTTAACTATACCGAAAATATAGTTTTTACGGTTTAGGTGAGAAGTCTCCCCCACGACCTTTCTCAGAGTGACCCTGTATAGAATTTTAAAAGTGGGCTGAGAAATGTCTTAAAGGAACTGTGACCCAGCAGGTTAAGCATTTTTAACTTCTCTCAGTCCTCTTTTTTGCACGTTGACATAAAATATTAATCCCCATATTCATAAAAAAATTAAACGTGTTTGAAATCTGTTTTAAGAGAATTTTATATGAAAAAATTTGATTAAAATACATTTGAAACTCATTTTAAATTTTATGAATACCGGGTTAATACCTTAATTTTAATGCTGACGGAAAGGTGTCTCAGCCACGCTCCTCCCAATACAATGGAACCGACCGTATTAAAATAAATTTTGTTTTCTTGTTTACTTAAGCCAAATACCATGAAAATGTAAATTTTAATAAAAATAAAAATAGAGTTTTTATTTACGAAATATTTGTAGGGTATTTAAGATTCGACCCGGTCGGCAATAACGTTTTTACTTGTTTACATTTGATTTTGAAAACCAGATCATTAATATTTCTTTTCATATTTAAGGAGAAAGTTTTTATTAAAATATATTCTTAAAGGATTATTTTTGAAAAAAATTATAATACTCCCACACCGGAAATTTATTTATAACGTAAATCGTTTTTAGTTTTCAGTGATTCTCTGCTACACTTAAATATACGAGTATGTCAAATACTGAAAATAATCTTAATCAATTAATTTATTATTATACACATTTTTATTAAATTATTTGATTATAAATAATTTTTTTTTTGTGAACAAATTGTTAACTACGTATGTAGATAAGAAATCTGTGAGATATTTATAACTGTCGTATACGTGTACGTAACTAAAATGCTGATAAAAACATCAATTTATGTCAAGTATACTGGATTTATTGTTGCCTTAAATAAATTTATGGGCTTCGAAAAGTTTAACTAAATCAATAAAATTCTGTCTTTAGGAAACCCTTACTAGGCGCCTGGTGGTGATTTTAAATGTCTGGCGAAATGTTATGATTTACGTGAAATAGCCCAAGGTGTCAAAAATTTTACAGTTCTGTGTCTTTTTAGTATGAAGACTACAAAACTTTATAATAATAAATTTCAGGTGGCTGGCAATTTATTTTATATTTTATGTTACATGCTTCGAGACAACCTGTCTTTTGCATATTTAGGCCAGGATTGCATATATCGCTTTAAAATTTCAGGTTACTCTCTATAACTGACAAACAAGCTGATATGCCAGCACGAGTTGTGAGATTTAGCACTCTTGAGATGATCGTTAATATTATTTTTTTCAAACATGAGTGTAATTTTTTTTTTGTATTTAAAATTCTTAAAAAATAATTTGAAGATTGTAGATTTGAACTTGAGTCTGCATGAAAAATACTTATCTTACTAATTAGTTTTTTATTTAAAACTAAATTCGTCTCACTATCATTCTGTGGAATAATCACATTGCAAACATTAAAAGAATTTGTTTTTGTGTTCACTGTAATTGAACGACCAGACGATATATAATCTTCCTTTTCTAAAACTCATTTACAGGATGGGCAAATTTGAGGTTAGGAAATAAATTGACTTGAAAACACAATTTTTTCTTAAGCAAATTCAGTTTTAGTGATATCATTGTATATTAGAAATATGGGAATTAGTAATAGGATATGATGTCGGTCAAATGTTGGCGGTAAGCATGTCAGCAAACGTCAGCTCCTCTCACAAAATTTTGAACCTTATTTTGCAACGAAGCTTCGTTTATCCCGTCAAAACAGCATCGAATTTCATCTTTCAGAGCATTATTTGTTTGTGGTTTGTTCGCGTAATGGTCTTTCAAATGGTTCCAGAGAATATAAACCAGCGGCGTTAAATCACAAGAACGAGGCGGCCAATTTACATCGCCAGATCGAGAAGTTACGTGACCGGGAAATTTCTTATGCAATAACTGAATTGTTTGGCCGGGTGTGTGTAGCTTGTGGTCACTGATGTCAATATTAGCTAATTGTGGCGGCAAAAAAATCAAGAATTCATAGTGACGATGTTTCCTCGCTCATTTTCGAAAAAATACGAGCCAATGATGCCGTCTAACCAAAAACCGCACCACATGGTCACTTTGGCTGGATGTAATGATTTTTCGAGGACTATTTCTGGATTTTGTGAGTTTCATATGCGACAATTTTGTTTTTTTACAAAATCGCCTAATTGATAGTGGGCCTCATGACTAAAGATTATTTTGTTCAAAAATGCCTTGTTTTCGTTTGGAAAATTCACAAACATTCGATTCAAATAATGCTGAGCCCAGCTTTAATTCTTAAACAAGTTGAACTTTATAAACGAGAAAATTACGTTCCTTATGCAAAATGTTGGCCAAACTGCTTATGGTGATGCCCAATTATTGCGAACGTCGGCGAGTTAATGTTCGGGGCTCATTCTCAACAATTTTGCTGTACAGCGACAATGTTTGCATCACTACGGTCACTACGAGCGTATTGATTTATATTGTCAGCGAATTCAGCAATTAAATTACGCACAGCATTCTCAGAAGGAGACTGATTACGCAAAAAAGCTGCTCGAATTTTACGAAATGATACAGTAACATTTTCACCATTTTGAAAATAAATTTTCACAATAAAAATTTTTTTCTTGAAAAGTTTAGCTTTCCAGGGTTAACATTTCCCAACTTTTTTACTAAATAACTGTCAATGGATGACAGCTCAATTTTTGACATTTCATCATTTTACAGTCAATTTACTTCATAACCTCAAATTTGCCCACCCTCTATATGTATAATTGATTTCGATTTTCACCTTCTAGAGTTAAAATTCTAGCTGGGGTTTACAAGGTCGTCGTACTAATTGGCTCAAATCCAAACATGTGCATTCTTATTTGTGCCAAATGATCTGAAACAATAAAGTTATAACGTTAAAGTTTGTATTATTTTAAATTTAAAATTAGCCACAATTAATTGAAAGTTCGTAAATAAATAAAAGATTAAGAAAATATAAAAGTATTTGTGGCAAAATCATTAATAAATTTAATATAATTAACAATGCCAAAATATTTTTAGCTGCACTTGCAGTGTGATAACAGCAAGACTCGTGATAAAATTAAGTGCACAACTCTATAAATTTTCGAGGTGTACTTAAACAGCACAGTATTTCTATTTGTGTTTCATTTACAATCATATAAATTTCACTAGTATTATTTATGAGCATCACAAAATGAGTAAATAAGAAATATACTATCTATAAATTATATTAATTATACGTTTATTGTAAAACGTCATTGAACCATACAGAATTTATATCGATATGATATTTTTTTTTTATTACTACCAATTTTTCGTTGAGGCTCGGTTGCAACACCTAAGCTTAACTGTTTCGTTTTAAGACTTAACTACAGTTTAGTAAACTTTGTACATATGATATTATTACTAAAGTTAATAAATTTCTTTTTAACACATTTTATAAAAAAAAATAAATATTTACTTTGCTTAACTCACTGTATGGTGAAAATGGGCTTTATATTTTATATTTTTATTAATAGCTATATGTTTGTTAATTGTTAAACAATTGAAACTGGTTTCAAGTGTTTGAAATGTTGTTTATTCTGGATTAACTGAATTTAAACAAGTAAAAACGTTATATTCGACCGGGTCGAATCTTAAATAGCCTTCAAATATTTAGAAAGTGAATTTAACATTTTTAACTTTGTAGGACAGAGTTCCTTTATATAATATCGTACGTCAACGCCCACTTAGGCGGGCGGGGTTAAAAAATAGACAATATCATGTTTTCCACAGACGAACGTATGGGCATTGCTATACCGTCTTAGACTTCATAACTAATCAAGAATATATTTACTTTATGGGGTCCAATTCTCGTTGGAGGGTATAAAAACTGTATTTTGGTGGGGTCGCTCTGGCAAGGGCTGTGGGGGAAACATTTCACCTTTGTCATAAAACTCTAAAAATAAATGCTTAGGATAATTATACAACTTTTTATTTATTTTTTATAGGATCATTTACGTGGCAAAGGGGGAGGAGGGAGTAGGGCAGAAACAGGCAGTCATAAAAATCTAAAAAGAAATGCTTGGAATAATTGTATACAAAATTAATTTTTTTTTGATAGGGTCATTTAGGGGGCAAAGGGGGAGGAGTGGGTAGGGCAGAAATCGGCAGTCATAAAAATCTAAAAATAAATGCTTGGGATAATTGTATACAAAATTAATTTTTTTTTTGATAGGGTCATTTAGGGGGCAAAGGGGGAGGAGTGGGTAGGGCAGAAATCGGCAGTCATAAAAATCTAAAAATAAATGCTTGGGATACTTGTATACAAAATTAATTTTTTTTTACAGGGTCATTTAGGGGGCAAAGGGGGAGGAGTGGGTAGGGCAGAAATCGGCAATAATAAAAATCTAAAAATAAATGCTTGGGATAATTGTATACAAAAGTAATATTTTTTTTTATAGGATCATTTAGGGGGCAAAGGGGGAGGAGTGGTAGGGCAGAAATCGGCAGTCATAAAAATCTAAAAATAAATGCTTGGGATAATTGTACACAAAGTTAATTTTTTTTTGTTTTGATAGGGTCATTTAGGGGGCAAAGGGGGAGGAGTGGTAGGGCAGAAATCGGCAGTCATAAAAATCTAAAAATAAATGCTTGGGATAATTGTAAACAAAATTAATTTTTTTTGTAGGGTCATTTGGTGGTGAAGCCGGAGGAGGGGGTAGGGCAGAGTAGTACCAGGTTTCGTCTCAGCTTCGTAATTAAAGCTTAAAAATGTTATTTTTAAGGAATGTAGGCTTAAGTAAAACAATTTGTTAAATTTTTATGCTATTTTTGCATATAATAACGCCCACTAAAGTGGGCGGGGTTAAAAAATATTTTTTATTTTATTTTATGGCTCCAAATTTAAGGCGTTGGATCGTATTTGACATACAAATATATCATTTGCTTAACAAAATAACCAAAAAACTTTAAAAATGATGTTGTTTTTTCTGGTTTGGTTTAGTTCTTCTTAGGGGAACTTTTTTCCCTCTTGCCCGATTTAGCTCGAATTTAACCTGCTCTGAGCTTCAAAATATATTTATACCAAATTTCAAGTGTCTAGCTCTTTTCGTTTGGACTGAATCGTGATTTCCACAGACGGACGGAATCGTAATCAGATCGTCTTAGATTTCATCACTGATTAAGAATATATATACTTTATGGAGTCTGATTTGGATGCGTTACAAACGGAATGACAAAGTGAACATAACCTCCAAATCCTTTTTTGGAGGGTATAAAAATTTCATTTAAATATGTTTTTTTGTTTTTGTGATTTAAGCACGTTTAAACAATATATTTTACCATAATCATGCCTTCATTTATGTATAAAATAAAAGTGCACTTCATAATTGAAGTGTGTTATTAAATCCTCAGTCATAAAGAGATATTATTACATTGTGATATTGGATGTAACATTTTATAATTATCGGCAAAAACAAAAAAAACTCCACTGGTTGTATGCTAAAAATGACAATCGTGCACCCTTACGAACAATATAAATTTGTCAGGAACGATCATGCCTGTGCATGACTCAGAGTAACGCAAGCACTAGCAAGCAGCAGGTTGTTATTAAACTATTTTTGTTGACAGGCTGAATTCAATTAATTTGCCACAGAAATACTTAATTTTTTATACCCTTTAGCAAAAAAATAATAGGCGACCCTATAAACTATCATCCTTATTCATAAAAATTATGAGAGGCTTATAAGAGTGTAATAGAGTAAATTTCATATGAAATTTTGTTTTATTACGCTGTTATTAGACTCTCATAATTTTTATGAGTAGGGGGAAGTCGAATAAGCGATGTCCATGTGTGTGTACGTGCAAAAAATTATTTTCTGAAAACCCCAAAAACATAAAGGAAATCGATCTTAGATGGAAGTATTGGAAATACTTGTAAATAATTTCCTACTGACAATCATCAACATCCAAAATAGGGTTCCAGAGCTGGAAATCGTTAACTTATTTCTGATGAGTAAAAGTAACTAGCCTCAAATAATTTTTGTTTTTTTTTGTAATCAAACCTAGACCCCTTTCATATACATCATGTTTGATTCGTCGAGTCTTGATCTCTTAGGAGAGAGTGGTGAAGATCGTGAAAAGGGGTACAGACTTGACGGTACTAGTCAGTTTTTATATTTTCTTTTGTTTTATCATCCGTAATATATTAAATGAATGTTCAGCAATGAAGAAAAACTTGATATGACGTTTCGTGTGTGAACGTAAATGCAGGTTTAAAAGAAAATTGAAGAAAAACTGAGCAAGTAAATCTGATGTGTGTGAAAGGGGACCTATTTTATACTTTAGGAAGAATTAAATCGGCATTAAAAATCAAACAAAATCCAGGGTTGGTAAATTTAAATTTGTTTTTCTTTTTGGTGCATAAAAGTAAGCAACGAAAAGAATTTGTTGCTTTTATACATTAAACATATTTGATTTTTTTTTTATCTTGGACCAGCACTCAGGGGATGACCCCTATATATGCAATGCATTGCGACGGAAGTGAAAACGAAGGGACAGTATTGAGGGGACAGATTAGGAAAGATGAGAACATAGACAATTTTTTAGTAGCTATTTCAACCTTTTACTTCGCTGGCTAATTTTTGCTACAGAACCGACGAAGGTGGGTACTGTCACTCTGCTTTTTTAGTACATGATAGTGTCAGTCGTTGCCAATTATGTTCAGTGACCAGTGACTATGCCTGCATCATTGAAACAGGCTGGCAACAACTAACACAACCATGCACTAATGCTGATCAGAAGAATTCAACACAATATTTCATGACTCAGCGCGGGCTCGAACTCAGGACCCTCCGCTTCATAGTCTCGTGTTCTACTACTTCAGCCAACAGCAACCACTAAAAGAAAGAAAATTAAACAAAATCAAAAAGACAATTTCAGGGTTGGACAATTGCAATTTTTTTTTTGGCACAAAAAATAAATTTTCTTTATACATATATTAAATATTTTGGACGTGTTTGAAAGAAATTCTTTGGTATTAGAAAACAGGAAAACCATAAAGTCAGTTTCAGAGCTTTTTCTGAATGGGATGAATTTCAAAATAAAATTCGGTAAAAAATTAATAAAAATAATTTATAATTTTCTATATTACACCAGCACTCAAGGGATACATACGGGATGCATTGTGCTAGAATTAGAAAAATTGATTCTGCTTGCGGACATTCGATTAAACAGGAAATACCCCTGTAATGCGTTTCTTCCTTCGCTCTTTCAATAACCGATTGAGAGCAAAATTGGAAATGATTTAATTTACAGGGATTAAAAATATTTCTATTTTTCCCTCTTCTAAAGGAAATTCGAAATTAAGGATATATGACTTAAAAGCATATCCTGGCAGTGGTTGAAACTACATATATTAACTAAAAATTAAAAAAGCATGATGTTAGGTTTTGCTTAGCATTTTATCCACTATAAGGGTTACAAAATTATATAATTTTTTTACAGAATTTTCCAAAAATTTTATTGAAAAAAAAAAAAAAAAATTGAAAATTATTTAAATGCATGTGCATTAAAAATGAAAATTTTTTACTTACAGTTCGGTTAATATATTTGTCTCACATTCCCAACTATGGCCCGGCTTTGGAATGCCTTAACGCGGCGGAAAACTGATGATGTGATTGAGTCAGAATCTAAATTGGCTCGTGTTTTAAATCTATTTGATTTAACGGCACTTGGTGTGGGCAGTACTTTGGGTTTGGGTGTATATGTGCTGGCCGGTTCGGTGGCCTACAATATTGCTGGTCCTGCCGTAACTCTGTCCTTTTTAATAGCAGCCATAGCATCTGCTTTTGCTGGTATATGTTATGCCGAATTTGCCGCCCGTGTACCTAAAGCAGGCAGCGCTTATGTTTACAGTTATGTGACCGTAGGAGAATTTGTGGCCTTTACAATTGGCTGGAATCTGGTATTGGAGTATGTTATAGGTAATTTTCTACTAATAATATTATTATTAAGCAGTTAAAGTAGCAGATAATTTGACTTACAGGTACGGCTTCGGTGGCGAGAGGTTTAAGCGGTTACATTGACTCTTTGATGGATAAGAACATGTCGAAAGCCTTGACCGAGACCTTTCCCATTAAAGTTAGTTTTTTGGGCGACTATCCAGACTTTTTAGCCGTTGGCACGATTTTGCTATTGACTGCTTTACTGGCTATTGGTGTTAAAGAATCAACATTTCTTAATAATGCATTCACTTGTGTTAATATAGCGACCATTTTAATTGTCATCATATCCGGCAGCATGAACGGTAAATTATTAGTTCTAAAAGGAATTTTTATTATTGAATAATTTATGTATATATTTTTTTTAAATTATGTAGCCGATGTTGGCAACTGGTCTATTCCGCAGGATAAAGTACCGCCTAACTTCGGTTCAGGTGGTTTTATGCCTTACGGTTTTGCTGGCGTTATGGCTGGCGCTGCAAAATGTTTTTACGGCTTTGTGGGCTTCGATTGTGTTGCCACTACTGGCGAGGAGGCCATTAATCCCAAACGGAATATACCTTTGGCCATTGTTATATCTTTGATTATTATTTTCTTTTCATACTTTGGTGTCTCCACCGTGTTGACCATGATTATGCCCTACTATTTACAAGATCGTGATGCTCCTTTCCCTGCAGCTTTTGAGGCCATTGGCTGGCATACTATGAAATGGATTGTTAGTATTGGTGCCATATTTGCCTTGTGCACCAGTTTGTTGGGCACAATTTTCCCATTGCCCCGTATCTTGTATGCCATGGGCAACGATGGTATATTGTTCAAAAAACTATCGAGTGTTAATGATCGTACACAAACTCCTTTATTATCAACAATTCTATCGGGCTTATTTGCTGGTACGTAGTAAATACAAGAATAACAAAATTATTTGTTAAGAATTACTGATATTTTTTTAAATTAATTTTTTAGCTCTTATGGCCTTGTTGTTTGACGTGGATCAATTAATTGACATGATGTCCATTGGTACACTTTTAGCCTACAGTATTGTAGCGATTTGTGTCTTAGTTCTTCGTTACCAAGATGAGGATATGGAAGAAAACATTCCAATTTCGCTCCCCAACCTTGCCAAACAATTCTTTAATGGCCACTCGTATCGTGTGCCAAATGTGTTAAGTTCATATATAACCAAAATAGGCGTGGTACTCTTTGGTGTCATTTGCATATTATGGTGCAGTTTGGATAAAGTGTTGGAATTTGGTTCCACCAGGAGTAATATTGCTCTGAGCATAGTGGGAGGAGTGCTGATCGTTGTTTTAATAGTGATCGGCTGCCAGCCAGTTTCCACTATAGAATTAACCTTTAAAGTGCCTTTGGTGCCTTTAGTACCCTGCTTAAGCATATTTTGCAATTTGTATTTAATGTTTCAATTGGATCTACATACCTGGATAAGATTTTTAATATGGATAATAATAGGTTATGTAATTTACTTTTGCTATGGCATTTCCCATTCCACACAAATTAGCCGTAATAAAAATCATGCTGCGGCTGCCATAAGAATGCAATGTACAAATCAGGCCTTTGAACCAGACTGGAAAGTGGAGAATGGTAAGAGTGAAAAGAGTTTCAAAAAATAAATTTGAGATTGAAGATTTAACAAAGCAAAAACTACTTACAAGTGATAGTGAAAGCCGTTAAGCCACACTTCTCATTTTAGCCTACTTTTGTTATTTAAGTTTTAATACTACAGATTTATCCATATAATTTAAGTTTTATAATATTAACTTTAATCTTAGTTTAGTCTTGTTATAAATATTTATTAACTATTCTGTGTTTAAGCAAACAAAAAAGTATAAAAGAAAATAACTATGGTATTAAACTGTTTCCCTTTCAGCATTTTAAATGACATATCCTTTTTTATTTCCATCTGTCATACAAGATTAAAAAAATTTTAATACATATTTAAACTGTCATTAAATGTTAAACTGTTAAAACATTTAAATTATTTCTATTAATGCCGTTCATATTAACAATCCTGACAGTTATTTTATTTAATTAAAAAAAATTTTTTTATGTAATAATAACTGCCATTTACAGTTGAACAAAAAATAATAACAATAGTGCAAAGCATTTAATTAAAAAATTGGAAATAATAATTAACTTAGAAAGAAAAAGAGGTCCCCTCTCTGTGAGGAAAAAAAAATTTCTATAGAAAATCTGCCCTCAGTGAGGAAAGAAAAAAATTTCTATAGAAAATCTATACTCAGTGAGGAAAAAAAATTTTCTATAGAAAATCTATCCTCAGTGAGTTCAAAATTTTCTATAGAAAATCTATTCTCAGTGAGTTCAAAATTTTCTATAGAAAATCTATCTTTAGTGAGTTCAAAATTTTCTATAGAAAATCTATCCTCAGTGAGGAAAAAAATTTTTCTATAAAAAATCTGTCCTCAGTGAGTTTAAAATTTTCTATAGAAAATCTATCCTCAGTGAGTTTAAAATTTTCTATAGAAAATCTATCCTCAGTGAGGAAAAAAATTTTTCTATAGAAAATCTATCCTCAGTGAGTTCTAAATTTTCTATGGAAAATCTATCCTCAGTGAGGAAAAAAATTTTTCTATAAAAAATCTGTCCTCAGTGAGTTCAAAATTTTCTATAGAAAATCTATCCTCAGTGAGGAAAAACAATTTTCTATAGAAAATCTATCCTCAGTGAGGAAAAAAATTTTCTATAGAAAATCTATCCTCAGTGAGGAAAAAAAATTTTCTATAGAAAATCTATCCTCAGTGTGGAAAAATTTTCTATAGAAAATCTATCCTCAGTGAGTTCAAAATTTTTTATAGAAAATCTATCCTCAGTGAGCTCAAAATTTTCTATAGAAAATCTATCCTCAGTGAGGAAAAAAAAATTTCTATAAAAAATCTGTCCTCAGTGAGTTCAAAATTTTCTATAGAAACTCTATCCTCAGTGAGTTCAAAATTTTCTATAGAAAATCTATCCTCAGTGAGTTAAAAATTTTCTATAGAAAATCTATCCTCAGTGAGGAAAAATTTTCTATAGAAAATCTATCCTCTGTGAGGAAAAATTTTCTATAGAAAATCTATCCTCAGTGAGTTCAAAATTTTTTATAGAAAATCTATCCTCAGTGAGGAAAACAATTTTTCTATAAAAAATCTGTCCTCAGTGAGTTCAAAATTTTCTATAGAAAATCTATCCTCAGTGAGTTCAAAATTTGCTATAGAAAATCTATCCTCAGTGAGTTCAAAATTTGCTATAGAAAATCTATCCTCAGTGAGGAAAAAAAATTTTCAATACAAAATCTATGCTCAGTGAGTTCAAAATTTTCTATAGAAAAACTATCCTCAGGGAGGAAAAAAAATTTTCTGTAGAAAATATATCCTCAGTGAGGAAAAAAAATTTTCTATAGAAAATCTATCCTCAGTGAGGAAAAAAAATTTTCTATAGAAAATCTATCCTCAGTGAGGAAAAAAAATTTTCTATAGAAAACCTATCCTCAGTGAAGAAAAATTTTCTATAGAAAATCTATCTTCAGTGAAGAAAAATTTTCTATGGAAAATCTATCCTCAGTGAGGAAAAAAATTTTTCTTTAGAAACCCTATCCTCAGTGAAGAAAAATTTTCTGTAGTCTAGCTGTGGAAAAAGTATCTTTCAAAAATACATAAAAATTTTAGAACAGAAAATACTGAGTTTAAGCAACGCCATGTCATATTAAAAAATAAATACATAAGACAAATGCAAAATAATAAAGCCACTATTAGTATTAATATTTAGTTGCTTAATTGTAAAGATTAATATATAAACTTACCCATGTGATATTTGTAAAATATTTTTGTTAATTCTATTCCATATTTTATGTCACAATTTGTTAAAGTTTTTAAGGTTTTATATATAATTAAATTACCCTTATGGGTGAGGTTTCATGTCCATGTCCTTGTTTATATAAGAATAATAATATACTTACTATTGTTAGAAAATATATATATTGTAGAAATTTTACGAATTTAATTTATAAGCTTGTCAAATAAAAACTTATAAATATAGTAAAAGAAAAAATATTGATATAAATAGATAATAATTAATAGATTCATAGAGACAATCTGCTGTATTCACAAAAATTAATATGTACTTCAAACGTGCTTTAAAGTAAAAATTTCATAGAAAATTTATTTTAAAGTGTTGATCAAGTCTACTTTATTTTTTGTGAATACTGCTGAATATGTCGTATGGACGATTATAGAAATGAATATAAATAAATATATAATGGAGAACGATTACAATCGTAAATTTTTTAAAAGACTGCTGAACTAATTTTTATAATTTGAATAAAAAGTCAAGTCCAATTTTGTTGTAAAAGATATTGAAAGGTATCGACTACAAATTTCTGTGTTATTAGCAGCCATATTCATAAAAATATGTGTTTCAAATTTATTTTAAAAACATTTTTTACGAATAATTTTCCTAAAATAGTACTTTAAATGTCTTAAAAACGGTAGTTTTAAATTATCTATGTTAAGAAATAAAATATATGAAAATCGAAGAAGGAAAGGACTCACCCGGTGGGTCCGGAATCATGATGCATCTAAGTTTTTGTGAAAAAACGTTGAATATATTTTACCATTATTTGAGATGATTTCCTATCATTTGGTTCTGGAATGTGTGTTTAATTTGCTCTCATATGAGTATTTAATTTTTGAGACTCGCAACATCCATTTCTTGTATATTGCAATTAGCGAGCAATATATACGAAATTGCATTAGAATATGAATTAATAAACTTTTCCATGAATGGGTTTATATCTTCCACTTCAAATAACTTATTTCATAATGTCTTTTTAAAAAACTATTTTTACAAAACTTTGTTTTTATCCTTTGCAAAATAAAGTGTAGCCTGTCTTGTTATCGATGCTCTTAATAAAGCATGTTAGTTTTAATAAAGCATTATAGCTTGACTTTTCAACCATGTTTTAATTTAAATTTTATTTAATTTCTTTTTTACTATTTCATTTTGTTTATTGTTGTTCCTTTTGCACTAGTTAAACCTTATCCTTTCATCTTTAGCCTTTAATTTATTCATTTCGCATGACATCACTATCAAAATGGCTAATAAGTCTTTATTTATTTTTTTGCATTTGCGAAAATAAAACTATAAAAGAATATATGGAAAATAAGAATATAAAAACCAACAATATGATGATTGTGTCTAGGGCTCCATTAACGAAAGATGAAGCTAAGAGTAGCAAAAACTACAAACATACATATATACGAGTATTGTATTATTTTAGGAAACGGAAATGTCAACACAAAGAGCTGCGAAATGCTGTTCATTCTCGTGTGTGTGTGTGTGAAAAATGAAGTGTCCTTTTTGGTGTCTTCATTTCACATAAGAGGAGTCAAACAAAAATTTCGTAAATAGCAGATGATGTATTTAAGGTTTAATATTTTTTGAGACAATTAATGAAAAATATTTGACTAACAATTAGAAGGATTAAGTAGGTTCCACTCCTGTGAACCAGCAGGTAAAATTTTTTTTATTTATTTACTAAATATTTGGAGGGTATTTAAGATACGACCCGATCGTATATAACGTACTTAACTGTTTGTTGTAAAAGTGAGTTTACGATCGAAATAACTCTTTCGATATTGCAAAATGGAGCACTTAAACACTGTGGGACAACGACATTGAAATTTTAAATGTTTTAATATTGTACTAAAAATATAATCAGAATACATTGAAACAATTTTAGAGTACGAATTGTAAAATTGAAATAATTTATTATCTCGGGGCTGATAAATTAAGTCATCTGTTTATGTGCACATTAGGCTAACTGCCCTTCCCACGATCTTACTAGATATCGTTCTGTCGCGCAATTATATTTAAATAAAAAACAAGTAAAAGTGCTATATTCGGCTGTGTCGAATCTTAAATATCCTTCGCAGATGTATTTCTCCTTTCTTTCTAAAACAGGAAGTAGATTTTATTCACAAAACAAAAAAAAAATATAAGAAACTTATTTGGTTATGACCAAAAAAAAATTGAGGTTTTCCAGCCCTGGAATCTACTTTTTAATTTTTTTAATTTTTTATACGACTGTAATTCTTCCTGAAGTATAAAAAACGTTTAACTCAACAAAAAAAATATTAAAATAAAAACTAGCAACTTATTTGGTTACTTTTACCTATAAAAAATTTTGAATTTCCAACCATGAAATTGAATATTGAATATTTTTGACTTTTAATACCAATTTAATTCTTCGGGAAATATAAAATAGGTTTAATTCACTGCAAAACTCAAAATTAGGAACTTATTTGGTTACTTTTATGTACCAAAAAATTTCGATTTCGATCCCTGGAATTAAATTTAAAAATTTTTTGGTTTTGAAATTTAAATTTTTAGCTTTTAATACCAATTTAATTCTTCGCGAAGTATAAAAAAAACTCAAAATTAGAACTTATTTTGTTACTTTTAGGTACGAAAAATATTTTGATTTTCCAACCCTGGAATTAAATTTAAAATTTATTTAGTTTTTAATTTCAATTTAATTCTTCCTGAAGTATAAAATGGGTATAATTCATTAAAAAAACGAAATTGGGAAATTATATGGCAACTTATACTTACCAAAAAAAAATTTCCACTTTCCAACCCTGGAATCGAATATCTAATTTTTTGGTTTTTAATACCAATTTAATTCTTCTGAAGTATAAAATGAGTTTAGTTCACATTAAAAACAAATTAGAAACTTCTATAGCTATTTTTATATAACAAAAAATATATACCGATATTCGAACCCTGGAATAGAATTTTTAATTTTATTTATTTATTACATGAACATAGTTCTTCCTCCAGCATAAAATAGGTTTAATGCACTGAAAAAAAACAAAATTAGGAACTTAAATGGCTGCTTTTATGTACTAAAATTTCAATTTCCGAACCCTGGAAGCGAAATTTTAATTTTTTTGTTTTCTTTCTATCAATGCAACTCTTAATGAGGTATAAAATAGTTTTATTTAAGAACAACTTAAAATTTGTAACCATTTTCGTCACTTTCATGTACTACAAAATATTGAAGTTGTCCAACCCTGGAATCGTATTTCGGGTTTTTTTGAATTCCAATACCACTCAATTTTTTTTTTTTTTTAGGAGTAGGACCAGCACTCAGGGGATGTCCCCTATATATGCAATTCATTGCGCTGGAACTGAAAACGAGGGGATAGTACTGAGGGGACAGATTAGGAAAGATGAGAAGATAGACAGTTTTTTTTTTTTTTTTTTAGCTATTTCAACCTTTTGATTTCCTCAATCCGTTAGTCCAAGAATGAAGTCTCAAGCTTTTCTGGTGCTTGGGAAAATCGATGTCACGTACAGACAATCGGACAGACGGACATCGCTCATTCGTCATCGCTATTTATAAGGATCCAGAATATATATACTTTATGGGGTCCTATGTTAATATTGAGGAGATTACGCACGGAATGATAAACCTATGTATATATATGTGACAGCGCCTAGAGAAAGGGACCTAAGGGTAAAAAAATCAATTTTCACTTTTTCTTTTTTTGATGTGGACAACATCTGAGCATCGAATGAGACCGATTCCATGCCCCAAAAGTGTTTCCTCCCAGAGATATGAGCGTTTTATGAAGTGATGGTACAAAGATACACGTATTTTTAAATGGCTCTCCTGAACAAAACCGAACAAAAATGGCTCTCCTGAACAAAACCGGTTTTTACCCTTAGGTCCCTTTCTATTTTGTGCGTCACATATACACTTTCAAATTTTTGGTAAACGGTATAATAAATACTAAAATTTTTGTTGTTGTTATAAATGTGTTTATTCGACAGAACGTGGAACAGGCAGTCGGCAAGTCTAATACGTCATAGAGACAACCATGTTTTCGTTACTTAAATCAGGCAAAATTTTACCATAGAAATATTTATTTAATATTTTCTTGCATGCACAATACATTTACATCTAATTTACTTCTAAAATTTCTAATTTGCATAATCAACACACATGACGAACTACATGTGTGTGTGTGTGTGTGTGTGTGTGTGTGTGTGTGTGTGCAATATGGTAATGATGGTAATGTGCAAGTATTCGTAAGCATGTTTCTTGGAATAATTTTTGCTTTAGAAAATATCATTCTTAACCATATTCTATTTAAGGAAATTCCTTTATTTTACATTTCCCAGTAATTGTACTCGCACGGTCATTCAAGCGTTATTAAAACTTCAAACTACACAAATTTATTACTTGTATAAAATTTCATCTAGTGTATTTATACATTATTTATATTATTGTAGATATTTTCTATGCATATGTGTTGTTGTTGCTAAATGAGAGCCACAAAGGTGTACGTACATACACACTTGTAGCTTTTTTTGGTATGATAAAAATATCCCACAGGTACATACGGACCTTCATACATTCTGCTGCACTTGTCTCTCTCATACCAGATGAGTCGATGTTCTTATTTTATAAGTGTATTTGCCATGCTTTCAGTTATATTGAGTCGGTTGTTATATTAACATACGAGTATGTGAAGTAATGACAACGACATCAACAACAACTCATCACTGTTCTCATTAAAAGCCCCACCGAACAAAAGAATGACGGTACATGAATGCACATCATTATCATTGTCATAATCATTATTGTGTGTGTGTCAGCATTCTCATTGAATTACGTTGTGCAACGTCATAACCATTATCATCATCAGGTTCATAAGTAACATTATTGTCATTATTGTTATCATCATAATCAATTTAATTTCATACACAAACAATTAAATATCTCTTAGAGTTGGAGGCATCTTTGATCATGCACTTAAACTGAAATGGTTGTGTGCTTTTAGGCTAGGGTGTTCCATTAAGGAATTCATAAGGATTACAATTGCAATTTAAAGTTCAGTTTAAACTTTAAAGCAACTTTAAATTAAAACTCGTATTAATATTGTTTTGCAATCCCATTTAATAAAATTATATTGTTATATTAACTTCAATTAAGATTGAATTTGTTTTAAATTCAGAAAGACATGATAAATATTCCAGGGCTCAAAGGAAAGTCAACACCAGTTTTAATTATTCAACTTACACAGCAGAGTAGAACAGGTGTTTTCGAAGGGCGCTACACTTTTATCATCAGTGCTCATGTGTAATTTTTGTTTGCCACCTTTTATTAGGTGAATTGGGTGACTATGATTACATATAAAAATTGCCATTTTGTTACCAATAGAAAATTAAGATGACTTACTTTTTTTCTTTTCAGCATGGTTATAATTATTGAGCCGCTGAAGTCTGACGTCAAGTGGCCCAGTGTATGGCTAAACCAATCACCCAATTATGGTTTTGTATATAATTTTCAAGAAATCAAAATAATTTGGACTAATAAGACTCTTTGGACCATTATTACAACTTAAAGTTGGTTAAAAATAGGATTTTATCGGACGTATAAAAAATTTATCATTTGCAAAATTTTACTTTAACCTAAGGTGAGCGATAAATTACAGGTAAGTTTTGTTTGGAAAAATGCTTACTAAAAAGAATAATAAGTAAAAACGTTACATTCGACCGGGTCGAATCTTAAATACCCTCCCAATATTTAGTAAATAAATTAAAAATGTTTAATCGGCTGGATCAGAGATCCTTTAAGACATTTCTGTGTCCAATTTTAAAATTAAATTATAATAGGGTCACTTCGGGAACGGCCGTGAGGTAAAAACTTAAAGAGTAAATTTTTGGGGTAATGAAATGTAGAAAGAAAAATTAGTTTTGATAGGATCAGGTAGGCGCATGGCTGAGTCGAGGGGTAGCAAAAGCTTAACAATTACATTTTTAAAGAATCTAAGACCACATTTCTTAAAAATAGAATAGAATTTATTAAATATTTACACTATTTTTCCAACGCCCATTAAATGGGGCGGGGTCCAAAAATGGATTTTTCTCATTTTCTTTGAACATTCTTTGACATAAAAATATATCATTTTCACAGAAAAATTACAAGAAATCCTCTTGTTTTTTAGAGGGAGGTTGGTTTAGTTCTTCTTAGGGGAACTTTTTCCCCTCTGGGCCGATTCGGAGAACTTGGCTCTGCTATTCCTCAGAATTTATTTATACTAAATTTCAAGGGTCTGGCTCATTTTTTTTCGGATCGTCTTAGAGTTCTTCACAGATCAAGAATATATGTATATACTTTATGGGATCTTAGAGAGATATTTCGCTGCGTAACACACGGAAGGACAAAGTGAATACATCCTCCAATTCTTTTTTGAAGCGTATAAAAAGGAAAAAAAATAAGTCTGCAATCTTCAAACTGTTTTTTTTAGGAATTTTTGTTAAATTTAAATACTTGATTAAGAATATTTAGAATATTTTTATAATCGTCAAACTAGCAGAATGGATCAGTAGTGATTTCAAGGCCGCCACAACATCTCATCCGGGTTCTTTGTTCAACATTTTCCACTTTTCACGGAGGCACTAATCATTAAGAATACTAACTGTTTAAGCAATTTCTTTTAAACGGAAATTTCTTATATTAATTTTAAGTTAATTCAGTTTTAAATAGCACCGATCCGTTCTGCTAGTTTGATTATTATACAAATATTCCAGCCCCCTTATTTATTTAAATTATGAGTTGCTTTTAAGAGTGTAATAGAGCAAATTTCATAGGAAATTTTGTTTTATTACGCTGTTATTAGGCTCTCATAATTTTTATGAATAAGGGAGTTAATAAAGTACTTTGAATTTAATAAAATTTGTTAAAAAATAATTTGCAGATTGCCGATATGAACTTCTTAGTCTAAATAAAAAATAATTTTCTTAATAATAAAATTTAAAAAAAATTTAAATTCATATTAAAAAAGTTAATTATAAAAAAATTGTTTAGATATGGAAAGATTATAAATCGCATAGAAATAGAGGTACCCAATTCTCCCTTTTTCTAACCACCAATATTCTGCTCCTTATATCTCCAATATAATCATATTTTCGTATCGAATTAACAAAGTCCTGCCGGACCATCGTGCTAACTTCCTCTTTTTTATTTTGGTAAATTTCCACTACAGTCGAGTCCGCTTTAGCGCAACACATTTTACTGAAAAAAATTAAATTACTGAAAGCGATACAAATCCCCGCATTGATTTTAAACGCAGTTAGTCTTATTCACTTCCCTTTAGCGAAACATCGCTTTACTGAAAATATCGTGTTACTGAAAACCAAAAGCAGGTGAAAAAATACAGAATGACAAATTTATTTATTAGAAATCGATTGCATAACTTAAGGCTGAAAAAATTGTGAATGTTTTGTCCGTTAAAAAATTAAATGGCAAAATGTATTTGTCCTTTTCGCTCTTACGCATTTTATTGTATTTTTCTATTATATTGTCAATGCAAGTGGCTAGACATTTTCCAGGAATTCGTGAAAAATTTCAACAACAATATGTGCACATATGCATGTGCATGTTTTACTGATTTTAAGCAGTACGCTTAACTAAAACAAATTTCAGTAATCCGAACTACGTTTTCGAGAAAAAATCGGATAACTGAAAAAAAAAATCAATGAGTGTTCGAACTCACGGGCGATGTGTTAACACCTTTTTGTTTATTTATTTTATATTAAACCCACAAAAAACAAAGAGAATTCAAAGCAACAGACAAATGTACATACATACATTGTTATGTTTGTACATAAGCTACTACATACGTTGCTGTCTTGCTATCTCATTTTTATATATGTACCTATAACCACGTCACTATTATCTTTGCTATGCATAAGACAAAACCGAAGATCAACATAAAACACTTTTTTAATATTACTCCAAATTAATACTCCGAATTAAAACACTTAAATCTCCGCTCGCCGATATCGGATCGCTTTAATTTTTGGCCTAAGCTAACGCACTAGCGTTTTAATCCAAAAATTAATAAAATCGGCTATGAATTTCCGGAGAAAATCGCGTGGGAAAATTATATGAAAATCGCCCAATAATCACTTTCAATACCGACTGCCAAGCAACGAACAAACAAAGTCTTACACTTACACTTGCGTATGTATTGAAACTGATAGTTTACTGCCCTAGAGGCGCGCGTATAGATGTTAACACATCAAAAAATTGTCTTTTGGCTATTTCCAGTAAAGCGGATTCAACTGTATATATTAAAATTCAGGCGCACCCTATGATTTGCCTGCAAAGCATTAGAGTAATTAAAAATATTTTCTATACTAAAATTTTGAGTTTGAATGAAGTTTGCAAGTTTGAAATTGTTACTGATTAACTTTGTTTAGTATTTCAAAAGCTGTAAACGAGTCTTATATTTATTTTCTTTCAAGCATCTAATTGTATTAAATTCAAAATATTGTTTATATTTCTAAAATGGTCACTTCAACAAAATTTAAATCATTATTTTCCATTTACTAAATGTAGTTTAATGACAATGTGGCTATTTTGGGTTTTATTTTTATTTTGTGTGTGTGTGTGTGTGTTGTCAAAACAACCTCAATTTAATTTTATACTCAAATTGTTGTTTTGTTAAATTGTAATTAAAATATTTTGATTTTCATAAACTTTTCATTTGCACAATGAAATAAAAATGCTCAATTGGAAAATATTTTAATGAAAGTCAAAGAGTTCTAGAGAAAGATAAAATGATATATAGTCTTAAAGGGTCCGTCTCTAAACTTAAAATAAATTTAAATAAATTTTCATTATTTTTGTGCTATAATTTGATTTATACCCCTCTTTATGTTCCATTGTAAGTATCATAACATTAAGTCTATTTCCTTGAGGGTTTCAAAATTGTTTTGTACATAAAAGTTTTTAGTTTTCAGTTATGCAAATCATTGTAATCAAAATATAATCTATTATTTTTTAATGTTTAAAATTAATTTGAAAAATAAAAACCTATAAAAGCCACAAATGCTTGTTAGAGTTGAAATTTCAGCAAACAACCGCATATTAATAGTTTGGCTAATTAAAAAAAAAAATAAACAAGAAATTCATAAATTTTATTTAAGCGAAAACTCATGAAATACAGTAAAGTTTGGCACTAAAGTGTTTGCTTAACACGCTTTCTAACAAATTGTAACTGATTATTTACATTCTGTATTGAGCGTTCTTTCCTAGCGGCAATTCGTATTAAAAACTTTGCAAACAAAAAACATTTTATATAAATTGGTACGAAGTTTTACAGTAGTGAGCAAAACTATGTAAAAAAAAAATTATGAAAAAAATGTACTTTGCCAAAACTGTCAATATTTAATGTTTCAGTCCATTCCAAATATTGCTATTTACTATAGAATTATACATTTTCAAGAATTTAATTCAATGTTAACTCCACAATACTAGTGTAGAATTCAAACACTTCTGTTAATTAATTATCGTGCGTTAAATCAGCAATTTATATTTTATATTTTAATGTAAAGTTAATTCTGTTTAAAGCGTGCGGAAAACATTTTATTACTAATGGCAACGTTCTTAAACTAATCTAAAACTCACACATGCACACACATACACAGTTTACTACAAGCACTACAAGCCATTAGCAAAAATCAAACCACATTATCAAAACTTTAACAATGAACAAACTTTACAATGCATACTTTTAGGATAATAATTTAATGTGGCTGGAAAACATTGTTTTATAAAACTTGTAGGTATTTGCAGTAAAATTTTGCCCGTCATTAAGATTATTTTATAAAAATTTTTCTATTACAAGTTAAAGACAAAATATTAAATGTATTGGAATAGATGGAAATAAAATTATATTAAGTGAAGTAAAATAAAATAAAATAAAATAGGCAAGTTGTATTTATATAAAATAAGTTAAATTAAATGAGGTGAACAAAACACAAAATAAAGCAAAATAGTGTTAAATGTATCAACATATATAAAATAATTGCTTAATTTGCAAGCTTGGCTTGGCGACTAATTTTGTATTTGAAAAGAAAAAAATATAATATTTTATTATTATAAATAAAAAATAAAAAAAAATCAAGAACAATCAAAATAAGACTAACAATATATTATAATAAGGATAATAATTGTCAAAATTGTCTTTTCAATAAATAAATTTTGTGAATAGAGTAAATAATATATATTTAATACTGTGTTCATACATAAGTTTTTAATTGAAACAATATTCAGTTAATTGACAATACAGTCAACTCCGCTTTACTGAAAATAATTAAAACCCAATTTTTTTCGGTTATCCGCTACAGTTAAGCGTACTGCTTAAAATCGGTAAAACAATATTTTTTATATCAAATCTGTATATATTTTTACGTCAATTTAACGCAAACATTTTATTTAATAAAAAAAAGTTCATAGAATTATTCATTTTGTTGTTGAAATTTTTCACGAATTCCTGGAAAATATCTAGCCACTTGCATTGACAATATAATAGAAAAATACAATAAAATACGTAAGAGCGAGAAGGACAAATAAATTTTTCCATTTAATTTTTTAACGGACAAAACATGCAAAATTTTTTCAGCCTTAAAGTATGCAATAGATTTGTAATAAAAAAATTTGTCATTGTTTATTTTTCACTAAAGCGAAGTAAGTTTCATACATAACGTAGTTGTGGGCTTGCTTTTGGTTTTAAGTAATACGATATTTCAATAAGGCGATGTTTCGCTAAAGCGAAGTGAATATGACTAGCTGCGTTTAAAATCAGAGCGGGGATTTGTATCGCTTTCCATAATCCGATTTTTTTCAGTAAAGCGTGTTGCGCTAAAGCAGATTCGACTGTATTTTTTTGGTGTTCATGCATACCTAATATTGCTAGAATTTGACAGCTGAAAAAACTGAAAAAAAAATTCTTTCAATATTCATGACTCAGCGCGGGGTTGAACCCAGGACCTTCTTGGCTTCATACTACATTCATAGTCTTGTGTTCTACTGCTTCAGCCAACAGCATAAGTCAAATTTCAATAAAGTGTATTCAATAAGTACTTTCTTTGTAAAAGTTTTCACTGAACACAATTCTGACAGTGTTACATTAAAATTTTTATTCATTATTAAAACAATTATCTCTTTATTGCACAATAAGTTAATTGCAATTTTTGTATGAAATTGGTGTTGATTTTCCTTTTTCAATTAACTAAAATATATCAGAATAAATCAAAAGAAAACAAAAAGCTTAATAAAGTGAAATAAACTCAACCAAAAATTAAATAAAATAATTTTTTACAAAATTAAACAAATAATATTTAATGCTTAGCTTAAAGGACATTTGACAGCTCGACGTATCCTTGCACCGTTTAAAATGAAATTGTTCACCGAAACAAACAAATATTAAAAATTGTTACTAAATTTGCTTGGTATTTTGGCAACCATTTTTTATGAAAACATTAATTGAATATTCCACAATATGGATTTGGGCCACAATAACTTTTTTATAGAAATAAAACTTATAATTTATTAATATGTTTTATAAATTTGTTACATTTTAATCATAATTGCAACTGAATTTTAGTCTTTGATATAAAGGACATTCGATAGGATATTCGGTGCTTGCTGCGCCTGTTATAATACTTTCAATAGAAATAAATAATATAATTTAAAAAACTGCCATTACATTTATTTTGCATTTTGGATATTATTTCATTTGAAGATATTAGTTTTGTATTTAAGGACCCACAGGAGGTGGGTTTATGATTGCCTTGATCACAATTCCGCCTTTCTAAAGGCATTAAATATATAATTTGTATATATTTAGTACATTCTGATAACCATTATAGCCAAAATTTAATGTTTGATAAAAAGGACATTCAGGAGCTGGGTCTGTTTCTGCACCGATTGAAATAAAATTTTGCATAGAGATATAGGTTGACATTTTAAAAGTTGTTATTTAATTTGTTTAGCTTTTTGAGCATAATTTCATTTGAGATCTTTAATTTATATAATATTTAAGGACATACGGGAAAATTTCAATTTGAAATTTAAGGATATGCTGGAAGAAAGGTAAACTTTGCTTATATTTATTGTGTTCTGATAAAAATTGTGCAATAATTTAATAATTGATAAAAAGGACATTGGGGAGCTAGGTCTGTTTCTGCACCGATTGAAATAAAATTTTGCACAGGGACAAAGGTTAACATTTGAAAAGTTGTTATATAATTTGTTTTGAATTTTGAGAATAATTTCGTTTGAATATATTGATTTAAAATTTGAGAACATACTGGAAGTAAACTTGTGATTGCAGTGATTACAATCACTTTTTTTTGTAGATATTAAAATAATAATTTGTGTATATGTATGTACATATATATTCCATTCTTATAATAATTGTAGCTAAAACTTAATATTTAATATAAAGGACATTCGGGAGGTAGGCATATTCTTGCACCGATTGTTATAAAATTTGCCTTGCAGACAAAGAGTATAATTAAAAAAATTGTTATCTAATTTGTTTTGAATTTTGACAATAATTTTGTTTGAAACTTTTAATTTGATATTTAAGGATATTTTGATGGTGAGGCTGTGATTGAATTATTTTTAATTCCGCGACCTTAAAATTGTAATTTGTATACATAAATTTATTGCATTCTAATAATAATTGTAGCTAATATTTAAAATTTGATATAAAGGACATTCAGGAGGTAGGTCTGTTCTAGCACCGATTGCAATGAAATTTTGCACAGGGACAAAGGTTAACATTTGAAAAATTGTTATATAATTTGTTTTGAATTTTGAGAATAATTTCGTTTGAATATATTGATTTAAAATTTGAGAACATACTGGAAGTAAACTTGTGATTGCAGTGATTACAATCGCTTTTTTTGTAGATATTAAAATTATAATTTGTATATATTTATTCCATTGTTATAATAATTTTAGCTAAAACTTAATATTTAATATAAAGGACATTCGGGAGGTAGGGCGGTTCTTGCACCGATTGTTATAACATTTTCCATACAGATAAAGGGAATAATTTTAAAAATTGTTATATAATTTTCTTTGAATTATGAGAATAAGTTCGTTTGCAAATTTTTATATGAAATTCAAGAACATATTGGAAATAAGCTTGTGATTGCATGGATCACACTCGCGTTTCTTTAGGCATTAAAATTACAATTTGTTTATATATATTACATTCTGATGTTAATTGTAGCTAAAATTTAATGTTTGATACAAAGGACATCCGGGAGGTAGGCCTATTCTTGCACCGATTGTTATAAAATTTTTCATGCAGACAAAGGGTATAATTTAAAAAATTGTTATCTAATTTGTTTTGAGTTTTGACAATAATTTTGTTTGAAACTTTTTATTTGATATTTAAGGATATTTTGATGGTGAGGCTGTGATTGAATTATTTTTAATTCCGCGACCTTAAAATTGTAATTTGTGTACATAAATTTATTGCATTCTAATGAAATTGTAGCTAATATTTAAAGTTTGATATAAAGGACATTCGGGAGGTAGGTCTGTTCTAGCAACGATTGCAATGAAATTTTCCATACTGACAAAGGGTATATTTCTAAAAATTGTTAATTAATTTATTTTGTATTTTGAGAATCATTTTATTTGAAAATTTCAATTTAATGTGCAAGGATATACTACACTTAAGTTTGTGCTTACGTGGATCATAATTGATAAACCGACTTTTAAAGGGGAACTGTTAACATTTTAAACAATTATGATGTGTGTCTTGTGGCTCTGTTTAACTTTAAAGATATTGTCAGTCTATCAATTTTTCTTTTTCAGCTTTTTTTGCAAGAATTATTTATATTGCACGAAAATAATATATTTTATATGCCCCTTAAAATCATTAAATCCTTTGCATATGACATCCAAACAATTTTATTTTATTTATATTAATTTTATTTGTTTGTTTGGAAATGCATTTGCAAAATCCTATTTTTCAACGTTCTTAGCAAGTAATTGAAAACCTTGAAATTTTTCTCCTATTCAAAGTCAAGTTTTTATTTATGCTGAAAAAAATGTGGTGTATTTCTTTTATGTAATAAAAATATTTCAATATTTCCAGTTGAATAATCTTTTTTAAAAACTTATTTGCTGTAATGAGACTCTTCATTAAAATTGAAACCAAAAATTATTATATTTAAATTAATTATGGTTCAATAAATTTCAAAATAAAATTCAACTTAAGCGAATCTAAATAAAAAGCCTAGAGAGCACCTTTTAATTATGCTTAAAACACTAATGTAACTAATGTTTTATGAAAACATTAATAAATTAATAAAATAAAACTATATGTAGTAAAAATTATCAGTGAATGTAGAAGTGCATGCGCCTATATGCACTAGAGATTTATAATGGCCGTGTTGGAAGTGTCCTTTTAAAGGGCCTTTTTACTAGGCAGATATTTTCGAATAAAGAAATCTTTTTTTTGGGGGAAAATTCTGAGTATCTATTTAAAATTGATTTAAGGATATGTGAGGCCCAAGAGATTTATTATGGCCATAAGTTGTGAGTGCTTTTTAAAAGATATTTTTACTGGACAGATATTTTGGTATAAGAACATATTTATGTGAGGAATGATTCTGTGCTTGGCGCAGGCCTACCTAAAGCTTATCTATTTAAAATTGATTTAAGGATATTTTAAGTACAAAAACGAACTGTTTTACTAGAAATTTAAAAAATTTGGATCTTGGAGGACATACATTTTTAATAATACTGCTTGGCGAATTTGATTAAAGGTAATTTTTTAAGTGAAACCATTACAAATACAACTTTAGGCTGAATCCATGAAAATACAATATCCTTCAACAACATCCTTTATGTTTAAATAGGCCTGTTAAGTGAAAACCTTGCACTCAAATTCCTTTAGTTATTTCAAAGAGTTAGCACACACATACACACACACACACATACACACTCACACATATATTAGTAGGATATGCTCTGCATATCGAACTCAATTATTTAATTGATTGGAAATTTTGTGCATGTTTGCAAAAAACTAAATCGAAAGCAAAATGAAAAAATAAACCGTAATTCATAATTAATAATCTGCGAAAATGTTTACAGATTAATATTTATGCCGCATGCTATAATATTATATTAAATACTCCATCTTGTAAACATTTGCAATATAATTTGGGCTTTGAAATCCCAAATGTATCATGTTGTGTTTTGTAAATGCCAGTAATAAAAATTCAGCACAAATACATGAAAAATCTATAAAAACGGGAAAACAGTTTGTTACAAAACGAGTGGGCAAAGTCGCTTGTTGGCATACCCTACACAGCTGGTATAGAAGGGGGAGGGGGGGGGGGCGTTCTTTTTTGTGAAGGATATATGGTTTATAATTAGTACAATTTGTATTGGTGAAGAGTCCTTTGCGTTAACTGAGTAAGAAAACACTGAAGATTGCTATTTACGGAAACCTTAGCCACCTGATTCATTGTGTTGCAATCTGTTGGATGCTGTTGGCTGAAGTAGTAGAACACGAGACTATGAAGCGGAGGGTCCTAAGTTTGAGCCCGCGCTGAGTCATGAAATATTGTGTTTCTTTTTATATTAAACAAAAAAAGGATATCACTTCAGTCGAAATTTGTTAAACCCATCATGTTGAAAAAATACCTCTCTAGTGATATATAAAATTCTGTATTTCTACTCACAATATCCTCAAACAAAGTATTTGCGTAAAAAAACAATAATGATGCCTACAATGCGCTTCTCATAGTTGCACTTAAGTTGCCATGGTAAACAAAATTTTTCGACGCTTTCTTAGCCATTAAACTATTTGGTTGGAGTCTTAACTAAACTTTCTCTGTCAAAAAAATATAACTTTAGTATTTACGAAACGCCAGTTTGAAGTTTATGAAAAAGTAATTCAGCAAAAATTAAGACATTAAGGAACAGTGCTGCCACAACTTAAGGAATTTTAGCTTCATCTAACACTATTAACCCTAAAAGCTTCATGGACGTGTGCGTCTGATGTTTAATAGATTTATGAATTTTTTATTCACACCAACGATCAAATCTGCAAGGTATTTTTTTTAAAGAATTTTTATTATATGTAAATTATTTTATATATAAATGAAATTTAATAGTATTGTGACAACAATGTGTCAAATAAAAAATTTCATAAATTATTTTAGTTAGAGCGGAATATTTAGAATATTTTTGTAAGCCATTGTGTTTAAAAAAGACCTGTCCAGTGATATATAAAATGCAGTATTTCTACTCACAACACCCTAGCACAAAGCATTTGCGTGAAAAAGCAATGACAATGCCTACAATGCGCTTCTCATAGTAGCACTTAAGTTGCCATAGAAAAATTTTTTTTACGCTCTCTTTGCCTTTGAGCTATTTGGTTGGGGTCGTAAATAAACTTTTTCTGCCCAAAAAAATATAGTTTTACTATCCACAAAACGCCAGCAAAAATTAAAGCATTAAGGAACAGTGTTGCCACAACGTAAAAAAAGCTATTGATAAGAGAAAAAATGTAATTAAAGAATTTTAGCTTCATGTAACAGTATTAACCCTAGAAGCTTCATGGATCAAATCTGCGAAGTATTTATTTTCTGAGAATTTTTATTAAAAGAGTTAAAGGAGATTTCAACTTCAAACAGTTTAAAAATGATAATGTTTTAAACATGAAAGTAAATTTTTATTTATCGAAGTTATTCATTTTATTATTTAGATAAAAGTATTTTTATTCAGACTCAAGCTTAAATCTGCAATCTGCAAATACATTTTTTTTTTGGTTTTTTAAGAATTTTTATTAAATTTCAATTATTTTATTTAGAGCAGAATATATAGAAAAGTTTTGTAAAATGCAGTATTTCTACCCACAATACCCTAAAACAAAGCATTTGCGTGAAAAAGCAATGACGATGCCTACAATGCGCTCATAGTTGCACTTAAGTAGTCATAGGTAAAATAAAGTTTCTTTGTCGCAGCACGAATCAGTACTGATGTCGAGGCCGCTACACCAACTCATCAGGGTTCTTGGTTCAACTTTTTCCACATTTTACGGCGTGACTAGTCATCAGCGATTTAACCAATTTTTTTTTGTAAACGAAATAGAATATGAGAATTTATTATATTCATTTTTTAAGTTAATTGGTGAAATCAGTACAGAACCGTTCTGCTAGTTTGATGATTACAAAAGCATTTTAAATATTCCATTCTTAATAAAAATTCTTAATAAATATAAAAAAAAAAATTATATGCAGATTTGAGCTTGAGTCTGAATAAAAAATTCTTATCTAAATAATAAAATTAATTAGTTCGAAAAATAAAAATTTACGTTCATGTTTAAAACTCCTTCAAAACTTTTAACTTTTAAAATTTTCCATTTTTCAGTTGAGTCAGTAATCAGTCAGTATTAATTTAATTAATTTTAATAGTTTTATAGTTATTATTTTATAAAAATAAGCCTCAAGCTCAATATTATTATTAAAAATAAAAAGTATTAATTTACGATGTATCGCTAAACCAAATTCAACTATTTGAATGCGGCATAATACCCCTAGGAGACATACGAGGTCTGTTCAAAAAGTCAGATGTATTTTTATTTTTCTGAAAATATTATTATGTATTCATCTATTTTTATTTCTTGCCAGCCACTTCTGCTATAGTAGTTTTCTGCAATAATTTTTTTTATGTTCTTAACATTTTCATCGCTTGTTGCCCAGGACGAGCATCATGATTTAAATGTTCTCGAACTGCTTGGAAAAGCTTTTCTCTTTCTTACGCTACAATCACCGTAGGCCAGGGGCAACATGTCAAGTGCTTTTGGGCCTCATATACAATTAATAATGGGCCTCATATTAATTAATGATGGAATAGCACTTCTATGTTCTACAAATTGAACAGAATTTACTTGGAAGTAAATCAGTTATCCCCACAAAAAATAATCGAGTGGCGTCAAATCACACGAACGCGGAGGCCAATTCACCGGTCCATTTCTCGAAATAATGTTGTCGTTGAAATGTTCTTTAATAAGTCCATTGTTTCGCCCGCAGTATGACAAGTGGCACCATTCGGTTGAAACCACATTTCGTTTACATCGATATCTTGAAGTTTTGGCACCAAAAATTCATTGATCGTGATTCTGTATCGATTTCCATTCACGGTAACGCGTCGTCCTTCCTCATTTTTAAAGAAATAAGGACCGATGACTCCACCATCCCATAGACCGCACCAAACAGTACATTTATCGTGATGCATTGGTAATTCTTGAAACGGCGTGTGGATTATCTTTGCTCCAAATACGGCAATTTGCTTGTTGACATATCCATTCAACCAAAAATGCTCCTCTACACTGAAGAGAATTTTGCGGTAAAAAAGCGGATAAACATTTTTAATTGAACACTGCTTTTGAAAATAAATTTCCACGATTTGGAAGCGTTGTTCTGGAGTTAACCTGTTCATGATGATTTGCCAAACAATACTGAGTAGAGACGTCACTTTAAACTGTCAAAACAGCTGTCAGACAACAGAGTGACTCGTATAAAAAAAAACTTCATAAAAAACACCCTTTACATACAATTTCCATTTTATATATTTTAAAAATATTTAGAAGAACTAAAACAAAATTTCTCAAAAAATGTTAACAACCACTATTTCGAGGTTGTCTTTTATTGTGTTACAATTGCAACAGGAATTCACCAATACTGGCAAAATATTCATGCAACTGTAGGTAACTGCTTGTATGTGTGTGAGTGTGCGGTAGTGTAATTAAAAACTCAGCACGTATTCATATGTGAATAAATAAAGTTCTATCAAATCTGCCAACCACCATCCGCAACCCATTTTAAAATTGTGTGTACATTCAACGATTTTAGAATCCCTCTGCGCTGTGATTCCACGCGTGTTTTTGTAATATTCATACATTTTTATAATATTTGTGTAGGCGAATGTTGACGCGTATTTGCTTTGCAACTTTATAAATATTTAAAAAAAAAAATATTCAATAATGCCATCATTAAAACTGGGAATGGGAATGCCTTCCTGGCCACATTGGCATACATATTTGTAAATACATACTATTGTGCTGTGAAAACTATCTAGTATCCTACCGCTAGTGACTATTTGCTTTACAACTAAGATGGCCGACGTAAAAGTTTCTTTTAGATTTTTATACCCTTTAAACGAAAAGAGCCAGACCCTTGAAACTTGTTATAAAAATAGCTGAAGTATAGCACAGGTCAAGTTCGTAAATGGGCTGAATGGGGCTAGAGGGGAAAAAAGTTCCTCTAAGAACAACTAAACCAACCTGTAAAAAACAACATAATTTTTTAAGTTTTTTTTTGCAAGCAAACGATATAATTTTTGTCAAAGAGGGTCCAAGGCGTTAAACTTGGAGCCATGAAATAAAAGAAATTTTTTTTGGACCACGCCCTTTTTAGTGGGCGTTATTATATGCAAAAATAGTGCTTAAATTCAACAAATTGTTTTACTTAAGCCCACATTCCTTAAAAAATAACATTTTGCAACTTTTATGACAAAGCTGAGATGTAACCTGAGCCTCCTCTGCCCCTTTAGACCCTAAATGATCCAACAAAAAAAAATTTTATACACTTAATTATCCCCAAAAATCTATCTATTTAGTGTTTTATGGCAAAGGTGAAATGTCTCCCCCACGCACAGTGGGGTTAATGTCAGAGAAAGTGGCAATTAATTCATAGAACTTGTAATTTTAAAATGTTGTTATTTGTTATTGAGGAGTATTAATAAATATATAAAAAACCAGCATTTAAAAAAAATTTTTGAAAAAAAATTGTTTAACCTTTTAGGGCTTTTATGTATTTTGGAGAAAATGGTCTTATATGACTATTTTTGCTGTAACTTTGGAATGAAAAACGATAAATTAGTAAATTAAATTGCTAATTAGAGCATACTTTATGTGCCTTTAGAAAAAATTATAAAAAAGATAATAAAAACAACTTGTTTATTTGTTTGGATTTTTTTTCACATTGATTTTTAGCAACCGGAATTCTCTCACAAAAACCTTCATAACTCAAAAATCGCACAAATGCTTAAATAGGTATTTTGGGATTTATTAGCTAAAATCTTATATTTTAAGAGCATAAAATAATTTTTTCCTGCACTCATCCGCAAAGTTGTTGAAACTCAATGTATATTTCAAAAATACCACATTTTTGGAGACATTTAATTTTTTTTTAATATTTCTAAAACTTTTAACTAAACAAAAAATTATTTTTTAAATGCTCATATACCTGATGGTGACGGTTCCATTATAAAACTTTTACTTATAGAAGTCTTAACAAAAACTGTAATCACTTGAAATATCAAAATTTTCTCTTTTAATCAATGCGCGCAAAAATAACAAAAATGATTGAACTTTGGGCACACACTGCAAATAAAGTAAACTACCAAGAACTTTTATTTTTGCAGTTGGTGATGTAGAATTTTATCTACTTTCATATGGTACCAAATACGGTTGTGAAAGTTAAAGTTAATCTTTTGAATTAATCGCCACCTGTGAGAGCTTTCACCCCACAGTGCCACGGCTTTTGCCAGAATGACCACGACCAAGTACAGTTTTAATACCCTCCAAATAAAATAGGACCACATAAAATATATATATAGTCTAAGGCATTCTAGCAATGCCCATACGACCTTCTATGGTGTTCAGACATACGCCTTAATTGAGTTTATCGCAATTAACAGCATTATTGAGCTCAATTACCCATACAAAATTTTAATTAGCTAAATGATCAATTAACGCTTAATTGTCTATAAAATTGAGCAAAGGTCTAAAGTACAGCACTGTAAAAGTTTGTTTAGTGAGCACCATAATGCCTACTGAACAAACTTTATAAAATTTGAAAACTCATATGTAAACAAATTCACAGACAAAATGGCGAGTCAAGTTGAGGGTGAGTTTTTAAAATAAATTTTTTTAATTAACAATTAAAAGAAATGAAAAATAAAAAATTTATTTCGTACAACAACAGGTCCAAAAGTAAAAAGAAAGCGCATTTTATGAAACGACGCCAGTGAAGCAGTAATGTAAACAACACCTTTTGTCAGCTGCTGTCAAACGCTAATTGAGTTATAGCTATATCGAGTATGTGTGAACACTTTTCAATTAACTTATTATTGACGCAATTAAAAATGCATGGTTGAGCACCATATTCTGGAGAAAACACGAGGTAGTCTATTTTTGGACCCCGCCCCCTTTAGTGGGCGTTGAAGTTACATATTATATGAAAAATAAATAGTGTAAATATTTAAGAAATTGTATGCTTTAAACCTAAATTTCTTAAAAATTCAATATATAAGCTTTTATGACGATGCTGAAATGTTCTCTGATCTCCTCCTTTTTAATCATCTAAAATAGTGCTTAATAATTCAGTTTGGTGATTATCGTTAACAAAATGTTTCCCTTGATGATGGGACATAAAAAAACGACTGGCCTAAATCACAATAACTACCAATTAAAATGTAAAACGTTTATAGAATTTTATAAAGTTCTGTACGAACACTGTAGCACGCGGTTTTATTACCAATCTGTAACGAGAACTTTTCAGACATAATTTATACACACGAATACTAACTTAACATTGTATAAGAGTGTAAGAGCACACACACACACACTACACTCGTATACTGCAAATGTTTAACGAAGTGTTGATAATGTGAAAATCACAAATCACCAACCGATACATAAATAATTAAAAAGTGATGATGATTGTTAAAAATGTATTTTAAAGTAACTGAACAAATACCATTATTGTTATTTGTACTGCTGCTATTGCCGTCAGATGTGCTGTTTATGTGACTATTTATTCATTCTATTATTGTTGTTATTAAGTATTCATTAATTTTTATTGAACATGCAATGGTGGATTATTTAATTATGCTGATGTAATTAAATCCATTTCAATTAGAATAGATAAAAATTATTATAAGATATTAAATTATTGAATAATATGGGAAATTCACAATTTAGCAGAGGAAAAACCAAAAAAGCTTTCATAATTTTTGGGAAGTAGACATTGAAAAAAAAAAATAAAAAATATTAGCTTTATCATAAAATTACTGGGTTTGAATAAAGAGAGAAGTGCAACAGAAAATAGATTTCATTTTACAGATCACAATATTCTTAGACTGCCAAATGCAGGCAACATGTGAATTTTTTTAAATCATGTAACAATCTGCGGAGGTCATTTACTCTGGGATAATTGGAGTCCCATTAGAAATTTCGGATTTGGAAGTGCAAGAACTTTAAATGATGAGATTTAATAATATGTGAATATCAATATCAAGGAAAAATTTTTAAATTTAATAAAAACAAGTAAGAACGTTATATTCGACCTTAAATGCCCTCCAAATATTTAGTAAATTAAAACCCTATTTTTATTCTTATTAAACATAAAATTTTTAATGGTATTTGCCTTAAGTAAAGAAGAAAAAAAAATTATTTTAATGCGGTCGTTTCCAATATGTTGGCTGAGACACCTTTCCATCAACATAAAAGCAATTTACGTCTTAAAAAAGGGACAGACTTCCTTTAAGACATTTTTGTGCCCATTTAAAACTCTATACTGCGTCACTCCGGGAAAGGCCGGTAGGGGAGACATCTCGCCTAAATCATAAAAACTTAAAAAACAAAATTTGTGTGGTAGTTAGAAAGAAATAGTTCTTTTCATAAGGTCATTTACATATTACATTCGTCGTAATACCTTATAAATTACATTTTTAAGGAATTTAGCTTTAAGGAATACAAGTTGTTAAATATTTACATTATTTTTTCATGAAATATGTAACTTCAATGCCCACTAAAGGGGGCGGGGTCCAAAAATAGACTACCTCGTGTTTTCCCCAGTAGGAGGTATGGGCATTGCTAGATCGTTTTAGACTTCATCACTGATCAAGAATATATATATATATATATATATATATATATATATATATATATATATATATATCGTTACCTTAATATAGAAAGGCCCTAACTCATTATTTACCTGATTCACAGTTTTTTGTATATTTCGGTAGAAGAACCATCTAATGTATCAAAGAATGCAAAAATCTCGATTTGAAAATAACAATGAGTTAGGGCCTTTTTATATTAAGGTAACGATATATATATATATATATATATATATATATATATATATATATATATATATATATATATACTTTATGGGGTCCAATTCTTTTTGGAGTGTATTAAAACTGCATTTTGTCCGGGTCGCTCTGGCAAGGTCTGTGGGGGACTCATTTCACCTTTGCCATAAAACACTATAAATACATTTTTGGGATAATTAAGTGAAAAAAAATTTTTATTTTTTATAGGATGATTTGGGGTCCAAAGCGGCAGAGGAGGATCAGGTTACGTCTCAGCTTCATCACAAAAGCTTCAAAATGTTGTTTTTAAGGAATATAGGATAAGATATACAACTTGTTAAGTTTTTACACTATTTTTACCTAAATTAACGCCCACTAAAGGGGGCGGGGTCCAACATTTTTATTTCATGGCTCCAAATTTAACGTGTTGGACCTTCTTTAATATAAAAAAATATATCATTTGCTTAACAAAATTACAAAAAAGACTTAAAAAATTATGTTGTTTTTTTAGAGGTAAGTGTAGTTTTTCTTAGGGGAACTTTTTCCCCCCAAAAGCCGATTCAGCCCATTTACGAATTTGTACTTGTGCAAATTTAAATTTAAATATTTATGCCAAATTTCATGGGTCTGGCTCTTTTCATTTGGACTGAATCGTGATTGCCACAGATGGACGGACGGACATCACTGATCAAGAATATATAATTAATTGGTTCTCAGAGAGATATTTCGCTGCGTTACACACGGAATGATAAAGTGAATACACCCTCCAATTCTACATATATAAGACATGTTATGTTTCGAACTCTTTAAATTAAGGGAAACCAATAACAATGCCTACTATGCGCTTCTCATAGTGGCACTTGAGCTGCAATAGTAAGAATCAAGGCAGATTAAACAGGTACCCTCACTAGCGCAGCTGTCTATTGTATACAAAGCAACTCATTGTCAAAAGTTTGTTTATAAGGTACACAAATTGTTTTTTTTAGTGAAAAATTGCAGCAAAATATTAAAAAAATGTCAAAAATAGTGATATATTGAAAGTGTTTCGGCAGCAGCATCAAAAATATCTCAGTCAAAAGTTTGTTTGTGTGTTTGAGAGTGAATTTCACAATAAAAGAAACATCTTTGGAATTTAGAAAAGTAAAAACTGCTGCTTTTGGTCTACTACGGAAGCGCAAGCAATTGTTCTCAATGGATAGCCACAACGCTTTCTTGAGCTTTTATTAGATGGAACGCCTCAAATTAAAGAACATTTATTGGATTCTCGCCAAGAAGTTGATGGCCAATTGAAATTTGTTTGTGAAAAGTTCATAAAAGATGCTCTTAACAATTTAACAGCACCTCTTGTAACATTTCTGGAAAAAGCACAGGCCGTTGTAAGTTCTTCAGCGCTTGCGGCCGCTAAGGAACATCAACAACAACAAAGTAATAAAATAAACTATACACTGAGGCAAAGTTCAATGGCGAGTCCACAGTACATAAGCAATATTATACCTACAAGAGACTCAACGATTTATAAAAGACAAACTACCGACGTTACAAAGATCGATGCAATTGTATTTAAGCAACAGGGACGCCGAATTTATAATTTTTCGATCCATACAAGTTAGTTTTAAAAAATTTGCTAAATACCTTGACTTGACAATTAAACAATTATTTTCTTTCTATCCTCCAGAACAACATAATTCAGTCCGTTGTTAAATTAGAGCAATTACAAACCACTAATGGTTACATCCCCGATGACATGCCCTTCCACCGAACAGGTATCAATAATATTATCTAGCACCAGTATTTTAGCATTCGATGCGATGATTAACTTTTCTGCTGCCCAACGCAAAACAAGTATATCATCAACAGATAACAACAGTAATATTAAACAAGTTTTCAAAAATAGTGTTTTCCAGTATTTGAACAAAACCCGTTTACAGCACCGCACACGGAGAACATGGAGGCTTTCGTTAATTCCAAATTAGAAGATCTTGTAAAATTAAGTTTTCAAGCATATGCAGCTTTTTCTTTTGAGAGAAATGCAACATTTCCTCTTAAAGATTTTTATTTGTTGTTTTATAAAGTATCTTTAAGCTATGTTTATGATAATATTAACGTTTTATTTATTCAATAAATATATTAAAAACTAATGTAAAAAACTACTTTCATTTTCATATACTTCTTCATTATTATCTAATTCTTCATGTAAAGACTGCTCTTTAGGAGGTATGTATGTATGCATCGCGATTAGATCCAACAAATGGGGCAGTAATACCACACCCGTAAAATATTTATTGGTTGGCAGCAATTAACGTCTACTCACACAATCAGAAACCCACTGTGGTTGAACATAATCTCTGGAAATATATTGTTTAGCAAGAGACGGACTGTCCACAATCTGATGAGTTATCTTTTATAGCATCAATAAACGTAGTAGAGTATCGTTCTTTGAAGATATGGCACTTTTCAATTCAGAAAATTGTGCCAGACGCCTCTTCAAATTACGAAAATATTTTATGAGCTTCTTTGCTCATATCTATTGAGAAAAACTAAATAGATTAATGCTACGTATCTTACATACGCATATTCACACTTATCTTATAATCGCAGAGGCCAAACTACAGGTTCGTCTAATAAAAATCGAATATCTTTGGAATCGTATAAAGATATGATTTCCGAAGAACCTTTTTGAGCTTGAAGGCAATGTTTAGGTTTTCTTTGCCTTTTATAATGCACAAACGATTTGAGTCATTCAGATATAATTGAAGTTTACACAGAGCAGCCCTACGCGTAATATATTGTGTGGCTTCCCAGATTCATACTGGAAAATTATAACACTTTATTTTTTCCAAACATTAATTGATTTAATATACATAAGTACCTTCTTTGGAGAACGCATTTTAATTCCTCTTAACTCGATATATCTTAAACAAGGAAAACACTTATGGCCCAATGCAGCTTAGACAGCCCAATTAAAAATTATGTATTTACCACCATTTAATTAAGATTCTTTAATTCTACATTTACATATAGAGATCAAAAATGTACTTATGTATTATAAAAATTTAATAAAAAATAATTAAAAAAATGTAAATTTGCTTATATTATTTATATTATTTATTTTAGCTGCCTTTTGTTTTTTGCCTTTTTGTTTTGTTTTCAAGAAAATCACACTGATTTTTGACAACGAGGCGCTTAAATTCTAGCAACAAAATACGTGTGGTTTTTGGTGTTGTTAATTGTTGTAGTTATGGGGGTACCTAGTAAAGCTGCCTTGGTAAGAATACAAATTGTTGTTGTTTTTTTTTCGTTATTAAAGTATTTGCTTAAGCTCTTAGTAAACTTTCCCTAACGAAAAAGTTTTGTTTTACCAGTCATAAAAGCCAGCTTGACGATTGTGAAAAATCAAAGTATTTAGGAACAGTTTTGTTACAACTGCAAAAAAGTTGGTGATAAGAGTAAAAATTCGTTTTATAAATTTTGGCTTTAGCTACCATTATTAATCCTAAAAGCTTCATGGTCGTCTGCGTCTGGCGTAAATAGATTTTAAAATTTTCTCATTTTTAAACTGTTTGAAGTTAAAAACGCTTAATTTTCATTTCAGTCAGTAATCAATCAGTTAGTAATAATTTACGATAGTGTATCTGTAAGCCAAATTCAACCATTTTAATTTATCGAGCAAAATCACACCTACGAGACGTGTGTTTCTAAATTATGGCGAATTTCATAAATTTTAATTTTATCAATAGCTTTTTCTTTAGTTTTTCTACCTATTCATTACATGTTGGTGCACTGTGTTATTCAGAACAAAATCCATTATTTGCCTATTCTTAAACCTTTTTTTAAAAGCTTTTCAACGCTTGCAAATATTTGCCTAACTCCAGGAACAATCATCGTATGCCAGAGGCAATCAAAACAAGTGTAAGTGCACTTTTTGATTTTTACACAAAATTTAATGCAAATTCTTTCATGTATTTTTTTTTTCAACGGAAAAAAATTGCCAAACCCTCAAAATACTTCTAACTTTAAAAACAGTAAAAATAAAACATCACTGGCAAATTTATTGTACTTACGAGTATTAATATTTAATATATTAAAAAAATAACTGAATATCATTTAACGAAAGACTATTTAAGCCAATATCTTAGAAAGAAGAGTTCGTTATCTTTCCAGTGATATATAACATGCAATATTTCTACTCGCAATACTGCAAAACCAAGCAATTGTATAGTACAAGTCGTTAAATTTATGACGATGCCTACTACGCGCTTCTCATAGTTGCCACCTAAGTGCCAATATTAACACAACAAAATTTAGTCGCTTTCTTCCTTGTTGTGCTATTTGATTCGCGTGCTAAGTAAATTTTGTCTACTGCAGCGGCAATAAAAGCATTTGGGAAGAATAATGCTGCCACAATTTAAATAAATTGTTAATAAGAGTAAAAATTTAATTAACACATCTTAGCACCATTTAACAATATTAACCCTGGAAGCCCAAATTTAATTAATTTTGCAAGTATTTTATTTCGAACTTTTTATTGCTAAAAATTAAATTGAGTTCAGATGGACAATCTAATTGTTCGAAAATATTTCCAAGGGAAAATAATTGTAATTATCCAACTTACACAGCAGAGCAGAATAGCTGTTTTCGTAAGCCGCTACAGTTTCATCAACAGTACTCATTTGTATATTAATAGGTGACCTGGCTGAATATGATAACTTTTTTATTTATAAAAATGTTATTAGGAAACACATTTTCAAACAATTAAATGGGCTGAATCGGCCCAGAGGAAAAAAAGTTCCTCTACGAAGAAATACTCCAACCTCTAAAAACATCATGATTTTAATAGTTTGTTTTCGTAATTTTGTTAAGTAAATTACATATTTTTATATCAAAGAAGTTCTAAAGCGTTGAACTGGTAATTAGAAAATCGAAAAAATTAATTTTTGTACCTGGCCCCCTTAGTGGGCGTTGAAGTAACACATTACATGGAAAAATAGTGTAAGTATTTAACAAATTGTATTCCTTAAGCCTGTATTCCTTAAAAATTAAATTTTAAAAGCTTTTATGACCAAGCAGAGATGCGCTCTGATCTTCCTCTGCCCTACCCTCCTTGCATCATTTCCTGTAAATGACGTTAAAACAAATTTTGTTCAGTTAATAACCCCAAAAATTTACTTTTTAGTGTTTTATGGCAAAGGTGAGATTTTTCCCTTACGGCGCCTACCGGAGGGACCCCTACAAAATAAATTTTTTTATTTACTAAACATTTGCAGGGCATTTAAGATTCGAAGTGGTCGTATATTCTCGTTCTTGCTTGTTTTATTTTGATTTGTATTATTATGATAGTTTTTTATTCACACTCAAATTCAAATTTGTAATCTGCGAATTATATATATATTTTTTAAGCATTTTTATCAAATATGTTAAGGATGGAATATTTAGAAAATTTTTATAATCATCAGCGTTCTTTGTTTAACTTTTTGCAAAAAGCTAATTTAAAGTTTAAATAACAAAGCACTTGGGAATAAATGTTTTACGTCATTAATTACGCATTATCGAAACTATTTAACAGCTACACAAATATTTTTTTCGACTCTTGAAACCCACATATTTTAAAAAAGAGGCAATAAAAATATTATTAAAAAATCCACTTACTAAATTTTTTGTTTGTTTCCCAAATAACACAGTACAACAAATAACTCTTTAATTAATATATACGAACGTATAATTCTTGTGCGCACTTTAAATAAGGGGCTAATATGCCATTCCTTAAAAAAATAAAAAAAAAGTTCTTAATTTGTTATATTAAATTGAATTAAGATTCTATAGGCTAATTGTTCGAAATTTTAATTTAAATCTCAGAAAGACATGATAAATATTCCAAGGCACAAAAGGCAAGTCAACATCAGTTTTTGTTATTCAACTTACACAGCAGAGCAGAACAGCTGTTTTCGAAAGACGCAACCCTTTCATCATCAGTGCTCGTGTGTATTGTGTTTGCCACCACTTATTAGGTGGCTTAGTTGAATGTGATAACAGTTCCTATTTACACAAATTTTATTGTGAAAAAGGATATGAGAACTGTATCAACCTGATGTTAACATGTTATTGTTATAATACCCGTGTTACCGTTTGATTATTTTTCTTCATGTCCCATTTTTCTGAATTTTTTGTTCCGTCATACCTAAGTCAAACTTTTTTGTTTCTTAATTTTGTTTTTTTTTTGTGAATTAAACTTCTTTATACTCCAGGAAAATATATATTTGTGTAAAAAATAAAAAAACATTAAAAATTCTATTACAGGGCTGGAAAATCGGTATAGTTTTGTTACATAAAAATAGCCATATAAGTTCCTAATATTGTATTTTTTTTAGTGAACTGAACCTATTTTATACTTTAGAAAGAATTAAATTGTTATTAAAAACCAAAAAAATTATATATTTGATTCCAGGGTTGGAGAATGACAATTTTTTGGCACATAAAATAATCAAGAGAATCACTAGTTTTAGTTTTTGGGCGCATTAAAACATTTTTATAATTAGGCCAGAATTAAATTTGTATTAAAAACCCCAAAAATTTCAAATATTATTAAAAATTCTATTCCAGGGCTGGGAAATCGGTATAGTTTTGTTACAATAAAAATAGCCATGTGAGTTCCTAATTTTGTTTTTTTGTTTTTTAGTGAACTAAACCTATTTTAGAAAGAATTAAATTATTATTAAAATCCAAAAAAATTATATATTTGATTCCAGGGTTGGAGAATGGAAATTTTTTGACATATAAAATAAACACAAAATTTTGGTTTTTTTGTACTTTAAGCATTTTTTACGCTTAAGCATGAATTAAATTTGTATTAAAAAACCAAAAAGATTTAAAAATTGATTCCAGGGTTGGAAAAATGAAATATATTTGCCACATAAAAGTAGTCATATAATTTTCTAATTTTGTTCTTTTAATGAACTAAACCTATTTTATACTTTAGAAAGAATTAAATTGGTATTAAAAACCAAAAAAAGTTATATATTCGATTCCAGGGTTGGAGAATGGAAATTTTTTGGCACATAAAATAATAAAAAGAGTCACTAGTTTTGTTTTTTTTTCTTTTGTACTTTAAGCATTTTTTACGATAAAGCAAGAATTAAATTTGTATTAAAAGCCAAAAATATCTAAAACTTGATTCCAGGGTTGGAAAAACGAAATATTTTTGCTACATAAAAGTAGACATATGAGTTCCTAATTTTGGGGTTTTCAGTGAATTAAACCTATTGTATACTTCGCGAAGAACTAAATTGGTATTTAAAACCAAAAAAAAGTTATATATTCGATTCCAGGGTTGGGGAATGGAAATTTTTTGGCACATAAAATAATCAAAACAGTCACTAGTATTGGTTTTTTTATACTTTAAGCATTTTTTACGCTAAAGCATGAATTATATTTGTATTAAAAAACCAAAAAAAATTTAAAACTTTATTCCAGGGTTGGAAAATTGATATATTTTTGCTACATAAAAGTAGCCATATAAGTTCCTAATTTTGGGGTTTTCAGTGAATTAAACCTGTTGTGTACTTCGCGAAGAATTAAATTGCTATTAAAAACGAATAAGATTGAAAATTCCATTCCAGGGGTTGGAAAATCAAAATTTTTTGCTACGTAAAAGTAACCAAATAAGTTCCTAATTTTTATTTCAATATCTTTTTCTAGAGTTAAACGTTTTTTAAACTTCGTTAAGAATTACAATTGTGTGAAAAATTTAAAAATTTATAAAGTAGATTTTCCAGGGTCGGAAAATCAACATTTTTGATACATACGAATTAAGTTCCTTTTTTTGTGAATAAAATCTATTTGCTGTCTCAGAAAGAAAGGAGAAATACATCTGTGAAGGGTATTTAAGATGCGGCACAGCCAAATATGTCACTTTTACTTGTTATATGTATTTTTAATTCTAAATAAATTGTGATTTTCTGAGGACTGCAGCGGCACGATTTGGGTTCCTTAGGGCAGCATAAATAACTCTTTCTGTTGGAGCCCATAAAGGACTTGGTCTAACTTTATTGCTAAAATGTCAGTTTCAGACTTGGGCCGTTATTCAAGACAACCTCAAATTTAAGTAGTTTTTCTTAAGTGGCTTTAGACACTAAATTTTAGACTCGTCTTTGACTTTAATAAAATAGAATGATCTTTTTAGCCATACTGTAATTGTTTTAAAGCATCACAAATAAAATTATATTAATACTTGCTTAATTTGGTTTTCGTTTTGCGGCAAGAACAATGAGAAAAAAATCTAAAGAAGATAGAGAAAACAGTAAATAAAAATTATATAATTTTTTCGTTATTAAAGTACTTGAGAATTTTATAAAGTGTTTGGTAACCCACTTAAATTTGTATATGAAGGAAAACTAAGTTGAAATGTTACAAAAAAAAAACACATAAAAAATGAAGCAAAACTAAAAGCCAGTCTAGTTAACAGAATGGTTAGATTTTTTTTTTTATATAAATAGAAATAACAAACTCAAATAAAACATCATTGGCCTAAAAGCCAAACAGTAGAAAAGTAAATCATTTTATAGTTTCCATACACTCGGATATTTCTGTTGCAAAAATATGGTAAGTTGAATATTTAATTTGGCTAAAGTACTTGTGGACTTTTATTTGTAATTTTTTAGTTTAATATTTTTTTATTTTTATTTTTTGGTTTTTCATATCAAGGAAAGCAAATGCTTTTTAGAAAAGTTCAAATAAGCTGTTAGCAAATAATAATTGTGAACTTAGAGAAGGTTTTAATTAAATCAGAAAGCAAAAAAAAAGAAACAAAAAGGAAAGAGGAGACATTTAAGTACTTCTTACTGTAATGCAAAATGTGGCATAGAAAATATAAGAGGACCAAATGTTCAAATAAAGTGCAATTAAAAAAATAAAAAAAATATATATTTAAATAATTATAAATTCAGTGAACAGACGATTTTAGTACGACTTGAGCTTAAAAGCAAATTTCATTGGAAAATTAATGTTTTAAATATTGGCGATTTCCATATACACGGTGAACTGAAATATAACTAAAGGGTTTTCATATCTTTAAATTTAAATAAAATAAAGTGTGTGTGTGAGATACCATCGAAATCTTTTATTCGCTTGAAGGGCCCATTGAAGCCATATAAAATCGGTAAAATATCTGGGTGAAGCTCATCCGATATAATATAAAATTTTCCATGGGTCATTTTGGGATGTGCTGTAGTTTGTGGCTTATTCCCATACAGAAAAAACCCCATAGGAAAATATGTTACGGGGTCAAAGTGCACGATCTCGCTGGCCCCGTGACATCACCAGAGTGCCAATTATTCTTGATATTTATCATGTGCGTGTCATTGAAAATAAATTACTGACATGGATACTATGGACTAGCTGCTTAGTTTGCTACCATATGTAGACATGGTAACCAGTAATTCACTAGTACCTTTCATTACTACTAAACCTAAACGACAATTGATCCATTGAACAAGTAAGAAATCTTAAATCCCTTCCAAATATTTTGTAAATAATTTTTTTTTTATTTTTATTAAAATTTTAATTTCTATGTTATTCGGCTTAAGTAAATAAAAGCCAGAGGAAGATCAGAGAACAACTTATCTTCCTCATAAAAGCTTAAAAATTTATTTTAAAGGAATGTAGGCTTAAGTAACACAGTTTTTATTTTTTTTTTAATCTTGGACCAGTACTGAGGGGACTCCCTCGACTTATGCAGTGCATTGCGCCGGAACTAGAATGGAGGGGATAGTATTCACCCTTGTGCGTGTAGGTTTCGGTTTCAATATATTTGCTTCTGTTAGCCCCAAGGTAAAATAGACTAAACAAAAAAACTTCACAAATTAATTCCTCTGTTTTTCTGGCTCCAAATTTAAAGTTTTGGACCTTCTTTGCCATAAAAATATGTTATTTGCTTAACAAAATTACAAAAACACTTGCAAAATTATGTTGTTTTTTAGGGATTTGTTCAGTTTTTCTTTGGGAAACTTTTTCGTCCCTGGGGCGAAATTGCTCTCTCCAATCCTTCAAAATTTATCTATAGCAAATTTCAAGGGTCTGGTTCTTTTCGTTTGTACTGTATCGTGGATTCCGTAGACGGATGTAAGGACATGGCTAGATCATCTTAGATTTCATCACTGAGCAAGAATTTAAGAGATCTTAGAAAGATATTTCGCTGTGTTATACATGGAATGATATGCCCTAATATTCTGTAACTATTTGTCAACGTCCACTAGGACACTTATCCACATTTTGCGGATGACAATTAACCACTTCTGAGAGCCTGCGAATACTCTTTGAGGACTTGAATATACCAAGAGGCAGGTTGGAAATTGTCAATTGTTGAAGAAAAAGAACACAGAAGTATTCTCTTATTAATATTGTGTTGACGTGACTTTGCCAAATAGTTACAGAATAAGGGAAATTATTTTGTGATGAGACAAAAGCTGTCATATGTGATTGCAGAACTATTTCTTATCTTCTCAAATTTATACAAAACATAAACGTAAGATCTGGCGAACTATCGCAAAGTAATAGTACGGCACTAGCAGTTTTTTCCTTTCAAACCCATTGTGCATAATTTTGTAAAATCCTTTTCTATTAATGTTGTTATTAAATATTGTTTATTTACATTCATTAGCATTTGTTAAAAGTTTCAAAGATACAGGATAATATTTGATACTGAAGTGGATAATATATGATCAGCGTTCATGGTTACGATAACATTGCGTAGCGATCTCGAAATCAGTACTGATCGGTTTTGCTGGCTTTGGGGATTATAACAATATTTTATATATTCCACTCTTATTAAAATAACTTGAATTTAATAAAAATTCTTAAAAAACAATAATTTAAATTATGTATGAATTTTTATTAGTCGCACTTTTTTATGTAAATTGTTAATTTTTTCAACGGGCTTAAGTTCGAATCTGTATGACTGCAAAAGATTTTTTATTATTTTATTAACAAATAAATTTGTTCAAATTCTATTTATTATTTTTTATATTAAAATTGGAATATTAAGAATATTTTCGATAATCATCAAACCAGCAGAACGGATCAGTACGGATTTCGCGGCCTCGATAAAATAAAATAATAAAAAAATCATTTGCAGTCATGCAGATTCGAACTTAAGCCCGTTGAAAAAATTAACAATAAATTGTTAGCTGAATAAAATTTCTTAGCAAGTTTGAAACATAAAAATTTATATTCAAGACAACTTTATGTAAAAATCATTGGAAATGATCAAGATTTGCACTACTTCCGGTTCACAAGTTCAAGATCTTAGTGACTGCCTTGGAAGTAATTTTTTAATTTGAGATATATATCACAATTAAATTAAAATTAATTAAAATAGAATTACATTTCTATAATAAATTTGATTAATTATACTTTCACTAAAAATTCAGCTGAAATTAAGTAACATTTATTAATTTATTTGACAATTATTCGTTTCAAGAACCTACTCCAACTCCATTATGAACAATTATGAAGAGCTACATTGTAGGCCACATAGGATTAATGCTAGAAAATGCTGTTTCTATCTATAATTATAATAAAATTAAAATTTTGTTAAACTATTTCAGTGATGGCAAATTTTCTTACTCTTCTTAGATATTTTTACTTATTCTTTTAGAAACTGTTTCTAGTTGTTTGCGTTCTGAGCTTCTTAGCCTTAATGAATGCTCAATCGAATGACCATCTTGCTGATGAGCCCACCAATGAATATTTACCACCTCCGGCTGCCGAAGTTAAAGAATCCGCTGAGTTATCCGATGATGGTTATCGTTACAAGACGATAAGAAAATTAAAATATCGTGCACGCCATAGACGTGATGTATCCCAGGAATATTTACCACCCTTAGAAAAATCTCTGCAGGAGTATTTGCCTCCTGTAGAAGAACAACTAGATACTAAATTGGCTGATGATGGTTATCGTTACAAAACTGTGCGTAAATTGAAATTTCGTGCTCGGCAACGTCGTGACGTAAGTGATATTGAACAGCCAAGCAACGATTATTTGCCTCCTGTCGATATTGAATTGGCGCCTGAATTAAAAACGGTTTTGGGTGATGACGGTTATCGCTATAAAACCGTCAGACGTTTGAAGTTTAGACGCCAGAGACGACAGGCAGATACAGCTGATGCTAGCACACCTGCTTACGACTACTTACCGCCAACTGAGGAGAGTGTGACAGCTGAAGCTGCTGTACCTGCTGATGCTGTTGATGTTAAAAGTGCTGAATTGGCTGATGATGGTTATCGTTACAAAACTGTGCGTAGAATCAAATATCGTTATCGGAATTAAGAAAATAATTTTTTTCTGGGCAAATTTTGGCATGAACTCGGTATTTAAAAAGGAATAAGGATTTCAGTTTAATTTTTAATTGTAATTTAAATAAAATATAAGCAACAGAATATAATACATTCCAAAAATTAAAAAAAATTATGTATTTATTACTTAATATTAGATAAAAACAAGTAAAAACGTTATATTCGACCGGGTCGAATCTTAAATACCCTCCAAATATTTAGTAAGTGAATTTGAAATGTTTAACTTGGTGGGACAGAGTTCCTTTATATAATATCGTACGTCAACGCCCACTAAAGGGGGCGGGGTTCAAAAATATGCAATATCATGCACAGACGAACGTATGGGCATTGCTAGACCGTCTCAGACTTCATCACAATTCTCTTTTGAGGCTATAAAATCTGTATTTTGGCGGGGTCGCTCTGGCAAGGGCTGTGGGGGAAACATTTCACCTTTGTCATTAAACTCTAAAAATAAATGCTTGAGATAATTATATACAAAATTAAAATTTCTTTTTTTTGATAGGGTCATTTAGCGGGCAAAGGAGGAGGAGGGGGTAGGGCAGCAACAGGCAGTCATAAAACTCTAAAGATAAATGCTTGGGATGATTATATACAAAATTTAAAAAAAAAAATGTTTTTTTTGGTAGGGTCATTTAGGGGGCAAAGGAAGAAGCGGGGGGGGGGGGCTAGGGCAGAAATCGGCAGTCATAAAACTCTAAAGATAAATGCTTGGGATGATTATATACAAAATTTTAAAAAAACTTTTTTTTTTGGTAGGGTCATTTAGGGGGCAACGGAAGAGGGGGGGGGGGGGGGTAGGGCAGAAATCGGCAGTCATAAAACTCTAAAGATAAATGCTTGGGATGATTATATACAAAATTTAAAAAAATTTTTTTTTTTTGGTAGGGTCATTTAGGGGACGAAGGGGAAGGAGGGGGTAGGGCAGAGTAGTACCAGGTTTAGTCTCAGCTTCGTCATTAAAGCTTAAAAGTGTTATTTTTAAGGAATGTAGGCTTAAGTAAAACAATTTGTTAAATTTTTATGCTATTTTTGCTATAATAACGCCCACTGAAGTGGGCGGGGTCAAAAAATATTTTTATTTTATTTAATGGCTCCAAGTTTAAGGCGTTGGACCATATTTGACATAAAAATATATCATTTGCTTAAGAAAATAACCAAAAAACTTTAAAAAACTATGTTGTTTTTTCTGGGTTGGTTTAGTTCTTCTTAGGGGAACTTTTTTCCCTCTTGCCCGATTTAGCCCATCTTCGAACTTAACCTGCTCTAAGTTTTAAAATATATTTATGCCAAATTTCAAGAGTTTAGCTCTTTTCGTTTGGACTGAATCGTGATTTCCACAGACGGACGGACGGACATGCTCAGATCGTCTTAGATTTCATCACTGATCAAGAATATATATACTTTATGGGGTCTGAGATGGATATTTCGATGCGTTACAAACGGAATGACAAAGTGAATATACCCTCCAAATTCCTTTTTGGAGGGTATAATAAAAAGACGCACTAAATTTATTTCGAAAAAAAAATGTTTATGATCATACAAGCAAAGAATTGTAATATTTGAAATACTGCAATTAAGTGTGACAAGTAGAAAGTGGGTTTCTTTTCTAGAAAAATGTAACATTTTTGCTATTTATTCCCCAAAAGTGGGATTTAGCTGACATTTTAAACGAAATTAATTTTAATTAATTTTTTTCAAATGATTAATTTTTAATAAATTCACTATCTATTTTTCCAAGCAGCATAATATTGCCCTTTTTTCTAGGGAAAAGTGCAAAAAATTTAACATATTTTCTAGAAAAGAACACAACAAAAAATTTCAAGACAATTTAATTCTTAATAATAGTTTTATTACACTTTTCTCAACTTTTCCGAAATCCAACAACAATGTGCAATTGTTTTTAATTAAAGTCTTTGCAAAATCTTAAAAAAAAATAATAAAATTATTTTAAAAGTAATAAGAAATCCCTTAAAAATATATTATGTACCTTTCTTTTATAATATTCCGAACCCGTCTGCGTCCAATAAAATTCACAAAAATATACAATCCCTGCAAAAATGGATTTGATGTAAAATGGAAATAATAACAATAATAATAATAATTAATTTCCATTTATGTGTACTCACTTGCAGCGCATTTATATAATCTATTAATTCAGAAAGATTTTTCATATGGCACATGTTGAGGAAATACGAGACAATATCGAGAAACCACGACAGACCCATCATCAGGAACAACCGTAGATAAAGAGTGTAACTGAAATGTAAAAATGCGGACTCCAAAATATTGCATATATGTGACAGCGCATAGATAAAGGGACCCAAGGGTAAAAAAAAAATTAATGTTCACTTTTTTTTTGATGTGGACAACATCTGAGCGTCGAATGAGACCGATCCCATGCCCCAAAAGTGTTCCCTCCCAGAGATATGCGTGTTTTATGATGGTGATGGTACACCAAAGATACACGTATTTAAATCTTTAAAATGGCTCTCCTGAACAAAACCGGTTTTTACCCTTAGGTCCCTTTCTATTTTGCGCGTCATATATATTTAATCGGTTAACCGATTAATTGCTTTTGAATAAATTGTTGGATTACTTTAAATTCAGATATTTTCAATTAAATTAAACCAGTTAATTTCTGTGGTTACAAAAAATTTACCGTTTTTTTGTAATATTAAATATACGAGGTCTGTGTAAATAATTAGGGTAAATTTTTTATTTTCGCGAACTACGTACATTCGATTAGCAAGTCGCGGTGTGATTCTTGACCATCGCGTGACAATTTTTTTTAAATTAAAATTTAGCAGTTTTGGAACGAACTTCACTGCCACATGCAGCAGACCGAAGTTTTACGGACAAATTTCCACTTAGTATGCCGACATCCTCAGCAACTTCTCCAACAGTGAATCGATGATTCCCCGTAACCAATTTCTTCACTTTCTCAACTTTTCATCGGTTGTTGTTGTGTTAGACCGTCCAGGGCGACCTTCGTAATTTTTATATTCGGAGGATATCACTTGGCTCTGACTGTATGCATCGCAGGCCATTGTCAACATTTCTTTTTTTTAACTTCCTGCTAAGAAATTTGAAAATTTAAACAAAAGTCAACATAAGAAAATTTAAAATAAAAAAATAAAATAAAAAATCGGGAAGTTGTTGTTTTTATTCCGTTTGGAAATTTGTGAAAATTTGCTATTTGAAAAACTTTTCAACAAAATCATCTTTAGTAATGAGGCCCATTTTTAATTAGGCGGTTATATAAAGAAACAATATTGTCACATAAGGGGCTCAGAAAATCCACAAACAAAGTGACCGTAGCGGCTTGTTATCAGGTGGCATCATCGGCCCGTAGAAAACTTCGCCTCCGTGACCTCTCTGCGCTACCAAACTATAACAACCGAGTTGTTGTAGCCACGATTGACTAATGTTAACGTTAATGTTGATGTTAATGTTAATGTTAGTGTTAATGTTAATGTTTATGTTAATGCTAATGTTAATTTTAATATTAACGTTAATGTTAGTGTTAGTGTTAATGTTAGTGTTAGTGTTAATGTTTATGTTAATGCTAATGTTAATATTCATGTTATTGTTAATATTAGTATTAATATTAATATAAAAGTCATTAATGTTAATGCTAATGTTTATGTTAATGTGACGTTTGTTTTCAGCAAGACGGCGTCACACAGTTGGCCAAACAATTCCGTTATTGCACGAGAAATTTCATCATCGAGTAATTTCTCGATTTGGTGGTGGCAATTGATCGCCTCGTTCCTGTGATATAACTGCACAATATATTCATGTCAGAGTGTGGAGCCGAACTCAGGAGTTCTAGAATATTAATTTCGTTTTAACTACATCTGCCAAGTGCCGTTGACTAAATAATTTCATGTATAACAAAAGTTTAAGGCAAATTTTTCAATAAATTTTTTCGACAGTAGGATGTGGCTAAACACTCTAAATTCTTCTAATTTTCGGGACTCTCACAATTGAACTGAACAGTGAATAAATAGCTGAAGCTGGGAATATATATTCGAGGTTATTATAAAAACTTAAAAGAGGTCTCATGGAATTTACGTAGTTCGCAAAATTTTAAAATTCACCATAATTTTTGAACAGTCCTCTTATAGTTATTTATAGCTCATTGATTTCAATTTACCGTACTCTGGGACATTCAAATTGTGATTCCTTTATTTTATAAACTTCCTTGTCATTGGCTTTGATTATTCTCGAAGTTTGTATGAATGATATCAAACAGCAAATCAAAATCATCAAACAAGGACCATATAAATACAAGGAAGCAGACCATTTATTAACTGAAAAAAAATACAAATAAATAAATAAAAAATTTAGCAAGTTGTCGAAATTCCAAAATAAAGCAATAAAAAATTTCAAAATCTACAGTCAATTTGCAAAATATATCAACTGTTTTTTTCTTTACTTCTTGTTATTAAAAATCTAACTGAAATATACAAGTTAACCCTAGAAGAGCAGAGCCTTCTAGGGTTAATTTGTATATTTCAATTTTTATTATTGCTTCTCTTGTAAAAAACTAAAATATGCTGTTAAAGACTTTTCGATTTTATATCACGAAATATGCCGAAGTTCACATAAAACTTACCTTCTAAACCACATCTATTCTCACTTATGCCCGGCTTCAATTGCTCATCTATTTTGGAATTTTGCATGACAAACGTTAGAAATGTGATTAGTAGAGGCAAATGATAGCCATACATGGCATATTTGTGATACGAAGCCTTGTAGGTGTAATCCCTGAATGACATCCAGGTGTCCATGCAAATAATACCCAACCAAGTGTATTGAGACAATTGCATATAATGATTTAAGTAGCCTGTAATTAAGATGAATTATAATATTATAATTTATAATTTTTGGAGGAATAATTTAAAGTTCAGTTGCTCACCCATAAACAAACACGGCACTGGATCAAATGTATTCTGCGAGAGATTAATGTAACTGAGGATACTATAAGATATAGTCAGACAGCTTAAGTAAGTCATAAAACATTTGCCATGGACGTTCCTCAAGTCGGGCAGACAAAAATAAGCGATGATGGTTAAGATGAAGAATGGTATCGAAAGTACTTGGGCTGAAAAATATATAAAATTAGGAAATAAATATTTTCTGTACTCACTTTTTATACATATAAAAATTAATTATTTGAAAATATTTCCCACTTACTCCAGTAGTGAAATTCCTGTAATAACTTTAAGCCGCCTCTCTTCTTGGCACAATTCAGAGGATTGATTAAATAATATGTCTGATTTTGAATATCATCCTGATACAATTCAAAACAATATTCATTCTTTTTCAAATGAGCCTGATCGCTGTGACGCAATAAGGTGCCATTCTAAAAATCAAACAATATTAATTTCTCTGTAATTAGAACTATTCATTTAAATATATTCCCCAACCTCGAAAAAAGTCCAGTCCAGCTTTTCGCTTATTTCCGGCGAAAGTGTATAGGACGGTTCACAAAACTCCTCCAACACAATATGTTCAAAGTCCTTGGCAATATTTTTGGTAATCACACTCTTGTTTTCCAGTGTCATTTTGATCAGGAATAAATCCTTAAAATCATCATCAGCTTCAGCATCATCTAAAACATCTTGATAGAACTCAATGATGTTGTAAGAACACAAACTGATGCAGTGTTTTAGGCGGCATATACAGGCACGTTTGTGCAAAGGCACCGAACGTTTTGAACAGTCGTATAAGACCTCGTAATCATAATTTCCCAATAGATCGGGTGGTATTATGGTCTCATTATCGTAGACATACGAACCGTTTGCTAGGCTGGGATAATCGGTGATGTTAATAGTATTTTCGTAGGTGCAATTAAACATGCCCATTACAATGGGCGAGGAGAAGGAGTATAAGGCGCCAATACTCTCAACTGTTGACAGTTCGTGCGGCGGCTTATCAACTACAACTTTCACTAAGGAGGACATTGTAGAGTTTTCTGTTGGCAAAAGAGGTTGGCTTTTATTCAGCTGGACAGCAGAAATATTGTCAACACTAAAATTATATAAATCGGCTATACTGTTAGTAACAGCAGATTGTAACTCTTTGTAATTTGTTTTATTATTAGTTCTAGCCTTGAGCGTCTCATTTTCAGCAACAGATAAAGGAAAATGGTAGTCGTATATTTCTGCCACATTTCCCTCAACCTCCACTGTATGTCGTTTGCTATCCATGCCATTAGAGGACTTATTTGCTAAAGAAAAGTTGTATAGATCTCCCATATTAACAACTTCAGCCTTTTCTGTTAGCATTTTTGTATTATTTTCCAGTTGAAAATTATGCACAATATTTTCTTCCAACTTAGATGCTGTTTTCGACTCCAGAGGAAAACTTTTTAAATTTATTTCTTTATCATCTTTAGAGTGTACAACTTGATTGTGGAAATTATAAATTTCTGCTATATTTCCCACCAGACTTTGGTTAGTTGCCCAACTTAAAAGCTGTTTTTGCATCAAAATATAAAATATTACTAATAACAAACATTTAAATATCATCATTTCTTTTTAAAATCCCTTAAAGACGTCATAGAATGAGTAATTTATGGAAATAAACACAAACACGTTTTCGAAAGACTACAAACTAATAATTTACTAGCACAATGATTTGTCTTAACACGGCGTTAGTTTGAAGTGAACTGAGTAACTTGTACTGGGACTATAATTTTTTTTTCAATATGAAAGCCACTTAATCTAACAGCATTAGAGACGTACGAGTGAATTATTAAAGGCCATAAGTAATTGCAGACTTTATATTAATACAAGAATAAAAATAATATAAATTTTGTAGTCTATCTCACAGGCTAAAAAGTTAAACATATCATTTCCAAGTAGTAATCAAAACTGGCATCTTCAAACGACTACCCTAGGGTCTAGAGGACTGCCATGCAACTAACACGTCTTTCGCTGCATTCCATTTTTGTGACTGATATATCTCTGAATCTGCTTGGGCAGTAAAATATATATTACAAAATTTATTAAATTTAGCATTTAGTTTTAAATTCCGACTTAACAATATATATCTTTTTGGCCATGAAATTATGAAACTGATAACATTTTAAACATTGATCATTGACAATGCTGAAGTTTCACTTATTCTTCGTGGACAAAGTCGCGGGTAAAAGTGCTATATTCGGCTGGGCCGAATCTTAAACACCCTTCACGGATGTATTTTTCCTTTCTTTCTAAAACGGAAAATAGATTTTATTCACAAAAAAAATAAATAAAAAATAAAAAATTAGGAACTTATTTGGTTACTCTTACGTACTAAATAAAACTTTTTATTTTCCACCCCTGGAATAGAGTTTTCAATATTTTTGGTTTTTAATACCAATTTAATTCTCCGCGAAGTATACAATAGGTTTAATTCACTGAAACCCCCAAAATTAGGAACTCATATGTCTACTTTTATGTAGCAAAAATATTTCGTTTTTCCAACCCTGAAATTAAGTTTTAGATATTTTTGGTTTTTAATACAAAATTTAATTCTTGCTTAAGCGTAAAAAATGCTTAAAGTACAAAAGAAAAAACAATACTAGTGACTCTTTTGATTATTTTATGTGCCGAAAAATTTCCATTCTCCAACCCTGGAATCGAATATATAACTTTTTTTGGTTTTAAATACCAATTTAGCTCTTCGCGAAGTATACAATATGTTTAATTCACTGAAATACCCAAAATTAGGAACTCATATAGCTACTTTTGTATACCAAACATATTTCGATTTTGCAACCCTGGAATTGAATTTTCAATATTTTTGGTTTTCAATACCAATTTAACTCTTCGCGAAGTATACAATAGGTTTAATTCACTGAAAAATCTAAAATTACGAACTAATGTGGCTACTTTTATATACCAAAAATATTTCGATTTTGCAACCCTGGAATTGAATTTTCAATATTATTGGTTTTTAATACCAATTTAATTCTTCGCGAGGTATAGAATTCACTGAATATATTTAATTCACTGAAAGATCTAAAATTACGAACTTATATGGCTATTTTTATATACCAAAAATATTTCGATTTTGCAACCCTGGAATTTAATTTTCAATATTTTTGGTTTTTAATACCAATTTAATTCTTTGCGAGGTATAGAATAGTTTTAATTCACTGAAAAAGTCAAAATTACGAACTTATATGGCTACTTTTATGTACCAAAAATATTTCGATTTTGCAACCCTGGAATTTAATTTTCAATATTTTTGGTTTTTAATACCAATTTAATTCTTTGCGAGGTATAGAATAGTTTTAATTCACTGAAAAAGTAAAAATTACGAACTTATATGGCTACTTTTATATACCAAAAATATTTCGATTTTGCAACCCTGGAATTGAATTTTCAATATTATTGGTTTTTAATACCAATTTAATTCTTCGCGAGAAATAGAATAGGTTTAATTCACTGAAAGATCTAAAATTACGAACTTATATGGCTACTTTTATATACCAAAAATATTTCGATTTTGCAACCCTGGAATTTAATTTTCAATATTTTTGGTTTTTAATACCAATTTAATTCTTTGCGAGGTATAGAATAGCTTTAATTCACTGAAAAAGTCAAAATTACGAACTTATATGGCTACTTTTATATACCAAAAATATTTAGATTTTCCAACCCTGGAATGAAATTTTGTTTATTTTTTGGTTTTTAATATAAATTTAATTCTTGCTTAGGCGTAAAAAATGCTTAATGCCCAAAAAAAAAACCAAAAGTATTGACTCTTTTGATAATTTGATGTGCCAAAAAAATTTCCGTTCTCCAACCCTGGAATCTAATATCTAATTTTATTGGTTTTTAATAACAATTTCTTTCTTTCTAGATTATAAAATAGGTTCAGTTCATATATATGGCTATTTTTATGTAACAAAACTATAGCGATTTTCCAGTCCCATTATAAATGGCTTGCCAGATTTAATTAACTCTTTAACTCTTGCAGATATTGCCACATGTTTCTTTGAGATTCTTAATGTCGACATATGTAAATTTCCCAAAGCTAAACAACAAAAAATTTTAATTTAAATTCTCTGTTTGGCTGATATTCTACTTCTATCTTAGTTTTAATATAAATAGCTACGTTCGTATCATAAAACCGAATATTCAATAAATTCTACACATATACAAGTATTCTAAGCTCTAACGTGTAATATTTAAATGATTACAACCAATAATAGTAACAAGATTCTATTTCTGATCGCTGAAGTTCATTTCTTAAAACATGCATGTACGCAAAACCACCGAGCCTGCGGTAAATTTATTTATACCCGTACGTAAATTTATGTGAAATGGGAAATACAAACAAAAGCTTTGTTTAACAAAATTACACAAAAATTAGTCAGTTTATCGCAGTCTAGCCATATGAAACTTTACAATTTTAAAAACAAGTCATAGAACAACAAAATCTTTTAAATAGAAAAATTACAAAAAAAATGTTTCCAACAAAATTAATTTTAAATGCTGTAATAATTTTAATAATTTCATATAAAACAAAAAGTGATTTTGCCAAAAATTGCCCGTTTATATACACCGTGGACTTAACGGGCTCTTCTCTGCTGCCGAATGGTTCCTATTTATATAACAATGACACGATTATACCGCCCCAGTACGTGCGGGACTATAATTATACAATTCTCGTTAGTGATCCAACTATAAGAAATGTTCGAACTCATAAACGCGGTTGTATATGTGCTTTCAAACAGTGTCTGCCATTTTGTTCCGATCAAATGGAACAATTCTATGCCAGTTACCAATCTTCTTGTGTTGATTATGGCTTTAGCAAAAATGTTACTTTCAATAGTGGCATAGTTAAGCGCAAACATTTAATACGCGACTTTCATCCGATATACGGAAGTGTGTGTGCTGCTGACAAGCAATATATGCTATCACCTGAACTGGAATCATACAGTGACTGGACTTTATATGAGGTGAGCAGGTATTCTTGTTCAAATTCAAGGAATTTTAATTTTATACTCTATAAAAAAAAAAAAAAAAATTAAGGGTATATTCACTTAATCATTCCGTGTGTAAAGCAGCGAAATATTCTTCTAAGACCCCATAAAGTATATATATATATATATTTGATTAGTAATGAAATCTAAGACGATCTAGCCACGTCCGTCCATCTGTGGAAGTCACGGTACAGTTCAAGCGAAAAGCGTCAGATCCTTGAAATTTTTTACCAACAATTTTGGAAGGATAACACAGGTCAAGTTAGTAAATGGGCTGAATCGGGCGGGAGGGAAAAAAATTTCCCCTAATAAGTACTAAACCAATTTCTAAAAAACAAGATAATTTTTAACGTTTTTTTTTTGTAATTTCATTAAGTAAATGATATATTTTTATGTCAAAGAAGCTCCGAAGCGTTGAACTTACATTTAGAGAATTAGAAAAAAATTAATTTTTGGACCCCGCCTTCTTTAATGGGCGTTGAAAAAACATATTACAAGGACAAATAGTGTAAATATTTAACAAATTGTGTTCCTTAAGACTGCATTTTTAAAAAATTCAATTTTAAAGCCTTTGTGGCGAAACTGAGATGTTTTCTGAACTTCGTCAGTCCTACTTCCCTCCACCTTGGTCCCCTAAATAACCTTTTAGAAAAATGTTTTCACACATAATTGACTTTTTAGCATTTTATGAAAAAGGTGAGATGTCTCTCGCATGGCCCCTGCTGGAGTGGCCCTTACAAAATAAAGTTTTTATTTACCAAACATTTGAAGGGTATTTAAGACTCGACCCGGTCGAATATAACGTTCTTACCTGGTTTAATTATTGTTGTAATTGCATATGAAAAAAAGCGACTTTATTTATAGGTAGAAACATGAATCAGTTTTTTGTGGACAACTTCATTGTGGAAATGTTTACGCGTTGAAATTCAACTCATGTTCCTTGTTTGATATAATTTAGTACACATCCTTTTTTACATATTGTCCATTTTCTTATTTTCTTTATATACTAAAATCTTCAACTTGAATGTTTTAGTAAGTTTGTATCGGTGTGTCTGCGTGTTTGTCATACACATGTATGACATGTCATTAGTGTGTTTATCAAATGAAATCGTATGTCGTTTTTTTTGCATCCATAAGATTATAAATTCAAACGTGAACTAGGCTAAAGTTTAAGTTTTTAAATTAAATATTATTGTACAGCACTAAAGAAACATTTTTCTAAAAATGGAGTCACTGATGAGGTGCGCTTTACTTTTGGTTAATCATTGTTAAAGGGAATTGGCTAAAAAATCTTGTAATATTTTCATATTTGGATACTTTTACGTTGATTTTCCAAACCTGTAATTGAATTTTAATTTTTTTTTTCGTTTTTAATACCAACTTATTTCTTTGTGAAGTATACAATAGGTTTAATTCACTGAAAAACAAAAATTAGGAACATATATGACTACTTTTATGTACCAAAAATATATCGATTTTCCAACCCTGGATTTGAATTCTCAATATTTTTCGTTTTTAATACCAATTTAATTCTTCGCGCAGTATACAATGGGTTTAATTCACTGAAAAACAAAAATTAGGAACATATATGACTACTTTTATGTACCAAAAATATATAGATTTTCGGACCCTGGAATTTAATTCTTAATATTTTTGGTTTTTAATACCAATTTAATACTTCGCAAAGTATATAATAGGTTTAATTCACTGAAAAATCAAAATTAGGAATTCATATGATTACTTTTTTGTATAAAATATATATATATATATATATATATATATATATATATATATATATATATATATATATATATATATATATATATAGATTTTCGAACCCTGGAATTGAGTTTTCAATATTTTCGGTTTTTAATACCAATTTAATTCTTCGCGAAGTATACAATAGGTTTAATTCACTGAAAAATCAAAATTAGGAACTTATATGGCTACTATTATGTACCCAAAATATTTTGATTTTCGAACCCTGGAATTAAATTCCTAATAATTTTGGTCTTTAATACAAATTTAATTCTTCGCGAAGTATACAATAGGTTTAATTCACTGAAAAACCAAAATTAGGAATTTATATGGTTATTTTTATGTGCCAAATATATATCGATTTTCGGACCCTGGAATTTAATTCTTAATATTTTTGGTTTTTAATACCAATTTAATACTTCGCGAAGTATATAATAGGTTTAATTCACTGAAAAATCAAAATTAGGAATTCATATGATTACGTTTTTGTACCAAATATATATATATATCGATTTTCGAACCCTGGAATTGAGTTTTCAATATTTTTGGTTTTTAATACCAATTTAATTCTTCGCGAAGTATACAATAGCTTTAATTTACTGAATAAACCGAAATTAGGAACTTATGTATATTGCTGCTTTTTTGTATCAAAAATATTTCGATTTTCTACCCCTGGAATCAAATTAAATTTTTTTTTTGGTTTTCGATACAAATTTAATCCTTGCTGAAGCGTAAAACAGGCCGAACGCATCAAAAAAAAAAAACCAAAAGTAGTGGCTTTTTAAATTATTTTACATGCCAAAAAAAAAATTCCGTCCTGGAAACCTTGCAGTCGAATATTTATTTATTAATTAATATTATTGCTTTGTTTTAATGCCCATTTCATTGTTCATCATATATTAAATTGGTTTAAGTCACTAAACAAACAAAAATATGGCTACTTTTACTCTATTTAAGTTCATTTCCAAATCCATCAGTACAAGAATGAAGTCTCTAGCTCTTCTAGCTTGGAAAACCCGATTTCACGTATAGACAGACAGACAGGCAGATGGACAGCGCTCATTCGCTATTATAAGGATCCCATGGGGCCCATGTTAATATTAAGGAAATTTATATATGGAATGACAAACCTTATACCTTTCACTTTTTTGTGAAGGGTATAATAAAATTATGTTAACATATTAATAAAATTTATTATTCATTCCTTTCCAGAATAGTTTGTTGTTGCGACATCATGACCAGCGAAATCTTTCAATTACTGAATACTGCTTTGACGTGGAAATACTTAATAAAGATTATCAATTCCTTATAAATCCCATAGTTTGTGGAGAGACCATTGATGTACCCTGGTTTAAAATATGGGGTAATTTAATTGAATAAAAATGATCTCTTGAGATTTCAATAAATTTCGTTCTTTTTCTATTCAAGCCATGGCATTTTCAATACCTTTCCTCATTATAACAATTTTATGTTATTACACTTTAACACCATCGCATGCTGCCAGAAGCAAATGCTTTATAACTTATCTATCTTTTGTCAGCGTTTCATATACGCTGATATGTTTCTATACCATTTCGGGTATAGATTTAGTGGATGTACCGTGTCAAATATTTGGTAAGTTATGGATATTGTATATATCCAATTGTTATAACCTATTGTATGAACATGTGCTTGTGTTTATTTTAAATTAATATATTACAATTCTTTTTAAGGTTTATTGGTTTATTACACCATTGTTGGTTATCTTACATGGACTTGTATATTGAGTTATGACACTTGGAAATCCTTAACAGATATAAACGATAATCAACCATCTTTTGCTACCTACGGCTCTATTGGTTGGCTCTTACCCCTGCTACTGACATTCCTAACATTCTTGGCTCAAATATCCAATATACCAGATACTTGGAAACCAGGCATAGCAACGGACATGTGTGCTGTTAATAGTAATAAAAAAATATTTTTTTATTGGCCGTTAAAAGATCTGAAATATTTGCTTCTTACAGCTTTACGTTGGTCCGCCGTTATATACTATTATATACCCTGTATTTTTGTGTTTATCTTCAGCCTAACGCTGTACATATGGATTGTGCTGTTTAAGAAGAAACACAATGAAGAGTTACATTCTTTATTTGGCAAAGGCCCGGAACCTGTGGTAGAAAGGTAAGAGTTGGCGAAATGCTATGAAAGTGGTATGATTGCTTAAAACTCAAAGACAGGTAGACCGACAGGAGGACTTTTAGCCATATTGTTAAATCACTAATCAAATACAAGTAGACCGACAGGAGGACTTATAGATATATATGTTAAATCACTGATGACTGTCACTCGCAGTGCTTTTCTTTTGGCGTCAGAAAAATTACAGTAAAATAATAGGTGTGTTAAAAAAAATAATAGGTGTGTTAAAAAAAACATAAACAAATAAATAAATAAAATTATATATATTTATTCATCCATTTGCGTTTTGTCCCCTTCAATCTAACCCCCTCAGATATACTACATTTAAGACAGGATTTCTTCCAGCCCTCCCAGTAATTGTGATATGCTCGTTTTGGGTATATTCTTGAGTTCTCTCAGCGATTCGGTTTTTATCTCCTCAATCGTTCCGTGACACCGTCCTTTCAATATTTGAATACGGAAAATGGTGGTAAAATTTGATGAATGAAGCGGATAAGGCATGATTACAGTGATTATTTAATCGTCCCTTTTTTTTTTGGTAAAAATGCAAATCAAATTTTGTAAAAAAGTTCGCTGCCACAAAGTGCTGGCAAGGGTCCACCGATATACACACATCCTCAGCAACTGCTCTAATAGTGATTCGGCAATATTTTATAAAATTTTGCCGAATCACAATTTTTTTTTCGACAGCATTAAATTGCTGCAGCTGTGAACACATGAATGAGACCAACGTACCAACGATACTCGAATGCACACACCTCGTAGCGTCATAGAGAACTCCAATTACTTCTTAGATATTAAGAACATGAATGAAAATAAGACATCAATTTATTTATAAATAGTAAAATAATAAAATTAAGAAAAACCATAATACAAATTAATCAAAAACTGTTTAAGCCATTGTGTCTAAAAGAAGACTTCATAACCTCTCCAGTGATATATAAAATGCAATACTTCTAATCGCAATACTGCAAAACCAAACAATTGTATAGCACAAGTCGATAAATTTATGACGATGCCTACTATGCGCTTCTCATAGTTGCACCTAACTTCCTATATTAACAAAAAAATTTTGTCGCTTTCTTCGTTGTTGGAATATTTGATTCGCGTCGCAAGTAAACTTTGGCAGAAATTAAAGCCTTTAGGAAGAATAGTGCTATCACTAGCGAAATAAATTGTTAATGAGAGTAAACATTTCATTAACACTTCTTACCACCATTTAACACTATTAACCCTGGAAGCCTAATTATAGTTAAGTGTAAATCAATTTTAAAATTTTTTGGTTTCTGAACTGTTGAAGTTAAAACCACCCATTTTTCATTTAAGTAAAAAATTAGAAGCAGCTTTTCAATAGTGTCTGACGTATTGTTAAGCCAAATAGAAGCATTTTTGAGTTATTGAGGAACAACACGCCTGCGAGAAGTACCAGTTCTGTTAAAATAGTAAAACAAATTTTCATTTTCTTCAAAATATGTATTATTATACATTCATCAATTTCTGTTCTGTCAGATATTTCTCAAGTAGTAATTCGTCGATTATCTATTATAATTTTATTGTTCTTCTCTATATTTTCATCAGTTATTGATGCACTGGGGTGTCCAGAATTTCTTGGAGAATAATTTACCACTTATAAACATTTTTCTAACTCAAGGTATAATCGACCAGCACTCAGAAGATGACCCCTACATATGCAGTGCGTTATGCCGCTAGTAGAAAGTGGGGAATGGTATTAGAGGACAGATGAAGAAAGATGAGAAGTTATAAATTTTTTTGTACCTATTTTAACATTTTACTTCTAGCGGCTAATGTTTTGCCACAGGGCCGACGAAGGAGGGTGCTCGTAATCTGCTCTTTAGCACACGACAGTGTCAATCGCTGGCAGTTATATTCACTGACCAGTACTATGCCTTCATCACTGAAACAGGCTGGCAAGGATTAATACAATTATACCCTAAGGCTGATGAGAAGAATTCAACACAATATTTCATGACTGAACGCAGAGTCGAACTCTGGACCATACACTTCATAGTCTCATGCCAATATCTATTTCAAATGTTGTTGGACATTTAATTAGACTTTTACACACAATTTTATGTAAATTATTTAATACCTTTTTTCGACAGCAAAAATTTGCTGAATAGGCGAAACACTTCTAACTTTAATGACACTTACAAACAAAAATGCCAAATAAAGAAAAATCTTAATCGAATGTATGTAGGCCGTGATATCTGAAAATTCAGCTTACTTTTGAACGGACCTCGCATATATTATGTTTTATTATTCCTATTAAATGCAAAGCAACACTAAAAGTCACCCAAAATAGAATAGCGGTTTTTAACAACATGTTGTTCTGATGTACTGATGGACTATTTTGCAGATTGAAATATTGAGGCAAGGATCGCTTTGTACTTGACCTTCATTATGGTTAAAAAAAAACCTGCCTAGTTTTTAAGGGCCAGCAGCCAGTCTCATCATAATGAATTAGCAAATCAAACTGAATAATATATGGGGTTTTGAAATTGTGTACCTCAAAAAACAAAAAAAAAAAAATTCACTTCAAAACAACTTTCAATGCAAAAAATAAAAGGCAACATTTTAGAAGTTTTAAAATTTTTTATTAAAATTTTCTCTATATATATTTTTTTAAATACTAACGATATTAAAATATTAATATATTGTATGATTAATTAATTTTCAGATTCGTTTTATTCTTTCGAATTTTCCTTTTTATGGGCATTTCCTGGTCTTTGGATATTGTTTCATATTTTTTTCGCATGGCTTTTGGGGCTGAGGAATATATAATATATTTGGTACTAGATCTCTTCAATGCATTTCATGTAAGTCTAAAATTTAAAATGATATTTGCTTTTCTCTTAAAGCTAATTTCACATCTAGCAAATATTTGACGAAATAAGCGTGAACACTATTTTTTGACAAAAGCTTCTATAAGATTTCGATAAAATTATTTTTAAATAGACACATTTTCATTTTAAAAATACTTTCTTAAAATTATAAAAAATCCAATCCGTAATTATTGGTCAGGCTTATTTCATCAAATATTTGAAAGATGAGAATGTGGCTTTAGCTACATATATGAATTCGTATTTACATCTGATTATATTATATTTTTAGGGATTCTTTGTGTTTTTGGCATTCATTTGTAGACCATCGGTGATAAAGAAGATCAAGGAAATGTTAGTAAATAAAATTTATTTGAAAGCTGATCATTTTTAATAAGTTTCTTTTCAGTGTTGCCAGCAAGTATTTGAGCTGATATTTCAAATTCAATTATTTGTTAATAATTTTTTGCTGGTGTTTTTTAAAAATAACAGAACTATTGATTTTGGGCAAAGGAACTTTAAAGGAGCTAAAAAAAATATATATAAATTTTTTTTTATATAATTTTAATAATAATATTTTTTTAGTTATTCCGCAAATACACTAGACACCAAAATTAATTTTTTTTACAGCTGCTAAGCGCAGAGTAATATATTTATAAGCAATTTTCGGCTATAAACAAAAATAGTTATTAAAAGTAATCTCAATTCTGTGGTTAAATTTAACAAAAAGAAAAAAAAAATATTGTTATAATATATGTGATTTTTGTCCATTTCGAGCACGATTAGTATAATTGAGTATAATTTTTTTTTAATTTAAAAAAATATATAAACTCGTGTGCTTACTAAAATTTTATTTTTTTTTTAAATTATTTTAAGCTCATCTTTCAATGATATGTGCCTTTTTGAGTCATGAAAATCCCTCAGTATTCATAAGCTGTACATTTAGTTTTAATTAATTTCAAAACACTTTGTATCTCTAAATGTGTCATTGTAAAGTATGCATTTACTTTTGCCTGCAAATGTATTGTTGATTTAAATACGTCTGTTATAAGCTGCTTTGACCAAAGATAAGCCAAGTGTAGTATAAACAGTCGAATGGGTTGACCTTACAGACGAATCGACACCAACAGCTGCAATCTTAAGACGAGATTATGATAATAGACACTTTGGAATATTTATCGCAAGCAATTAATTGAAATATTTTTGCTAAGTATATAGAATGCTTCAGTGTCTGTTTTATTATAAATCATTTAGAATTGAAAAGACAAGATAATTTATGACAAACTTACAAATATTGAAATAACTATTAAATGAATATGTTTGGAACAGTAAAAAGTCCTTTGTATTAAATTTAAAACAGAGTCCTTATTATTATTTTTTATTTTGACTTCAGCTGGCTGACTGATAGTGTAACTGTTAGATTTCTTGTGAAGGAAGAGTGGGAACAAGAAAATAATCTTATTTTTTTTTCTTTTACATTCTTTGATGCAGAACCAGAATATAAAAGATAAGCGAAACATTCTAAAAAAATATATATATTCATAATTTTAATTTATAATAATAGATAACAATATGATAAACAACAAGTAAAAACATTATATTCGACTAGGTCGAATCTCAAATACCCTTTAAATATTTAGCAAATATAAACTTTATTTTTAATCTTATAAAAATTTAAATTTTTATAAGAATTTTTATAAAAATTTACATTTTTATAATCATTTGGCTTGAGTAAACAAGAAAAAAATTAAGTCGGTTCCAATGTTTGGGAGGAGCATGTCTGGGACACTTTTCCGTCAGCATAAAAGCTTGTGTATTAATACTTTATGTCAACGTGCAAAAACGGGACTGAGATAAGTTAAAACTGATTCACCTGCTGGGTCACAGTTCCTTTAAAATATCTTTTTGTCTAATTTTAAAATTCTATACAGGGTCACTCCGAGAACTTGTGTCACATACAGACATTTTTCTAACTCACACTACCATAACCTTGTGCTCTTGAGCACTTAACACCATTTTTCACACAAAATTTCATACAATTTTTGTGTTCCAATTTTATTTTTTTTCGACAGCATTAAATTTGCTGAGACTGTGAACACATGAACGAGACCAGCGTACAAAAAAAAAAAAAAAAAACATAATCGAATGTACTAGGGCTCCACGATACTCGAATGTACACACCTCGTATCCGCATAGAAAACTTCAAATACGTTTTAGAAATTGCGAACATGAATGAAAATAAGACATCAATTTATATATATCAATAGCAAAATAATACAATTAAAAAAAATTATAATACCGTTTAACTAAAAACTGTTTAAGCCATTGTGTCTAAAAAGAAGACTTCTTAACTTCCCCAGTGATATATAAAATGCAATATTTCTACTCGCAACACTGCAAAACCAAGCAATTGTATATAAAAAGTTGTTAAATTTATGATGATGCCTACTATGCGCTTCTCATAGTTGCACCTAAGTTCCAATATTAACAATAAATTTTTTTGTCGTTTTCTTTGCGTCTCAAATAAACTTTGGCAGAAATCAAAGTATTTTGGAATAGTGCTGCCACAACTTAAACAAATTGTTAATAAGAATAAACATTTAATTAACACATTTTAGCAGCATTTAACACTATTAACCCTGGAAGCCTAATCATCATCAGCGAAGTGTTAATATATTTTAAAATTTTCTGGTTTTTGAACTGTTGAAGTTAAAACTTCTTATTTTTCATTTAAGTAAAAAATAAAATAATTTTTGAGTTATTGAGCAACAGCACGCCTATGAGAAAGACGGTGAGGGAGACTTCTCATCCAAATCGTAAAAACTTAAGAGAATCAGGTTTCGTCTCAGATTTGTCATAAAATCTTAAGAATGTCATATTTAAGAAATGTAGGCTTAACTGATACAATATTTACAATTTACATTATTTTTGCATATAATAACGCCCACTAAAGGGGGCGGAGTCCAAAAATTAACTTTTTAACATTTTGGACCCTCTTTGACATAAAAATATATCATTTGCTTAACAACATTACAAAAAAATTAAGTTGTTTTTTTGAGGTTGGTTTAATTCTTCCTAGGGGAACTTTCATCCTCTAGCCCGATTCAGCCCATTTACGAACTTGACTTGACAATATTTATATCGAATTTCAAGGGTGTGGCTCTTTTCGTTTGGACTGAATTGTGAGTTCCACAGACAGACGGGCAGACATGGCTACATCGTCTTAGATTTCATCACTGATAAAGAATATATATACTTTATGAGGTCTTAGAGAGACATTTCGCTGCGTTACACACGGAATGGCAAAGTGAATGTACCATATAATTTTTTTTTTTGGAGGGTATACAAATAATGAAAAAATATTGTTCTATTTTTTCAGCCTTTGATTTTTTATGTGTTAACATCTATACGCGCGCCTCTAGGGCAGTAAACTGTCAGTTTCAATACATACGCAAGTGTAAGTGTAAGAGTTTGTTTGTTTGTTGTTGTTGCTTGGCAGTCGGTATTGAAAGTGATTATTGGGCGATTTTCATATAATTTTCCCACGCGATTTTTTCCCGAAATTTCATAGCCGATTTTATTAATTTTTGGATTAAAACGCTAGTGCGGGCTTCGACGAAGAGTTTAAGCTAAAAATTAAGGCGATCCGATATCGGCGAGCGGAGATTTAAGGGTTTTAATTCGGAGTATTAATTTGGAGTAATATTAAAAAAGTGTTTTATGTTGATCTTCGGTTTTGTCTTATGCTTAGCAAAGAGAATAGTGACGTGGTTATACGTACATATATAAAAATGAGATAGCAAGACAGCAACGTATGTAGCTTATGTACAAACCAGCGTTGCCATAATTTTTTCAAAAAAAACTGCAACTTTAGAAAAAAAAACTGGTTTTCACGTAAAAAAACTGCACATAAAAAATGCACAAAAATATATAGTTTTTTTCATATTTTTTTATTAAAACAAAAACATAACACAACAAATTAAATATGATATATGTACATCTACATATAACAAAGCAATTCATTTTAATAAAAAATATATAGGTACATAGGGTTTAAATAAACAAAAAGAGTTCATTATTATTCAGATATAATACTGCCTGTTCCAGAATCTCGACAAGTCGATGTCGTTCTCATATTTATATTGAAACCAATAATTAAAAATTTAAATTTGTTTGTATGTACATAGAAAAACACAAGGCATATCTATCTAACAGGTACAACCATTTCTACAAAAATAGAACACTTATTGTAGAAACTACCTTAACAGTTGCAAAAATCGTTAAACGACACTACTAAGTTTGACGTTTTATCAGGTTAGGCTAGTGAGCTCGTGCTCCCACCTGCAATATACACCTTGGTAAAATTCAACTTGCTTTGTGGTCAGGGGTGCAAAAAGACGTATGTGATAATTACATACTCGTATAAAAAAGTATAATTAAACCTTGCCACTGTTATATTAAGCAAATGGGGTAAAATTATGGTTTCAGAAATTGGAATTAAAATAACAAAATTAAGAGTAAAAAAGTAAAATGTAAAAACTGCAAAAACTGCACAATTTACAGAAAAACTGGTTTTTAAAGAAAAAAACTGCAAAACTGCTCAATGCTTAGAAAAACTGTCAAATGCAGATAAATCTGCACATTTGGCAACGCTGGTACAAACATAACAATGTATGTATGTACATTTGTCAGTTGCTTTGCATTTTCTTTGTTTTTTAATATAAAATAAATAAAAAATACTTTTTATTAACTCTACCTCCGGGTTTGTGGGTCTGTGTTCATAGAAATCGAACAGGTACCGTGTAACAAAAAGGTGTTAACACATCGCTCGTGAGTTCGAACACTCTTTGATTTTTTTAATTTTATTTTAATTAATATTGACCTTGAGGCTTATTTTTATAAAATAGTAACTATAAAACTATTTATTTTATAACTATATCAATATTTCGATATCCTCTGGATATCTTCTTCAGGATAACAATTTTTCAATTTTATATAAAAACAAAAAACAATAAAAATATTTAACTTTATATAATTTAAAATTTTGTTATTGTTGATATATTATAAATAATTTTTAAATTGTTATCCTGAAGTAGATATCCAGAGGATATCGAAATATTGATGTAATTATAAAATAAATAGTTTTATAGTTACTATTTTATAAAAATAAGCTCAATATTAATTAAAATAAAATTAAAAATAATGAAAAAAAAATTTTTTTTTTAAATGCAACCCTAATAATTTCTGTTATTCTAATATTTAAAAATACAGAATTTCGTAAAATATAATTTTAGTTCGAGTTCAATATGAGCTTAACCATATACAGTGAAACTTCGATATAACGAACTTCGTTATAACGAAGAACTCAATATAACGTATGTTTTATTCAGGCCCTTGAGAAAACCTCTTTATTGCAAAGTTTTTCATACAAAAATACACTATAGCTATAATGAAAAAATTCGGAGGAAAAATGTCTCTATATAGCGAAATATTTCTTTAAATTCCTCAATATAACGAAATCAGAATAAATCCTAAATGGTATAAAGTCCCCTTATAACAATAGCGAAACTAAAATGTATTTGCAAGCGCATTTGTAAAGCCTCTATACAGCGAAGTACTCATACAAAACCCTCTATACAACGAAGTAAGAATAAAATTATAACAAAATGATAAAGTCCCGTTATCAAAAGAACGATTTCTTAATGTGTGTGCAAAACTATGGTTATAACGAATATTTTTCGTATATCTTCAACTTCCGTTATATCAAGGCTTTGCTGATTATATTTATAGTGAAGCAATGGCTATAACGAAGTATTTTCTGATCCCCTTGCAATTCGTTATATCGAAGTTTTACTGTACATGATGATTGGGATAAAATATAGATTTGTTCCATTTCGGAAAATGTTTTAAGAAATCTTTAATTTATAATTCTTTACAATTTTGCCCTTTAAAGTATGCACTACTTATCGACTTATTACGTCATAGGTGCCAGGTGTAAAAATCATTTATAAAAATATTAATTTATTTATTGCTAATTCGTATTATACTCCAATTATATTTAAAATTGTTCCACAGTTCCCAGAATTTTTAACACAAACACTCAATTGACTCAAATTTGTTAGTTGCTCCCACTTAATTGAGTTTCTATACGATTTGTATATCGTGTATCAAGAGCATTATTACCACACTTTGAAAACATCAATCAGAAGTAATGTGGATGCGGGTAAACAATCTGTAGTTGTAGCAAATTTATTGTGAACAATAAGACCCCTATAATTTCTCTCTGAATCTAAAAATTTAAGAGCAGCAAATATTTTAACAACAATTCAGAAAATGAGTCGAAATAAACCAAGAGATTTTATGTAAAATTTAACAATAGCACAAGAGAGCAGATTGTGAGTAAATGAGTGAATATTTATAACAAAAACTAACACAGATATTTATATTTATACAGATACAAAGATAAATGGAATAAAAAAAATTTTACTCATAAATAAACAGCATCCGTTGAATGCAAATTATACAACAACAAAGACAAGCAAAATACAAATGCGAACGTAATGAACGAACGCATTCTTTAGATTGACTTTGCGGTGTAGCTCTGTTTGGTTTGATTCAGTTGAGTTTAATTTGGTGTTAGAAAAACAAAATATATAAAAAAGCATACAAAAATATCAAACAAAAACAAGTGTCAAACAATAATTTGCTTTTCTTTATTATCGTTTATTAAATCAAAGCAAATTTGTTAAATTGTTGAAAAAATGCGATTGTGTTAAAGTGAGTATATCTACAACAAAACGTACGAAAAGTTTTTCAATGTGAGAGTTTATTGGTGGCATATGTATTTCTATACTCGTATGCAAAGCAAAATTTTGTTGAGACTATAAGCAAATTCATTCCTGTGCTGTGTTCTGGAATGCGGGTACTTTAATAATTATTTTGTTAAGATAAATATCCCATTGAAGTTTTCGATTCCGGAGTCTGCCATTGCAATTGCGAAATGTTATGGAGAGTTTTTGTTAATATCTTGCGAGAGGTTGTGCTAAAAAGCATGTGCATTCGAAATTACGAAAATTTGTAAGAAAAAATTTGCTCAGTGTATGAGAAAGAGCATGCACTACAAAAGCAAATGGGACTGATAAACATTTTTTACCCAACAATCTCTGACAGTACCCAGCGAGTGTATGAAATTGGATTATAAATATAATTATAAAGTAATTAGATAATTATAATAATAATTATTATGAAAATTAATTATATTTTAATGATTATAAATACATTTGAGATTATAATTATAATTGTTTTTAATTATTTATTATAATTACAATTAATGTTTAAAATTTATTATAACTATTATATAATAATTATAATAATCATAATTATTTAATTATAATTATATATGTAATTATAATTATTTATAATTATATTAATAACAATTATAATTAAAATGAAAATTATAATTACATTATTATAATTTTCTTAGCGAGTGAGGAGGCCGTCGCCAACTGCTTCGAGTGGTGTTATACGAGTAATTGTAATTGTAATACTAATTATAACAAAATTATAACTATAATTACAACTATAATTGTAACAGTATTATAATTATGATTATAGAAAAATTAACAGCATTATAATTATAATGATATATATATATATATATATATATATATATATATATATATATATATATATATATATATACATATATATATATATAATTATATTCAATTATTAATATATAATTATAGTTAAAATTAAACTGAAAATTATAAATATAATAAACATTGTAATTATTATAATATAATTATAATTATTATAATATAATTATAACTATTATAATATAATTATAATATAATTATGATTATTATAATATAATTATAATTGTTATATGTAATTATTGTAATATAATTATCATTATTATAATAGAATTATAATATAATTATAATTATTATAATATAATTATAATATAATTATAATTATTATAATATAATTATAACTATTATAATATAATTATAATATAATTATGATTATTATAATATAACTATAATTGTTATATATAATTATTATAATATAATTATAATATAATTATAATTATTATAATATAATTATAATTATTATAATATAATTATAATATAATTATAATTATTATAATATAATTATAACTATTATAATATAATTATAATATAGTTATGATTATTATAATATAACTATAAATATTATATATAATTATTATAATATAGTTATCATCATTATAATATAATTATAATTATTATAATATAATTATAACTATTATAATACAATTATAATATAATTATGATTTTTATAATATAACTATAATGATTATATATAATTATAATTGTTATAATATAATTATAATTATTATAATATAGTTATAATTATTATAATATAATTATTATAATATAATTATAATTACAATATAATTATAATTATTATAATATAATTATAACTATTATAATATAATTATAATTATTATTAAATAATTATAATTATATAATTATAATTTATATTGATTATAATAGATACTATATGGCTCCTAATCAGTAATCGAATATAACCAGAGGTAGCATTAAAGGATGGTGGTAGTCAGAGTTACACCACTATACTAAGATTAGTTATTCTTATCACAATGTATCTACAAATTCATTTACAAAATTTTTGACGTAAATAAACGCAAATGCATATACTATACACACATGACATATCCATATGAAAACATCCACAAACATCTACACACAAAAATAAATGATTGAGTATTTTTCTAATTGCTGAATACACAAATAATTTTTTGGTTGCTGTTTGTTGGTTGTTTGGTTAATTGAAATAAATTGAATTTTATTGTTGTTAATAAAAAGTAAAATAAAAAGCGACAGAACAAAAAAATACAGAAAAAGAATTAATCTACAACAACTTGATTGTGAGTGAGTTCATATCAGCAATAGCAATACAATGTAGTAACAACAATAAGAGCACACATACAATAGCAACAGTTAAGCAGCAGCAGCATCATCATCAACCACTTTGTGTATCATTCATCCATTCATATATTTAATGCAGTATCCACCAACAATGGAAATCAACCAAACGACCGACCTAATAACCAAATAAACAAATGCATGTCTGACGGACCGACAACGAACAGAGGTGCCACATCGATTAGGGTAAAAGTTGGAAATCATGGGAAGATATTTTAACCATGTTGTCCCAGAATAAAGATGTTGATTAGGTCTAGTGTCGTAACTACATACAATCATTATTCGACTTACCTTGAGCTTAAAAATATCTAGTATTCTATAAAATAATTATACATTATTTAGTCAGAAAGACTTGAGAAGTATTCCAAGGTGTAAAGGAAAGTCAACAATAGTTTTTAATTATTTAACTTACACAGCCGAGCAGAACAGCTGTTTTGCAAAGCCGCTACCGGTTCATCATCAGTACTCATGTGTATTTTGTTTGTCACCACTTTTTAGGTAATTTTATAAAGAAAAAGCTAATGTACTTAAATTCAAAGATTTTTTTTTGCGAATTCAGAGTAACTCCATTTATAGCCTTTCTAAAACTAATAATATCTTACAATTAAAGTGAAGCTCTGTAATTCCTAGTTATTGAATATAATTAATTATTAAACCAGTAGGAATAATATTAATTCGTTATTGCCATTGAGATTATATTTGTTTAAATTTTTCCTTTTAGATTTGATTAAATTTTGGATTCAAATCGTATTGACTACTTTTAGTTTCGTATTTTCTATTGCAAATGGCACCCATTTGCATATATTTCTGTACTTCATTGGCGCCTGAAAGCTTGCCTACTTTCAAAAGCCGCTTTAATTTTTTTTTGTATCCGGCTACATCTATTTTAGATTTACATGAAAGAATTGCCTACTTTCCGGAGTCGCTTTAATTTTTTCGTATCCGCTTACATCTATTTTAGGTTTACGTAGGAAACTTGCCTACTTTCAGGAGCCGCTTTAATTTTTTATACCCGGTTACAACTATTTTATGTTTACATAAAAAGCTTGCCTACTTTCAGGATCCGCTTTATTTGTTTCATATCCGGTTACATCTATTTTAGGTTTGTATAAAAAATTTTATTTTTTCATATTCGGTTACATTTATTTTAGGATTACATACACGGATTGCCTACTTTCTGGAGCCGTTTTAATTTCTCCACTTCCGGTTACATTTATTTTAGGTTTACATAAAAAACTTGATTACTTTCAGGAGCCGCTTTAATTTTTTCATATCCGGTTACATTTATTTTAGGTTTGCATAAAAAACTTGCCTACTTTCAGGAGCCGCTTTAATTTTTTCATATCCGGTTACATCTATTTTAGGTTTACATAAAAATCTTGCCTACTTTCAGGATCCGCTTTATTTGTTTCATATCCGGTTACATCAATTTTAGGTTTGCATAAAAAATTGCCTACTTTCAGGCGCCACTTTTTAATAAAATTTCTTTTATAAGCAGCTGATGCAAATTATTATTATTATTTTTTTTTAAATGTACGAATTTCACAGCTTTTGCTATGCCTTTGGACAAGAGAAATTTAAGAAAGTTCTAACATTTGAATAAAAAATCGTTCCACGACAACCAGGCATGTTTTATCACACATGTAGCAATTTTATTTTTAATGTTGATATTAATTTGTTGATTTTATAATTTTCCCAGCAAATTACTAAAATTCTTTATCTGAAAACTAATATGGCAGCATTAAAATCAAATCATATCATTTCTTTACATATTCCATAGTTCCATGGTGTTCATACAATGTGTGGGTATAAACAAATTTGTTCTCTCATTAAGATTTGTGGGAATTTATAATTTTTATCACTGTTGTTATTGTTATTAATAATAATTTTAATTTTTCCTAGAATTTTTGCTTTGTTTGATAATTTCCCATTTAAGAAATTTAGTTAGTTTTTAAACAAAGTGCTTCTCCGTATGAAAAACCAACTTTTATAAAATTTTTGCTCTTAATTTTTTTTTGGACGGTTCTCTGTTTTCAAATTTGCACTCTCTGTGTTTGTTATTATGAATTTTATTAAATGTTGCCATTGTTGTTGTTGTCATTACCCTTAGTATCTCTTGTTAAATAGAATACTGTTTTTAATTTTTTATATGAATAGTTTTACTCAATTATTCATATACAGACACTCACAACTACTGTGGCAAATTTCAATTACCAAGTACTGATGGCATGCTGATGCTTGCCTGCTGTTGTTGTGCTTTTGTTTATTTATTCGCTAGTGTGTATTGGCATGTTGTGGTTGCTTTATTTGTGTTTTTGTTATTTTTCTCATTGCTGGTGCTGTTGTTGTTTTCATTATTCAATGTGTCCAAAGATTGTTTAATTTACATCAACGAAAAAAACTTTAAATTCTACTTATTGAGTGTGTGTTTTTTTGCTGTTTCTTTCTGCTTGCTTTTTGATGCTGCCACTGATTGTTTTGTTGGCTGCTGCTACGAAATTCATACTTACTACTACAACCACTGCTATTGGTAGCAAAGTGCTATTGCTATTTTTGTGTTTATTGAGTATATTGTGTTGGAATGTTGTGGAAGTCTTAATTGTGATCTCGTAAAGTGTAGTGTCTGCTCGGGAATAATACAAGATTTGTCTTTTTTTTTTTGTTTTAAGAAAAAAGGAAAAACTCATAGATAGGTAAAGAGTCATTGTACTGATATACATATAAATGTCTATATACATAGTATATATAGATACCTTTGTTATGAAGAAATTTTGGTAAGAGTTTATTTAATAAAAAATATTTAATACCTGCATACAGTTTTTTGAGGCAATTATATGTAGTTTTGGTTTCCTTTATTGACTTTGTTAAAACTTATAGTGTAGCGAAAGCAAAAGAAAACTATTGATGAAATTGTAGCTCAAACAATTTATGAAATTTTGTTTTTGAAAAAAAGAATTCATTCAACATTGTGAAATAGGCCATAAGTCTTTTTTTTGACGCAATGGCTTAAACAGTCTTTAGTGAAGTTAAAACAAATTTGTTAATAAATTTCTTAATAATGTTTTATTTTCATTGTTTCATGAATGTATAAGTTTATTTGGAGTTTGCTTGATATACGAGGTTTGTTCAAAAGAATACACTGAATTTTATAATATCCCGAGAAACATACATTCGATTAGCGATTATATGTTGGTCCACAGGTCTCAATCGCATGTACAGAGTGTAAGCTATTTGCCTTTTTTTAGAGTTTGTTGTTGGCGGTTCCGGCTGTCGAAAAAAAAATTAATTAATTTCTTAAATTTTGTGTACAAAATTTATGAAAGGGCTCAAAAGCACTTGGAATATTGTCATTGTAGCCCAAGTCAGAAAAATTTCTTTAAGTTACAAAGAAGCCCAGAAGATATGAACAACGATGATCGTCCTGGATGTCGCAGCAAATTAACAACCGATGAAAATGTTACAAAAGTCATGAAAATTGTTATAAAGAATCACCGATCGGTTGTTTTTTTTTTATACCCTCCAAAAAAGAAGTGGAGGGTATATGCACTTTATCATTCCGTGTGTAATGCAGCAAAATATCCATCTGACATGTCATAAAGTATATATGTTCTTGATTAGTAATGAAATCTAAGACGATCTGGACATGCCCATCAGTCCTTCAGTCTGTGGAAATCACGATTCGGTCCAAACGAAAAGATCCATGAAATTCTTGAAATTTGGTAAAAATATATCTTAAAAGATAGCACAGGTCAAGTCTATAAATGGGCTGAATCGGGCTAGAGGGAAGAAAGTTCTCCTCAGAAGAACTAAACCAACCTCTAAAAAACAATATAATTTAATTTTTTTTTCTTTTTTGTATTCTATTTCTGTAGTCGTGTAGTCGATAGTCTGCTGTCGTGAATGTGCTTAGTGCATAAAGTGTATTTTTTTAGAGTGGCACAACTCCAGAGCAACGCGTACAAAATGGTTGAAATTTTTAATCAAAATAATTATTCTATTCGTCAAACTCATCGTGCACTTCTGCCATTTTATGGCGTACATAATCGTCTTTCAGAGCGGCTAATTCGAAGAATAATGGATCATATTCGGACGCACATTTACTGTTACCGATAATGTGCATCCCATGAAACGCAAAACAAACAGTGCGCACTGCAGAAGCTGTAGCCACTGTGCAGGAAAGCATTGAAGATTATCTTAATTAATCAATGCGTCGCTTTTCTCAGCAACTGGGGTTGTGTTCTTCCTTTTTATGCAACATTTTTTTAGTTGGTGAAAAATTAGTGTTAAAAATTGCGTTTTCTACGCACTAGCCATGGCGGTCACATGACAGAAATCATATTTAAACACTAATTTCATAAAAAATGTTTCCAATAAAGCCCTTTCATTAATATTAAAAATATATTTTATTGTGACACTCTATAAAAAATACCCTTTACATGATGGAAATCCTATATTATTCCTTGTAGTAATATATTTTGTTTTTTGTTTTGTTTTAACCACTGTGCCCTGTAGTATTAAATAAGTATTTTATTTGCTCATAAGTTATGTAGTTTTCTGCAAAATTTATTTTATTGCTTAATTAGTTCAAAGGTTTTTTTTTAAAAATCCAGAAGTTGTTACTGTAGTCCTGAGCATTAAATAAGGATTAGAAAATGTATACAAGGCTTACAATTATTTTTACAAATTCCTATTAAAATTTTATTTAGTTCATGTATCTGTATATGTGTGTACAAGGCTCATTTCTTTATTAATAAAAAAGAAACAAATAATGAATTTATTCACATAATAATTATCTTACTTTATGACAACAAACGACATTTATTAACCTTTTATTTAGTTCTCATGACAGGCCAAAATTTATCTAAAGTATACTAACAAAATTTGCAAATTATTACCCTTACCACATTTAACAGCATCCGTTTAACAATAGTTATGGTCAAAGAAAAGAAATAAATGAGCATTTCAAATGTGTTTGTATACCTTTAGATAAAATACAACCAAAACGGAAACGGACATGCGCCATTTTGTGTGAGTATAACGACAGCAGTAACTGCTAACAAAAAACAATTGTTGTGGTAATGGTAAAAACAGCAGCGTACCACCATAAACTTAAGCAACTTGGCAGTAAGCAAACCGTTAACACTCTTACGCACTCATACATACAAAAAATACTCAAGAGCCAAAATATTACAATAGCAGATAAAAACCTATAAAGAGAACTGACAGCAAGAGAATGCTACAAGAAAACAACAACAGCCACTAAAACCAGTTAACACTCACTCACACACACACACACACTCAGTTAAAAGTGTTGGTAAAAAGAAGAATATAAACAACTATTTAAACATAAAATAGTTAAGAGATGGCTTTCACACGCCATCAAATAGAAAAAAGACGTTTAATCGAATTGGTGAAAATAAATCCAATTTTATGGGATTGTCGTTTGCCGCACTATAAAAGATCGGACAAGAAAAAGGCCTTAAAATGGATCGAATTGGGCCGCATATTTAGCGTCAATGGTGAACGGGTGCAAAGAACTTTTACCTCTTTAAGGGAAATTTTTCGCCGGGAGTTGAACCATGAAAAAATGCTGGGAGCCAGATTCAAATCAAAATGGGAATACTATGATGAAATGGCCTTTCTGAAGGAGGTGATACGAGAAAGAAAGTGAGTTGCAAATATTTGTTATTTTAAATGCAACATAAATTTATAAACATTTTATCAAATAATTTTTTAGATCTCGAGAACGTGCCAAGTCAAGTGATGTGTCGCTGCCTAATTTGAATGCTGCTAACAACAACACTTCCACCGGCATAGATGAATACCAGTATTTTGCTCCCAATGATCCCAATAATCCTCAAAATCAGTCCTCAACACCACCGTTAACTACGGCAACGGCCTCAAATCTGCCCGTAGCACAAAACATTCCCAAAGCTTGCATAGCAAATGCACAAAATGGCACTAGCATACCCTTATTGCCGCCCACCCATCTAACTAGTCTACCCTTGGCCATGCCCACTGCAGTCAACGCTCAACTACAACCAGATGTTTTACTAAATTTAACACCCAGCACTTTGACAGCTTTACAAAAACTAAATGCTAGCGCTAATAATTTTCCAACACAACCTCCACGTCCACTATCAAGAGCCCGATCTCTTACCATACGCTCTTGCTCTTCCTCCCCCTCCATCTACATTAAAGATGAACCCGATTCGCTAGACGACACCATTTCGTTGGACACAAACTCGAATGGTAAAATCAAAAACACACAAAAGTCTTTAGACAACCGATCCAAGGAAACATCAGCAAAATCTTTATTAAATTCCAAAAATCTTAATTCCTCTACCCAAAATCTAGTCATAGATGAACGAGACTGTTCAGATTTGGATGATGATCCAGATGATGATGCCGATATGCTCGATGATCGTCTATCGATTGCCACCTCTCTGCAAAGTGTGCACAAGGCAACGCCAGTTGCTGTTGTAGACAATACCGCTCAGCAGCATTCTTCGAAACGTCAGCCACATGTTTCCAATTTCTATCCCAAGCCTACGGCCAGAGAAATTCTTTATACGAAATTTGGAGAGTTTTTGGCAGCACGTTTAAATACGCTCAATGAAACCGTGGCCAATGAGTTGATGAATAAAATTTTGATGTTAATAGCGGAGAAGTAAGTTTCCAAAGAGTATTTGAGTTTAATTTCTACGATAGCTACAGTTTTAGTTTCCAACGGAAAGTTATTTAAACATTTCAACAGCGCAGAAACTGGAACAGTATTTTGAAAATGCTAAGATTGTTTATTGTTTTTTTTTTCTTATGGCAATTGCTTGCAATATTTACAAACCATATGCAGTATTAAATAATATGTTTGACCTCGAGCAGCGAAACGCTTATCAATCTCAAGGAGTACCATAAATAGACATATTTGACATAAAAACAAAAAAATTCCAAGTTTTAGATTTCAACTAATACAAAGGTGCGTACGCCAGAGGTGCTAATCCGGCACATTTAGTTTCGAGTATTCGAACATAATAATATATTATGAATATGGTGTTTTTTTGTGCAAATAATGAAAAAAAAGAGTAATTTAGGTGCAGCAATTGGCAATTTACGCAAGTTCGAAAGTTCGAAATTAAGTTCGAAATTTCGAAATTAAAAAAAATATTAATATAAATTATAAAATGAAGTTTATTGTATTAAATAAATAAATATATTTTTATGCTCCGAAATATCTTTCGAAATTAAGTTCGAAATTTCAAAATTAAAGAAAAATATTAATGCAATATAAAGTTTATTTTATTAAATAAATAAATAAATTTTTATGCTCCGAAATATCTTTCGAAATTAATTTCGAAAATAATTCTAAATTAATTTCGAAAAATCAGATAAACCTTAAGAATTGCATTAAGAATGTAACAATGCAAAATCGAAGTTGTTACTCGACTTGAATTTAAAACTTTGAATTTCGACGAAAGCTTCCTAATACAACGCAGTAATTGTTATTGTTTTTTTCGAATTTGCAGCTAATAATATGATTTTTTTCAAATATTTGGCATAAATATTTATTCTAAGATGAAATAAACGCAATTACAATGTTACAATGGTAGAATGGAATAGCATATATTTTTCTATTGAGAATTTAAATTCGAAACTCCGAAAATTTAATATTTCCATAAATAGTACCACAAAATATTCTTTCTTTTTATACCCTCCAAAAAAGAATTTGGAGGGTATATTCACTTTGTCATTCCGTTTGTAACGCATCGAAATATCCATCTCAGACCCCATAAAGTATATATATTCTTGATCAGTGATGAAATCTAAGACGAACTGAGCATGTCCGTCCGTCCGTCCGTCCGTCCGTCCGTCCGTCTGTGGAAATCACGATTCAGTCCAAACGAAAAGAGCTAGACTCTTGAAATTTGGCATAAATATATTTTAAAACTTAGAGCAGGTTAAGTTCGAAGATGGGCTAAATCGGGCAAGGGGGAAAAAAGTTCCCCTAAGAAGAACTAAACCAACCCAGAAAAAACTAAATAATTTTTTAAGTTTTTTGGTTATTTTGTTAAGCAAATGATATATTTTTATGTCAAATACGGTCCAACGCCTTAAACTTGGAGCCATAAAATAAAATAAAAATATATTTTGACCCCGCCCACTTTAGTGGGCGTTATTATAGGCAAAAATAGCATACAAATTTAACAAATTGTTTTACTTAAGCCTACATTCTTTAAAAATAAAATTTTTAAGCTTTAATGACGAAGCTGAGACGAAACCTGGTACTACTCTGCCCTACCCCCTCCTTCCCCTTCGCCCCCTAAATGACCCTACCAAAAAAAAAATTTTTTTTTAAATTTTGTATATAAGCATCCCAAGCATTTATCTTTAGAGTTTTATGACTGCCTGTTGCTGCCCTACCCCCCCCCCCCCTCTTCCTTTGCCCCCTAAATGACCCTACCAAAAAATAATTTTTTTTTTAAATTTTGTATATAATCATCCCAAGCATTTATCTTTAGAGTTTTATGACTGCCTATTTCTGCCCTACCACCCCCCCCCCCTCCTCCCTCTTCCTTTGCCACCAAATGACCCTACCAAAAAAAAATGTTTTTTTAAATTTTGTATATAATCGTCCCAAGCATATATCTTTAGAGTTTTATGACTGCCGATTTCTGCCCTACCCCCCCCCCCCCTCTTCCTTTGCCCCCAAAATGACCCTACAAAAAAAAAAAAGTTTTATTAAATTTTGTATATAATCATCCCAAGCATTTATCTTTAGAGTTTTATGACTGCCTGTTGCTGCCCTACTTCCTCCTCCCCCTTTGCCCGCTAAATGACCCTATTAAAAATAAATAAAATTTTGTTTTAATTTTGTGCATAATCATCCCAAGAATTTATTTTTAGAGTTTTATGTCTACCTGTTTGTGTCCTACCCCCTCTCCCCCCCTCTTCCTTTGCCCCCAAAATGACCCTACCAAAAAAACAAGGTTTTTTTAAATTTTTTATATAATCATCCCAAGCATTTATCTTTAGAGTTTTATGACTGCCTGTTGCTGCCCTACCCCTTCCTCCCCCTTTGCCCGCTACATTACCCTATTAAAAATAATTATAAATTTTTTTTTTATTTTGTGTATAATCATTCCAAGCATTTATTTTTACAGTTTTATGTGTATCTGTTTCTGCCCTACCCCCTCTCCCCCTTTGCCCTCTAAATGACCCTATCAAAAAAAAGAAATTTTAATTTTGTATATAATTATCCCAAGCATTTATTTTTAGAGTTTTATGACAAAGGTGAAATGTTTCCCCCACAGCCCTTGCCAGAGCGACCTCGCCAAAATACAGTTTTTATAGCCTCCAAAGAGAATTGTGATGAAGTCTAAGACGGTCTAGCAATGCCTATACGTTCGTCTATGGAAAACATGATATTGTATGTTTTTGAACCCCGCCCCCTTTAGTGGGCGTTGACGTACGATATTATATAAAGGAACTCTGTCCCACCAAGTTAAACATATCGATTTCACTTACTAAATATTTGGAGGGTATTTAAGATTCGACCCGGTCGAATATAACGTTTTTACTTGTTAAAATATAAGTTGGTGTTTTGTGATTCAAAAAATCTAAATTATGCACGAGATGTATTACAATTTAAAATGGTTCAATTCTTTTTTTCATTATGCAAACTTTGTAATCTATTTGAGTTCGAAAAATCGAACTTCGTTTTTCAATAATATTGTCAACATTGTTGTACCTTTGTTTTTGCTCAGAAATTGAAAACCTTTCAAATGAGCAAAATAACATTAAAAAATGCAAACAAGTTTTCGCTTTAAATTTCACTAAACAATAGCTTGCGACATGGCCGAATAGACAGAAAATACATTTTTTTTAAACGTCTTTCTGATAAAGAAATTTACTTTTGAAAATTCGCAGCTAAAACTTAAATTTCAAAATTATGAATGCATTAATTGTTTGAATTAAGTGAAAATATATAAGGCATTTTTTCAAGGTCCTCGAAAATGCTATAACAAATAAAGAAAGTAATACAATGTTATATTTTAAGCGTCTAATTAATTTCGAATACTCGAACTTCGAAAAGTTTATATCGAATAACTTGAATAATTGTGCTAACAACTTTTTTGTATTGTAATCGTGATTGGATTCTGTAGTAATATCGAAAATTCGAACTCAAATTTAAACATTAAAAATATGATCTAAGAGCCCATTATTTTAATTTTTATATGAACATTGACATTTTTAAATCAATTCAATTAAAAATAGAAATATTTTTTTTAATTGCGAAAACCTAAAATTAGGTAGGGTTTAAGTTAAAAATTTATTAGTTTTTTAGGCATCTTATAGAGGTCTACATAAATAGATCATGAAAAACGAAGTTCGTGTAGGATTTACTTCTTTTACAATTTTAGTTGAGTTCGAAATAGAAATATTTCCGGTATTCATTAATATATTGCTTGCAACTAATTCCAAACCTTTTTCTGCTTTGTTAAAATTTAAATAACTTTCACCCAAATTAATTTATGAAATAATCATTCATTTAGTTTTGTTATTAAACAAACAACATCACTGTATAAGACATCATCAACGGTCGATCACAGATTTATTGGTATTATAATTAGTAAAGTAAATACATATTGTGAGTATTAATATTTTCATTTTGTTTTCCATTGACTCCAAGAGTCCTAGATTATAAGTTAGCTGACTTTCTTCCAAAAGACTCTGTATTTTGATATTAATACAATATTAATAATTTAACTAATAGGTAAGAATTTATATGAAAATAATTTTTAATTATTATATTTAATTATTATTTTTAATGTTGGTAAATAATATATTTATTCTAAAGCTGGTGCCAAACTCTATAAGATATTTGAAATGAAATTTTGTGTTTCTTTTTTGTTTTATAAAAAAATATATTTAAACTTGAATTTAAATTTTCGAAGTTTAGTTTATTTGAAAAATATTGGTAAGTTGGACAGTTGATTGACCCACAGCACAAATAGGTTCTGGAACCTTCTGGCGAATTCGTACGCTACATTGTAAGCCTTATGGCCATCATCGCTACACATCCAGCATATGGAAACTGTGTTTTACAAAGAAAATGTCAAATATTCTTTTACGTTTCAGCTTCAAATTGGTAAACAAATTTTGGAAAAATTAAACTGCTATTTCAGTTGTACTACAAATAACACAATAAACAATAAAAATAATACATCCTTCCTTACTAATATCCTTACTAATATAATAAATATGAAAGTAACTCTGTCGGTCTGTCTGTCTGTTAACTTTCCACGCTCAAACTAATGAACCCGTTTTTATTAAATTTGTCATCGAGATGTTTTGAGATCGAAGGAAAAACATGGGGTGCTTTTTGTTTTTGGAAATGATCCTAGACCACTTACAAGGTTGCTCGAAAATTTGTTGTTGACTTAACATTTTATGACAACTTGCACTCCTTACGATGACTTGCATTTTTTATGATGACTGTATTTTGTATGATGACTTGCACTTTTCATAATGACTTGCATTTTTTATGATGGCTTGCACTTTTTACGATGACTTGCATTTTTTATGATGACTTGCACTCTTTATGATGAATTGAACTTTTTGCAATGACTTGCACTTTCTATAACGACTTGCACTTCAATGACTTGCACTTTCCATAATGACTTGCACTTTTTGCAATGACTTGCACTTTTTGCAATGACTTGCACTTTTTGCAATGACTTGCGCTTTCCAAATTGACTTGCACTTTTTGCAATGACTTGCATTTCTTATAAAGATTTGCACTTTTCATAACGACTTGCACTTTTTATAACGACTTGAACTTTTTATAATGACTTGCAGTTTTCATAATGACTTGCATTTAGTATGATGACTTGCACTTTTTATGATGACTTGCACTTTTTATGATGACTTGCACTTTTCATAATGACTTGAACTTTTCATAATGACTTGCATTTCTTATGATGTCTTGTACTTTTTATGATGACTTGCACTTTTTATGATGACTTGCATTTTTTATGATGACTTGTACTTTTTATGATGACTTCCACTTTTTATGATGACTTGCATTTTTTATGATGACCTGCACTTTTTATGATGCCTTGTACTTTTTGCAATGACTTGCACTTTTTATAATGACTTGCACTTTTTATAATGACTTGCACTTTTCATAATGGCTTGCACTTTTTATAACGACCTGCACTTTTTAAAAAAGACTTTCACTTTTTACAATGACTTGCACTATGAACGAAGTGCTCTGAGATTTTCGCGAACAGATTTTTTTTTTTCAAAGCCGTTTTCCACAATTCGGAAGCGTTTCTCTGTGGTAAAATTATTCAAAAAACTGATTAAATTATATCATTATATGTAATATCCGAAAAAAAAAATTTTGTTCCATTTTGAAACTATGACAGTCATTAGTTTCTCCACACTACCGAACCATAGGTATCGAAATTGGTAGTTCCCATTGCTGATTATCATCGTTTCAAAATGAAACAAAATAATTTTTTTTCCAATATTATAATTAAATTATTTAACCAGTGTTTTATTAACGTTTGCGATATTCATCAGATAAAAGTTTAGAGCTCCTTTTTTGCATTCTGCATTAATAAAAACTAATCTTATATACGTCTTAATATTTAACGTCTTTTCTTTGTATAAAAAAGAAACCAAATATCCTTTAAATTTATGAATGGCAGTCTGCAAAGCAAAACTCATGCTTACGATGTACTCGTAACATATAAACGAACTTGTGCCCACTTTAGCAAAGCAACATGCAATATCAATATTTACGAGTTCAGCCTTTTTGTAATTTTTCTGAAACATTTGTACTCTAACACTATATTTTATTTTATTTCATTCAAATATATAAATTTTATAAATTCTTTGCAGCTTCTTAGATGAAATCGGCAAATAGCAAAAAGCTTAAGGAAATGTATTTCTCTTGAAAGCAACCCAAAGAACTGAATGAAGAAAAATACTTCGTTCTTTTCACACTACAACTCTTAACAACAACAAGACCTGGTGTGATTGGGTTTGTGTGCTGTTGCTATTTGAACGTAATAAGATTGAATTTCTTTTGATGGGGAAAAGTGCAACACATACTGTGTGCAATTATAACGGCTTTTGGCTGCCAAAATGCCACTTAGGAAATAAACGGAAAAAGGAGAAGTGGGAAAAGGGAAAAGGGGGCCACTCAAGTGTTCATAAAAACGTAGACTTACATACACAAATACAGAAATAGAATGCCTGAATTAACTGTTAAGTTTGACACATTAAAAGCCCTACGTGGCTATTCAGTAATTATTATTATTAAGAGCGAAATTATTTTACGCCATTTTAAGGATCAATAACGCTAGCGGCTTTTAATTGGGCTGTGAATACAAACATATTTCATAAGTCATTTACGAATTTGATATTGTGGAAATAGGTTGACATAAAAAAATTATTTATGAAACCGACTCTCAGTAATTTGCGATTTATGGCACTGAAGAACATTTTTTTATTAATGACAGCCTAAAGTATTGAGCGTCCTAAGAAGTTGTGGTTTTATTGCTCATTAAGAAATATTTGTACTGGAAGAAAACCTGCTTAGTTTGAAAGAATTATTAGTGTTAGTTAAAAAAAACAATATATAAGAGTATTTGAATTTGACCTTAATTTTGTATGTATGATGGTGTTTAGAAATTAACAAGAGATTTAGAAAAAATATATTTTCCTATCAAGTGCTTGTCACTAATAAAAAGTTAATTCATTAAACTAATAAAAAGTTAATTCATTAAACATTTTGCATAAAATTTATTTAGAATATTTAATTAATTCTGATTCAGTGTAGCGTGAAACTTGATGAGTACGAACACTAGGTAATAGGTTTTATACCGCCTAAATGTAGGCAAGTCTATAACAAAGTGAAGAAAATATTAAAGAATGCATGTGTGTGTATGCGTATGTGTTTCTGTTACTTGATATAAACTTTAAGCAAACGATTGGCCATAAAAATAATTTTCCATAACATATAAACTTTTGCCAAAAACTTTATGTGCCGTTTTATTTCTTTTTGTTTCTATTAAAAATGTACTGAAAGGACCACTGAACTTTGTAAAGAAACAAAAAAAAAACCAAACATACACTTCATGATGACGTTGGTGAATATATAAAATTAGAAAATTTTACTATAATTTACCTGCCTAAAACACAAACATCATGTGTGAGTGCGAAGTTGTATAATGAACCAGAAATGATTGTTGAAAAATCCAAATGTTGTTTCCGCCTTAATTTGCAGCTTTTCCATTAGTTTTGAAGTTGTTGCGAGTATATTTTCTATTTACAAAAGTGGCAGCGTGAATATGAGAAATACATTTTTGATTTTTTGTTGTCACCAACATGACGCACAGTGGGATTTGTTCATACAAAGTTTGGCAAAAAATATAAGGAGTACTCGTAGAATGTTGAAATTTTGCTCTGAGCCTTTGGTTAGCTCAATTAAGAAAAATATGACGTTTCATTAAAATTGGCCACGCCCACTACCCACCGCCCATAGAACCCAAAATTTATTTTTGAGCCAAAGTTTTTGAAATTTGGCACAGAGGCTTTTATTGCCATAATTAAGAATAAAATAAAGTTTCATCTGAATTGGCCACGCCCACTACTCACCGCCCATAGAACCCAAAATTTATCTTTGATCCAAAGTTTTTGAAATTTGGCACAGAGCCTTTTGTTAGCTCAATTAAGAAAAATATAAAGTTTCATCAAAATTGGCCACGCCCACTACCCACCGCCCATAGAACCCAAAATTTATTTTTGATCCAAAGTTTTTGAAATTTGGCACAGAGCCTTTTGTTAGCTCAATTAAGAAAAATATAAAGTTTCATCAAAATTGGCCACGCCCACTACCCACCGCCCATAGAAACCAAAATTTATTTTTGACCCAAAGTTTGTAAAATTTGGCACAGAGCGTTTTATTATCTCAATTAAGAATAAAATAAAGTTTCATAAAAATTGGCCACGCCCACTACCCACCACCCATAGCAACCAACATTTATTTGTGGCCCAAAGTTTTTCAAATTTGGCACTGAGCGTTTTATTATCTCAATTAAGAATAAAATAAAGTTTCATAAAAATTGGCCACGCCCACTACCCACCGCCCACAGAACCCAACATTTATTTTTGATAAAATGTTTTGAAATTCGGCACAGAACTTTTATTACTTCAATTAACGCCCACCACTCAACGCTCAAATAACCCATATTATATTTTTTCCCACATCTTTTTGTTTCTTCACCAAAACTAATTATTTTATAAAAATTTCATGAATTTGGAGACAAATTTTATGATTTTATAAAAGATTATTAATTATTAAAACTTTTTTTTTTAAATTGATAATATGGAGCCTTACCTTTCATTTTATTATAACGGGAGCACCTAGCACGACCGAGCAACCCTTTTTTCTTCCAAGGAAGTTTACAATCACGGCACATTATGGAACAAAATTTTATTCTATCATATCTTTTAAACCATATGAGCGAAATTTATAATTTATTTATTTTTAAATACGCAGAAAAGGCTATATTTGAAAAAAATTGCTATTTAAATCAGAGCAATAAAATTATCTTACGTACAAATACTATAGAAGTGCGTAAACAGTTTTCAATATTTTGGATAAAAATTTACATTTGACTTTACTTCATTATTTCAAGACAAATAAACGATTTTTTTCGGATACAATTTATGGATACTTCATACTGAATAAATTTTCTACAAAACTGCATCATTACATTTTTAAATTTTATGTATCGAATATATTACTTATTGCACAAAAAATTACACTGTGTGGCGCAGGAAAGCCAACGATTAAAATTATTGTTGTTGTATGATTTTCATTAAAAAAGGCGAAAGCAAGGATGAAAACGTGTTGTGTATTTCAAATCCTTTATTGTATTATTATTATTTCTTTTTGCTAAAGTCTGTATATATTTCATATCATATGTGCTGTGATGAGCGCGTGCTTTTTGGACAGATAATAAATAATAACTAAATATGTGCAATTTAATATTCGTTTAGAGTAGCCTTAGGATTCACTACTCAACGCAGCAAATCCCGCAGTATATCCATCTAAGACCCCATTAAGTCTGTATGTTTTGGATCAGTGATGAAATATAAGACGATCTCCGTGAGTCTTTCCGTCCGTCTGTGGAAATTACGATACAGTCAATAGATACAAGAAAAGAGCCAGACCCTTGAAATTTCTTGTACATACATTTTGAGGGATAACACAGGTCAAGTTCGTAAATGGGCTGAATCGCGACAGAGGTGAAAAAGTTTCCTTAAGAACACCTAAGCGAACCTTTAAAAAAGTATATAGTTTTTTTAAGTTTTTACGTAATTTTGTTAAGCAAATGATATGTTTTTGTACGAAAGAAGCTCCAAAACATTGAACTTAAGGCCAGAAAATCAGAAAAATCCATTTCTAGACCCCCCTTATGATGGGCATTGAAGTAACGCCCAGGATCAGGCTCTTTTTGTTTGGACTGAATTGTGATTTTCATAGGTGGATGGACGAACATGGCTAGACCTCCCTAGATCTCATCACTGATCAAGAATATATATACTTTATGGGGTCTTCCAGTTACACACGTAATGACAAAGTGAATTTATTCTACAATTATTTTAAAAGGGTTATGCATAGGAGGAGGCAGTATTGAGGGAAAAGGTGATCACGAAGGAGGGAGGATCCTGTAATGGGCTTTTTAATACATTGTATGTTGTATGCAAATAGGCGAGTACTTCAATACGTATTTAAGCAATTATTTTTGTAATTGGTCCCACTGTGCTGCTTGCCTAAAGATATTTTAGCATAATTTTTATGACCGGTCCCATTGTGCTGCTACGCTAAAGATACAGTGTAAGCATTTACTGCATTCATTACACGAATGCCATGGATTATGATAACTTAAAGTGTACGGCCAGTTCCATATAGGATTAGTTTTTTGAAATTATTGTCCTGAAAACTCTATTCCAATAGAAAAATTTATCGCATGATTTTCTTTTTTACAATAATTTTTTTTTTCGTCTCCATTTAACTTTTCAATTTATTACTGCGTACACAGACTGATTTGAATTTCTGATTGTTAGCCATAATATTTTAAAATTGTTTTTTTTTCGCAAATTTCTGAAAGCAAACAAAATTTAAGATGGCAGTTGGAAATCTTATAACTTATTTTATTTTTTTTTTTTTATGAAATTTCTCTTTATGATTTTCTACAAACAAGATTTTAGCAGCTGATACTGTGATACTGATTTGATGCAAATGTTTCTTGAAGAAACTGTAATTGATTTGCTGGAGACGTCTGGTTAAAATTTTAGCGCAGCAAATTTCAGATATTTTTAATGCGAGGTCATGAATTTCAATGATATTTTTTTTCTCAAAATGCACAAAATTAAAGTTTTAGCTGTCAGTTGTGAAATTGTATAATTGAATATAATTTTGCAATTAAAATTTAAGTAGCAAAATATATAAAATTTAACTATTTAGTAGAAAAAATAGGCGGCTCAGCCTGTGTGTATGCTATAATATTTTGCATTTGCAATTACTTAAAGATCATTATGTCTTCACCTAATATCTAGCGGTTATTTTTTAAATCCTGATTAGCCTGTTGTTAAAAAAATACTTGTTTATTATAAAACTGAAACTAGATGTAACGAACTGATTTTGATGTGTATAGTTTTACTGTTTTATTTTCCTCGCTTAACCTAATTGACTTTGTCCTCTTGTTAGAAAGCTTCTTTGTGTTTGACTTGTAACAGGAATTCCCTTTTCATGTTATTAGTGTACACCACTGGGAAACAAATCTTGTTAAACAAGTACAATTATTTTTTTGTAAGAACTGTAGAGCCCACGACCTGTTTTGTATTTTGTTAATAATATTTATCTATTTCTTTTTTTGTTTTTTTTTTTGTTGAGTTCGCAGCTTTTCTTTTCCATTTTGGCATCTCTTCTGCTGTCTGATTTTATTTGGCCATAGAAAATTGTAGTCCCTTAAGACACAAATCATAATAAATGGAAATTCGTTGATTCGTATAATTCAAATACATTCAAATATAATAATGATCAAGATTATTTGATTTATTTTAATTTCCATCAGCTTGTCTTGCTTTTTAACATAAATTTACAAAAAAAATTCGATTCGTCTTTTTTCAGTCGCTGTTCGTAATTTTTTTTCTTTTAACAAAGACATTTAAGAGATTGATTTTGTCTTTAGAACATTTTTATTGTTGTTGTTGTTGTTGTTGTTCAGTTGCTTGGTCGAATGGTAAAGTGCGTTACATTACACCATGCAACAAAATACATTTGTTTCTAACATCAGTTGGCATTTAATAAACCGATACAGATTAAAAATAGGATAAAATATATTACAAAATAAATTTCTAAATTATGTATGAATTTTTGTTAGTCGAACTTTTTTCTTTATGTAAATTGTTAATTTTTCAACGGGCTTAAGTTCGAATCTGCATGACTGCAAATTATTTTTTATTATTTTTATTAATAAATGAATTTGTTCAAATTCTTTTTTTTATTAATTTATATTAAGATTGGAATATTAAGAATATTTTCAATAATCATCAAACCAGCAGAACGGATCAGTACTGATTTCGAGGCCGCTACGCCATCTCATCAGCGTTCTTTGTTCAATTTTTCCACTTTTGCAAGTGGTGCTAGTTAGTAGGAATATTAACTATTTAACCAATATTTTAACGAAAATTGAATATGAGAAGTTATCACATTCATATTATTAAGTTATTACATTTTGGTTAGTACGAAATTCCCCAACCCTGACGATTAATTTAAATTTCTGGTTTAATTTTCATAAACACTATTAACATTTAAGTGCTGTTTCCTTATATCTCAAGGCTGCAATTAAAAACAGTTTCAAACTACCTTAAGGGTAATAAAGTCTTGATTATTTAAAAAAAAAAAATTTCTTGGTGAAAGAAAACAAAAGGCTGATATCGAGCACTACTGTGGGCTTCTTGTTACTCTTATCCTTCTAGAGATGCTTTGAACCAGCTGTTCTTAAAGTAACTCAGGACATGTGGTATCTTGAAGCCAAAATTCTCTGGCCTCGCAGATACTGCTATCTAGTAAAGAGCAGAGGAAGAGCATCTTCCTTCGTCGGCCCTGTAGTAAAACTTCAGCCGGCGAAGTAAAAGGTTGAAATAGCAAAAAAAAATTTTCTAACTTGTCATCTTTCTTCATTTGTCCTCCCAATACCATTCCCTCTCTTCTAGTTCCGGGCAAATGGAATGCATATATTGGGGTCATTCTGTAAGTATGTCCGAATAAAGAATTGCGTGCATCTAAAGTACTCATGTCACAAGTGAAACTTCTTTGGCAAACTAATTTTTATATCTTGTTTTAAAATTAAAATTTCCTAAAAACAATTTATGAAATGTTATTTTATGTTTTATAAAAAATAATTTATTAACATCTCAAATCATGAATTGTAAGTTGCAATGTCACGTGCTTTTTTTTTAGCAATATTAGACAAATTAATTAATTTCTTAATGTATGCATTTCTATTTTAATAGTGAACCTTTATTTATGTAAATTGTATTACAGGATGTTAATTTTTCCAACAGGCTATAGGTTCAAATCTGCGAAACTGTAAATTATTTTTTATTTATTTTTTATTTTTATTTTAATAAATGAACGTGATTACATTCTATTTATTATATTTGAGAGTGGAATATTAAGAATATTTTTCAGCAGAACGGATCAGTACTGATTTCGAGGCCACTACGCCATCTCATCAGCGTTTTTTGTTCAATTTTTCCACTGTTTCAATTAATTTCTCTTAAGTTAAATTTGGAAAAGAGAATTTATGAAATATTTTTATTTTATATTTTATGAAAACTAGTATATTAAATTCTTAAACAATTAAAGGCAAATTAAAATGCCACTTGTTATTTGTAGATATGCAGCTTCCTAATCTTCAAACAAATTAACATAAAAAATGGTAAATTAACAAAAAGATAACAAATATATAACTTACTCTCAACAACTGCTTATGGTATTGAATGAATATATCACAAAATGTTAATTTATAAATATAACGCACTGCATGCATTCAAATCATATTGTAAATAAATAAAAGATCACACATCTGTCGTGGGACTCAGGATAGGAACGAAGTTTCTTATTATAAAAATATTAATTTTAAGTTCTTCTGGTTTCTTGGCCTATTTTTAATTATTATTTTATTCTGATATTTTTAAGCTTAAGGTCTCTTTATTTAATTTTATGTCTTAATTTCAATATTTCGTCACTCCTTTGTGTGACTTCTTCAGGAAATTAATTATTTTAAATTTAAGCTTAAAAATATCAGAATATAATAATTATTAATTTTAAGTTCTATTCGAGGTATAAAGAAAATAATTATTCGGGTATACATTTTTTATTATGATTTTTTTTCGTCGACCAACGAAAATACAGAATCAATTTTGTTCCCAAACGAAATTGAATTCTGTCACGGCACGGCTGCGTATGATTAATATTTGTTTGTATGGAATCGTATTACTCATACGTCTTAAACATTGATTTAGAAACAAAAAAATCTTACGTTACGGACATTTTTTTCCGGTTAGCGTACCTCTCCTTATCGTCCCATAAGGAACTTCGTTCCAATAAAAATAATCTGCGTTTACTGTAGAACAATACTTTATGTGACAGACTCGCCATCTGAAGTTCTAATATTGAACTACTAATCGAATACATCATCAATAACGTGTATTTTTTCTCGATCTAACTTTCTTTATGAATTTTTGTCACTTGCATGCTTTCTACTCTCGCTCCATGGTAATATGCTTCATGCTACGTTCACCCTTCCTCACTTTCTCTCTCTCTCTCTCTCTCTGTCTCTCTCTTTCTCTCTCAATCGTGCTCAATTGTTTTCTCCCACCCCTTGGACAAAAACGTCCCACATTTTCGTGTCGCGTTTCATACGACAAAAATTGTACCCTCATGCATGCAAAGAAGTTTCACTTCAAAAATGAAACTATTTTTTCTTCAAAATATTAAATCAGAAAAATGGGACATGAAGAAAATAATCAAACGGCAACACGGGTATTAAAACAAAAATGTGTTACCACCAGGTGATCCAGTTCTCGTATGCAATTTCCTAATAAAATTTTTTTAAATAAGAATTGTTATCACATGCAACTAAGCCACCTAATAAGTGGTGTCAAATACAATACATATGAGCACTGATAATGAAAGCGTTGCGGCTTTCGAAAACAGCTGTTCTGCTCTGCTTTCCTTTGTACCTTGGAATATTAATCATGTCTTTCAGAATATAAAACCAAAAAAAAATTTCGAACAATTAGCCTATAAATCTTAATTCAATTTGAAATCACTATTGATTTCATTAGCTAATTCCGTGCCTAACATTTCAGAATATTTTTCAGAACAAATGAGTTCGTTCTGAAAAATAATTAAAATTTTCGCTGACCAAGCAAATGCAGAATCAATTCTGTTCTCAAACGAAATTGAATTCTGTCATGATACGGCTGCGTATGATTAATATTTGCTTGTGTGGAATCGTATTACTCATACGTTTTAAATGTATATTTAGAAACAAAAACGTCCCACATTTTCATTTCATGCGTAAAAATGTTACCCTAATGCGTGCAAACAAAAAAAAAAAAAAACAAACAACACTAAAAAAAATTAAATAAAAGACTCCACTAGATAGCAATTGCGATGTCAAGTAGCCCCATTCACTGGCTAGACACATGGGTGTGCCTCACAATTACTTTGGCCTCCGCTGCGATCATGAGAAAGAGAGCATTGCACATGTTCTCTGCCTCTGTTCAATTCCTTTGGCACTATATCCTTCAGAAGTATATCGAACATAAAACATATAGCTCTCAATATTTTCAGCCTCTATATATGCAGCAGCGGTTGGTTAAGCCGTTGACTTCCTTGACATGTTTTTTTATGAGTTTTATTTCTTTCACTATTGCTCGGTTTAAGTCTATCCCTGTTCTGCTCTTGCATTCTTTTAGTAAGGAAAACAAGGGGTTCATTACTATTAGATCCTAGTAGTCTGGACTTCTTTCTCATTGTTTTCTGCCAACAAACTGCCAACCTAAAATCACTTTTAGGCTTGTGTGCGGTACAAGCAAACTTTTTGGCTTTGACAAGGATCATTTGCATCAACTGGTGACTGTTCTAATATGACAGGTGTCGTATGTAATTCTTACTACATGACCTGTAACGATATCAAGGAAGTTGAAATGGTGCTTCACCTTCCATATTAGTACCCTAATTTAAACAGCTTTCTAAGGCACGCCAGATGGTTTGAATTGGTAAAGACCAGTTGCTAAGATAACACGCTGATCTAGCGTATCATAAGCGGTCTAATTCAATGGACCCTAATGCCTAGTCTCAAAAAGGTAATAATGTTTTTAAAGTAACCTTAAACAGAGATTTTGAAATAATTAATTTAAATTAAGTCCCGGTTTACACTATGCAATTTTTGTGGCAGCAATTCTTGATATTTAGTGAGGAAAAGCGAAAAAGGAATAGAAATGGTATATATTCCTATTTCAGGACTCTCACACAAAATAAGAATTGCTGCCACAAAAGTTGCATAGTGTAAACCGGCACTAATTGTTGAAGTCTTTTCTATTCCAAATAATTCCTCTCAATATTTTCAATATTCTAAATAAAATTTTTGAGGAAAACAAAAATGTTCCCTTCTTTCTCTCTCCCTCTCTCTTTCTTAATCCCCATTAAATTCGTTTATCCACTATTTTATTATCTATTATATATTTTTATTATTTTTATGGTATTCAAACTTTAATATCCTAAAAACTTATTGGATTTCTAGCCATAGGGGCGTAAAAGTTTTCCATAAAATAAAACTATTTTTTGCTTGATAGATTTTCATATAGTTAAATTTTTTTTCTGTATTTTTTCGCTTGGTTTTAATATAAATATATATTTCTTTTTTGCTAGATGATTTGCTACTTTTGAGTTTTTTTTCTTTTTATCCTCCAATTTTTTAGTTTGCAAAAGAATGTTAAAACAAAAGTGTGGAAGAAATCTTTCAATCATAAAATGGGAAAAGATTTCAATATATCTGACGGCATTTAATAGTTTTTGCAGTTGATAATAAAAAAATGTCATAAAATGTTTGCAACAAAGACAAAAGAATTGGTAATAAATGTAAAAAAAAATCAAGAAACCGGAAAACGTCTGCACATAAAACTTCATATAAATTTATTGGCTTTAACCGAAATTGATTAAAAGTTTATATTCTAGTTTGCTGTCATAAACTTAATAAAATAAAATAAATTAAATATATTAAAGGGAGCACGGAAGCACTGGCTATCTCTCCCTGCATTCATCTTGTTAAAATGCTAAATTTATATGCTGTTAGTTGGGAGGGTGTTTGGTAATGGCGAAGAAATTATTTAAGTGGGTTTTTAGGTATTTGAATTTATTAAGTTTAAGGCTAAGGCCTATTACGTTTGTTTAGCCTTTAAATGTTAATACGGTTTTATTGGCTTGAATAGTTAATTTGTCATTAAGTATATATTAAATTAATTTAATTATGTATAATGTTTTCTCTTAGCACGCATCATAATATGAGAATGCATTATTTATTTATTATAAAAATTGTATAAGGGAATATGTTATCATTTTGTAAAATAAAAGAGGGACTTTCATAAAACTTCCTGTTTGTTCATTTATTATTCGCTGTTAATCCCACAATTGTTTTGCAAAATCTGTGAAGGCAGAAGAAAATATATCGCATGAAACAAAATTTTTGCTGCTTGGCAAAAAACTTTCTTATCAGACATTCGAATATTTGCACTTGTTCAAAAACGTTGAAAACATTTTCTTGATTCACTAAAAAAGTGTTTGATAATATGCGAGAAATGTATGAATGGTTGATTGGATAAAATGCGAAGGAATTAATTTTAAAATAATTTTTTATGGTATTTTTTTATTTTAAATGGTTTTAGTGATATCAATTTATACGGTGGTCAGACACCGTATCGCAATTAATATTTTTATTGAGCTCAATTAACCATACAATATTTTAATGAAGTGATTGCTCAATTAACACTTAACTGCTATAAAATTGAGTACAATTACAAATGCATCACTGCTAAGAGGTTAGTTTAGTAAGCAATACACAACTCACTGAACAAAGTTAGTCGAGACTTAGCACCTAAATTATGGAAAAAATTAAATATTAAACCATAAACAAAATATGTCCAGCCATGTTGATGTAAAGTTATTGATATTAAATTTATTATTAATTAGAAAATTAAAAATTACAAAAAAAGAACTTGAGAACCTCATGAACAGGACAAAATTTGTTACTTTTAGTTGAATTGCCTAAATGTTCTATATGTGAACAGCAAGATAATTATGTTAATTAAGGGAATATTGACTCAATTAAAAATGTATGTCTAAACACCGTATTATTCCTATCAAAATATTTATTTCCAATATTTAGTAAAAAAAAATATGTTGGAATTTAATGAATAACTTTCGAAATATATTTAAGTTAATCTAAGTTAAGTTATTAATTCACACATATATAGATATATGTGTGAATTAATAAAATTTTTAATTGTAATGAAATTTTTATTTGACATATTGTCCCAATTCTATTTTAAATGAAATTTATTTGTTAAAGTCTACTGATGATTTGTTAAAGTACCAATGAAATATATACACAGTCGACTCCGCTTTACTGGAAATAACCAAAACCCATTTTTATTTAAGTTATCTGATTTTTTTTTTAAACTTAGTTTGGATTACTGAAATTTGTTACAGTTAAGCGTACTGTTTAAAATCAGTAAAACAATATTTTTTTTTATCAAATCTGTATATTTTGTAAAAATTGTATTTTAAAAATAATTATTCATAGAATTATTAATTTTGTTGTTGAAATTTTTCACGAATTCCTCGAAAATGTCTAGCCACTTGCATTGACAATATAATAGAGAAATACAATAAAATACGTAAGAGCGAAAAGGAAAAATACATTCTGTCATTTAAATTTTTAACGGACAAAACATGCACAATTTTTCCCAGCCTTATGTTATGCAATCTATTTCTAATAAATAAATTTGTCATTGTTTATTTTTTCACTAAATCGAAGTAAGCTTCATACAAAACGTAGTTGTGGGCTTACTTTTGGTTTTCAGTAATACGATATTTTCAGTAAAGCGATGTTTCGCTAAAGTGCAGTGAATAAGCCTAGCTGCGTTTAATATCAGTGCAGGGATTTGTATCGCTTTCAGTAATCCGATTTTTTTTAGTAAAGCGGATTCGACTGTAGACTTTGCTTAACTATCAGCTAATAAATTTTATTTAAAATTTTTAACTATTATTGTCTTTAATATCTTCGGTAATAGGTCATCAAAGGAGTAGATTTTATACAGAGTCTTAAGGAACTATTCTGTGACATATTCATTAATGTGTAGAATTGGGTAGGTTATTCTGCAATAATTCTATTACAAGTCTTTATTAAACGTTAACTGAAACTGGTGCTAACGACACCACAACCAGGATAAGTACAAAAGATAATATGTCTAGAACCTATCACCCAGTATCTTAATAATTTCGATTGGACCTTTCCATTGGCAAAGTTACCGGTACGTCTCATATAAAGTTCCGAAACGCGCACCGGTTGCTTGTCCCTGGGAAACGATCAAGTGGCGTATCCTGTGGCAGGTTTCTTTCCTTCTATAAGTCAAGAATAGTACAAAAATAGCGACTCAGAGGCCAGTCAACGGCATTCGATTCCACTGAAAATTCGATTGTTAGCGAACGCTTTAATTTGGGCGCTGATAGATTTCAATGATCTATGATTTATGGGATCAGTCTGCATCTAGAGCGCTAGGTTAAAGGAGGTTCAGGTTACGTCTCAGCTTCGTTACAAAAGTTTAAAAATTTTATTTTTAAGGACTTTCGCATACAATACAATTTGTTAAAATTCTACACTATTTTTTGCATATAATAACACCCACTAAATGGACGGCATTCCCCAAATCATTTTTTGTTTATTTCATAGCTCCAAATTCAACTCATTCGACCTGCTTTGGTATAAAAATATATATTATTTGCTCGGCTGATAGTAGCAGAACCTATATGTTGTTGTGAATCAACAAATAATATTCTATTGGGCGACTTTTTGTAGTTCATAGAATAAAGATCATCTAGATAGGATCGGCACTTTTGCAAGGTGTTAGATCATGGGACTTACCAAATCATGTCTAGAAATTGCTACCTAGGTGACCCGAGGTCGCCTTGTGTGGATCTTGGGTTCAAAGAGGGGTCCTGGTAACACTTATTGTATCACCCGGTGTTAAGAGCACCGTCAGTTTAAGCCATACTGGCAGGTACTGACGTAAATGATTGGACTTGTATATATAAATATATATATTTTGCAAAAAACCTTTAAAAATTATGTTGTTATTTTAGAGGTTGGTTTAGTACTTCTTAGGAGAACTTTTTTCCCACTGGTAAAATTCAGCCCATTTACGAACTTGAACTGTGGTATTTTTCAAAATTTATCTGTACCAAATATTAAGGCTCTGGATTTTTTCGTTTGGACTCAATAGTGATTTCCACTGCGGTAGGAACAAGCCGACACTTCCCGATCGTCTTAGATTTTATCGCTGATCAAGAATTCATATACTTTATAGGGTCTCAGAGGGATATTTCGCTGAGTTACACACGGAATAGCAAAATGGATATACCCTTCAATTCCTTTTTGGAGGGTATAAAATCGATTTTTTTCAAAGTTTTTATTTTACTGAAAAAATGTTTATAGGCTTATTTAATTAGGTTTTGTGGGACTCCGTCTTGGTTTACATATGATTGTGACCACTTAAAACTTCGACTGATAATATTTAAGAAATAAAATAGTGATTAAAAATATGTTTCTTAAGTATATTTAAGCGCTTGTTAGTTATTGAAATGGATATGTATGAGCTATTTTCATTATTGAACAAACGGTGTTGCCATTGTAGCATATTTTTATATTAAGTAAATAACACCTTCTAAGAGACCAATTTTTGAGCGAATCAGAGGTTTTTTAAAAAATTTATAGGTAAGGGCAACAACTTTGCTTCTTTGTTTAGTAGATACTACATTGTTCCTGCGGCTTAATATGTGGGGATGCCCTACAGTCAGCAATGACCTTGATTTTATAGAATTTTGTAGAGAATTTAATTTTATAAAATATTGAATTTAAGGTTTTGATTTGAATAAAAAAAATATATATATATTGATTTACAACTTTTACATGCTTTTGTTCCTGCTGTTTAAACAGCACGAGCAAAACAAATAATTAAACCTCATGCACAAAAGCTAACTTTTTTTTTCGTTGCTTCACTAATTTATTTTCCCAACCAAATATATTGAATTGGTTTTACTGTTGGTGGTTATTTGCCAATTAAAGTTTGTTTGGCTCTGTTATTTTATTTATTTATTTATTCGTTTCTTTTTCGTTGTGAATATAATTGGGAGTTTTGCGCTCTCGTATCACTCAAAATGTGCAAACGGGCATGATTTGTTTCTAATTTAGCAAATGTTCATTGAATGGATTTAGCTGGAAATGAGAAAAACAAAAACATTTAATTACAAAGTGTGAAGACCTCAAATTTAATTCGCAAAGAAAAAAAAAGAAAATCTAACAGCAAGCAATCAATAAAAGCCAAACCACTACAAAGTTAAATTTACAAACAATTACCTGACTTTTAAACTGAAAATAAAAACTCAATAAAAATTAAATTAAAAAAAAGAAAGCTGCCAAACATACGCTGACATAAAAGGATTTTTTTTCTTGTTACTAAAACCCTGTCTGTTAAAATTATCCATCCCTGCCTGCCCACCGCTGCGAGGAAGGAAACTTGCTGGAAAACTTTATTATGTTGTACACTCCTTTGACTGCTGGGAAATGCCGCTGAGTTGAGAACTCCACAAAAACAAAATCAAAAGTTGCCAGTTTTTCATCTCCCACAGGAACGTTCATAAATACCCAACTTAACTAAAAGTATTAGCCAGATGACATTTACTACATACAATATTTAAAACTTCAAAATAAACACACACTTACAAACACACACACATATGCAGTCTTTTGAGCCAAGTCAGCTACACATAAACGTGCTCACTATCACACAATATATAAATAACTAAAGTACTCTATCATCGATTTCAAAACTTAACCCTGCATTTGTTACATATATTTTCTTTGCTTTTTTCTTTCTTTCTAATACACTTTGAAATCGACCGTATAACTAACCTTCAAAAATGTGAAAAGAGTTAGAAAAAAGCACTTAAAAAATAAATATTTTAAAGAAAAACCAACGTTTGTCCTTAGAACAACTGAAAAAGAATCCAAAATCCTTTACACTCGTCCATGGCAAAAGACAACAAATTTATTTTTTGCCGACACAAGTGCACCCTACTGCAAATAGCACAGCCTGTTAGACACAATGAGCTGCAGTGCTGCTTTTTATTCTAATTTTTTTTGTTTGTTGATGAGATACGCCTAGCCCCGTGAGGCCCAGACCTAGGGCGGTAGGGTTTTTAGAACTCCAAAAAAAAATTTTTTTTTTATTTTATCTTGGATCATCATTCAGGGGATGACCCCTACATATGCAGTGCATTGCGGCAGAACTAGAAAGGAGGGGATAATATTGAGGGAACAGAGATGTGGAAAGATGAGAGGATAGAGAATTTATTTATTAGCTATTTCGACCTTCAATTTTTGTTACAATACCGATGAAGGAGGGGTGCTGTTGTTACTCTGATAATTTTTTTTTAGTACCTGATCATGTCAGTCGCTGCCAATTATGTTCAGTGACCAGTGCTCTATCTTCATCACTAAAAACAGGCTGGCAACAACTAACACAACCATGCACTAATATGCTGATCAGAAGAATTCAACACCATATTTAATGACTTAGCGCGGGGTTGAGCTCAGGACCCACCGCTTCATCGTCTCTTGTTCTACTACTTCAAACAATAGCACCGTCAAATATGTAATAACAAATAATTAAATAGCACAATGAAATAATTTTTTAACACAAAAATGTTTCCAACGAATAATTGCGATTATTACATCACACACAATAACAGGGCTGCCATATAATGGATATTTGGAGTGCCTTGTAAATCCCCATAAGGGAAGTTAGTTGCACTAATTCGAGCTTCTTGCTCAATATGATGTGGCAACGAAGTTCGAATCGAAAGTTTTGATAAAAAATTTTTTTTTCGTAATATTTTGGCCAAATGCAACACCCTAATTATGCCCTTGTATTGCTGGGATTTGGTCCCTGTGCCTTTTTCGTCTTCCCAAAATTGAACAGACCCCTGAAAAGTCAGCGCTGCACAAGGATTGAGGAGATAAAAACTAAATTCCTCAATAACAAAACAAAAAGTGCAAATCAAAACTGCCTTCAGGATTGAGAAGAATTCTGGCACAACTACTTTGAAGGAGGCAAAATAAAAATTGTCACCTAAAGAAATACATTTTTGGGAAAAATTAAAATACTCCTTAGTTTTGGAACAATCCTCGTAAAAGATAATATCGAATCGAAATGAATAGAACTTTGTAAACTAAAAAGGACAGCAAGTCCAAATCAGACACTGAATACCAGAGTAGCCCTGCCAGCGCGCTGCGGGACAACACTGCTCAGCAAAAAATCATTTTTTGTTTCTCCTTTAAATAAAACTATGTGGACTATCTGGATTTTGATGTGCTAAACTCAAATCCGTTTTCGGTTTTTATACCCTCCAAAAAAGAATTTGGAAGGTATATTCACTTTGCCATTCCGTTTGTAATGCATCGAAATATCCATCTCAGACCCTATAAAGTATACATATTCTTGATCAGTGATGAAATCTAAGACGATCTGAGCATGTCCGTCCGTCCGTTCGTCTGTGGAAATCACGATTCAGTCCAAACAAAAAGAGCTAGACTCTTAAAATTTGGCATAAATATATTTTGAAGCTTAGAACAGGTTACATTCGGAGATGGGCTAAATCGGACAAGAGGGAAAAAAGTTCCCCTAAGAAGAACTAAACCAACCCAGAAAAAACAACATAATTTTTAAAGTTTTTTGGTTATTTTGTTAAGCAAATGATATATTTTTATGTCAAATACGGTCCAACGCCTTAAACTTGGAGCCGTAAAATAAAAAAAAAATATTTTTGGACCCCGCCCACTTTAGTGGGCGTTATTATAGGCAAAAATAGCATACAAATGTAACAAATTGTTTTACTTAAGCCTACATTCCTTAAAAATAACACTTTTAAGTTTTAATGAAGAAGATGAGACGAAACCTGGTACTACTCTGCCCTACCCCCTCCTCCCCCTTCACAGCCTAAATGACCCTACCAAAAAAAAAAAAAAAAAATTTAATTTGTATACAATTATCCCAAGCATTTATTTTTAGGGTTTCATGACTGCCGATTTCTGTCCTACCCCCTCCTCCCCCTTTGCCCCTTAATTGACCCTACCAAAAAAATGAAATTTTAACTTTGTATATAATCATCCCAAGCATTTATTTTTAGAGTTTTATGACAAAGGTGAAATGTTTACCCCACAGCCCTTGCCAGAGCGACCCCGCCAAAAAAAGCTTTTATACCCTCCAAAGAGAATTGGACCCTATAAAGAAAATATGTATATTCTTGATTAGTGATGAAGTTTAAGACGGTCTAGCAATGCCCATACGTTCGTCTGTGGAAAACATGATATATCTATTTGTGAACCCCGCCCCCTTTAGTGGGCGCTGACGTACGATATTATATAAAACAACTCTGTCCCACCAAGTTAAGCTCACTTACTAAATATTTGGAGGGTATTTAAGATTCGACCCGGTCGAATATAACGTTTTTACTTGTTTTCCTTCAGGTCGGGATTTTTTTTTTATAGGCGTGGCAAGTTGTTTCCCCTAAATTAGTCAGGTACGAAGACATATTTCACCCTAACTCAAGAACGAGTCATCCGATTTTCAAAAGTAAAACACTAGAAGATGTGTAACGAAATTGTATTTATTTTAGTCGAACATAATTTTTCTCTATATCTTATCGTTTTGGAATTATTCAGAAATTAATGGAGAAAGAAATTTTTGATCTGCGAAATTCGTAATTTTTTTCAGTTTCAAAATTTAATTAAAATTTGATATTTTTCTTTGGGAATATTAAATTAGTCTTTGTGCAGGGTACATTTCCATTATTCTTGCCAAACACATTCTCTTTTGTGATTTTTGTTGTTGTTGTAACAAAAACTCCACATAAAATTATATATTGACATTCGTGGCTAAAAGTTAGCGCAGTGAAACGTCCTTTTACTAACTAAATTTATAGTTACAAAAAAAAATTTATTTCTTTATTGTTTGCAACATCTATTATTTAAATACTCAAAGGTATTCTCTAAAAAACTTTTCTAATAATTTCTTTTGAATCACTTCATTTACAGGATATTAATCTCCATGGGTTTTCATGGACATTCCCATCCACATATTTATTACATGTTAGGAAATATGTGTAACAACTTTTTTTATTAAGCTTTTTCAAGTTTTACAATATGGTCTTGATTTTGCACAGAAAAAAAAGAAGATACACATATAATATAAGTTAAGCAAGAAATAAACTTTTGCTACAGATTAAGTTAAGTAAAAATTAAAGTTGCCTGCATGAAATTTTTAATAAATTTAATTTAAAGAAATTTGATGTGCTATAGCGAGTACTAAGTCCAGTTTACTTTAGTTTTTAATTGTTAAGGAAAACAAGAGGGAACATTATATTCGACCCGGTCGAATATAATGTTCAGCTGCATGGCTGAGAGAGACCGTTCATCAGCATAACAGCAATTTATGTCAGTTTTGCAGTTGATATTTTATATCAACGCGCATAAAAAGGGATGGAAATAAATTAAAAATGTTTAGCCTGCTGGGTCAGGGTTCCTTTAAGCCATTTTTATGCCCAATTTCAAAACCCTATTTTGACAGGATCACTCCGGAAAGGGCCGTAAGGGAGACATCTCATCTTTGTGGTAAAAATTTAAAAAGAAAATTTAAAAGGAAACACAAGGGTTAATAAAAATAGTAGCTAACAAAAAGTATATTTTGCTGATTCCAGAGCCACGGTTCCCCTTTAACAACAAATAGATATTTTATAAAACCGCACACTTAACGCATTAGCAGCTTTAGAAACAGCTCCCACAGGCTCTAGGCCGAGCAATAAAGCTTCTCAATAAACCACCATAAAAATCAACTTTATATTTTCTTTAAAAATATTTTGTTTTTACACTTCATCGACATTTATTTCTTTCATTTTGATTTCGTTAAAAGTTCCATTTATCTATAATTACCCGCACTTAGTGTTTTTGTATAATTATCTCCATATGTTGTCCTTAGAAATTCTCCTGTTTATATTTACTTGAGATCTTCACTTGTTATTTTTAATAAAATTAAATATTTTTTCTATTATTTTTATATAAACGTTACATCTTGTTATATTTGGGTTATTTATTTTTTGTTCTGTTTTTGTTTTGTTTCAAATACATCTGCCAGAGAAAAAAGAATCTCGATTACAACGAAAATGAGGAAATGCAATGAAAAAAACAGGAAACGAAATGATAGAAAAAATAACATTTTTGCTCATTACAAATGAACATGACAGCAGTTGTTGTATTCTTCTCATTTTATATTCTATGTAATTGTAAACAGTGAAGCAAGATTAATTAAGGCAGAGAAAACATGCTGTAAACTTAAAAAAAAACTAATTTGAAAACCTATTCTAATGCAGGTCAATCAAATATATTACATATATTCCGATGCATGAAATATTAGTCCATTAAAGAAATCACACAAGTATTTCTTACTCATATACCAAAAGTTTTACTTAATTGCCCTACTGTACTGCAGCTGTGCTATATTATAAGCGCTGGTAGTTTATTTAGTTTCTTTTTGTGGCCAAAAAACATCAAAAAATTGGTATAAAAAGAAAATACATATCTTGTTCTTATAAATGTTTCTACTATTTGTGGCATTGTGTTGTACTATTTTTCTCTCCTTTTTTTTTCTTTTTTATGTTGTTGCAAATGTATAAATAAAGTACAACTCCTACAACATAAACTAATTAAAGTACTACTTGTAGGAATTCCCAAAACTATAACAGGAAAATAAAAAGGGTAAATTGGAACTTGGGAATTTTATGATAAAAGAAAAATATACCATCATATGTTATTTTGCAATTCATAGAACATAAAACATTATGCAACAAAAAGAAGAGATAATCCATTTCTTTTTTATGTGTATTTTGATGTATTATCGTCCTGTAAATGTCCAAGAAGTTGTTCTGTTTCTTAATACATACAATTCTTTTTATTAACAGGACTTTTTTCAAAGCTGACAAAAAAAAATACTTCTTATTTATATATACATTTCTTTTTTTGATCTCAAGGAATGACTCATACATATGCGAGGCATTGTGCCGGAACTAGGAAAATTGGTTATGGGAAAAAGACAGAGAAAGAGAGAGGGAGTGGTGTTTGTGGAAATTCGATATTAGCAGCTGTCCGATTAAGGGAATCCCTAAAAAAATTAATTAGGGACAGTGATCATTCTTCTGTATTTACAAAAATGAAAATTAAAAAAAAAATTTGTGCATAAACACATTTTATGGACATAAATTTGACCCAAAATAATATATTTCATATACAAACATTAATATTCTAATTTACTTAAGACTTAACTATACGAGGTCTGTTCAAAAAGTTTATTTATTCATTAATTTTGTACGCTTCAAAGTGATACCCCTCTGGTGTAATATATTTGCGCCACTGTTTTTTTCCAATTCTCAAAGCGCTTCTGATATGCAATTTTTCTTATGTCCTTCAGCTCTCTTGGCAATTTTTATCTTTTCAATTTTCATGGGTCTGTTCAATAATGGGAACAGGAAAAGTCGCAGGATACCAAGTCTAGTGAATACATGAGGCATATCAACACGCGAGAGAGAACTACGAACAGATATAATTTGTAATTGAAAATTTTCCAATTACATGTAATTGATAATTTTATAAAATGTAATTGTAATTGAAAAATTTCAATTTCATTTACATGTAATTGTAATTATAAAACTTTCAAGTACATTTACATGTAATTGTATTTGAAAAAATTTCAATTTCATTTACATGTAATTGTAATTGAAAAAATCTCAATTTCACTTACATGTAATTGTAATTGAAAAAATTTCAATTTCACTTACATCTAATTGTAATTGAAAAATATCAATTTCAACATGTAATTGTAATTGAAAAAAATTCAATTACTTTTACATGTAATTGAAAAAATTTCAATTATATATTTACCTGTAATTGTAATTGAAAAAATTTCAATTTCACTTACATGTAATTGTAATTGAAAAAATTTCAATTTCACTTACATGTAATTGTAATTGAACAAAATTTCAATTACATTTACATGTAATTGCAATTATATTTACTTGTAGTTGCAACTGAAAAAAATTTCAATTTCATTGACATGTAATTGTACTTGAAAAATTTCAATTTCAACATGTAATTGTAATTGAAAAAATTACAGTTACTTTTACATGTCATTGTAATTGAAAAAATTTCAATTACATTTACATGTAATTGCAATTGAAAAAATTTCAATTACATTTACATGTAATTGTAATTAAAAAAATTTCAATTACAATTACGTGTAATTGTAATTGAAAAAATTTCAATTACATTTACATGTAATTGCAATTGAAAAAATTTCAATTACATTTACATGTAATTGTAATGGAAAAAATTTCAATTACATTTACATGTTATTGTAATTGTAATTGATATAAATGTTATTGAAATTGCCCAAGTTTGCGAACAAGCAATGACGAGTGAGTAAGTGAATTTTTCTTTGGCAAGTGGTACAAATCACATGGTGGTACGATCACATGGAAAGAGCTTCGCATGAAGTCCTCTGGCATAATCTAAGAAAATAGTGATCTAAACCTAAACATTTCAAACTTGGCGTGCCATTTTTGATCTTTGCTCTCCTAGGATCTGCCATTTTGGTGATTGCACTTTGATATGGATGTCATAATCATATATCTTTGATTGTCGCCATTTAAGATACTTCTAAGCAAATTTGCATTGCTCTTGGCGTGTTTGAACCAGGCCTGACTGCTTTCTGAGCAGCGGTTTTTTGCTAAAAATACTAAAACTGTATTTTAATAATAATTCTATAAGCTGGAGGTATTTTTATATAACATTTTTTAAATATTTAGATATATTAGAAGGTCAAGAAACAAATTCTGAAAAATTGGATGAGCCAATCCATATGCCGATATTCTTCTTTAATACTGATCCAATGATCGTTCATTACAATTTTCTTCTCCTTCCTAATATTTTCATGTGTCGTTGACATGCTGGGCCGGCCTGGAGTAACATTGTTATACACATCTTCTTAAAACTAATTGAAAAACTTGCATTTTTTGCAATATCTCTTTGTGTAAGCTCTGTTTTGATCAATACCATTCCAACACATATTCATTTCATATATTTCTTTTATTTTTTATTTTTTATTTTTTATTTTTTTGTCAATAAAATAATACTCGATTGAAGTATTTTTATTACATATTTATAATTGTTTTATAATTTTAGGCCTAACTCTGTTACTGTTAAAACGTATGTGCAGCGTGTGTTGCGATATCCTAATCGGGACTTGATTAGCGTCTACCTGAGCGCAACGTGGGCAGCAATACTTTAGCCAAAATCAAGCAAGCAGACGATGAAAAGAGTTTTTAAAAAGAGTTTTATTTATCGAACTCATTAATTTTATTATTAAGAGTCAAGTGCAAATCTGCAATCTCCAAATTATTTATTATAAAAATTTTCTATATATTCCACTCATACTAAAAAAAATTGAATTTAATAAAAATTATTTTAAAAAATATTTGCAGTTTGCAGATTTGAATTTGTGTCTGAGTAACAATTTTTTATTTCAATAAGAGTTTTCATCTCAAAACAAACCGTATTGAAAGGATTAAGTTGTGTTTCATGGGCAATTTAAGTTGATTTTTTTTAGATCATATATGAATTTCTTTAATCTGAATTTAATTGTTCAGCAAATATCTTGTTCCTGAATACCTTTAATAATAAAAATAATAAATTGCATGCCAGGACATCTTGGAACTTGTAGTCAGTTTCAAGTGCAGAAAGAGTCTATTCATTCAAAGCTTTGAATAAACCTTTCGGTTATGAGAAGTTCCTTTCTAGAAACGAAGTTACTACTACAATTTGTTCTTTTAATTACTACATTTCCTATTGATCGTTTTAACTTTCAATCCTTTTTTTTCTTATGAAAAAATGTCTATCCTGATAGACATTAAATTTCTTTAAACGATTTGCTTCTACTGCATAGAAAAAAAACAGAAGAGAATGACAAGGGAAATAATATAAAAACCACAAAAATATCATTCTTTTGAAACATTTTGTCGACTGGTGTTTTGTTAGTTTGCAGGATACTTTCAGCTCTGAAGAGTTTTTGATTTCGCGCTTCATGTAGCAAAAACAATAGTATTGAAAAAAATATATCAAAATGTAATGTTTTAAGTTTTTATTTTATTTTTATTTTCATTTTTATTTTTTTGTGTGAAAAAATAAAAACTAAACTGTGATAAAACAATTTTAATTAGATAAATGTTAAAGCGGGAGAGATAATACCAAAAGGTTAATTTATTTGATGGTATTTTTGCAAAATATTTTCCTTTTATTTTAGTTTAATCCCGGCAATGCCAGCCGCGCAGTTTGTCCATTTAAGAAGCTGATGTTTCTTTAATAAAACAAACCAATAGGTGCGGCTTCATGTTCATAAGCACATTAAGAAACTCTCAGATTTCACTGCGCTCATGTATGCAGACTACCAAAGCCTTTAACACCATAATCCAGACAGTAAGTATTTTATATATTTAAATCTTGTTCATTATCGGGGCAAATCATTACATGCACTAAGAATTGTTATATATCACCAATCATAGATTTTTTTTCCATAGGACCAGCACTCAGGGGATGAGCTTATGCCCTTATGAAATGTGATTTCTCTATATACAAATTTGATTAATTTTAAATTCGAAATTGTCTTGAAGCTAATATTGGAGTAAACAATTTAGTTTTTTATTTCTCATCGCATGATATAAATTCTTTGCCAACTTGTGTTTGCGAAAATTAATTCATACTATAGAGATAGTGCAACAATTTGTTGCACGCTTATCAGAGTTATATGGTGTTCAAATATGCATTTTTAATTGAGTCAATATTCAATTTATTGATATAATTAACTTCCAAAATTTAGCCAATTCAATCAAACGTGTGACAACAAAAATTAAAATTTTTTCATATTCATGAGGACTTTGAATCTGGGATCTCTGTTTTGAATTTTTTAATCCTTACTAAAATAGTAAATATGAAAGTAGTCTGCCTTTCTGTCTCACACTCAAAGCGCTGAAATTTGGCATAGAGGTATTTTGAGATCCGAGGAATAAAATGGAGTGGTTCATGTTTTTGGAAATGATCCTACTAAGTGGTCAAGCGGTATAATAAAATAAAAACACACAATTTTAATATTTCACTCACGCTGGTATGAGCGCATAATGGCTTGCACTTTTTATAATGACTTGCACTTTTCATAATGAGTTGCACTTTTCATAATGAGTTGCACTTTTCATAATGATTTGCACTCTTTATAATGACTTGCACTTTTTATGATGACTTGCACTTTTTATAATGAATTGCACTTTTTATAATGAGGGGCACTTTTCATAATGACTTGCACTTTTTATAGTGACTTGCACTTTTTATAATGACTTGCATTTTTCATAATGACTTGCACTTTTTTCAATGACTTTTGTTTTCTATAATGACTTGCACTTTTCATAATAACTTGCACTTTTTATAATGACTTGCACTTTTCAAAATGACTTGCACTTTTTATAATGACTTGCACTTTTTATAAAAAATTACACTTTTTATAATAACTTGCACTTTTTATGATGACTTGCACTTTTCATAATGACTTGCACTTTTAATAATTGCCCTTTTTATAATGACTTGCCCTTCTTATAATGACTTGCACGTTTTATAATGACTTGCACTCATTATAATAACTTTGCACTTTTTACAATGACTTGCGTTTTTTGTAATGACTTACACTTTTTGTAATGACTTGTACTTTTTATAATGACTTTCTTACAATGACTTGCATTTTTGCGGTATGTGGTTGGACGGCATCATCGTACTGTATTACCTTGAATTCTCTGCGCTACGTAACCATAATAATCAATTTTTTGCAGCTAGTGTTGACATCAATGACGTTTGGTTGCAGCCAGACACCGCCACAGGCCAAACAATTCAGTTATTGCATGAGAAATTTCTTGTTCGCGCAATTTCTCGAATTGGTGATGTCAATTGTGATTTAACGCTGCCTCGTTATTGTGATTTAACGCCGCTGAATTATTTACACTGGACCATTTGGAAGATGGGTTTAACGTGAACAAATCACAAACAACTGGCGCTCTGAAAAATGAAATTCAGCGCTGCTTTGATGAAATAATGTGGTTAAGAATTTTGTGAAGAGTGGACATCTGCTAGAAGTGAACATTTGCCCGACATCATATTCCATTATTAATTCCCATATTTCTACTTTAAATCTGTAGTTGTGGAAAAGTGTGTTTTTAAACCAAATTACTTGCTAAACTCAAATTTACCCACCCTTTTTATAATTAATGGCGTAGCTCTGATAAATTAATCAAGCTGCATGACTACAATATATATTTTTATGTTTTCCTATTCAATAGCAGCACAAAATTGAGTTCTCAAGCTATAGAAATAATTTTTCTTTTTCCACTAAGATTAAGAATTGAACACTTTATTGTATATATTATTTCCATGTGGTTTTTAAGCTGGTATTTGTTTTAAAAGTCGTATTTATAGAGGATACGATACTTTAATACACAGACAAGTTATAGGTATACATAATTAAAATGTTTAATATCCGTGTCTCGCAATTAATTCAGACATTTTAACCTTTAAATTGAAATAAAAACTATCACATATAATGACTTAACAATAAATTTTTATCATTATATCAATTAATGCTTCTTTAACATTCATCATTCAATCTACACAGACTTTATAAGTTTACTCGCACACATGCACACACACAGGCATACAATACACTCGTATATTATGCACATTGCGGTTTAATGTGTTTTGCATTTAAGCAACTAACGATTTATGCATGTAGTGCTGTATTTATGTTTTAATATAATTTAATAACTTTAACCATAAATATTATAAAATTAAACACACACACACACTCATACACGTGGAAAAAACAAGAGCGAACGGCAAGAGGATGCGGTAATAAAACTGTATAGCCGCTTTTTAAAAACACTTTGTAATGGAAATTTAAATGCTGAAAACGGCTGATAAAAAGTATTTTGCACACACACACACATACACAAACAAAAACAATTAAATTTGGTCAATTTACTGTAAGTAATCGTAATTACTTCCGCTTATTATGACAGGTAGTTGTGATAGTACAATAGTTAAATGCACCACTACAAGTAGCGACTACAAAACGCACGCACACTTGCACACACATTTTATACATTCATATGCCTGCGAACAAACATTTTGCAGCCAGCATACAAACGTAAATTTATTTATATGCATTTTATTTATTCATTCATCATCAGGTTGGGTAAAATCATGAATGTATTTCGAGGTAAAGCAAGTGAATATTTGTAAATTTCGCAGCGGCGTTTGTACGTTGGTGTTTATTCATTAAACACATTCCCAGAATTTGTTACTTTTCAATATCAAGTATGAAATAAAAACACATCAGCAAATTAACAGCACAAAAGTATTCGCATACAACGTAAAATTGTTTTCATATGATGACAGACCAAAACAAAATTTTAATTCATTTAAATTTACATTCACCTGTTAGTGTGGAGTCCTGGTAGGCGAGCTCACAAAAGTGCTACTCATAAATGAAGCGAAATGTGGCAAAACCAGCAACGCGCTATTGTTTGTAAATATGCATCGTATGTAAGTTATTCAATTTAAGTAGCATGCAATATGCACCTTATACAGCAGCTTGCACAGTGGGACTGTATGTGCAATAGGTGGATGTATTAAAGCTATATATCTGATATATTTGGACTGTAGTTTGAACTAAGAACATTAATATGAGAGAACTCAGGCTTTTAGATGCCAAGAAGGGCTGTGGGAGCGGGGCTCTAGACGATAAAAATAACGCCGTACATGTCTTGTTTGAAGACCCTTTAAATACTTTGTTAAATATCCAAAATTTTTTTAATATTTTTTGGAACAAAGTTCCTTATGGAGGGGTACCCTAACTGGGAAAAAAAACGCCCGTAACGTAAGATTTTTTGTTTCTAAATCAATGTTTAAGACGTATGAGTAATACGATTCCTTACAAACAAATATTAATCATACGCAGCCGTGCCGTGACAGAATTCAATTTCGTTTGGGAACAAAATTGATTCTGTATTTTCGTTGGTCGCCGAAAAAAAATCATAATAAACAAGTAAAAACGTTATATTCGACCGGGTCGAATCTTAAATACCCTCCAAATATTTAGTAAGTGAATTTGAAATGTTTAACTTGGTGGGACAGAGTTCCTTTATAAAATATCGTACGTCAACGCCCACTAAAGGGGGCGGGGTTCAAAAATATACAATATCATGTTTTCCACAGACGAACGTATGGGCATTGCTAGACCGTCTTAGACTTCATCACTGATCAATAATATACATATTTACTTATAAAAACTGTATTTTGGCGGGGTCGCTCTGGCAAGGGCTGTGGGGGAAACATTTCACCTTTGTCATAAAACTCTAAAAATAAATGCTTGGGATAATTATATACAAAATTAAAAATTCTTTTTTTTTAAAGGGTCATTTAGAGGGCAAAGGGGGAGAGGGGGTAAGGCAGAAACAGATACACATAAAACTGTAAAAATAAATGCTTGGGATGATTATACACAAAATAAAAAAAAAATATGTATATTTAGTTTTAATAGGGTCATTTAGCGGGCAAAGGGGGAGGAGGGGGTAGGGCAGCAACAGGCAGTCATAAAACTCTAAAGATAAATGCTTGGGATGATTATATACAAAATTTAAAAAAAAAATTTTTTTTTGGTAGGGTCATTTTGGGGGCAAAGGAAGAGGGGGGGGGGGGGTAGGGTAGAAATCGGAAGTCATAAAACTCTAAAGATAAATGCTTGGGATGATTCTATACAAAATTTAAAAAAAAAATTTTTTTTTTGGTAGGGTCATTTAGGGGGCAAAGGAAGAGGGGGGGGGAGGTAGGGCAGAAATCGGCAGTCATAAAACTCTAAAGATAAATGCTTGGGATGATTATATACAATATTAAAAAAAAAAATTTTTTTTTGGTAGGGTCATTTAGGGGGCGAAGGGGAAGGAGGGGGTAGGGCAGAGTAGTACCGTGTTTAGTCTCAGCTTCGTCATTAAAGCTTAAAAGTGTTATTTTTAAGGAATGTAGGCTTAAGTAAAACAATTTGTTAAATTTTTATGCTATTTTTGCCTATAATAACGCCCACTGAAGTGGGCGGGGTCAAAAAATATTTTTATGTTATTTAATGGCTCCAAGTTTAAGGCGTTGGACCGTATTTGACATAAAAATGTATCATTTGCTTAACAAAATGACCAAAAAACTATAAAAATTATGTTGTTTTTTCTGGGTTGGTTTAGTTCTTCTTAGGGGAACTTCTTTCCCTCTTGCCCGATTTAGCCCATCTTCGAACTTAACCTGCTCTAAGTTTTAAAATATATTTATGCCAAATTTCAAGAGTCTAGCTCTTTTCGTTTGGCCTGAATCGTGATTTCCACAGACGGACGGACGGACGGACGGACATGCTCAGTTCGTCTTAGATTTCATCATTGATCAAGAATATATATACTTTATGGGGTCTGAGATGGATATTTCGATGCGTTACAAACGGAATGACAAACTGAATATACCCTCCAAATTCTTTTTTGGAGGGTATAAAAACGTATACCCGACTAATTATTTTCTTTATATCTCGAATAGAACTTAAAATTCATATTTTTCTAATAAGGAACTTCGTTCCTCGCCGGTGTCCCACGACACCACACATCTTTTGTTAATAAGGGATTAGCCATTTTACGGTTTTGAAAGATAAATAAAATACCAATTAAATGGCTGCCTTTAGATTGGATGCAGCAGTCGATCTGAGAGACCCGAAAAAACTTTTAATCGCAAAATTTGCATTAAAAGCCTATTGCTCTGGCACCGAATCATCATACTTACGGCATTTTGAATATACAGCCGGTTTTAATTATTGCATGATTTCGAATTAGAGGCCAAAGATGGCGTGTTCGATTCCACTCCAAGTCCAGAATACGGTATTGGAATTTTGTGATCTCCATTACTGCAATTACGAAGACATCGCACTGCTCACTGAATATTACCAGCAACGTTCCCACACCAAGAGAACTCTTTTTCCACGGTAAAAATGGGATAAGTGATTATTGAGTTCTGGTTATAATTTAAATATCAGTTTTAAGCTTCTGACTCCACTGCGTCAAAGTTTAAAATAATATCTTTAGTTATTCTAAGAAATATTGGTTTTAACCAAAACCCATTTTTTTAGTTATCCGATTTTTTTTCTCTAAAACGTAGTTCGGATTCCTGAAATTTGTAACAGCTAAGCGTGCTGCTTAAAATCATAATAGAAAAATTCAATAAAGAACGTATAAACGAAAAGGACAAATACATTTTGCCATTTAATTTTTTAACGGACAAGACATGCACAATTTTTTCAGCCTTAAGTTTTGCCATCGATTTCTAATAAATACATTTGTCATTGTTTATTTTTCACTAAAGGAAGTAAGTTTCATGCAAAACGTTGTTGTGGGCTTGCTTTTGGTTTTCAGTGATACGATATTTTGAATAAAGCGATTTTTCGCTAAAGCGAAGTGAATAAAATTAGCTGCGTTTAATATTAGTGCGGGGATTTGTATCGCTTTCAGTAATCCGATTTTTTTCAATGAAGCGTGTTGCGCTAAAGCGGATTCGACTGTACTCCATTGTCATTGTTTATTTTTCACTAAAGGAAGTAAGTTTCATACAAAACGTTGTTGTGGGCTTGCTTTTGGTTTTCAGTAATACGATATTTTCAATAAAGCGAAGTGAATAAGATTAGCTGCGTTTAATATCAGTGCGGGGATTTGTATCGCTTTCAGTAATCCGATTTTTTTCAATGAAGCGTTTTGCGCTAAAGCGGATTCGACTGTACTCCATAAGAGCAAATACATATGGAAATGATCTATTATCTTTCCCATCTATTATGGGAAGGATAATAGATGGAATGGTCTTTGCAGACATTTGGTATGCATTTTTCTAATTTGGAAGTGTCAGGAAAGATTTATGCAGCAACTTGATTTCATATCCGAATGGTTGGCCTACAGTAACATTCTTCTCTCTAGTGCATACATCAGTTCGCTATGAAAAAGTTGTGTCCTAACCATTTTCACAGCTTCCTTCATCTGTCTTCTCAAATCCAACGCTTTGAACTGCATATGTAGGCCTCGTATCCTGAGCGCTGGCTGTACGAAAAAATAAAACTCCGGAGTAAAAGGTCATAATAATTACTTAAAAATATATTGATAAATTTGTAAAATTTTTAAAACCAATTCTCTTGGTTTATATATAATTATGATCTACTGGCTTAATTTTTTTACTCAAATATAATTGATATATAATTATATATGTGCGTATATGAAAAATCATTTTCAAATCATGGATACAAACGACCAACACCAAAAACGTTATCTACGGCCTATTTAAAAGATAATTGGCAGCTGAGGGCTACTGCCAGGATCAAACCAGCCGCATGTCGACCTAAAAGCCCACGTTGGTGAAAAATGAAATAGTCAATAATATATTTGCAGGGTTAAAAATATTGCAGAGTAAACAAAAAAAAATTAAAATAAAATATAGACAACGTGACAAAATTGAACAGAAATAATGGTTTATTAATAAACTGTTATTTGCAGCAAAAATTTTACAATTAAACATTTACTAAAATCGAAGAGAATAAAAATAATAAATTAATATTACAGGCACACAGGCTGTATTGTCTGACAAATGGTAATATAACAAGACCGTTAGTGTGTGTATGCGTGTGTGTGTGTGTGAGTGTGTTTGTGTGCATGTGTGTGCTTGTGCCTTTTAACTCTTGTAAGTACAAACCTTAAAACAACAAACAATAAAAGACACAAACCCACACGCACACACATGCACTTCCGCAAATACACCGACAAATATTAATATACACGATATGAGTTTGCTCGATCGATAGCAAAGGATAAAGAAGCGCTTGTATAATCATGTCATAATTTTAATGGTTTGTATACAACAGGAAAAAAAGGTTAAGCAATCAAACTCATATGCAGCCTGCTTTTATGCAGCAGAAAATATCTGAAGCCATAAATGCATGAATAACAAAATAAAAATATAAATATGCACAATTTGCGAAATATTGTTGTTGTTGTTGGTTTTATTATTAAAAATAAATATTGAGATGGAAACAAAATCTCGTCAGACAGGTGAAAAATATTGGCTGCTGGCCAATATTATTCACCTGCGAAGTTATGAATGTTAAATAAATTATGAAATTGAGTCTATACTTTTAAAAACCTATCTTTTATTATAACAAATGCCCAGCTAAAGATATTTACTTTGCCGTCTTATTTTATGCTTGAAAAGCTGTACCGATTTTAGGCGCTTTACACAATTTAAATCTAAACACCAGCTCTTTATTCTCTAAACATATTAAAATAATTAATTCGTTTTATGGAATTTTTAGTTTTAGCAATCGAAATTTAAAAATAGAATTGATTATGTTTTGAAAGGAGTTGTAAAGCAATGTCCGTGTTCTAGTTCGTGATATCTTCTATTGCGCCTGCAAGACGGCTAAACTATTTCAATAGAATTTGTTAATTTTTTCAACGGGCTTAAGTTCGAATCTGCATGACTGCAAATGATTTTTTATTATTTTATTAATAAATGAATTTGTTCAAATTCTATTTATTATTTATATTTCAATTGAATTTATATCAGAATTTTGAAATAGAAATTCCAATATTTCGCTATACAGGGTGTCTGGTAGCAGATTTATATTTTCAAACTTAAATAATAAACGTAATAATTGACACAAAGTTTTATTAAGAGCCTTGAACCATAGAATGGAGATGCTGATTTTATTTTTAAAGAGTATGTCATCCAGATGTCTCCGTCGAGTTGAATACACTGTTCACCGTGCTCTGCGCCACATGCTGTAGTAAATTTTCTTCGATTGAGCTTATTTCAATGCGAATATTTTGCTTTAAAGCCACAAGAGATTGAGAATTGTCATTATAAACCCTCTCATAAAAAAATCCATGGGTATTAGATCGGGCGACCTCGGTGGCCATGAGATATCCCCAAAGCGACTGATCAGTGTTTGGGGGAAATTTTCTCGAAGCAAATTTATCGAAGCCCCATCCTCTTGGACACCACGTGTGTGCAGAAAACTATGGATGAGCTCGCAGGTTTGGCAAAAAAAATTCTGTAATCATGCGTCGATAATTTTTACATTCGTTGCCTGGCCTCGAGAATTTTCGCAAAAATAATTGGTCCAATTATCTCATTCGTGGATAAGGCACACCAAACAGTTTCCATGGGACAACGCAATGGTTTTTGATGTTTCAATCGAGATTTGCGCCTTCTTGGATACCAGCAACGGCAGTTTTGCTTGTAGACGTGCCCGTTTAAATGAAAATGAGCCTCGTCGCTCCAAAAATTGGATTTAGAGTGCGCAAACACTCCAACATCGTTTCACAAAAATTTTTCCGTAAATCAAAATCACTTTCTTTCAGTTCTTGAACGATTTGAATTTTAAAAGGATGGAAGTTCAGATCCTTTTTTAAAATTTCATGAGGCTGTTCTTTTCCGTATTAAAAGCCGCGGATTTTTTCCGTAAACTGCTTTCAACCAGTTCAATGTTTTCGGGAGTCCTTGATGATCGACTGGGCCCTGGCCGTGGGACATTCATAGCTAAAGCAGTTGCGGGGAATCTCTGCGCTCACGAACGAATTAAATTTACTTTCGGTCTATCATTTATTCGCCGAATACCGAACTTTCAACAAAATTGTCGACGAGAAATTACGTAAGAATCATTACTCTTAAAAATGTTATCCCCAGCGAACGACTACTGCGACATCGTGACTAACAAATCCGCAGAATCGATTATTCAAGCAGCGCCAACTTCCCTCCGCACCGTTTATTACTTTTTGAAATTATCGTATTTAAAAATATAAATTTTTCCACCAGACACCCTGTATTTTGACATCCAAAACTTCCCTACAAGAACAGTACCGAACATTTGACTAGTCTTTTGTTTGATAGTGCCGAGGGCTTAATACCTCATTGCCTATACAAAACTTGCTATAATTTTCTTAAAGGCAATATGAAAAAACTGATGTATACAATTGTATACATTGCATCTCTGTCGGACTTATTAATTCTGCCGACATTAGAAAATATTGCTCACCTGCTCACTCTAGTGCTTTTTTGTATCAGTATGTCAGGCTTATTTGTCTCATCAGTTGATTGCTCAGTACTGAAGAATCAAATGACTACTCAAGCCTGACAATTCTTTAATGTTTTGTTTATATTCTTCAATGAAAATAAAAATCAATTTATCAAATTATATTAAGTGTTTTATATTTAAATAGTTTTAAAACAAATAAATAGTATCTTACAAACTAATAAATTAAACTTAAAATGTATATCTTGTACCCGTACCTTGTCGTGCTGCAAAAGAATGAGAATGGCTAAAGTGAGTAAAAAACAAACACCATTAATTAATCCAAACCTACAATAATATTATCTAACTTTACCTTAATTTTTGAGTTTTTGATGAGCATCTTGGACTGTCTTTTGTTCACTTGGATGGTGAGTTCTTCACTGAGTTACTCCACTCGTCCGGAAATATGTTGGATATTACCAATGGCTGTCAAAATAACTTATTATTGTAATTGTTATGTGCAATATTAAATAATATACTTACAAGTCTTATTTCACTAAAAGTTCGCGATTTATTTCTTGATCTTAAATAATTATTTATATTTTTAATATCTTTTCTATCATAAAGTATGTAATGAAAACAAATTAAAAACAAAAAACATTGTCAAAAATTCAACAAATGTCAGTCTCATGTTCAAGTGTGTTAGTGAAAATGTTTTGTGTGTATTAGTTTCAGTCATTCATTTCGTGTAGGGTTGTTTATTAAATTACTTAATGTCACAAACGTTCGACGTATACAATGATTGGCCGGTATTCCATGGTTAAAATATCCCAACTTTTTACTTAATAAATGTCAAAAATTGACAGGCCAGGGGGCAAATTACCGCATTCGATATCGATCGAAATTCGTATTTAAAATATATTTTAATTTCGATCGATATCGGAATTTGGCTTTTCATCCATCATTTACTTCCTAACCTCAAATTCACTCACCCCGTACAATGATATTCCAATGTGATTGAGAATTGTAACGCGTGTTTAACGTGTAAATAATATTTGATTGTAAAATAAATATCATAGCACAGGTTAAATTATATGCTTATACCAAATAGCATAGTATACTTTTAGGGCTTCAGCATATTAAAGCTTATGCGTGATATCTATTTAATAAAGTATACGCCCTGTTGTTCATATAACAATGCAAAATGCTAGGCTTACGAATCTGTCGTTTATGCTTGTGCTGAATTTTTAATTTTAATAAAAATAAAAAAAATTTTAAATTATAAGGTACTAGGAACGTATTATTTATACATTTTAATAGAGTATTGCAACATCTTTGTAATTAAAATAATTAAACCCACAACCAGCCACGAACTTTATGGAAGATTAAGTGGCTTTTTGTAATCCCATCATTCTATCACATACTTTTCCATTAAATTCAATAAAGTCTTAAAAACAGTTTTCAACACAGGAAGTGATTTAAATACATTTATATAAAAGTATAAACTTTTAAAACTTTCAGCAAATATTGAATTATATTGAAACCCAATTTACGCACATAATTCACACAATTTATATTCATTAATAATTTCTGTTTACTTTTTTTTTAAAGTTCCACACTAACTGCCATAATAAAAAATATTGCTGCAATAAAAACAATGTGTGTGTACGACAAAACAATTTTTATTCATTATTTTGCAATTATTATTTTTGCATAAATTTTTCGCAAAACGAATTCAATGAATTTTTGTACATTTTCCATAAACGATAAATTGTTACGATTAATACGTAAAATTAACAAGGAAAAATACTCATACATATAAACATTTTATTAAGATATACAAATGTGCAGCTCACTGAAACTTCTGTGTGTAAGTGTGTGTGTGTGTGTGTGTGTGTGTGTAGGTGTGTGTGTGTGGGTGTGTGGCATATTATGCATTTAATGACAATGACAGGGACAATGGTGATAATGGCTGTTGCTGGTAGCTGATGATGACGATGGCGATGATGGCAGTATTGATGATATCCATGATAATAACATTTAAATTGATTGTATATTTATGAATATCAAAGGAATCGATAGGCGATTATATTTGTACACTCAGGTTTGATGTATGAGTGGTTGGGTTATTTTATACCCTGATAACCACACATTTTTAAAAGGAGCAGCATTGTAAATATTTTATTTTTGTTTTAACTGATCAGTTGTTTTTCTCTCAAATTATTTGCTGATATAATGATCCAATTTGGTTAGTTTGAATAATATTTCGTTATTTAAACTGAAGTTGGTGATGTCTGATACCAATCCGTTATCATGTTGTTGCGTTTTCTTGTCATTAATACATTCAAGTGAATCGAGCTTAACTATAGGTAATATTGAATTAAGATTTATATGTTAATTGTTCGAAACTTTTTGTTTTAAATTCAGAAAGACATGATCTCGACGACATAATTTTTAAAAAATTATTTTCCATTTTGTGTAGTTTCATCATAAATTAAAAAAAAATCATTTATTTATAATTAAAATTATCTATAAATTGTTAATTTTGGGCTTAAGTTCGAATCTGCATGACTGCAAATGATTATTGAAAATATTCTTAGTATTCCAATCTTAATATAAAATATAATAAATAGAATTTGAACAAATTCATTTATTAATAAAATAATAAAAAATCATTTGCAATCATGCAGATTTGAACTTAAGCCCAAAATTAACAATTAACATTAGAAAGTTCGACTAATAAAAATTCATACATAATTTAAAATTATCTATTTAATTATAAAATACCCCTTCCTCGCCTGGAAGAAAAATAAAATTTTTCAAAAATAGGCCTGATCGATTGGGCCGTGTAACTTGTACCCACTGTGGGCACATCACATGCTGTAACAGTTCGATGACTTGCCAAACTTTGGCCATGTGGCGTATTTCTCCTTTTTTCATATTTTTCACCAAAACAAAAAAACTTTGCTTTTACAATGCAAATATTGCATAAAAAGTAGTTCTTTCGTTGAACTCTTTTTTTGTTTGTTAAATATACTCGTATGTAAACAGTACGTTAAATTGCATTTAGTAATGTTGTTAAAAAAAAATATATATATATATATATATATATATATATATATATTTTTTTTTTTTTTTTTTGGAAAAATTCAAAATATTAGCTCCTTGATGGTATAAAGAATTTGGGGACTTCAACTGGCTTTAATATACTTCCATTGAGAATTATCGCATTAATTTTACAGCCTTCAAATTACTTCCAGGATCTTTTCCTTACGCCTTTCATTTATTTCAAAAATTAAAAACGACAACTTTTTGCTTAAACTTTTAATTTTATTTAAAAAAAAATAGCTTTTAATTAGATCCTCTCTGCCAGTTATTACTCTGCTGCCTTTAACGAAGAACTGCATAAAAATCGTTTTTGTTTTTTGTGTCTCAAATATTTATTTGAATTTAAAGTGACTTCAGTCAGCATATCCTTGTATGCAGGAAAACCAAACCTCGACTGAAAAACCACACAAACAAAAAAAAAAAAAAACCATCATACATAAATAATCAGCAGTAAGGTAAAGGTGTGTCAAGTATCTACTTGCAACACTTGTGCGTATGATAGCAAACAGAATCATACACTCAAAACGCAACCTCGCTAGGAAACTATTACCATATAAATACAACTACAATATAAACGAAATATACGTATATGTATATATTTTTCCTAACTAGTAGAAAACGATGAGTTAATCAAATATGAAAATATGTATACATGCCACACTTACTGAATACACGTACACAACTATCAAAAAAAAAACGCATGCTTTTGTACACAAACACACACACGAACACTTTTGCGTATCTGCCAGCAAGAAAAAAAAACATATTTGCACAATAACTGCAGTACACAAGTGTTCGTTTTACTGGTGTTGGCTGTTTTTCTTTTATCTATTTTTTTTTTTTCAAAACACCACAAATACTTGTGAGAGTGTACTTGTATTCCTGCACACATTCAGGATCACTCGCCAACCAAAGATGAGTGTGTTATAAAGAGATTGTCAATAGTTAGCAAAATATAATCTAAACAAATGGGAGTGCAACATTAGGCTGTAACGAATATTGTTTTAGCGATTTAATGATGAAAATAATAATAATAATAATAATAATAATAATAATAATAATAATAATATATTGTTCTATTTTTTCAGCCTTTGATTTTTTAATTTTATTTTAATTAATATTGAGCTTGAGGCTTATTAATTAATATTAAGCCTCAAGCTCAATATTAATTAAAATAAAAATAATAATAATAATAATAATAATAATTGTTATTATACAGTCGACAACACGAGCAACACGCTTTATTGAAAAAAATCGGATTTCTGAAAGCGATACAAATCCCCGCACTGATTTTAAATGCAGCTAGTCTTATTCACTTCGCTTTAGCGAAACATCGCTTTACTGAAAATATCGTATTACTGAAAACCAAAAGCAAGCCCACAACTACGTTTTGTATGAAACTTACTTCGCTTTAGTGAAAATATAAACAATGACAAATTTATTTATTAGAAATCGATGAAATAATTATTATTAATTTATATATCCTTTTATTTTATATAAATCTTTTTATACCCTCCAAAAAAGAATTGATGGGTATATTCGTTTTGTCATCCCGTTTGTAACGCAGCGAAATATCCATCTGAGATCCCATAAAGTATTTATATATTCTTGATCAATGATGAAATCTAAGACGATCTGAGCACATCCGTCCGTCCGTCCGTCTGTGGAAATCACAATTCAGTCCAAACGAAAAAAGTCAGACTTTTGAAATTTGGTACAAATATATCTTAAAGGATAACACAGGTTAACTTCAGAAATGGGCTAAATCCGGAGAGAGAGAAAAAGTTCCCCTAAGAAGAACTAAACCAATCTCTAAAAAACAACATAATTTTTAAAATTTTTTTTTGTAATTTTGTTAAGCAATTGGAATATTTTTATGTCAAAGAAGGTCCAACGCGTTGAACTTGAAGCCATTAAATAAAAAAAAATTATTTTTGGACCCGTTCCCCTTTAGTGGGTCTTATTATATGCAAAAATAGTGTAAAACTTTAACAAACAACATGATGTAGTCTATATTTGGACGCCGCCCTGTTTGGTGGGCCTTGACGTACGATATTATATGCAAAAATAGTGTAAATATTGAAAAAATTTTATTCCTTAAGCCTATAAGAAACTGAGATGTTCTCTGATCTTGCAGAGGTGAAACGTCTCCCGCACAACCCTTCCCGCAATTACTCTGTCAATGTAGAGATTTATAATTGGGTGCAGAGATGTCTTAAAGGAACTCTGTCCCACCAAGTTAAACATTTTAAATTTACTTACAAAATATTTGGAGGATATTTAAGATTCGACCTGGTCGAATACAACGTTTTTAATTATTTTTAGTTAATTTTTAAAAATGAATTATAATGAATTTCTAATGCTTGTAAAAACTAGAAAAAAATAAATTCTCCTGAGAAAATGGCAGAACGGTTACGACTCTGTACCATCTTCACTATTTTAATTCTCCGAACAATTCAGTAATTTTCTAGAGAAAAAGAGATACTTTTTCACTATTTCTGAAGTGTCCTTAAGTGTATATTTTTTACTTATCAGACAGTGATTATTAAGAATATCTAGATATTCACTTCCTGATATCTAAATAATGTTAAAAATTATCTAGGTATTGTTAATATTTTTTGAACAGACCTCGTGTATTAATATTAAGGCATGTGTCGACAAGATTATCAGGGCTATAAAATTATCTTAAGTCTGGTGGTAAAATTATTTTTGTGATTTTGGACAATATTAAAAATGCAATCAGAATTTTATGAGGTTTTTCATATAAATTTAAATAATTCTTCAAAAGTCTCTTTACACCAAAAAACAATATCAAATTTGAAGAGTTACCAAATACGTGACAAAATTAATCTACCGAATCTATCTGGAGTAAATAAAGGGTTTCTAATACAGCCACAGCTAAGAGAATTGGCATATAATAATAAATAATATTTATACTGGAAAAATCGTTAAGCAAAGCTGAGCAAGTGAAGAGGAGCGGAATTAAAAAATCAGTAGAATTAGTAGAAATATATTCTCCATTCTTTGTGCCCATTTATTTGAATTTTAGTAAATCACGGTTGTCTCCTTTAGTGTGATTTTACTGTCCTCGCATTTTGTTTTAATCATTTTTTTTTTTGCTCATATATAATAATTCCTACTATGTTTTTTTTTCCTTTTTTATCTAAAAAATATTCTTCTTTTAAAAAATGAACAACAAATAGTTTCAAGTCGTTTTGGGAATTTGAAAAGATGCAGGCAAACGCAGTAGCAAGAGCAGCACAAAATCCCAATTTTCGGTTGCATATTAATTGAAAATTTAAACCACGCATTTCCATCTTTTTTCCTGCATTCACACAAATATGCAATATTTTTAAGAGGCAACAGAATCGGTGAAAGGAACCCACAGTTGCTGTTGTATGTGTTAAGAGTATTAGAGCAAGTGCTAAGAAAAATTGAATGCAGTCACACAAACACATGCGATTTCTTTCATAAATATCAGCATAAAATTCTTTTTATGTTATTGACACTTTTTTTTCCAAATGAAATTAAAACAGAAATTATTTTATGCACAAAGTTTAGGGTATGAAAAAAGCAAAATTATTTAGAATTTAAAAACTTGCTGCTGAAGTGAGTTTTATTAAACAACAAACAAAAAAGCAGGTGTTCTACAGTTCGTTAAATAATTGTTGAGCTTTTAAATAAAATTTTTTTTAACTTGGCGTATAACAAACAAACAGCAAAGGTCAAGGTTAAAGATATTTCATTTTAGTGGAAAAGAAATTTCGGTGTTTTGCAACGATCAATTTAAAGTAAATTGTTTAAGTGGAATTCATTTATTTTTGTAACACTAAAATTTATTATATATGACACGCAAAATAGAAAGGGACCTAAGGGTAAAAAACGGTTTTATTCAGGAGAGCCATTTTAAAGATTTAAATACGTGTATCTTTCATAACAACGCGCATTTCTCTGGGAAGGAACACTTTTGGGGCATGGGATCGGTCTCATTCGATGCTCAGATGTTGTCCACATCAAAAAAAAAAAAGTGAAAATTGTTTTTTTTTACCCTTAGGTCCCTTTCTCTATGCGCTGTCACATATATTAATTGTAATAAAAAAAATTATAATCTGACACTACACATACTTACACATAAAGGATGGGCAAATTAGAGTAAAACACAAACAAATTGATTAAAAACACAATTGCTTTTTGACAAGTTCAGTTTTATTGATAACAATATAAAATAAAAATAAGGGAATTAATAATGAAATATAATGTCAGGCAAATGCCCACTTCTTTCATATTGGCAGACGTCTGCTCTTTTCACAAAATTTTTAACCACGTTTTGCAACAAACCTTCATTTATCTTGTCAATGCAGATACGAATTTCATCTTTCCGAGCGTCAGTTGTTTGTGGTTTTTTTCGCATAAAACCGGTCTTTCAAATGAACCCGGAGAGAATAATCTAGCAGTGTTAAAACATAAGAACGAGGTGGCCAATTTAGATCGAAAAGTCGAAAGGGAAATTTCGCGTGCAATAACTGAATTGCATGACCGGCTGGGTGGCTTGTGGCACCGTCTTGATGAATCCAAAGGTCACTGATGTCAACATAGGCCAATTGGGTGCACAAAAAATCGGTTCGCATGATTTAGTATAGCAGAGAATTCACGATGAATGTGTTACTTTGCTTATTTTTGAAACAATACGGGCCGATGCTGTTGCCTGACCATAAACAGCACCATACGGTCACCTTCTTTGGATGTCATGCTATTTCAAGGACTTTTTCTGGATTTTATGAGCCCCCTAATGCGCCAGTTTGGGTTGTTTACGTAACCGCCTAATTGATGATCAGTAAAGATGATTTTGTTCAAAAATGCATACATTTCGTACTGTTTTTCAAACACTACATTTTCACAATTAAAATTCTTTGTTAAAAAATGTAGCGTTTCCCATAGTTAAAATTAATCAAAAATTTTTACTATTTAAATGTCAAAAGATGGCAGCTCAATTCTGGACATTTTATTATTATTTTATTATTATCACGGACCAGCACTCAGGGGATGACCCCTACATATGCAGTGCATTGATTGCACCGGAACTAGAAAGGAGCAAACATTATAGAGGGGACAGATGAAGAAAGATGAGAGGAAAGATAATTTTTTGTAGCTATTTTAACCTTTTTACTTTGCTGGCTAATTTTTTGCTACACTGATGACGGTGGAAAGTGCTGTTCCTCTGCTCTTCAGTACTTGATAGTATCAGTCGCTGCCAAATTATGTTCAGTGACCAGTGCTATGACTTCATCATTGGAAATAGGCTGGCAACAACTAACACACAACCATGCACTAAAATGCTGATCAGAAGAATTCAACACAATATTTCATGACTCAGCGCGGGGTTGAGCTCAGGACCCTCTGCTGCATAGTCTCGTGTTCTACTACTTCAGCCAACAGCACGCACAAACAATATATGAGACTTTTTTTAGAAGTAGTTCAGCAACAGAAATTGATTTGGCGTAATTGAGAAAACTAATCTTTATTTAAATTATTTATTTAATTATATAAAAAAATAAATGTATGCGAGACTATTGGACGCAAGAGCTGTTACTCGTCTAAAATTATATAACAAATTAACTACTTCAGCCAACAGCACCCATTTTCCAGCCTTCCTAACCTCAAATTTTCCCACTCTATATTTTAATTGTAATAAAAAATATTATTATCTTGCATTACAAATACAAGCATATGGTTTTTTTTGTTGGACAATAGCAGCTTTGTTGTTCAGAGCGTATGCGTAATATTGATATGAAGTTAATTAGATGTACATGATACGCAGTAGGGAATATATGTACAAAAACTATAGCATATTTTTAGGAATAACATTATACTTTTTACTTTCATATTGCGCTAAAGACTTTCATATTGCGCTAAAGATATTTAGAGTCGAGTCCGCTTTACTGGAAATAACCAAAACCCAATTTTATCAGTTTTCCGATTTTTTTCTCTAAAACGTAGTTCGTATTACTGAAATTTGTTACAGTTAAGCGAACTGCTTAAAAACAGTAAAACATACACATGCATATGTGCACATTTTGTTGTTGAAATTTTTTACGAATTCCTCGAAAATGTCTAGCCACTTGCATTGAAAATATGTATCACAGAAAAATACAATAAAGTACGTAGGAGCCAAAAGGACAAATGCATTTTGACATTTGATATTTTAACGGACAAAACATGCACAATTTGTTCAGCCTTAAGTTATGCAATCGATTTCGAATAAATAAATTTGTCATTGTTTATTTTTTTCACTAAAGCGAATTAATTTTCATACAAAACGTAGATGTGGGCTTGCTTTTGATTTTCAGTAATACGATATTTTCAGTAAAGCGATGTTTCGCTAAAACGAAGAGAATAAGACTAGCTCCGCTTAAAATCAGTGCGAGGATTTGCATCGCTTTCAGTAATCCGATTTTTTCAGTAAAGCGTGATGCGCTATAGCGGATTCGACTGTACATGCATATAGTTTTTTTTTTGTTGGACAATAGCAGGTCCGTTTTTCAGAGCGTACGAGTGATATTGATATATAGTTAATTAAATGTACATGATACGCAGTAGGGAATATATGTACAAAAACTATTGCATATTTTTGGGAGTAACATTGTACTTTTAACTTTCATATTGCTCTAAAAATATTTAATTAAATTTTAAAGTCTGTTACATTTTCAACAAGTCTATTCTGCTAAGTCAAAGATAATAAACTTCTGCTTATTTAATATATCGCCTAAGTTGTTTGCGAATCTAATTAGCAACAACTATAAGCAAGACGGGGTGACATGCTGCGAATATTATTAAAACAATTCATCAGCATGCTAAATTTATTCTTGATATGCTTCTAATTGTAATTATTATAACTTTTTATCACCATTGCCTTACTTATCAGCAGCACCCTTTAACTGTAGCCTTATGGCTTCAAGTGTTATGTCTTAAAGCAACAATTTAATACGAATGTATATATATCCATTACGGCTCCCCTAATTCCTGTCTATTATTTACAAAAAAAAAAAAAAACAACTAGTGAACCAAAAAAATAAACACGCAAATTATTCTCTATTTGCACTTTAGCAATCAATATTACTACTTCTCTAACGATATATTGACTGCTACGAGTACATCTCTACATTAAAAAAAGTCATAAACAATTCAACAACAACAACAAAACTAAAACAACAAATCAGTGGTAATGAATGGACGAACTTACATTATACTTGTTCACACACATGTTCACAAACAGCAACACTAACAAATAAATAAACAAAACAATATTAATACGGGCAAAAAATAGCAGCAGCAAAATTTTTACATGCATTACAATGACGTTATTCACATACAAGTACATGAAGTGTATATTACTACTTAAAAACGCATACGACTGCATTTTTTCTACACACACACACACTCACATACACACATGCAAGGCAAGAAATTGTAATGAAAAATAGTGTAAGTATGCACGTATGTATTGATTTGACATACAACAATAAGTAGAAGGAAAAAATATAGTAACAACAACATCCATGAACAGCTAGAACATCATCAACAACAAGCAACTACAATGAGCAGTAAACAACACTCGTCAATCAAAACAACTAACATTACACTGGCACACACACACCCAAACACACACACAGCCACGCATATGAATTCGAGTCCCTACAATCAAATGAAATATAAAACAAAAATTTAAACGTGAAAATGGAAGAGAGCACAAAATCGTACTTGTAGGAGGCAGTATTAAAAGTCATCTTAAAAGGTATAAAAAGTTTTGCTCTGCTGTTTACTAAATTGATATTGATTTTCTCTTCTTCCTGGAAATATTGAACATGACTTTCGCTGTTTAATATCATGACTTTCAACTCATAGATCTTAATTGAATTTAAATTTTTTTTTTTATATATATTTTTTTTAATTTCTCAGAGAGAAATACATAATTGTATTAAGTTTGCTATAACAATATTATAGTTTAAATAATAGCTATTATTTTTAAAAATAGGATATCGCTACTTTAATACATTACAACTCTTCATTGACATATTAAATCATGTTTATTCCTGATCATTCATGAAAACAGAAACTGGTTGCAAGCCAATAGAATATACAATGTTGGGGCAACTTTTCTTCATAAGAAATTTTTATATAATTTTTACAGCTTTTTATAATTGTATTGATCATTATTAATAAGACAATTATGTGTGGTGTCGTGGGACACCGGATGGGAACGAAGTTCCTTATTATAAATATATTAATTTTAAGTTCAATTCGAGGTATAAAGAAAATAATTGTTCGGGTATACATTTTTATTTAATATGTTTTATTTTTCGCCGACCAACGAAAATACAGAATCAATTTTGTTCCTAAACGCAATTGAACTCTGTCACGGCACGGCTGCGTATGATTAATATTTGTTTGTATGGAATCGTATTACTCATACGTTTTAAATATTGATTTGGAAACAAAATATCTTACGTTACGGACGTTTTTTCCCGGTTAGGGTACACCTCCGCATCGTCCCATAAGGAACTTCGTTCCAAAATGCAAAATACTTAAAGTAACATATTTTGACTTTTAAACTGTCATTATTTTTTAAAGAAAAAAACGAGTAAAAATTTTGTATTGATTTCCATATTTCTTTAACAAAAATTGGTTGTTGATTTCTGAAATATATGTACATGCCTGAAAGAAATTAAAATAAAATAAAATTGTTTTTACTATTAACTTCTTAAGAAAATAAAAATGATTTCTGTAAAAACCCCTATACTTAAGTCCTTGTATTAACAAATAAGAGTAGACCACAAAGCCGAAAATTATGCACTCAATCAAGAATATGACAATGAATTTTTCTGACCTCAAGACTAAAAACATGAAAATTAGATTCAGTAAATGAAAAGCGAAAATGCTGTAATTTCTTTAATAAATTTATTAGGAAACTTTTACATCGTGCCTTTCCAAATGCATATGTGCTTGTGCATGACTAAATGTTTGAGGATGTGTGCATGCATATGAGAGCACTACACTTGCATCATTGGCAAAAAAAAAAAAACATGTGAAATAAATATATTGGTATGTTAAGTGCACACAATATGTGAGGAGAAACAAGTACGCAGCAACACATGCTAAAATGTGGCACAGTAAATGCCCTATTAAAGGGATCATGGTATGAAAAACTAGAGATATCTTAAAAAAAACTACAGTCGACTTCGCTTTACTGGAAATAATCAAAACACAATTTTTTTCAGTTATCCGATTTTTTCTCCAAAACATAGTTCGGAATACTGAAATGTGTTACAGTTAAGCGTACTTCTTTAAATAAGTAAAACAATATTTTTTATATCAACTGTCTAGCCACTTGCATTGACAATATAATAGAAATATACAATGGAGTACGTAAGAGCGAAAAGGACAAATAAATTTTGCCATTTAATATTTTAACGGACATGCACAATTTTTTCAGCCTTAAGCTATGCAATCGATTTCTAATAAATAAATTTGTCATTGCTTAATTTTTCACTAAAGCGAAGTAAGTTTCATACAAAACCTAGTTGTGGGCTTGCTTATGGTTTTCAGTAATACGATTTTTTCAGTAAAGCGATGTTTCGCTAAAGCGAAGTGAATAATACTAACTACGTTTAAAATCAGTGCGGTGATTTGTATTGCTTTCAGTAATCCGATTTTTTTTTCAGTAAAGCGTGTTGCGCTAAAGCGGATTCGACTGTATTATGTCATTAGCACTTGACATAATTATATAATTTATATTAAAATTTATATAAATAGTTTTTGCCAAAATATGCCTATAAAATTGAATTTTGCAATTTGCGCATCTTAATTTGAGCCTGAGTATTAATTTTCACCTCAATAATGAAATTCTAATCATAAATTTTACGGATTTTATTAAGTTTTTTTCTTCTCCTGTAAAGTAACAAAAAATCGAGTTAGGCCTTTTTTACATTAAGCCATTGATTTGGATATATTTTATGTGGCTCTTTGAGGGACACACGCATTAATAAAATGCACAAAATAATATTTTTTTTCTAACTCTTAGACTTTGCAAAAATTTTCATTTTGTCCCTCTTAAGCACTTTCCATTGTCGACAAAACGAAACTGCTTTATTATTATTTTGTATGCTGATAACTAATTTGCAAACTTACAGATTTCAACTGATATCTGCAAAACTCAAGAAAAATTTAGTCTACAAAACAAGCAAGACCAAACGAAAGCAGGAACAACACGAAAGAAAGGAATCTAAATAAAGCAAAACATGAACATACAGTCAAGTGTGTAGATGATGTGGCAAAAGAGTAGAGAGCACAAAACAAAACCAAATCTCGAGTTATTGTAAAAATGGATACTGGAGTTCGCTGGATGTCAGTTGAATAGAAGAAACATCACAGCAGCACATCACGGCACATCACATGCACAACAATCAGTTGCATAAATATGCATATTCGTACTACAGTTCCAACAACAGCAACAATTCATGCTAAGCAATTGCAATAGAGGAAATACAGCGACAGGAACAACAACAAAAAGGAAACCAAGAAAAAAATATACAACACAATAGAAAAAAAAACAAAATAAAAACGTGATCATGCATATTGTATGGAAAACAAACAAGTGAATAATCAGTGAATTGTGCCAAAACTGTAAGAGTAGAATTTCAGATACCCTTCTTAAATAGTTTTGCTTTAATAACTCTACATGTTTCAAAATATTTTATGGCACATAAAATGTTGTTAATAAATTGTCAGCAAAAAACAACTATTGAAATCAATTAAAATTTGCCACCAATCTGGAATTTGTACGAAAGACGAACAATAAAATATCAAAAGTTTTAAAACTGTGTTTTTATTTTTCATTGAACTGTTTGTAATTTTTAGAGGCAATTTATGTTTTTATAAAATAGTAAAAATCTCTAAGTATGTGTATGTATGTAGAGATATAAAAGAAGGCTGTCTTATGTTCGCCATACTATAACTCCAGAGCCACTCAGCTAAAATACGTATCGCACCGATATCCACGCATGCGTTACACGCACATATTTGGGCTGATGAAAAATACAGCAAAAAAAGAAAATATTTTTTTTTAGTTTCATAACATTTCAGGGTGCTGTTTGGTTAAATTGTTATCATGTTAAATTGTTTGGACAATGAGTCCAAAAATCTTATCCTCGGTGCCATAGTCAGTATGAATAAAGAGTTGGCAAATTTGAGGTTAAAAAATAAATTGGCTTAAAATAAAACTTTTTTTTTTGACAAACTCAATTTTATTGATGCCAATTTAAAGTATGGAAAATATAAACGGAATATAATTGCGGGCAAATTTCTACCTCTAGCACGTCAGCAGACGTCCGTTCTTTTCACAAAATTTCGAATTTCAATGCAGCGCCCAATTTCATCTTTCAGAAGGTCAGTTGTTTGTGGTTTGTTCATGTAAGCCCAGTCTTTCAAGTGGCTCCGGAGAAACTAATCCAGCGGCGTTCAATCATAAGAACGAGGTGCCCAATTGACATCGCCAAACCGAGAAATTATACCACCGGCACATTTCTTATCCAATAAATGAATTGTTTGGCCGGTGGCGTGGCTTGTGGCGCCAAATTTCTGAAACCACTGAAATCACTGATGTCAACATAAGCCCATTGTGGTCACAAAAAATCAATAATCATGACTAGGCTGTACAGAGAATTCCGGCTGATTATAACCCCACGACATCCCCTGACTATCAATCCATTTTTTTTTATTTTGCCGCTTCCTTCAATCGTAGCCTGTAATGGCAACTCGCAAAGGCTAAAGCTCTATCGCTAAAAGTTTAAAAGGAATTTTTAGCCTAAAAAGTTGTAAGAAACTTTTGCATATTTTTCGGGGCTCATTTTGTATTTATGTATTTGCTAGTGAAGAAATAATTATTATTAAACAAAATGATCCAACAAAAAAAATGCAGACGTTTTTTTACTTCTATTTAGGATAAAACTACATTTTGGATTTTTAGCGAGCAGCTGAATATGGCAACAGTACTGCAAGAAACTGCTGCATATTTTTGGGGGGCCTTATTTTGTATAACAGCAATTTGTTTGCCAACAAATAGGTACTGTCGACTCCGCTTTATTGGAAATAATCAAAACCCAATTTTTTTCAATTATACGATTTTTTCTCCAAAACGTAGTTCGGATTACTGAAATTTGTTACAGTTAAGCGTACTGCTTAAAATCAGTAAAACAATATATTTTATATCAAATCTGTATATTTTGTTTACGTCAATTTAACGTAAAAATTTTATTTAAAAAATAGTTCTTCATAGAATTATTCATTTTGTTGTTGAAATTTTTTACGAATTTCTCGAAAATGTTTAGCAACTTGCATTGACAATATAATAGAAAAACACTATAAAATACGTAAGAGCGAAAAGGACATATACATTTTGCCATTTAATTAAACGGACAAAACATGCAAATTTTTTTTAGCCTTAAGTTATGCAATCGATTTCTAATAAATAAATTTGTCATTGTTTATTTTTTCACTAAAGCGAAGTAAGTTTCATACAAAACGTAGTTGTGGGCTTGCTTTTGGTTTTCAGTAATACGATATTTTCAGTAAAGCGATGTTTCGCTAAAGCGAAGTCAATAAGACTAGCTGAGTTTAAAATCGCTTTTAGTAATCAGATTTTTTTCAGTAAAGCGTGTTGCGCTAAAGCGGATTCGACTGTAAATATAAGAGAAGCCCCCAAAAATATGCATAAGTTTTTTGCAACTATTTGGGCTAAAAATACTTTTTAGATTTTTAGTTTTAGCTTTAGCGATTTACGGAATATGGCTACTGGTCTCTAATAATCTGGCAGGCTTAAACAGCCGAATATAGAGCCAGTCCAATTCTGCTAGGTATCACAAAAGGGCAGCTTCAACGGACACAAATCCATCTCAAGGGGACAGTGGCCCTGAAATCTAGTTAAATGCACTTAAAATATTTATAATAGTAAACATTTTTAATAGGATCATTATCACAATTTGGCCTTAGCTGAAGGTGGGATTTTATAGGACTGGTAATCAGTTTTGTTGCAACTTAACGTGAACACTAGGTAATGGGGAATGGTTAAACTTTTTCAGAATTTGAAGGGAAGGTTTAAAACTTTGAAATGACCTTAAATACACAAAAATGAGATGCATGTAATAATTTGTATGGCATAGTTTTAGGAGCAGAATTAAATATTTTTCATCAAAGAAAACGAATAAGCACCTAAAAGTACTTCTGTCTGGTATTGTCATGTTACCAGGAATATTAAATTGTATTTTACTTCAGGTTACTTCCAACTCATCCTGCAATAATGGCACTAAATGTTACATGCTGTACAACAATTTAAAAACACCGAACATTTTAGTCACAAAATTGCCACCAACTTAAATTGCAGGAATACAACGACACGAATGACAAAAGATTGACAAATGAAAAGAATCAGAAGTTGCAATAGTTGTTGAATACCAAATTATGCAGTTGGCTAAAACTAAGCAAGACCAAGACTGGGCACCAACAAGGTGCGGCATGTACTCGTATGTTACAAGTAGATGCGTATTTACACGCAACTACTCAACCAAAATATCAACATATTTTGTAGGCTCATTCAGTTACTACGCCATAGAGCTACCATTTACCTACTGCTGCTGCCATGGCAGCAACAATAAAAACTAACTGACACTTGTACTTCAATTTGCCATTCTTTCAGCACTCATGCCATACAAAAAAAAATATCGCGTAACTCATACACACTCTTACCACGTACCCTAAGTATTATTTACAAAAACGCAGCTAATACTAAAGTTTACCACTAACTAGTGCTCTCCGCCTGCGCTTGCCTGCACGTATTTAACTATGCACAAGTTGTCTATAGTCGGCAAAAGTTGTTACTGCAGCTGATACTTATTGATGCTGCTGTTGTCACTTGTACATACAACTGCAACAGCTAACAAAGCCGCCAACATATTTTGTTTCATTTGGTAGGAATAAATTTTGCAAAATCGTACGTTATTTTTTTATTTTTTATTTTTGCTTTTGCCTTCTTCCAACAACTATTTTCAACTCTATAAATTTCTAGTATTTTTTTTTTTCTTCAAAGTTATGGATGTGTTACTGCAGTTGCATGCATTGATTTGTTATGCATGTTTTGAATTCCTTGTTTTTTTGTTTTTTCTTTGCAGAGCAGGACCTATTTGTTTCTTCATACTTAAAGTGAACACTGGCGAAGTGTGAATTGCAAACAGCCATGGCGGGAATTTCTCTATAAACTTCTAAGTCCGAATGATATTAAGCAAACAGGCAGAACAGATAATATTCTAGGCAGTGATTTTAAAGAGCAGTTTTAGGTAGAGCTCGACATTAAAAATCAATCTCGTTCGTCTTTCGCCATACCTGCCATACTCAGTAAAGAAAACTTATGTGGATTTCTTTTCTAAAAAAGAATGCTACATATTTTACACTTTTCAATAAAAAAAATGGCAATATTATGGCATTTGGAAATTTGTGAAAAATCACTTTCATTTTAAAAATGCGCCAAATAGTAGTTTCTTAGAAAACAGTGATAAAATTTTACATTTTTTTCACAAAAGAAATCACCATTATAAAAGCAAAATAAATTTCCCATCTCTGGGTATTGTTCAAGTAGGTATATTGTTGTTGTTACTGATTTGAAACACATAGCATTCATTCAAAACAAAGTCCCTTTTGTTTAACAAAATCGTTCATGTTTTTGCATGCTCACAGTTCACACAATATTCTTGTAGTTGATATTTTCGTTACCAACGGATTTCTCTGCGGAACATTTTCATTGCAACCAACAAAAAAAATTAAGCAAAAAAAAAAAAAAAAAAGAAAACAAAAAAAAACTAAATAAAATTTCAGATGACGTATTGTTATTTGAATTTAAAGACTGATTGTTGCATGTTGTCAATCTTTTTTTCTTGTTTGTTTGTTTGTTGGTTACGTTGCATTTTTTTTAATGGTTCAGTTGCTTGTGGCCTTTGTTATCTGCTGTTTTATATATTTCTAGCACTCTACAAACATTTCTATTCACTCACACACTTACACACACACACACACACGCACACTGACGTACAAAATAAGAAGAGGCTAAAAGCACATGTTGCACACTTGTGCACATTCGGTGTTGCTTTTCAATTTTTATTAGTTTTGATGTGACAGCTGTCATAGAATGTTAGCAACTAATCTGAAAATGTATTTCGTTCTGGGGTAAGCGAGTAGAACAAGAAACGTTATTGTTTCGTTGTCGTATTAAATCAATGTCAGAAATCGTTAACGAAATAAAGAAAAAAATATTCATTTCAACGTTTTGTGATGTGTCAATATATTTCTTTAGCATACTTTGGAGGATTATTATATATTGGAAAATGCATTGCATACTTTATGGCAAAATTTTTTAGTTTGTTTAATAAACGTTGCATACTAGAGGCATGATATTTTTTTAGCTAAATTTTAGCAAGTAAACAACGTATTTAAAATTTTTTTTGCAAAATTTTTTAAGTACAAGTGTGTGGGAACTATTTTCAGAAAGACTTTTAAAAAATTGCCATTCATTAAGATGGTAAAAGAAAATTTAGAAATCTCTTTCAATGAGTTGTTTCTAATATTATAGAAGCATATGCTTTGTTCGTTGCGTTTCATTGGCTCATACACCAAATCATCAGTAGACTTCAACTTTATTTCAAAATAGTTAACAAAACATTTAATTATAAAATCATGGCCTCTTCAGGAATGTATTTGGCAAAATAAACACTTTTTCTGCAGGGTGTCTAGTGGCAAAAATATATTTTTAAATACGATTATTTCAAAATGTAATAAAAGGTTGGTGAGGGATTGTGGCGCCGCACAGTGGGGTGAATGGTAGAGAAAGTGGCGATTAACTCATAGAACTCGTAATTTTAAAATGTTGTTATTTTTTATTGAGGAGTATTAATAAATACATAAAAAACCAGCATTTTAAAAAAAAAATTTTGAAAAAAAATTCTTAACTTCTTATGGGCTTTTTTGTATTTTGGAGAAAGTTGTCTTATTTAACTATTTTTGCTGTAACTTTGGAATGAAAAACGATAAATTAATAAATTATATTGTTAATTAGATCATACTTTATATGCCTTTAGAAAAAACAATGAAAAAGGTAATAAAAACAACTTGTTTTTTCAAATTGATATTTAGCAAGCGGAATTCTCTCACAAAAACTTTCATAACTAAAAAATCACACAAATACGCAAATAGGTATTCTGGGATTTATTAACTAAAATCTTATATTTTAAGAGCATAAAAGCATTTTTCCTGCACTCATCCGCAAAGTTGTTGAAACTCAATGTATATCTCAAAAATTCCACATTTTTGGAGACATTTAATTTTTGTTTTTTTTTTAATATTTCTAAAACTTTCAACTAAACAAAAAATAATTTTTTAAATGCTCCTATACCTGAAGTTGACGGTTCCATTATAAAACTTTTACTTATAGAAGTCTTAACAAAAATTGAAATCACTTGAAATATCAAAATTTTTTTCTTTTAATCAATGCACGCAAAAATAACAAAAATCATTGAACTTTGAACACACACTGCAAATAAAGTAAACTACCAAGAACTTTTATTTTTGCAGTTAGTGATGTAGAATTTTATCTACTTTCATATGGTACCAAATACGGTTGTGAAAGTTAAAGTTAATCTTTTGAATTAATCGCCACTTTTGAGGGCTTTCACACATTTCAGTGCCACGGCTTTTGCCAGAATGACCACGACCAAATACAGTTTTAATACCCACCAAAAATAATAAGACCCCATAAAATATATATAGTCTAAGGCAATCTAGCAATGCCCATACATAGTCTATTTTTGGACCCCGCCCCCTTTAGTGGGCGTTGAAGTTACATATTATATAAAAAAATAGTGTAAATATTTAACAAATGCTTTAAACCTAAATTTTTTTCATCCTTTCATCCCACAGTGCGTGTTCGCTGTAGAGAAATCTTTTAAGAGTAATAATTCTTACGTAATAGCTCGTCGACAATTTTGTTCAAACTTCGCTATACGGCGAATATGTGATGTACCGAGTGTAAATTTAATTCGTTTGTGGGTGCAAAGATTTCGCGCAACTGCTTCGGCTATGAATATCCCACGGTCAGGGCCCAAACGATCTTCAAGGACTCCCGAAAACATTGAACTGCCTGAAAGCAGTTTACATGAAAACCCGTGACTTTCAATACGTAAAAGATCAGCCTCACTGCAGTAACTTCCAGCAAAGGTTTTAGAGTGTGGGACTTCAAAGAGCGTTTATTCATGAACTTTTAAAAAAGGGTCTGAAGTTTCATCCTTTTAAAATTCAAATCGTTTAAGAACTGAAAGAAAGTGATTTTGATTTACGGAAAAATTTTTGTGAAACAATGTTGGAGTGTTTGCGCACAGTAAATCCCATTTTTTTGAGAAAAGAGGCTCATTTTCACCTAAACGGCCACGTCAACAAGCAAAACTGCCTTTACTGGTCCCCAACAACCCGCAAACCTCGATTGAAACATCAAAAACCATTGCATTGCCCCAGTGTAACTGTTTGGTGTGCCTTATCCACGCATGAGATAATTAGACCATTTTTTTTTTTGAAAATTCTCGAGGCCAGGCGACGAATGTGAAAATTTTCGTCGCATGATTACAGATTTTTTTTTTGCCAAACCTGCGGGCTCATCCATCGTACTCTTCACATACATGGTTTCGACAAGATGAGGTGACTGCACACACAGCCAGAGCTTCAATGAATTTGCTTCGGTAAAATTTTCCCCCAAAAACTGATCAGTGGCTTTGGGGACATCCCATGGCCACAAAGGTCGACCGATCTATTATTATTATTATTATTATTATTATTATTATATGAGGCCATAAGCACAGCGACCCAAAGGATCTTTTGTGCAGCCCAAGTGTTCACTGATGTAGATTGAGGCTGCGAATAAAGCCAATTACTCTACCCGGTGAGATATCGTACACCTCCCCTGGAGTCATGAAATTGCCTCTGAGGAACCTCCTCCTGCATGACGTCACTGCCGGACAGTCACAAAGAACGTGCTCCGGTATCTCCTCTTCTGCTCCGCAGACTCCCATGGATCTTTTTCTATGGGACTAACTCAAAGAGAGGGTTTATAATGACAATCCCCGATCTCTTGTGGCTTTAAAGGAAAATATTCGTTGAGAAATCACCTCAATTGAACCAAGTTTACTGCACCATGTAGCACAGAACACAAGGTTCTGTCTTGAACAGTGCATTCAACTTGACGGAAGACATCTGGATGGCATACTCTTTAAAGAACAAAATCCGCATTTCCATTCCATCGTAAATCTTAATTAAATTTCAATTGTCAATTATTATGTTTTTAATTTAAGTTTAAAAATATAAATCTGCTAGCAGACACCCTGTATTCCTTACCGAACTGAAATCGATGTTAAAAATAATTTTTGATAAATCACTTAAAAGCTTTACTCACTAAATGTCTCCACAGCCCGACTATAGCTGATTTTTTAATGTCTGCTATTAAATGGAAATGAAAGTTTCCCGGACAATATTAATTATCTTATGTTCTATATAATTAATGGCACACTTTAATTAAAGAGTTAAATGAAATTGACTAGTAAATCTACCCAGACTATTAATTTAAAAAAATATATATATCATTTTAGACCTTTGGCGTAAAAAGCATTTAAATTACCAATCCCTTTGCTTTGGTAGTAACGCAAAAAAAAAACAAATAATTATTATACGCACTTCAAGGGAATTTAATTAAAAAAGCTCTACCTTAAGACAATGCGCAAATGGAACGGATGTTGTAATAAATAATAGATCTTTAGCATTCGTAGAAAGCAGGAAGTTGTTAAGTAAACTATAAAAATTCTCGTTAAGAAATAGAAATAATGAAAGCATTTTTGTTTTACAGCCGTGCAGTTACTTTTGTATTTTGCAAAACTTTATTTTTTTCTTCTTTTATAAATACAAAACTACAAGTACATTTGTACATACATACATACATACTTCTTGAACAGATAATAAAAGGAAAAATTAAGTTTATTCTGTGCTGGAATAGTAGAGAAATAGACACAACTTTATTAACAGCAAAAATGTGCCCAGCTCAAAGTTGTTGTTGGGTAAATAAATTGTTTAGTCTTTATCACCATAAACTAGAAAAGCAATTGGTGTCTTTTCTTACATTTACACCCTAGAATAGAAAAGAAAGCCAAAAAAAAATAAAATAGAGCTAGAAAAGTATGAAAAATAAAACTTTACACCTTCCACTTAAAGCTTAAGCAATAAACCCAAATGCAATGTCTACTTTAAGGAGCAGCAACCGACTAAACAAGTTTTCCAGCTGTGTGTGAGTGTGTAGTTGTATGCAAAGGTGTTTGATTAACAAAAGTTGGCAACAGTTGCAGTAAAATAGACATAGTTTCATTTCCGTTACTGCAACAACAACATTTTTAGGTAGAGGGGTTGTAAAGACAAAACTTTGTTTGGTGAAAAGATTCTATTTGCACTGCGCTGCAGACTTTTAGGTTTCTTTGTTTTTAGATTTTTGGTTTTTTGTTGCATTTCGAAACGTTGCTATTTCAATAGAGTACATAAACAATAATATTGTAGTTCAGCTTAAGGAGAAGACAATTTTTGAAAAGCCTAGAAGTGGGCTATGGAAATTATGTGCGCCTATTTGCTGTGCAAAATATTTATATGTATTATATTTCCCCCTTTACAAAAATTTAAGTGTTAAATGCATAAAATGACCAACACAAATAAAATGTATGAATAAATAAAAATATAATTTAATTTATTAGATGCTATATTTGTAGGATTTTGTGGGCAGTAATAAAATAAAGTATACTTTTAGGAATTTGCCTTGATTTGTTTTAATTTATATATGCAATAATCTGCAAATGTAATAATGGTGTTGTTTTGAACATTAAATTTTATGTTTGTTATATGGCTTTCAGTGCTTTCATTTTGGCAATACAGTATTGATGTTAAAAAAAAGCCTTAAGTTGTAGCATACTGTTAGCATTTAAGACAAAACATATGTGATATAAATATTTATAGCTTTATAAGTGGTAGATATATGTTAACTGACTTTTACAAAGAAAGTCGGCTTTTAAGTGAGATGAAACTACGAATGTAGTTTTACTGTAATTATTCAATTTTGCTCTATGTGGTTAAACAATTAAAGCAAATGCTCAATAACTTAATCTATTTCAGATTTTATTAGTAAAAAAAATAAAAACTGTTCTTCAGCTAAATCAAGCAGAAGAGGAATTCATAAATACAGTCGAATCCGCTTTACTGGAAATAACCAAAAAACCATTTTTTTTTCAATTATCCGATTTTTTCTCTAAAACGTTGTTTGGATTACTGAAATTTGTTACAGTTAAGCGTACCGCTTAAAATCAGTAAAACAATATTTTTTATATCATATCTGTATATTTTTTTAAGTCAATTTAACGTAAAAATTTTATTTAAAAAAAAATTATTTAGAGAATTTTTCATTTTGTTGTTGAAGTTTTTCACGAATTCCTCGAAAATGTCTAGCCAATTGCGTTGACAATTTAATAGAACAATACAATAAAGTACGTAAGAGCGGACAAATACATTTTGCCATTTAATATTTTAACATACAAAACATGCACAATTTTTTCAGCCTTAAGTTATGCAATCGATTTCGAATAAATATATTTGTCATTATTTATTTTTTCACTAAAGCAAAGTAAGTTTCATACAAAACGTAGTTGTGGACTTGATTTTGGTTTTTAAGTATTACGATATTTTCAGTAAAGCGATGTTTCGCTAAAGCGAAGTGAATAAGACTTGCTGCGTTTAAAATCAGTGCGGGGATTTGTATCGCTTTCAGCAATCCGATATTTTTCAGTAAAGCATGTTGCGCTAAAGCGGATTCGACTGTATTCATTAATAAAAAAATAGGCTAAATTATCTTATTAGATAATTAAAGAAATTTCACAGAAAATTTTTAGAAACAAAAAAAATATTTTCAAAAATATTTTCAAAAATATTTTTAAACATATTTTTAAAAAATTTTTAAAAATATTTTTAAAATTCCAAAAATTTTTAATATTCAAAAAATTTACGTATGGATTTGTTTGCCGTCTCTGTAAAGCTTCTCTTTACAATCCGTTCTATACTGAGGCGTATGATTGATATTTAATTTTTATTCTCATATAAATCATACGCAACATTCAACTGTGTTACTAAATTATTGCATACTTTTGTGAAACTATATTTATATTGAAAATATTTTGCCTAGTAAATTTGAAAAATATCGGTGCACAGATGCCGGCGGCATGGCTGAGACCATACGCCAACGTTGTAGTTACCTCGTATTTTATCCGTCACTGTGACTGACTTTATTCAACTTTTGCCTTCACTTGAGAAGTAACAATAATTATGGAAAACTTCTCTGAAAAACTGTAAATGTGTACAGTTATCTAAATTAAACGACCAGAACACTGATCGGCTGCACTAAAAAAATAATTGCCAACGAGACTTGATGTTGACAAATCCAGATCTGCTTTGCAACTATATAACAACTACCTGGCTCACGATGTGAGCAGCTATCGTTTTGTCGCACAATTATATTTAAAACAAAAATAAATTCTAAAATTTTGCTTTTATTGTAAGCGTATTTATTGGGTAGAACGCTATGCAGTGACAGATTGGGGAAAATATAGGGCGGTAAGATGACCGAAGGTGTTTGAATTCCTTCTAAATTTTTTATTATTAAATTCTTCTGGTTTTTTGACATCTTTTTAATTATTATTATACTCTATTATTTTTAAACTTAATATATTAATTTTCAATATTTCGTAACTCTTTTGTGTGACTTCTTCAGGAAATTAACTGCCTCTTTCTCATTGTCGCATGAATTCTTTCTTTCGTAGAAATATATCTGAAACAAAAACAAAATTTTATAAACTGTTTTTGTTTCAAATGTATTTATACGAAAGAAAGAATTCATTCCACAATGAGAAATAGGCAGTAATTATTTTACTTGATTTGAAAAAAAATTTTGTTTATGAAACAAAATTATTTGTCATCAAAATACAAACGAATAATTATATTGTTCTATTTTTTCAGCCTTTGATTATTTTATTTTATATTAATTTATATTGAGCTTGAGGCTTATTTTTATAAAAATTATTTATTTTATATTTAGTTCAATATTTCGATATCCTCTGGATATCTTCTTCAGGATAAAATTATTTATAATAATTTAACAATAACAAAATTTTTTTATTATTAAAATGATCATAGGGTAAACTAGAATGTGTTCAAATTTTATTAATTATTATATTCATTTCCTCATTTTTCAAATTTCAATTTTCATAATGTAGACAGGAAAGAAAAAAGTTTCAATTTTGAAATGTTTTTAATATGTATGAAAAAATTTTTCATTCATTTTCAATTTTTTTTATATAAAAACAAAAAACAACAAAAATATTTAAGTTTATATAATATAAAAAAAAAAAAATTATGTAGTAAGAATTTTAACGAACGTTTAATTGCTATATTAAATTGAATTAAGATTCATAGGCTAATTGTTCGAAATTTGTTTTTTTTTAAATCTCAGAAAGAAAAATAGGAACTGTTATCAAATTCAACTAAGCCACCTAATAAGTGGTGACAAACACAATACACATAAGCACTGATGATGAAAGGGTTGCGTCTTTCGAAAACAGCTTTTCTGCTCTGCTGTGTAAGTTGAATAAAACAGATGTTGACTTTCCTTTGTGCCTTGGATTATTTATCATGTCTTTCTGAGATTTAAAAATTTCGAAAAAAAAATTTTGTTATTGTTAAACTATTATAAATAATTTTATCCTGAAGAAGATATCCAGAGGATATCGAAATATTGAACTAAATATAAAATAAATAATTTTTATAAAAATAAGCCTCAAGCTCAATATAAATTAAAATAAAATACAAACGAATAATTTTGTTTCATTAACAAAAAATTTTTCAAATCAAATAAAATATGTATTGAAAATTAAAATATTTTAAATAAAAATAATGAGATCTTAAGCTTAAAAATATTATAGTATAATAATTTTTTTTTATATAAATTTTTTTTTTAATTATTGTTTTTTTTCAGTATTTTGTAAAGAAGATTTGCAAAATTTAAAATGGAACAGTATGTTGAACGACGTGCCAAAATCAATGAGCTTTATTTCTCAAATCAACAGCTCAGCTGGTTTGTGCGTGTGGGAACTTTTCTGGTCCCGACAGATGACGAACGGTGCACAAGAATGACAATATGGAACGGATACAGAAGAGTATTCAGCAAGATGGAGAAACATCAACCAGGAGACATTCGGCACAACTTGGCCTCTCACGAGGAGCACTGCATACAATAAAAATGTTTCCACACAAAATTCAGCTGGTCCAACAATTGAAACCGACAAATTAACAGCAATTTATTGTCGTAAAAAAAACCGAGCGACAATGACTATTTCCAATTAAAACGAGTTCGTTAAAACTACGGAAAATCCAAAAGTATTTCAGCAGAGAGAATTACAACCACTTTAGCGTACCGTTTGTTGCGATGTTGTGTCGGAAAGCATAATTGGCCCATATATTTTATTTTTAAATGAACAAAATGTCACCGTTTCCAACACTGGTATTACATATCGCACAATGTTGGAAAATTTTTTAAGGCCAGCCGTGGAAAATCATCCGTCAGCATGATTTCAAGAGGTTGAAAGGACACAGTGGCCCTTTTACGCAACATCTTTGGTGAACGTATTATTTCACGAATAAGAAAATTAAATTGGCGTCCACTGGATTTGACCGTTCCAGACTGTATCTTTTGGGATTATTTGAAAGGAAAAGTTTGTCTATAACAAAATCAACAATATAGTAAACGAAATTTTGCGAAAGGTTATGGAAAATGTTTTCGAAAGAGCACGAATATGCGATCTGTGACTTTTTAAAAGTGAATATTCTTAGTTAAAAATAATATTTAATTGATGAAAACTTTCCCAATTAGTCATATGCCTCGAACTAAGCAATATATTTCTTTCTTTTTCTTATGCCAACGGCGAATAGCTCATTATCGTGCGACCTTGTTTCATTTCAGTTTTTGATGTTGAATTTTTTCTGCTTCAGTTTTCAATCTGTTTCATTTATTAAGTAAGAGCAGTGGTCATCGTCGTCTACTAGTCCTAAAAAAAAAAGATTAATGAATTGTGAAATAAGTGCTTCAGTAGCCATATTCCGTAACTCGCCAAAGCTACAACTCCATCGCTAAAAATATTAATCTGAAGTACTTTTATCCTAAATAGTTGTAAGAAACCGATGCATATTTTTGGGAGCTTATTTTGTATAATAATTATTGGTTCGCTGGCAAATACGTAAATTATTGAACATTTAAAATAATTACTCAATTACAAATAATTGATCAAATCTAAATTTGTGCTAATTTTTTTGCTACAGAGCCGACGAAGGAGGGTTCTTTTAGCACATGATAGTGTCAGTGGCTGCCAATTATGTTCAGTGCTTTGGCTTCATGATTGAAACAGGCTGGCAAAAACTAACACAACCCTGCACAAATGCTGATCAGAAGAATTCAACATAATATTTCATGACTCAGCGCGGGGTTGAACTCAGGACTCTCCTTTTCATAGTCTCGTGTTCTACTACTTCAGCCAACAGCACCCATTATTTCTTGGCATGAATGTATTTGTCGTGAATAAAACTTATTCTTATGCCACGTCACCCATAAATACATCCCATCGTTAGTGTTACACTAACATGTTTAATAGCTAAAAATAAATTATATAACATTAAACTTTTGCAATTTGTTACCCTAAAACTACAAAGAAAAGTTTAATGAAATACTCGTCTTTACTAAATCCTTCATTGCTATTAAGCATCAATGCCACACACGTATCATCAAACTTATCCCCAAATGATTTTCCACCACAAACTTGTGTTAATTATCTATCATAATCGACCACCTCGTTATGTGTATTAATTTTTTAATTTTATTAGTTTATGACCCAAATTTACGACACACCTACAAACCAATCATAATGATTTTTTTTCTCTCTAGTTAGTTCTCACTTGGCGCACATGTAGAAAACTAATTTTTCTCACTTACCACCACAAAGTTTGTTTTCGATCAGAAACAAAAATATTTTAGCGAAATAAAATATATGAAAAAAAGGGTTTATAAACTTTTCTAACTTGGCAAGCAGCTGAATACACCTGCCTGCACAGGAACTCGACTCTACTCGTACATGCAAGTTTTTGCTAAATCTCATGGAAAAATAGCAATTTTTCACAGTTTTTCACTCTAAAACGCAAAGCATAATTATATGTATATATTTTTAATGCTGTTTATTTTTGGGGATTTGTTTTTTTTTTTTTTTTTTGCTAACTACTGCTTCATATACTACAATTTAACTTATAGTTGATATCGAAAGGTTAGAGCACAATTTGTAGGGGGGAATAATATAACGAACGAATTTCTAAAATAGAAACACAACGAATTACGGAAACATTATATCAATATATAGGGTCCGCCATATAACTTTTTTTTTGAAAATGCTGTAAAATAAACTACTGAATATTTTCCAAAATTTATTTTTTTAATTAATCCTTCCGGTTAATAATGGAAAATAATTTCATTCAAATGGCTGCACGGCCCGATAACCATCGCCATTGACTGTAGCGGCCACTCCCTGCTCTTTTCGAAGAAAAATACTCCAATTATGCCTCTGGACCAAAATCCGCACCAAACAGTGACTCGTTTTGGGTGCGTCGGCTTTTCAATGTATGCGTTGCGAGTTTTCTGTGCCCCAAGTGCGACAATTTTGCTTGTTTGAGCTTTATCTGAAAAGATGATTTTTTTTGGCAAAATCGGCATCTTCTGTAAGTCTGTGGCAGGCCCACTTAGCGAAGCAAAAACGCTTTGGATAGTCAACCATATTCGTTCAGCGGAAGGCTTAAACTAATTATCTGTCAAATTAGACATGAGCTAAGTGTTACCATTCACGAAATAAGCACTAGTTGAAAACGTTAGATTGCGGACCCTATATTTGTTAGATACATTGTGGGGGAGAGATTTCCCAGTCATTAGTCAAAGTTTACTGCAGAGAAATATATAGATGGTGAAATGGAATATTATTTGATTGCTGACTCTTTGACCTTTCGATTTTTAATTAATAATTTTTTTTATCAAGCTTTAGGTCACTTTTTTTTTAAAAGGAATTGAAATATGTTACTATTCAATATCCTCTGGATATCTTCTTCTGGGCAGTAATTAGAATTAAAATTAAAATGAAATTTTAAAAAAATGTTTAGCAGTAGAATAATTTTTTTGCATATTTTTGTGTGTTTTTAATAAACAGTAATTATAATTAAAATTAATATAACCAATTTCAAATTTTTAGTAGCAAAATAATTTGTTTGCATTGTTTAGTTTGTTTTTTTTTTATCAAAAAAAAAAAAACAATTTTAAATTCTTTAACTGAGACACACCATAATGTTGACACCGTTTGCTTATATTCAATATAAAACCATATTTAACAAAAATATTTGGTTCAAATAACACGTTAAACAAATTTTTTTTAGAATTAATGTAAAATAGAAAAAAATTCTTAAGAGAAACTATAATATTTTTGTTAAAAAATTACTCACGTAAATTTACCCCCTTTTGGAAGTTTTCCTAAACCTGGAATATTATTTTTACTATCAAGATCGTAGTCTTGTTGACGTCTGTACAGATTGTGTTTTTGTGAAAAATAAGGCCAAGGTCTTAGCCAAAAACTCAACTGTCCTATAGTCAACTCAGCATAGACGGATATGTCATTCAATTATGCGTGCAAATAATAAAATTATTTTATCACGAAAGCTGTTCGGAACGCTTCGCCCATCGCCATAATCATCCTACCGTGAGTACTATTCGTAATGGGATGAATAAACAAGCATACGACCATGAAATGCAAGATCTCCCAAAAAAAAAACATCACCGCTGTCCTAAAAAGTGTCAAGGAGAATCCGAGGCAGTTCGCAAATCACAATATAAAGAATTTTGAAAATTAACTTGGGCCTGCAGTCATACCAAATCCAAGTCACTCAGGAATCGAAGATAACTACGTTACCAATTTTTTTGATAAAAAATTTTTTTTTGAAAAATCATCTTTGGTGGTGAGGTCCATTTCTGGATGCAACAGGGGCGGCGATCTAAAAATATTGTCGAATTCGGGACGATATCAATTCACATGACATCCAAGAGTGTCCAATGAATGTTTTCTCAAAGAAAACGCTTTACTGAAAAAATCGGATTACTGAAAGCGATATTCACTTCGCTTCAGCGAAAATCGCTTTATTGAAAATATCGTATTACCGAAAACCAAAAGCAATCCCACAACTACTTTTTGTATGAAACTTACTTCGCTTTAGTGAAAAAATAAACAATGACAAATTTATTTAGTAGAAATCGATTGCATAACTTAAGGCTGAAAAAATTTTGCATGTTTTGTCCGTTAAAAAATGAAATGGCAAAATGTATTTGTCCTTTTCGCTCTTAGTTACTTTATTGTATTATTGTATTATATTGTCAATGCAAGTGGCTAGACATTTTCGAGGAATTCGCGAATTAACATTTTTTTTTAAATAAAATTTTTACGTTGAATTGACGTAAAAAATATATATAGATTTGATATAGAAAATATTGTTTTACTGATTTTAAGCAGTACGCTTAATTGTAAAAAATTTCAGTAATCCGAACTACGTTGTAGAGAAAAAATTTAATAATTGGAAAATTGTGTTTTAGCTATTTCCAGTAAAGCGGAGTGGACTGTATACAAAATATGTAATTTGAGTCTGTCTTCAAAAGCCCTCGCAACCTCATAAAGCCCCGAAAAAGAAAAATGTCAGCGCCTTTGACATGTGAATTAATACACGCAAGAACTTTCTACAGGGTGACATTATTGACACTGAAAAAAAAATATGTGATAATTAGTGGTCGTTTTCTAGTAAAATAATATTTTGGCGTATTTTAGTTTTATTTTTTTGCTCTCTATCATAAAACGAACAACTATGAAGCAGTTCAACTCATCCCAAAAAAAAATCATTTAAAAATAAATCATTTTGAAACTAAAACTACAACCAACATGTGATCGAATTCCAACACACAAGCACGTTTCTTTATTATGTGAGACAAATGAAAAGCATAGCCAGGTGAGTATGTCTACCTGATATTTGAGGATAATAATTGGAAATCAAATAGAAAAAAAATTCTCCCTATTAATACTTTTATATAAAGAAAGTTTAATGATGTTAAATGGTTTTTGTTAGCAAATTACCAACTCAACCAGAAAAAAACATGTTACTGCAAGCTTAACAAAAACTTTTAATGGAATTTAAACAAGAAAAATGATTAGGCAGACGGACGGACCGACAGTTGCATGAAGAGTGCGTGTATGTGTGCTAATGTTTCAGTGAAACTTAACTGCCAGGCTATGCAACATTTCACAAAAATGAACTGAGTTTGTTTTTGGAAATGTATTTTCTTTGTTTCTCTTTTTTTTCAAGAGTTTTAACAGGTGATTAGATAATCAGCGCAAATGAGTTGAACAAAATGAGACAATTACGAAAATGTTGCTAAAATATTTATGAAAAGTATTTAAAAACAATTTTGTTATTCCGGCATGTAGTTTTATTTTTGTATTTCGCAGAAAATTTTCTGCTTTATAAGCGTCAGTTAAAACTTTGGCTGTGCGAATATTCCGGAATATTTTGCTGAGATAATTAAAAAACAATTTAGTCTTTTTTTGTAATCACCTAAAAGTATGCTTTAATGTATTGTTTGTAGGGATTTAAGCTAATTTTGTACTTTACAAAACATTTTAAGCTTAACACAGACTAACAGAAAGTGCCTGCGCTGGCTGGCAAAAGTTTCCATAAATAAGGATATTTTAGGCCTTTTGTACTGGTTGAATAAAAGTGCCAACGGCAAGGAGTATTAAATAATACTGATGATGATAATAGTAAGTAAGTGTTACTTGCTAACCTTAAAGGCAGTTGTGTTAATATTGTGCCATTAATTAATTGCAAACGTACCTTAAGAATTTAAGAAACAACTAAAGAAGTGAATTAGACTGAATCTACTAACTTTAAAGAAAAGTATGTTAATGCCTTTATTTGTAAATAATGGATGGATTAAACAGTTTACATAGAATTAGGTAGAGTAGGCTGTAGAGTTACTTGCTCAAAAACATTTGAAATACTCACACCATCATACGGTGATTGTGCTCTTAGTGTGAAAAATATTTGCAATTAATACCAGTTTTTCAAAGAAGATCGTGGAGATGGGAACGACGGCTGTCATCCTGAATCGTAAATAGCAATTCTCCGTAATGGTAAAAATAAGGATCGATGATGCCGCCAGTATGAAAATCACATCAAGCACTGAATTTCAGTGCATTTAAATAATGGTGATTTGTTAGCCGCTTTAGGATTTTTTTTCACTCCGAATACGCCAATTTCGCCATCTATCGGTTTTATCTCCACTGAACGAAATAAATCAACTTACTCTTGGGCATCCTTGGGATTTATAAGAAATTTATTTCCAAAACAAAGACAATTGGTCCGAAATCGGTTTTCCGATTTTTCCAAATAAGTCGTATTTTCTTATGTAGATGAAGTTAATGATTATTTCTTTAAATATTTGATAGATTTAGAATATCGTCAATAACTTTGGAAAACACACAAACTTTTGACAAAAATCATTTATAATTTTTTATTTAATTTTTTTGTCTTGGAGCAGCACTCAAAGGATGACCACTACATATGCAGTGCATTGCTGCGGAACTAGTAAGGAGCAATGAGGGGACAGATGAGAAGATAGATAGATGGAGAGTTTTTTGTATCTATGTCAATCTTATATGTTTAAATAAAAGTTCCTTAACATTTAAATTTTTTTTATTAAACCAATAACATTCATCTACAAAAGTTCTCTTCATAAAGAAATCATAACTTTCATATCCATCCACAGGATCGTCTATAGGGAAAATACTTGTTTATAAATATTTATTTGTTTTCCGTTCTCTTTTTTTTTAGTACATCTTAACGTCCTTAACAATTGTTAACTTCCTGTTCATCTCTTGTATGCTATCAGCCCTACATTTTTCAATCACAACATTTTTACAATAACAGCAACAGTAAGAAAAATGAATTAAATGAATATAAAGAAAAAGTAAAGGTAGCAGCAAAAGGTCCCCATTGGAATCTGCTAAATATTTATAACTCTTGAAATGCCATTGAAGATTCAATGCATATTAATAACACACCAACAACAGCAGCAACAGCAATAAGAAATATAACAACGTCTGCTGAGATGAATGTTCAATTTAAAATGGCTGAGTGTTGTTTATAAAGTTGCTGCGAATAATGGCTTCCACCAGCAGCACCTCTGAGAATAACAACAATCCGCTACAGAACTTAAGAAAACCTTAACAAGAAAAATATAAATAAACAAAAAAAAACATGAAGGCAAAGAAGATATCATAAAACTGCGAGCATCCCAGAAAAAAAAGAACAACAATCATTTTTAAAATGTAAAAAAACAACAATCAGTTTTATGGAAAACTGTAAATAATAAAAATACTGATTTTTATTAAATCTTCAAAATGTCAGCAGAGATGGCCCAGAAAATGTTTAAGAGAAATAAAGTCTTACGTTTACGATTGTTTGCCAGCAATTAAAGAAGTATGTTAATTAAATATTACGAATCTCAAAGATTATCATATGTATTTGAAAAAAATGTTAAATAACCAAAATTGTGTTACAAACATTTCAAAGAATATCAAATGTGACGCTATCATCTAGCCCCTTCGGGTCTAAGAGGCAATCAGTTGTTGTTTCTAAATCCTTACGAAATGAATTGTTATTTGCTAAAAGACTAAAGCGTCCATTTGACATATTATAATAATAACAATAGCCGACGAAGTAAAAGGTTGAAGTCTTTACTCATCTCTGTCCCCTCAATACTATCCCCTCCTTACCAGTTCTGGGTCAATGCACTGCATAGGCAGGGGTCATCCCCTGAGTACTGGTTTCGAGTTAAAAAACAAAATCACAACTATGCCTATCAGTGTTTCTTAGTACAGATAATCCATACGTGAACTGTTTAAGAAGTAAGTTTAAGTTTCATTTTCAAAAAAATTTCTTTATTTATAAACTAGCTTTCAGCCGCGACTTTGTTCGCGGAGAATATGTGAAACTTCAGATAATGGGTATGTTATGTCAATGATGTGTTGTCCCTTTACTGGGTCAAAATTTTATAATTTTATATGCCTATACAAATTTTCGACCAGCTTTGACCACTCAATACCTTCAGTTCCAAAAACAAACACCACCCAGAGGCAGACAGAGTTACTTTCTTAAGTAAGGAAAAAAATTCAAATCATCATAAAAAATGCAAGCCACCATAAAAAGTGCAAGTCATTATAAAAAGTGCAAGTCGTTATGAAAAGTGTGAATCACCGTAAAAAGTGCAAGTCATTATGAAAAGTGTAAATCGTAATAAAAAATGCAAAACAACATAAAAAGTGCAAGTCATCATAAAAAGTGCAAGTCATTATGAAAAGTCCAAATCGTAATAAAAAGTACAAGTCATAATAAAAAGTGCAAGCCACCATAAAAAGTGCAAGTCATCATAAAAACTGCAATTCATCAAAGAAATGCAAGTCACAAAAAGTGCAAGTCATTATAAAAATTGCAAGTCATTATAAAAAGTGCAAGTCATCATAAAAAGTGCAAATCATTATGAAAAGTGCAAATCACAATAAAAAGTGCAAGTCATCATAAAAAGTGCAAGTCATCATAAAAAGTACAAGTCTTTATGAAAAGTGCAAACTATAATAAAAAATGCAAAACAACATAAAAATTGCAAGTCATCATAAAAAGTGCAAGTCATTATGAAAAGTCCAAATCGTAATAAAAAGTGTAAGTCATAATAAAAAGTGCAAGTCATCGTGAAAAGAGCAAATCATCATAAAAAGTGCTAGTCACTATGAAAACTGCAAATCACCATAAAAAGAGCAAGTCATCATTAAAAGTGTAAGTCATTATGAAAAGTGCAAATCATAATAAACAATGCAAAACAACATAAAAAGTGCAAGTCATCATAAAAAGTGCAAGTCATTATGAAAAGTCCAAATCATAATAAAAAGTGCAAGTCATCATTAAAAAAGCAAGCCACCATATAAAGTGCAAGTCATCATAAAAACTGCGAGTCGTCAAAGAAATGCCAGTCACAAAAAGTGCAAGTCATTGTAAAAAGTGAAAGTCATTATAAAAAGTGCAAGTCATCATAAAAAGTGCAAGTCATCATGAAAAGTGCCAATCATAATAAAAAGTGCAAGTCATCATAAAAAAATGCAAGCCATCACAAAAAATGCAAGTCATCATAAAAAGCGCAAGTCATCATAAAAAGTGAAAGTCATTATGAAAAGTGCATATCATAATAAAGAGTGCAAGTCACCATAAAAAAGCAAGCCACCATACAAAAGTGCAAGTCATCATAAAAACTGCAAGTCATCAAAGAAATGCAAGTCATCTTTAAAAATACAAGTCATCATAAAAAATGCAAGCCATCACAAAAAATGCAAGTCATCATAAAAAGTGCAAGTCATCATAAAAAGTACAAGTCATCTTTAAAAATACAAGTCATCATAAAAAATGCAAGCCATCATAAAAAGTGCAAATCATCATAAAAAGTGCACGTCATCGTGAAAAGAGCAAATCATCATAAAAAGTGCTAGTCACTATGAAAACTGCAAATCACCATAAAAAGAGCAAGTCATCATTAAAAGTGTAAGTCATTATGAAAAGTGCAAATCATAATAAACAATGCAAAACAACATAAAAAGTGTAAGTCATCATAAAAAGTGCAAGTCATTATAAAAAGTCCAAATCATAATAAAAAGTGCAAGTCATCATTAAAAAAGCAAGCCACCATATAAAGTGCAAGTCATCATAAAAACTGCGAGTCGTCAAAGAATTGCCAGTTACAAAAAGTGCAAGTCATTGTAAAAAGTGAAAGTCATTATAAAAAGTGCAAGTCATCATAAAAAGTGCAAGTCATCATGAAAAGTGCCAATCATAATAAAAAGTGCAAGTCATCATAAAATATTCAAGCTACCATAAAAAGTGCAAGTCATCATAAAAAAATGCAAGCCATCACAAAAAATGCAAGTCATCATAAAAAGCGCAAGTCATCATAAAAAGTGAAAGTCATTATGAAAAGTGCAAATCATAATAAAGAGTGCAAGTCACCATAAAAAAGCAAGCCACCATATAAAGTGCAAGTCATCATAAAAACTGCAAGTCATCAAAGAAATACAAGTCACAAAAAGTGCAAGTCATTATAAGAAGTGCAAGTCATTATAAAAAGTGCAAGTCATCATAGAAAGTGCAAGTCATCATGAAAAGTGCCAATCATAATAAAAAATGCAAGTCATCATAAAATATTCAAGCTACCATAAAAAGTGCAAGTCATCATAAAAAAATGCAAGCCATCACAAAGAATGCAAGTCATCATAAAAAGTGCAAGTCATCATAAAAAGTACAAGTCATCTTTAAAAATACAAGTCATCATAAAAAATGCAAGCCATCATAAAAAGTGCAAATCATCATAAAAAGTGCACGTCATCATGAAAAGTGCAAGTCATTATAAAAAGTGCAGCTCTAACTTTAAGTTTTTTTAATAGTAGTGCTTTTTGCTTGAGAAAATATGTCAATTGAGACAATATGTCGAACAGAAGTTTTAAAAGAAATATAAAATTTATATTTATTTTTTCGATGGATTAATAATAATTTATAATAAGCAAATAATCGATCGCCCTATTAAATAAATATTTGGGGAATGTCTCTGCTCTTATAAAAGAATTTTGTTTTCATTCATTAAAACAGTTTCATATAAAATATATAGAGAGATATAAAAAGTGCTATCCTGTATTTACAGAACAATATTTTGCATTTATCACTTCCTTGTCCAGATATGGACATAAATTGTCACCAAAAGTTTTGCTTGATAAAATAAAACCCATACATTTACCTGTATTCCGCTTAATATTTATCCAAATTACAAAAATTGTTTACTCGTGTTCGTATTCATTTATTTTATTTGTTTTTTAACATAAATAATACATTTAAATCAATTGTCATTGGCAGCCACTTTGGAGTCAAAGGTTGAAGTCAGACAGACAGGCAGCCATTTGTGATGTGAGCGTTTTCGTTATGATAACGTCTCATGTCCTTAAAATTGCTGTGTTCTGCTTAACATTTGCAAATCATTAAAAGTGGAAAAAAAATTTTATTTTTATATATTGTTTTCTTTTCGTTTTAAAAATAACTGAAAACATGTAACAAACAATACCAATGGGGGTTATAAATTGTACGAAAATTTTACGAAAATAAATAATAGTAGCGTTACACACATTGTAAAGACCACTTCGAATCTTAAAGACCCTCCAAATATTTAGTAAATAAAAACTCTCTCTTTATTCTTATTAAAGTTTACATTTTTATGGTATTTGGCTTAAGTAAACAAGAAAAAAAATTATTGTTGGAAGGAGCAGGACTGAGACACCTTTCCGTCAGCTTTTTATATGTTGCTTTAGTTCTTCTCAGGGGAACTTTTTCCCCTGGCCCGTTTTAACCCATTTACAAACTTTATCTGTGTTATTCTTGAAGATACATATATTTATACCAAGTTTCAAGAGTCTGGCTCTTTTCGTTTGGACTGAATCGTGATGTCCAGAAACGGCCGGACATGGCCAGATCGTCTTAGATTTCATCATTGACCAAGAATATATATGCACTATGGGGTCGAAATGGACGACATTTATTTATGTCATTGTAAATTTTAGCAAATTTGGAAACGTTGTTCTGGCTTTACATGTGTGCACAATGTATCCTCCAATTTTCAAAAAATTTTCAAAAAAGTTACACAATCGAATACGCTTTAGCGCAACACGCTTTGCTGGAAACGGATTTTGAAATCGATACAAATTTCCGCATTGATTTTGAACGCAGCTACTCTTATTCACTTCGCTTTAGCGAAACATCGCTTTACTGAAAATATCATTTTACCGAAAACCAAAAGCAAGCCCACAACTACGTTTTGTATGAAATTTACTTCGCTTTAGTGAAAAAATAAACAATGACAAATTTATTTATTAGAAATCGATTGCATAACTTAAGGCTGAAAAAAATTGTGCTTGTTTTGTCCGTTAAGAAATTAAATGCCAAAATTTATTTGTTCTTTTCGCTCTTACGTACTTTATCGTATTTTTCTATTATATTGTCAATGCAAGTGGCTAGACATTTTCGAGGAATTCGTGAAAAATTTCAACAACAAAAAGAATAATTCTATGAACAATTTCTTTTTTAAATAAAATTTTTACGTTAAATTGACGTAAAAAAATATACAGATTTGATATAAAAAATATTGTTTTACCGATTTTAAACAGTACGCTTAACTGTAACAAAATTCAATAATCCGAACTACCTCTTAGAGAAAAAAATCGGATAACAGAAAATAATTGGGTTTTGGTTATTTCCAATAAAGCGGAGTCGACAGTACGAACATTGGTTATATCCAATAAAGCGGAGTCGACTGTACGAACATTCAGAACTCTAACCCAACAACTGCCCAAGATTTTAATTTTGACAATCTCAGATGTCAAACCATAATTATCAATATCCATAGTCCTCATATGTACATCTTCAAAAGCAGCTGGGGACAAATTACGGCATTCGATATCGATCGAATTTTGCATTTAAATTACATTAAAATTTCGATTGATATCGTGTGTGATAACTTGGCCCCTGATCGATACTAGACTTTTAAAGGATGTTTTGTAATTCTTTTATTTTTATACTGTGCTATATACCACTCGATTCTTACTTTCTGTCCACCGATGTCGAAAGCTATCGTTCGATCAAATAAATAACATTTCAATCAAAAAGAATTTTTTTATTTTTTTTTTTGTTTTAAATGTTATTTATTCTATCGAACGATAACTTTCGACATTGGCGAACAGGCAGTTAGTAAAATTTCTTTCACTGTATATCCAATATTAATATGAATATATTTAGTTTGATATTTAACGAAATGTCTCCAATAGAAAGAAAAACTAATATGATAACATTTTTACACATTGACAAGCAAAAACAAGTCGCAACATGTCAACACAGTAAGTAAACACAAACACACGCTTGCATAAAATATTGAAAGAAAAAACGAGCATAAGTTTTGCGCAAATACACGTATGTGCAAATGTCAGTTAAATTATTAAAAAACTTCAGCAATCAACAGTTTCAGCAAGTTCCTGGAATTAATACAGTGATTTTCATTTTATATATTCATTTCATTTAAAAAACAGGGGAAGCTTGTTTGTATGTGTAAAAGTAATATACGCATATAAAAAAACATAATCAAAGATATTCAGAAACAGGTATTTATTTTAATGCGTATCGCTGTATGTTTTTTTTTTAAATACCCTGGGGTATGCAACAAATATTTAATGATACAAAAATAGTTTTTGCTATTAATGAAAACAAAGACCTTTGCGAGATGTTCAGATATTAAAATGTTTTCGGAAGTGAAATGCTGATGCCAATACCAACCAGCAGTAAACGAATGCAATTATAAGAAAATTATATTATTATGTAGGAAATGAAGATTTGCTGTGGTGATCATTTTTAAAAGAACTAATAAATATAAATAACAGAATCATGAGTCTGTTAACAGCCATTAGAGCCATAGATCTTGCATTCTATATTCTTTAGGAATGCATGGCTAACAATTATTTTGTAAAACAATATTAATAATCAAAATTGTTATTAATAATCATATTAATATTAATATCATTTTCATCTCAGATTTCAAGTAAATTTTTTTTTTTTGGAAGTAAGAAAATGTGTATCCTTTCTTAACACAAATTCTACGCAGAGTAAACCACAATGAATTGAAAGTATTTCTTTCTGAAAACATTTTTGTTTAGAAATTTTATTATTCTCCAGTTTAAAATTTAATTAACAAACAGCCACTTAACACGCTAAATTAAAATGATTAGTAGAAAGTATTATATTGCAATGAACCCTCATAATATAATAATTTCTGTGCAAATTACAAAATGTACAAAAAATTAACAACTGTATAAAAAAACTTTTACAACAATTTTATAAACCGCCATAGTGGACGGTAAAATTGTAGGATATCAAAACTTTAATTTCTCTATAAATTATAAGCAGAAATATAATGAACTAACGCAAAAGTAAACGAAACTATCCTACCAGCAATCCAGTTTTAAATCTTTCTTAAGTAGGATGAAAAAGGATTTTGTTCCAAAATCCTTAACAACACCCCCCCCCCCCAAAAAAAAAATAAATAAAATTGTTAACGAAATGGAGCGCAAAGGGAAGTTAGAAATTACTCAGAAAGAGAAGGTCATGTTAAAAGACACTAGCATGCCACGAAACAATTACAAGATAATTGAAAAGTTGTTAAAAGCAAACATACACATTCGCACACTCTTACTGCAAACTTATTCTTAAGCAGACACCCACTCCAGCAAAGGATTGGCTGATAAACTTAAACACTTTCACTAGCAAAGGATTCCTTAGTTATTAATATAAAACCCTTAAGAATTTATATATTTTTCTTTTGTCCTTAAGGACACAGTAATCAAGGATGTTCTAGGGAAAGAATTACCACAATTGATTTTATAGAAAATCTAATGGAAATACTTTAAAATTTAGGGGTCTTATTAATTAATTAAATACTTAAGTGAATAGAGTGTTTAAAGCTATGAAAATTTTATACTTTATAATATTATATATCTATCTATATAGTCTCATACACTAGAAGCTTATATTGAGTGGAATGATTTCTCGCTATCAACCAGCTGCTCTCTTTACAACCGTATTGAAAATCAATATTTGGTTGAAACACAATTTTGCCCAATTTTACTCAAAAGGCGTTTATTTCTACTTAATAAGTAGTGAAAGGAGTTCAAAATAAACGCCTTTTGAGTAAAATTGGGCAAAATTGTGTTTCAACCAAATATTGATTTTTTGCAAAGAGGTACCCCTTTCTAAAAAAATTGGTCAAAAATTTTTTTTGCTTAAATGCGTGCGACGTAAGCTTTTTCGGAAGCTTCTTCGCATTTGAAACTCCTTTCACTACTTATTAAGTAGAAATAAACGCCTTTTGAGTAAAATTGGCCAAAATTGTGTTTCAACCAAATATTGATTTTTTGCAAAGAGGTACCCCTTTCCAAAAAAATTGGTCAAAATTTTTTTTTGCTTAAATGCGTGCGACGTAAGCTTTTTCGGAAGCTTCTTCGCATTTAAAACTCCTTTCACTACTTATTTATTAAAAATAAACGCCTTTTGAGTAAAATTGGGCAAAATTTTGTTTCAACCAAAAAATAGATTTTTTCCTTAAAAATTAGCAAAAAAAAATTTTTTTGCTTAAATGCTTACGACTTAAGTTTTTTTAGAAGCTTGCCATTTAATTAATTTATCATATTAATTTGCCGCTGTTTAATAATTGTATCCTTTGTACAATTGTTTTTTTTATATATTTCTTAATTTTTCCCTTCATATTAATAATATCTCTTTAATCTGTTATTATAAATCTAGGAAATTTCAAATATTCCTTGGCAACCTACGACTCTTTTGCACATACACTTTTAAACACTTGCGTTTGGGCGAGTACGAAGCTCATCAGAATAGTAAAAAGAAAAAAATTAATAGAAAGTAAACTCTAAAATGAACTTCCGCCAAATACCGGAAATGCCAACAAATTACCTTTAAAGGGCTGTGCCATTTGCAAATGTGCTGCTAAACAGTAGAAATATGTTTGCACAGAGTTGTTGTTGTTGTTGATGTTATTGCTGTGGTACATTATGCCACAGACATCACCTTTAGCTGAACACAATGTTCCAAAAAAAAAAAATTATATAAAAAATAGACACATTTCCCTTACACTTTTATAATTTTTAGCAACTCACTGACTTAACAAACCAAAAAAATAAGTTTTGCTCTACTTTTTTTCCATTTTGTTGCATACAAGTTTTGAAGTTTTCTTTTTTTCGGCATTATAGATGTGTTTGTATTCATAGCAGGAGCAGTAAATAAAGGATATATAACATTGTGTGTGTGTGTTTGTAAGTTTAATGGTATTTTACAATAGAATACATAAAGTTACAGACTTTAGTAACAATTTTAACTTATCGGTGTATTAATATATAGATTTGGGATAGAAAACCTGAACGTTTTGCCTTGAGCATCTTGTATTAATGCAGGCAGGAACAATTTGTTCAGTTAAGAGTTAATAGTGGACAGAAGCACTAGTGCTAGGGAGGGAAATAGTATTTTTGTTTATTCAATTTGAGTCTTAGAGTATGAAGCAGACACGCTGGGCAAGCATTATAGCTAGAACCTGAATCTTAATCTAAAGAGCTTTTGTGGGTGCTGTTGGCTGAAGTAGTAGAAAACGAGACTACGAAGCGGAGGGTCCTGAGTTCAAAGTTTATAAATGAAATGTTTAAGGAATGTGGGCTTAAGGAAAACAATTTCTTAAATATTCCCCCTATTTTTCTCATATAATATGTAACTTCAACACCCACTAAAGGGGGCAGGGGGGGGCTCTTCTGTCCATAAAAGATCCATTAGTATAGATGTTGATGCCATGTATTTACAGCACCCGGGCTGAGTTCGAAATGCTGTCTTTGGGCTGTGCTCTTTTTACACATGCGGTCCACGGGCATCGAATTCTCACTTAACTCTTTATGAACGTATGAATCCAGAATAGACCTACAAGCCACTTAATGAATTTGTTTGTAGTTTTATAGGTAACCGCAAAGGATAGAGTTGCGAAGTATCCTTATAACCATTTTCCACACAAAGCACTGCCGCACTCTCCGATACAGCTCAGATCGTATTTACAGATCGCAATAGAATAAAGGGTTCAGCAAGTCAAAGAGGAGATTTTCCTGTCATAAAATACTTTTCAAGGCTGTCGCTTCCTTCACTCCTTTCTAACCACTCATCTGCATCACATCTTACTATTTGATAGTCTCCACTTTTCCATGTATTTATTTTTGTCTCGTTTCACTATTTGGGGGCTGGTGGCAAACCTTAATGTGTCAAACGTGCACAAAAAATTATTCTGCTGTTTTTTTCCTCTCCCAAATATCAAGCATAAATATTTCTTCTTTAACCAGTAAAAGAAACCACAATTTTACTAGAGTTTAAATCCGACTACTACACACACATACAAAAAAAAATAAACAACAAAATCCAAAGATGGTCTCAAACAGTAAGGGAAAAATATTCAAGTCAACAACAACAACAACAAAAACAAAAACTGTCAACGCTCAATTTAAACGTGTTTTGGGTAAAAAGATGGCAAAAAACGAAGACACATTCATAAAATGCAAAGAGCACCTGATGCACTTGTAACAAACCATTAAAAAGAATTTCTTATGCCATGATGCAACTTTCGTGTTGCAGAATAATAACAAGAAAACGACAGCAACAAAAACAAGGAACAATTTTATTTTTTCTTGCTGTTTCTCAAAAACTTGCAACAAATAAAAAGGAACTTTTAAAAGTTTTATGTTTTGCTTTTTTCCCCCCACAGTTTGTTATAATTTAGTTTTGCTCTTTGCTCGATACAGTTAATATTTACTCTTGCACATTCCATATGCATACAAACATATGAATGTGTGTCAGGAAATGAAAATTTATGTGTGTGTGCTTTAATGTTACCATATGTTTATTCTTAAAAGGACATACAAGAAAGATATTTAATATTTGTTTGGTTTGTTTTATTTATTTAGCTCGCGATCGGTTTTGATTTTATAAAATTATTATCAATTTTATTTGGAATTAAGGAATAGGAATTTTTATAAAGAAATTGTTTAAAATTATAAAAAAAAAATTTTTTATTTGTAAAACAACTACTTGAATATGGCATTTCAAAAACCTTTTCAGATTGCCTTCGTTATTATGATTGCACTTGTATATTCATAATGGTAGATTATTGTCTTTATACTCACATTGCACTTTATAATAATCATACAATTTTACAAATATTTTTAATAGTGCGGCCCCATGGGAACTGGCGAAATGATTAACTTTAAAAAGTTAAAGTTAATGAACCGCCATCTTTTGCAGGTCTTTGCATTAAATTTTTATGCAACCTTTTAACACTCTAAAGCCGTAAATTTATGTCTACTCTTTATAAAAAAAACCAACACACTTCCACAACAACGCCATATACTTAACTAGCATATTACCCTCTATTTTACTAGATGATGTAATTAAAAAATTCTAATCCTTTGTGAGCAAAAGGATATTTTGAAGGTCTAATTGACAAATTTACTTTGTCCATTGGTTTAAGTGCAAATTACTTGTTCCAATTAGCTTTTCTACAAGCAACATTTCAAATTACCTTAACAAAAACTTTTATTTTAAGAAAGTACTTTTTCAATATAGTACCTTTTTTAAAGAAAAACTTAATATTTCAATACAGTACCTCTTTAAAAAAACGTATTTTTTCAATAAAGTACTTTTTAAAAGAGCAGCACTTTTTCAATGCACTACCTTTTTTTAAAAAACTTAGTTTTTCAATACAGTAACTTTAAAAAAAAAAGTTTAATAGTTTCATATGTCTATAAAAATTTTCGACCACCCTTGACCACTCAAATACCATCAGTTCCAACAACAAACACGACCCTATGTTATATCCAGGATCTTAAACTAAAGTGCAAGTCATCATAAAAAGTGCAAGTCATTATGAAAAATGTAAGTCATCAAAAAAAGTGCAAGTCATCATAAAAAGTGCAAGGAATCATAATATATGCAAGTCAGTATAAAAAGTGGAAGTCATCATAAAAAATGCAAGTCATCATAAAATATGCAAGTCATCATAAAAAGTGCAACACATCATAAAAAATGCAAGTGATCATAAAAAGTGCAAGTCATTATGAAAAGTGCAAGTCATCATAAAAAGTGAAAGTCTTCGTAAAATATGCAAGTCATGCAAAAAAATTCAAGTCATCATAAAAAGTGCAACGCATCATAAAAAATGCAAGTCATCATACACAGTGAAAGTTATCATAAAAAATGCAAGTCTTCACAAAAAAATGCAAGTCATTATGAAAAGTTCAGGGTATCATAAAAAGTGCAAAACATTATAAAAAAATTCAAGTCATTATGAAAAGTGCAAGTCTTCATAAAAAGTGCAGGTTATTATATAAAAGCAAGTCATTATAAAAAGTGCAAGTCATCATAAAAAGTGCAAGTCATCATAAAAAATGCACGTCATCATAAAAAATGCAAGTCATCATAAAAAATGCATCATAAAAAGTGCAAGTCATCATAAAAAGTGCAAGTTATTATAAAAAAAGCAAGTCATTATAAAAAGTGCAAGTCATTTAAAAATATGCAAGTCATTATGAAAAGTGCAAATCATTATAAAAAGAGGAAGCTTATGCGCTTATACCAGCGTATATGAAGTATTAAAGTTGGGTATTTTTATTTAATTGCACTTTTTATATGAAACTTCAGCTCATGTGTGTGTTATGTCAATGATGTGTTGTATTTTTAACTGAATAAGAGCTTTACATTTTTATGCTTATTATTTTCACAATTTTTATATATCCCTAGAAATTTTAGTCCACTCTTGACCTATAAAATTCAACTGCTTTTTTATTTGTTTTGTTACAATACGTTACGGAGAGGACTGTTTTAAAATTCGCCGAATATGCGTTACTTAACATGTGAACAGCCCCTAAACTCTGCTCTATTTTTCCCCTCAAAAATTATCACCCGCCTAATGCAAATACATTAAAATGTATGTAAAAGTGAATACATTTTTTCAGGAAGTTGTGCATAATATGCAAACTTATACATGCAAATATTTACAAGACTGTGTGCATATGTGTGTATGTGTGTTCGTATGCATAAGTGAACGAGCAAATGCACCTATAAAATGGCACAAGAAGTTCCAAAGTTGCCAATATAAATTTGTTAAAACGATTATAGTTTGAATACGGAACAACAAATGCCAGACATTAAGTATTAAAAAATAACGTGACATATTTTTAATAGCCCTTTTTAATACGAGAACTATAGCAGCTAACATTTTTACAAATAAACAAAAGTCACTTGTCTAAATTTATGTTAATTATTAATATTTACTTTACAAATGAACACCATGGTTGACTTAAAGTAGGAATGACTTAACAAAAAATGATTATAAAAAGTTAAAAAAAATATATTTTCTTAAAATAACCATAAAACGAATTGCAAACAAAATTCTAAGTTCATAATATTTTTACGTAGTTTTTATATATAATTTTGAGGTTGCAAAACGCCAAACAATAACGTTTCAAAACCCTGTTCACATACAAAATTATTTGCCAGTTAAGCAAATCTCTCAAACATACAGTTAATGACCGCTAAACTCTTGCAAAACTCACTTAGAACACCAATTTAAAATTCCATTGCTAATGTCTGAAAATATTCTGAAAATAGCAAACTTTTGCAAATCATAAAGCAGCCTCTTCCATAAAATTCTCGCAGCCTTTTTCAGGATTAAAAAGAAATATTAATTTTAACTTCTTGCTGTAACAGAAAAGCTTTCGTAAAAATATATAGAAAGAAAAAAAAAACACTTGTTACAAGGGTTACAAAACAACAACAGCAATAGCAAAATAAAAGTATATAAAATTTATAAAGTAACTGGAAAAAATAAAATTTTAATACTCGTGTAACTTGTCATACAATTACAAACAATTTGCAGTACTTGGTGACTCTTTACAACTCCAGCCGAACCCGTAGGCTAAACAAAAGCAACAATAACAACAGCAACAACAACACCAACAACAGCTCGTACAACTGTGGCAACAACAAAGGCAACATAAAATGTCAGAAAGTTTTGCGAACACAACCGTGAAGTTGCCAATGATGCTGATGCCTGCCTAGTCAACGCTGGTAACGGCAACATTTAAAAGTCTAAACGAGTCCTTGCTAGTTTTCCAACAACTTCAAAAGATATTAAGTCATGAAGTGGAAATCAGTAATACTCAAGCAGTTATTTTGCAGGACTTTTGCCATTATAATTAATGCTGTCGATTCAATCTTGGAAATGTTCTTGGCTGTTTATTTTAAAGGGGTTATTATTTATTATTCTTTTCTTTTACCGACATCCTTTAATATTTTACTTCTTAATTTTTTGAATACAACTGTTCTGTTTTCCTGTATAATTTTATCAATTAAATTGATGGGCAGTCGCAAAGCAGCTCTTAGGCAGTCAACCTCACGCCTTGTTGGTAATTATTAAGAGAGTATACGATCACTGATCGTTTACTATCTTTCGAGGGTTTCGCATTTCAGTCGCATCTTTGAGAAATTATTCCGTTATTAAGTACGTGGCTACTTCCTATGTGAAGTCATAGGGCGTGTACAATCGGTTATAGAAACGAATAAAAATAAGGGTTAATAGCATGGCCGGGCTTATGGCTGGAGTCACCTCTAGCCATCTGTGCACTTATACTTTGCAAATTTACTTTATGTCACCTTCTCTTGTACGCGATCCAGTAACTTCAAAACAAATTTTGAATCACCGGCTCTTACATGAGAACTACAATCCGGTTGGCAGAGGTTTAAATATTAATATATTCTTACATCGTCTGAAAAAAACCGAGGGCTTAGAATGCTTCCATTTTGAAAATGTACTCATAAAATGTACTCAATCTACGGAATATCATATTGTATTATTTTATGGCAAAAACAGCAAGATCTTCTAGCCCCTTTTTACATATACCACCCATAGATGCGGAGGGAGTAACATTCTCAGTCAATATGTTACACATGAGCTTGCAATACCGCATTTAAATTCACAAGGTCCACGTAGGAGATTGTTATGTGATCACTGTTGATCATTTCATTCTTTATTTACCTTTTGATCTCAAACTCCAAACAAACTTAGCCTATTGGTAAGGGATTCCGACAGAATAGATGGGGTTAAAGTTTTTGCAAAGAAGGTTATTACTGAAAATAAAAAAAAGAGTGATCATATTGATCATGAACTGAACATGGAAACCACACAAACAGGCATATTTGACACGAATTCAACAGTCAGCCTAGATAGTCAGCTTATGTTAAACAACATGCACCTATGCCGTCCACTAAAGCGAAACTTCCTTAGCATCAAATAGTGAGGAGATTCTGAGACGATAAAATCCTCCATACGACTCTATCAGATTTCGCTGTGCTTCCGCAAAAATCTGCATGATCGAAATCACGTAGTTTAAACTAAAAACCAATCGCCGAGTTTAATTTGTATACCTGTCACAAAAAGGTGAAAGGGAATAAATAGGTTTGTCATTCCGTGTGTAATTTCCTCAATATTAATATGGGACCCCATAAAGTGTATATATTCTCGATCCTTATATAAAGCGATGACGATGGATTGATGTCCGTCTGTCTGTATGCACGGTTTTCGCAAGCTCCCACAAGAGCTAGAGATTTCATTCTTGCAGCGATGGATTGGAAATAAAGTTAAATAGAGTGGTATTGGAATTCCAAAAAATACGGTTCCAGAGCTGGGAAGCTTACACCTATTTCTTGACACAAAATCAACTATCAAAAACTATTTTTTTTTGTTTGTTAATTAAACCTATTTCATACTTTGGGAAGCATCAAATTTGTGTTAAAAACTAAATAAATAAAAAAAAATGTCCAGGGATGGGAAATTGACTTTTGGTACATGCAATTTTTTTGTAGTACATGAAAGTGACCAAAATGGTTACAAATTTTAAGTTTTTTTTCATACCTCATGGAAAGATGCACTGATAAAAAAAAAACAAATAAAAAAATTAAAATTTCGCTTCCAGGGTACGGAAAATGAAAGTTTTTTTTTTGGTACATGCAATATTTTGTGAAGATTTGCATTGATAAAAAAAATCAAATTAAAATTTCGCTTCTAGGGTTGAAAAAATTAAAGTTTTTTTGTTGGTACATGCAATATTTTCTAGTACATGTAATAACCAAAATGGTTACAAAATTTTGAGTTTTTCTTAAATAAAACCACTTTATACCTCATGAAAATTTGCATTAAAAAAAAAAATTTTTTTTTAATTAAATTTCTCTTCCAGGGTTGGAAAATTGAAATTTTTTTTATACAAAAAAGTTACCAAAAAGGCAACTGACGTTGTTTTTTGTTAATTAAAACTATTTTATAATTCAGGAAGCACAAAATTGGTATCAAAAATTAAAAACAAAATCAAAATTTCGATTCCAGGTTTGGACAACTGCAATATTTTGTAGTACATGAAAGTGACCAAAATGGTTAAAAATGTTAAGGTTTTCTTAAATAAAGCTATTTTATACCTCATGGAGAGTTGCATTGGTAAAACAACAAAAAAAAAATTAAAATTTCGCTTCCAGGGTTCGGAAATTGAAATACTTTTAATACATAAAAGCAGCCATATAAGTTCTTAATTTTGGGTTTTTCAGTGAATTAAACCTATTTTATACTTCGCGAGGAATTAATGTGTATTAAAAACCAAAAATATTGAAAATACAATCTCAACATCAAAGTGTAATCAAATAAGTTCCTAATTTTTATTTTAATATTTATTTTTATTGTTGATTTAAACGTTTTTTATGCTTCATGCTAGAGTTAATGTCGACGCCGTTGACGGCGTTTCAACGCCGAAAAAGTTGAAATATATTGAACTTTTACGGCGTTGCAACGCGTTGAGATTAACTGCTCCCATACAATTTCATATGATTCAACTTTTTTTTGACATTTGACGCCGTCGACGACGTCGACATTAACTCTAGCATCAGGAAGAATTACATTACAATAAAAAAATAAAAATATTAAAAATTAGATTCTCTTTGGCACATGCAAGTAAACAAATAAGATCCTTATTTTGGTTTTCTCTGGTGAATAAAATCTATTTTCTATTTTAGAAAGAAATGAGAATTACATCTGTGAAAATAATAATTCTAAAAACGGTTTTTGTTAATATTGTAAATACAATTGAAATTCTGAGGAATAGAAAGCAAATAAAAATAACATCATGCTTCTTGATGAGGTTATGTTAAAATATTCGAAAATGGTGCCGCTGTGGCTGATTGGTCGCGATGCTAGCCTATTAGTACAGAGGTGGTGGGTTCGATTCCCGCCAAAGACCTTGGGTGTTTGTGATATTTTCGGCTAAAACAAAGGGATATACTAAGACCCAAGTGTGCTGGATTTCTTAACCAAAAAACTGGCAGCCTGTTAAAAAAAAATTCGAAAATTTTCGAATCAGAAGTTGCTGAAGGACATTCTGGCATGTCAATTTTTACTGGGTAGTGCCATATATTTTAATCGACTACTTTTTAGTGCATCCAAAAAAAGAAGCAACGATATTTTTGCAGCACTTGAACCGTGTGAAAAATACTTAGGAACCTCTGAAATGCCTCTGCAACAACATTCACTTATTTAAAGTTTCTTAATGCTAGAAACAACAATAAAAACAGCAATATTAACATAAATCCTAAAGGGATTTATTTCTAATAACAAAAAAAAATAGAATGGGAAAAAAAACTCAAAAAAGAAATGTACCCGCAAAATTATGCCAAATGGTGTGAGAAAGAACAAGAAACAGGAACAGCAGAAGAGTTAAAGCGACATTAGAAATAAATTGCAGAGAAGTTTCCTCTTTTTTTTTTTTATTAATATTATTTCATTTCGCCTACAGTTTTGAATGATTGACTGCATAATAGACAATTTGCCTTTGCCATGGTATTGATACAAATAATTTTGTTTGAATTGCGAGTTGTATTCGGGCAAATATGCATTGAAAGGGGAGAGGGGAAGTAAAGAAATATGGCAAGAGAAAATAATATGAAAAACTTTTTTAATTTGTTGGCAACTGTTTGAGGTATAATTTGCACAGGGAGAAAAAAAAAGTAATACACAATGTACTTGCAATTTGACAAATTGTATACTTGAGACTTATTATGCAATAACTCAACTTGCAAACAACTTGCTAATGATATGAGTTTTAAGAAGAGTTGTTGGGAAAAGTGTTTAAGCTAATGAAGGTGTATTTTTACTGTTCTCACTATCCCAAAGTTTCAGTGTAAGAACATAGTTTTGAAAAGTTTTAATGACTAGCTAGAGGTATTTAATAACTATTGGCAGCGATAGTCTAGTACAGCACATACAATTCAATATTGTTGTTATAGGCGTAATAGAAAATTAGCTTGCCGGCTAATTAGAAAGGAAATTTATAAAATTATAAAGATTAATTTTCTCACAAAATAAAAATAACTATATGATAAGTTTGTGTAAGCTGCCTTAAGGTATGCTACAAAAAAATATATTAATGATATAAACTTATAAATTTCTTCCCAATTATTTCTCTTCTATTTGACCCAACTAAACAAAATATATCTCTAATAATTATCCGTAACACTCTTAAACATAATTAAGTAACACCACAATTTCTAAACGGCCTCAGAGTATACTTTAATCTTTTTAAACAGCCTACCACATAGGCAATTAATTTACCAACATCTTTACTAATTTCTGTGTGCAACATCAACCTTCCAAACTTAACAAACGAAGACGACATTTTCTTAAACCGCAAACTATACAACTGACAGTTTTTAAGATGTTAACATTTAAAGCAATGGACAAAGTCTAAAATATGCGGTTTTACTTAAAATGTATCGATATTATATGACTGCATAAAAGCATATAAATAGCAACAACAACAATAATGAAAACAAATTATTAAATTGCTGCCTGTGACAACAGCAACAATTTCAGCATGATATGATTAAAAGTTGGGTCTGCCTGAGCGACAACCACAAATGGAAACCACTTATTTTTGAATTAAAGCAAATACAAAGATCTGCAGGGGACATAAAAATGCCACAGAGTTTATCAGGAACAGGGGAGCCATTGATATGACAGTGGCTTAGACTTAAAAAAAAATATATATATTTTTCTTCAGTACACAATGTCATTTAAATATTTAGTGAAATGCAAATTCCATGGAGTATCTTGAATGTTTTATTGAAATTATTACTTAATGTTTGGGATAGCCAAAATATTATTACTTTTTGTTTTCCTTAAAACCACAGTATCATCATGTCTGTAGCAATTTAAAATAATAAGGCTTTGCAACATTAACATAGTGTTAATATCATATAAGGAAACACACTAAAGTGCCTCCATTAGTCCCATAAAGCACTAGAAACTCTTTTGCAGCACAACTCAAACACTAATACAAAAAACACACACACTCACACTCATCAACAAAAACAAAGTGTAAGGAAGAGACAAAGGATTGAAAAAGTATAAAATGTGTTAATGGCCAGTGGAACAAATAACCCAGCAGTAGACTAAAATGCAAAAAAGAAACGACAAATAAAAGTTTTTGAAAACCACAAAAATGATCTAACAAACAAACAAACAAAAAACACACACACACACACAAAATAATTTCTATAGAAAGTTTTTGGGGCAAATGAAAATACAAAATTTGCACGCCCAAACACACGGGAAAAAAAGTCGTATGAGTATTCTTAATTATCTCTGAAATTAGAATTTCCTCTAAATTACAATTTGTTTATTTGTATGTGTGCTTATACTTTGTTTACCGCACAGTGTAATTGTAATACAGTTTTTTTTTATTGTTTGCTTTTACTCGAAACTCAATCCAAAGTCCCCATGCAATCATCAGCCAACAAACAAATAGTTTATAAAAATGGATTTCAAGCATTTATTGCCAGAGCTGCTGGTTCTGCTTTTGTTTTGCTACCAGCATTTTTTTTAAGCCATTAAATTGCAACTTTTTCTTGTCACAAATTGACTTAATGATGCTTTTGGTGGTGTACTTCCGGTTTTTGTTATGAACTAAATACACGCTCACCATTCTACACTACGCTCTACTGATGCCCAACTATACATTGAAATGGAATTCATTGCTTTCTATGCGTTTGCACTCAATGTGCTTTCGCTTGTTTGCTATTAGCAGAGATAAACCGTTTGGCAAGAAGTTCCCCTTTTTTTGTGGTGCAATTCAAGTTATGAAAGTACCATAAATTGAATACAGTCGAACGCGCTTTAAAGCAAACACGCTTTACTGAAAAAAATCTGATTACTGAAAGCGATACAAATCCCCGCACTGCTTTTAAACGCAGCTAGTATTATTCGCTTCGCTTTAGCGAAACATCGCTTTACTGAAAATATCGTATTACTGAAAACTTACTTCGCTTTAGTGAAAAAATAAACAATGACAAATTTATTTATAAGAAATCGATTACATAACTTAAGGCTAAAAAAATTTTGCATGTTTTGCCCGTTAAAAAATTAAATGGCAAAATGTATATATCCTTTTCGCTCTTACGTATTTTATTGTATTTATATTTTTTATTTATATTATGAAAATTATCTGATTTTAAGTAGTACGCTTAACTGTAACAAATTGCAGTAATCCGAACTACGTTTTAGAAAAAAAATGTGATAACTGAAAGAAATTGGGTTTTGATTATTTCCAGTAAAGCGGAGTCGACTGTAGATATTTTGAAAGAAAAACTTAATAATACACCTCTTTTATACCCTCCAAAAAAAGAATTTGAGGGTATATTCACTTTGTCATTATGTGTGTACCGCAGCGAAATATCCTTCTGAGACCCCATAAAGTATATATATTCTTGATCAGTGATGAAATCTAAAATGATCTGCGCATGTCCGTCCGTCTGATGCAGTCCAAACCAAAAGAGCCAGACCCTTGGAAGTTTGGTATAAATACATATATCTTGAAGGATAGCACAGCTCAACTTCATAAAAGGGCTAAATCGGGTAAGAGGGAAAAAAATTCCCCTAAGAAGAACTAAACCAACCTCTAAAGAACAATATAATTTTTTAAGTTTTTTTGTGATTTCAAAATTTAACGAATTGTGTTCCTTAAACTTAAATTCATTAAAAATAATATGCTTAAGCTTTTATGACGAAACTGAGACGTATCATAATTTTCCTCTGCCCTACCCCCCCTGCTACTCGTTTGACCCCTAAATGACCCTAAAATTTTTCTTTACACTTAATTATACCAAAAATTTCTTTTTAGTATTTTATGGTAAAGGTGCAATGTCCCCCCACAGCCCTTGCCAGACCAACCCCGACAAAATACAGTTTTAATACCCTCCAAAAAAAATTGGATCCCATAAAGTTCTTGATCAGTGATGAAGTCTAAGACGATCTAGCAATGCCCATACGGTCGTCTGTGGAAAACATGATATAGTCTGTTTTTGGACTCCGCCCCTTTAGTGGGCGTTGAAGTTATATATAATATGAAAAAATTGTGTAAATATTTCATAAATTGTATTCTTTAAAACTATATTTCTTAAAAATTTAATTTATGCTAAGAAGGTAAGATATTCTCTGATCTTCCTCTGCCCTACCCCTCCGCCCACCTTTGGCCCCTATATAACCCTATAAAATTTTTGTTTCTACACTGTTTTTAACACTTAATATCCCCAAAAATGTACTTTTTAAGTTTGTACGACAAAGATGAGATGTCCCACACGCCCCCCTCCCCTGCCCTTCCCGTAGTAGCCTTGTATAGAGTTTAAAAATTATCTTGAAAGATATCTGGGAGAGATTTCCTTCAAGATAAACATTTAAAACTTATCACAGTCACTTTTTTGCACCTTGATATAAAATATTGATACGTAAATTGCTTTTATGCTGGTGAAAAGGTGTCTCAGGCATGCTCCTTACAAACGGCCGCATTAAAATATATATTTTTCTTTGTTTACTTAAGACAAAAATGCAATAAAAATTTAATTTTTAATAATAATAAAAATAGAGTTTTTATTTAATTACTACCTGGAGGGTATTTAAGATTCGACCCGTAGAATATTACGTTCTACTTGTTTAACTTTTGGATAGAAAAATCTTTTTTGAGAAAAAATTTTTTTATCTGATCAAAACCATTAGCCTGGCACAGGGTTGAGTTTTTCGTTGCCAGAAGGTGACCCAATCTAGGGTATCATAGTTACGCCTCCTTTGGAATAAAATCCACATATTTTAATTTTAGAATTTGTTTGTATTTTAAATGTAATTGGTCGTCAGAACAATGTCGAGTGGCATCATGGGCCAGTCAGTTAATTTCACTAGCATCTATTTAATTTCTGTTCTTCTTTTTAATACTATCCTATACAACGATGGAAAATTTTGCCACCGTTAACTGTGGCAAATTCTTTTATCCACAACGTTAATATAGAGTTATTTGTAGATGACAATATTTAGAAAATTTATAATAAAAATCCGTACTTGATAAGAATACTATTGCACACTTCTAGGGATAATTCCATCCTAACAACCCTTAAAGCTGGGGGAATCCCCTTTACTTGCAATTTAAATATCAATTACTATTTATTACACTGACGTGGCCATAAGCTCGTTGGTACGTCAAACAAATTTGCATTGTACAATCACTCGCCAGGTACTTTTTCTTTTCAGTTGTTTGCCCATGTTTGTGTGCTTTAGCTTTAGTTTGCTAAGAGCATTAGTTAACGGTTTAGTTTTACTAGTGTTTTTGGAGTTTTTGATCCCTGTGGTCATATAATGATGTGGTAATAGGTCTCAATGTGGTTATTTACACGCAAAATTTTCCAACAGCCATCTATGGCCAGGCAAGAACGATACACGTTTATTTAGACAATTTATTTTCTAATTTTTCCCCATTATTGCTATTTGTTTGATGGAGTTTTAACGCTAGCATACAATAAGATATCATTTGTTTATGGTGGTTAGTAATTTAAATATATTTGTTTCAGTATCACAAAAACAAATCCAAACTTTAATCCGTCAACTAAACGATTTTAAGCCGATGACCATAAAATAATTTAGAATTCTTTTAATTTGTTTTAAGCATATATATATAAAATTGATTTTGTTTGGATTTAAACTAAATAAATAATTTATTTGTATAAAGGCATTTATTCTATAATAGCTTTTATCCAGCGCCTTTGCCCGCGAAGGATATAAGAATTTTCAGCTAATGTTATGTCAATGATGTGTTGAACTTTTACTAGATCAAAGTAGACATATAAAATTTTTAAACTGATAACTAAAGTTTAAAAATTTTATATGTCTATAAAAATTTTCGACCACCCTTGACAACTCAATATCATTATTTTCACACACAAACACCACCCCATGCTATTCCACGGATCTTAAACTATCTCTATGCAAATCGGTTCAGGAGTTTGAGCATGAAAATGTAACAGACAGACAGAGTTACTTTCATATATGTTATATTAGTAAGAAAAAAAGTGCAAGTTATTATAAAAAGTGCAAGTCATTATAAAAAGTGTAAGTCATTATAAAAACTGCTAGTCATCATAAAAAGTGCAAGTCATCATAAAAAGTGCAAGTCATCATAAAAAATGCAACTCATTATAAAAAGCGCAAGTCATCATAAAAAATGCAAGTCATCATGAAAAGTGCAAGTCATCATAAAAAATGCAACTCATTATAAAAAGTGCAAGTCATCATAAAAAATGCAAGTCATTGTGAAAAGTGCAAGTTATTATATAAAGTGCAAGTCATTATGAAGAGTGCAAGTCATCACAAAAAGGGCAAGTCATCATAAAAATGCCAGTCATCATAAAAAGTGCAAGTCATCATAAAAAATGCAACTCATTATAAAAAGCGCAAGTCATCATAAAAAATGCAAGTCATTATGAAAAGTGCAAGTCATCATAAATAGTGCAAGTCATCATAAAAAGTGCAAGTCATCATAAAAAATGCAACTCATTATAAAAAGCGCAAGTCATCATAAAAAATGCAAGTCATCATGAAAAGTGCAAGTCATCATAAAAAATGCAACTCATTATAAAAAGTGCAAGTCATCATAAAAAATGCAAGTCATTGTGAAAAGTGCAAGTTATTATATAAAGTGCAAGTCATTATGAAGAGTGCAAGTCATCACAAAAAGGGCAAGTCATCATAAAAATGCCAGTCATCATAAAAAGTGCAAGTCATCATAAAAAATGCAACTCATTATAAAAAGCGCAAGTCATCATAAAAAATGCAAGTCATTATGAAAAGTGCAAGTCATCATAAATAGTGCAAGTTGTCATAAAAAATGCAAGTCATCATAAAAAGTGCAAGTCATCATAAAAAATTCAAGTCATTGTGAAAAGTGCAAGTCATTATAGAAAGTGCAAGTCATCATAAAAAGTGCAAGTCATCATAAAAAATGGAAATCATTATGAAAAGTGCAAGTCATCATAAAAAGTGCAAGTCATTATGAAAAGTGCAAGTCATCATAAATAGTGCAAGTTGTCATAAAAAATGCAAGTCATCATAAAAAGTGCAAGTCATCATAAAAAATTCAAGTCATTGTGAAAAGTGCAAGTCATTATAGAAAGTGCAAGTCATCATAAAAAGTGCAAGTCATCATAAAAAATGGAAATCATTATGAAAAGTGCAAGTCATTATAAAAAGTGCAAGTCATCAAAAAAATGCAAGTCATCATGAAAAATGCAAGTCATCATAAAAAGTACAAGTCATCATAAAATGTGCAACTCATTATAAAAAGTGGAAGCATATTTTTTATTTTATTATACTCTTTTTATTTTATTATATTTCCATAAAAATTTTCGACTAGCCTTGACCACCTAATACTCGTAGGATCCTTTTCAAAAACAAAAGCCTCCTTATGTTATTGCTCACATCTCAAAATATCTCTATGCCGAATTTCGTTTAAATCGGTTCAGCGGCTTAAGCGTGAAAAGGTAACAGACAGAAGGAATTACATTCATATTATATTAGTAAGGATTAAAAGTAATCTTAGTATTTGGGAAAATCTTGCCGATTTTTATAGAACTGAAGTTTTTTTCTATAGATGCTCGCTACTTAAGCTTTTCCTTCCTTTTCCAGCTCAATAAACGTTGTTAAATCTTTTTTCCTTTAGACATTTATTTACTCTGCACAATCTCTTTTAAGATTTTCTTTCTTAATATTTTCGCAAAATATTTCCTTATGAAATTATAAAATAGAAATTAATTACAACTGAAAGTATTTTTACATTTCTTGTTGTTGTGGTTGTTGTTGTCGTTGTTATTCCTCTCGCATAATTTTTCTACCTGACTAATTGCTTGTTTGTAAAGGTAATTGAGCAACATTTACCGTATATACTACGAATGAGAAAGTTAGTTGATTTATATGTATGCGTGTGTGTCTGTGTTTGTGTGTGTGTGTGTGTGTGTGCATACTGCTACATACAAAAATCTTTGCTGTGAAATTATGTTAAATGTCAAAAGATGTTAAAAGTATTTGGAAGAACTTTGATTTAATGTTTGCTATTCATTACACTCAAACGCGGGAATGTTGTAGGCCAGGAAGAGCAGCAGGAACAACAACAAGAAAATCTTTTGAAAAAAGTTACGTCTTTGCCATTTTTAGTCCTTAATTAGGATTTATGGGGAAGGCAACTGTGAGACGTGCAGACGGAACAGAAGTATGACTAATTGTAATATTTCTACATAATTTTCATTATGAAAAATTGTAATAAATTTCTTAGGACTTATTTCGCTTAGAATATTGTTATAAAAGCATGTAAATATAAGCTTGTGTGCTATTGAAATTCAGGGCTATTGTAAAAGGAATTTTATAAAGGGGTTTACAGAACTTTTATAAAAGTATTGCAAAAGCACATTGTCAAGTCAATCATAAAAATTGCCTTTAATTAGTTCTCTCCTTTACCGCTCGTAGCATTAATATGAAGGCTTGCCCTTAATGAAAAAATGATTAACTGCTTGTTTTTGTAAATAAAATAAAAATTTTCTTTGGGGTATTTATATTGAAACCACAATTTAAAAAACGCAATTTTGTTATTGTTTTCAAATAAAATCCCAAACGAATATTTTTATTTTGCAGGATAATTTTATGTTCAGTTTAAAGTGACAAATTATTTAAAATTGCAAAAATATTATTTCTATTTTTATACCCTCCAAAAAAGAATTGGTGGGTATATTCACTTTGCCATTCCTTGTGTAACGGAGTGAAATATCCATCTGAGAGCCCATAACTTATATATATTTTTGATCAGCGATGAAATCTTAGACGATATAGCCATGCCCGCCCGTGCGTCCGTCCGTCTGTGGAAATCAAGATTCAGTCCAAACGAAAACAGACAAACCCTTGAAATATGTTACAGATACATTTTGAAGGATAGCACAGGTCAAGTTCGTAAATAAGCTGAATCGGCCCAGAGGGAAAAGAGTTCCCCGTAAGAAGAACTAAAACAACCTTTAAAAAGCAACATAATTTTTGTAAGTTTTTTTGTAATTTTGATAAGCAAATGACATATTTTTATATTAAAGAAGGTCCAATAAAATTAAAAAAATAAATTTCTGGACCCTGCAGCCTTTAGTGGGCGTTAATATATTCACCAATAGTATAATAGTGTTCTCTGATCTCTCAAATCTGCAGTCGGAAAATTACTTTTTTTTTGAAATTTTTTTTAAAATTCAGATTTATTGAAAAAAAGTAGTCAAAAAATAGACTGATTGCCATCATTGATGCCATATGGCCAGATTTATGGAAAAAAGTAGCAAAAAATTGGTCTGATGGAAAGGGCATACACAAAATTCGTACACCTGCCGGTCATATGCAGGAAATTATATATAAAAAATTATTGCAATCAAAATATGGCCAGATTAATTGGAAAAAGTAGTCAAAAAAATAGACTGATTGCCATCGGTGAAGCCCTATTTCCAGATTTATTGAAAAAAAGTAGTCAACAAATAGACTGATTGCCATCATTGATGCCATATGGCCACATTTTTTCAAAAAAAATTAGTAAAAAAATAAACTTATTGCCATCAGTGATGCCATATGGCCAGATTTATTGAAAAAAGTATTAAAAAATAGACTGATTGCCATCATTGATGCCATATGGCCAGATTTATGGAAAAAAGTAGCAAAAAATTGGACTGATGGAATGGGCATAAACAAAATTTGTACACCAGCCGGTCATATGCAAGAAATTACATAAAGAAAATTTCATTCCAACAATATAATTGTCTAGTATTTTTATAGTAAATTATCAGGCAGCTAAAATAAACACCCTATATCTAGTTACCATCAACTGGAAAAAAATTTATATTTACATAAAACAATTAAATAATACTAAATCACGAATGCATTACAAACATATTTTTTTTTTATCTCGGACCAGAACTCAGGGGATGACCCCTACATATGCACTGCATTGCACCGGAACTAGAAAGGAAGGGATAGTATTGAGGGGACAGATGAAGAAAGATGAGGAGATAGTGAATTTTTTGTAGCTATGTCAACCTTTTTACTTCGCCGGCTAATTTTAGCAACAGGACCGACGAAGGAGGGTGCCGCTGTTAGTCTACTTTTTAGTACATGAACGTGTCAGTCGCTGCCAATTATATTCAGTTACCAGTGCCATGCCTTCATCACTGAAACAGGCTGGCAACAACTAATGCTGATCAGAAGAATTCAACACAATATTTCATGACTCAGAGCGGGGTTAAACTCAGAGTGCTCCGCTTCATAGTCTCGTGTTCTATTACTTCAGCCAACAGCAACTAAGACTATGACTGGATTTCGCTGAATTGAACTGCAATTGAAAAACGTTTTAAAAGACTCTGATCCACTACAGCAAAAAACAAATATTTAATTATATAAAACTCTTGTGTATTCTGTATGCAACTAATATTTCAATAACATTTTCAGCCAACTTTTATGTTATTAAAAACTAGTTATAAAAACATGTGCCAAAACTATTTCATTATTTTAAAACACCAGCTAAAAATACTAAATACTAAACGAGCAGACAGCCTTCATGTTACATAAATAAGTATTCAAGTGCTGGATGAAAGATATTTTATGTAAAATAATTTTACGTTTGTACAAGCCTCTTGTCAAAAGTTGTTGTTTTTCTTCGATCAAGAAAACAATTAACAAAAATATAAAACTATTCTATCCAATTACTTCAATAACCTAAAATGCCAAATTGTTATTATTACCTTGGAAAAACACATGTTTGCTCTTCTTTAGAATATTTTTTAATTAAAATGAAGAAAATTTCCATTAACGTTGGCTTCGAAAACGAGAGAAATTGAAGAAAAACAAAGAAAAAAATTTTTACAATGACAACATCTACCACAAAAAACCACAATAGACACAGAAGTTTATTACTAAATTTTTTTCATGACCTCTTCTACGAAACACTATCATTAAAAAAAAACAAATCCATTTTTCTTAGTAAAGGAACGAAAGTTACAACTTTGAAATTTTCGATTTGTTATCAGAAACACTTATACCTACAAACATTTGTAGGAATGTATGTGCACATGTTTTTCGATAAAGATGTTAATTTTAAGCAAAACCACTTAATGGACAGCTTGAACTGTGTGGTAGAGAGAAACGAAAGGGCCAAATAAATATGCACAGTGGGTTAAGCTAGAAGAGAAGAGCATTTCTTATAATGCCAAAAAGGAAGCAAAGAAATTCGATAAAATTTTTACGATGATAAAAATTTTGAGATTCACTGCCGCACACCGTCTGTTTATTTAGTGATCGCCAGATATGCCAACAACTTAGTTGGTTTTCACAATAGATACATTTTGATGCAGTTGGCAAGATCAGGATAAGGCAGAGACATTTTTCCATCTTTGTTGTAAGTGTCCAGTGCTACAGTCTTTGTGACACAGAATTAGTTATAGAGACGTTTACCATATGACCGACCCACCAGAGATTGTTCTAATTATTTATAAAGTAAGAATAATATCATATACACATGAGTACTGATGATAAAACTGAACAGCCGTTCTGTTCTGCTGTGTAAGTTGGATAATTACAACTGGTTTGTCATTCCGTGTGTAACTTCCTCAATATTAATACGGGGGATTCCGTAAAGTATATATATTCTGGATCCTTATGAATAGCCATGACGATTGAGCGATGTACGTCTGGCCATCTGTCTATACCTGAAATCGGTTTTCCCAAGGCCCTAGAAGAGCAAGAGACTTCATTCTGAGATTGACGCATTTGAAATGAGCTTAAATAAACGGTTCCAGAGGTGGGAAGCTTGCATCTATTAATGGACGCAAAATTAACTAGCAATAATAAATTTTTTTTTGTTTGCTAATGAAACCTATTTCATAGTTTGGAAAAAATAAGATTTGCATTAAAAACTAAAAAAAAAAATTTTTCCAGGGATGGGAAATTGCAATTTTTTTGGTTTGTTTGGTACATAGAATAAGGTTTTTTTATTATATTTTTTTCTAATCACAACTATTTTAGAATTTAGGTAAACTAAAATTGGTACTCAAATCAAAATAATAAAATTTCGATTCCAGGGTTGGACAACTGCAAGTATTGTAGTACATGAAAGTGACCAAAATGGTTACAAATTTTAAGTTTTTCTGAAATAAAACTTTTTTATACCTCATTAAGAGTTGCATTGGTAAAACGAAAACAAAAAAATTTTAATTTCTCTTCCAGGGTTCGGAAATTTAAAATTTTTCAATACATAAAAGCATCCATATAAGTTCATAATTTGTTTTTTTTCAGTGAATTACACTTATTTCATACTTCAGGAAGAACTATATTCGTGTAATAAATAAATAAAATTGAAAATTCTATTCCAGGGTTCGAAAATTGATATATACTTGTTATATAAAAATAGTCATATGTATATGTTTCTAATTTTTTTTAGTGAACTAAACTCATTTTAAAACTGGTACTAAAAACCAAAAAATTACATATTCGATTCCAGGGTTGGAAAATCGAAATTTTTTGCTATGTAAAAGTAGACATATAAGTTCCAAATTTAGGTTTTTTTAGTGAATAATACTTATTTTATTCATCAGGAAAAATTAAATTGATATTAAAAACAAAACAAAATTAAAAATTTGATTCCAAGGTTGGAAAATCTAAATATTTTTTGGTACATAAAAGTAGCCACATCAGTTTCTAATTTCAGGTTTTTCAGTGAATTAAACCTATTTTATATTTCGCGAAGAATTAAATTAAAATTTCAATTCCAGAGTTGGAAAATCAAAATTTTCCATATTTTTGCCTTAATATAACCACTGTAGTTACAGTAACTCATAAAACTTTTCGAAATATATTTGTAAGCTTATTAACTTTTGTTTGTGCATTTTGCTACGAAGTATTGTAAAAGTTTCTAAAAGAGTTACAAGCAAGCAAAAGGCATAAAAAAACACTTGTGCATTTACTGCAGAATATTGTGAATTGAGTGAGAATTTAATTAATATTTTCCAGCCTCTCTAGTTGACGTACCAACTAACCGACTGCCCGAATAAATAGAAGTATAAATAAATGTGCACATAAATATGTATGTGTGCACAAGTATGTGTGATTGTAGATGTACAAATCCTTGTATAAAATAAAAAGACTATTGGCTGCTTGGTTCGGTTTGGTTATTTGGCATACACACGTTTACAGGGCTAAAGACAGCATGGACAAATTGAATGACAAACTGTCAAAGTAAAGTGTTGCCACCTGATGACATGACAACGAGATGATGTGGCTTTTAAGCCACACTCATCCATAAAGTTGAAAGGTAGATATGCCGATAGACAGGCAAACAGGCGGAGAGAGAGAGAGAGAGAGAGAGAGAGAGAGGAAGAGATTGGTACAAGGAAGTTACGTTAACAACTTTATTTATACAGCATTCATGCACAGCCAGTTTTGCAACAAAGAAAACACAACAACTTTGCATATCTAGAGTGGCAAATGCCGCATACCAAAATATTAAGGCAGAATTAGTTTGACGTTAATGTACGTGATACGAATTAACTGATCCGTTTACCTGGACTTAAGCATCAATAAGAAAATATCATTCGCTAAATGGTAAACAATTAACGCAAAATCTCAAATATTTATTTAAGTAAAATTTATAATTTTGAATATATAGAATTTTGGAGAACATTCTTTATGAACGTTTACGTTGTTGAAACAAGTATTAAATCTTGCAATTGTCCCAAACGTTTACGTGTGAGTAATGACTGCTTAACAGTATGCAGTTGAGTTATTCATATATATGTGTATGTGTGTGCGTGTGTGTGTGTGTCTTTGCCTCAGTGGCTATACTTTTACGCATTGTTAAATAAGTAATTTGCAAAATGTCCAAACCAATAACTTAACAAATGACAACATTGGTTTTTACAATGTTTTCTTTTTAAGACTGTTGTTGTTGTTGCCAGAGCAGAAAAAAAAATTTTTTTTTTTTTTTTTGTTTCCAATCAAATACCAAAAATGCAGAACCGTGTAATGCAATTTAAGGCACTAATGATACAAAATTAAAACTAATATATTTATACGTGTGAGACATGATTAAGCGTGTTGCTGCACGATGGCATGTATCAGCTGAAAACACTATAACTGAGGCGTATGAGTAACGAATATTTTATATGGAGTAGTTATAGGCGAATTTTTAATATATAAAAATTAAATAAATTTTTACAAATAACGGTTATACTAAAACCCCATAATTCAGATTATTTATAATAACCTTTAGGAATATAATCAACCGAAGCCAAAATTTGCACCAGATCTTCATACTGAAATGAATTTTTTCTCCATTTAGGCAGTGAATTTGAGATAATAATCCCCCTTATCCTGTAACTATTTTGTCAACGTCATGTTCAGACAATATCAAGAATGGGACACCTCTGCACTCCTTTTCTTCAGCAATTCACAATTTGTAATGGACTCATCACAGGATGTTAGAAGTATTTAACTGTCGCCTACAAGGAACAGGTAAGTGAGCTATTATGCGCTTCACAAAAAAAGAGAAAGGGTATATATTTGGATTTATCATTCCATTTGTAATTAGCTCAATATTAATTAGATCCTTATAAATATCGATGACGAATGAGTGCTATCTGCCTGTCTGCACGTGAAATTGAATTTCCTAAGCCCCAGAAGAGCTAGAAACTTCATTCTTGTACTGATGGATCGGACATAAATTAAAAAGAGTGGCATTGAAATTCAAAAAAATTCAAAATGAGGTCTCAGAGCTGGGAAGCTTACACTTATTTGTGGACGCAAAACCATTTATTTTTTGTAATAACCATTTATTTTTTGTATTTTCGCTAATTAAATCTGTTTGATGATTTGGAAAGAATCAAATTTGTATTAAAAATTAAAAATAAAAATTTTTATTCCAGAGACGGGCAATTGATTTTATTTTTACTTTTTTTTTATTTACATAAAAGTAAGTATTTTTTCTAATTAAAACATAGGACAAATAAAATAGGAATTAAAATTTCAAAAAATAAAAATTTCGATTCCAGGGTTGGACAACTGAAATATTATTTAGTACATGGCAGTGGCCAAAATGGTTAAAAATTTAAATTTTTTGCTAAGTAAATTTATTTTCGACCTCATTAAGAGCTGCATTTGAAAAAAAAATAAAAACTCGCTTCCAGGGTTGGGAAATTGAAATCGTTTATACATAAAATTAACGAAAACAGCAACTGGCGTTTTTTTTTGCTACTTATTTTATAATACAAGAAGAACAAAATTGGTATTAATATTTAAAACAAGAAACAAAATTTCGATTCCAGGGTTGGATAACTGAAATATTTTGAAGGTGACCAAAAAGGTTACAAATTTTAATTTTTTATTAAGTAAATCTATTTTCGACCTTCTTAAAGTATTTCAAAAAAATATTTAAAACTCGCTTCCTGGGTTGGAAAATTGAAAATTGTTTATACATAAATTAAGCAAAAGTGCAACTGCCTCTATTTTTTTTTTCTTTTTCTTTCTATTTTATAATACAGGAAGAATAAAATTGATATTAAATTTTAAAAAAATCAAAATTTCGATTTCAGGGTTGGAAAATTTAGATATTTTGTGGTACATGAAAATGAGTAAAAAGCTTACAAATTTTAATTTTTTGTTAAATAAAACTATTTTATGCCTCATTAAAAGTTGCATTGGTAAAAAAACAAATATATTAAAAATTCGCTTCCAGGGTTGGAAAATTAAATATTTTTTGTTACATAAAAGTAACCAAATAAGTTCCAAATTTTGGAGAGCTGCAGCTCCCAGTAAGCAATTTTGAACGTTTTTCTGTGAATTTGGGAAAAGAATCAGCACGAATAAAATTAAAAAATTTAACTATAGTAATAAATATAATATATGACTTTTTATTTTTTTTATGCTTTGTTCATTAAGTTGTGTTTTGCTAGCTACAGACATTTTTTTAGCAGTGTTGCATTTTTAATTTTAGTCAATTTTATAACAATTAAGTGTTAATTGAGCATTTACTAAGTTAAAATTGTTCATAGTTAATTGAGCGCAATAATGGCATTAATTGTAAAAAGCTTAATTAATATGCACATATCATTTGAGTTTTAAATAAAAAAAATTGTTTTTCAAAATTCATTGCACATGTATAATTAATAAATAATAATAAAGTAAAACAAAATAATGGCGGTTTCACATAAAATTCCATACAAATAGAAATAGGTCCCTGTGGACATTGTACTTCATATAAGAGCAACGTATGACTCACTCATCGCAGTATTCAAAAGACTGGGAAACTTTTAACAACATTTACTTTGTACAATTCGGATTTCTTTCTAGTTTCTCGCATGCGAGAACTTTCCTTGACTAACAAAATAAAAAATAGGCACCTTGAATGAAACAAGTTTTACTACTCTGCTCTCAAATGCAGTAAATGATTTTTCCAGATTTCATGTTGAGGCTAAAAGGCAACTAAAAAAAAGTACAGCTAAAGGATTGCAAGAATATACAAAATTACAAGCTCATATAACAACTTTCAAGCATTTATTTCTTTTTCTCCACTCAAGTAATAACACATTGTTAAAACAAGTCCATACGGTTACAATATCCACATGCATACTAACCATTAATACACATGAATAAAGAATTTTTCACCTACCGATGCAACAACAACAACAGCAACAACACTATACAACAAAACTAGTACGGATATGTATTCATGTATTGCATTTAGTCATGTAAATGTAACAAGGTTATCCAGCAATGGCACAAACCGTGACAATAGTATTTTAACAACATTCTTCTCTTGCCCACAACACTTTACATAAATGCAAAAATATCTGTACTTACACACGTCGTTACGGCCACATTACTCAACCCAGTACAATCAGCATCAGCCAGTCGAGTTCAATAAAAATGAGGACTTTGTGAGAAGTATCAGAAATAAAATAATAAAAGGGTCAATGAAAAAAAGAAATTCAAGTCAAACACAAACATTCATATTTGAATTGTTTCACAGGATGGATGCTGCTGACGTATTTTTTTTTTCAATATCAGAATTGTATCTACCTACAAAAAAGGCATGGAAATATGAATTCTTATATACGTAATAGGTTTTCATTCGGTTTTCTACTGTTTATTTTTCACCGCAGGAAAGAGCAAAATATTAGACAGAAAGGAGAACCAGTAGTATCTATACACCTTGAACTGTTGATATTCTGAAATGCCAGGCAAATCTTCTTAGGCACAATTCAGCACACAGTAGCACATCTCAGAATGCATAAAACGCGAATGGAAAGTTAGGTTAGGTTGAAGAAGAGGGGCATACGCATCCCAATCCGTCATGGATTACACTTAGGCCTCATAGGCCTGTTGTGCGCTCTATAAAAAGGAGTTCCCATTCCACTGTAGGGAGCCTCCACCGATACCATGGAAACCTCTGAGTTTGATTACGTCAAGAACCTAGTTTCTTCAATGTACTTCCTTAAGTCTTTCCAATTAGAGCCCCTAAGGAATTCCATCTCCTGTATAATCTCCTCGTTAAATGTTTGTCTTCTGACTTGGCTAAAAGCTGGACAGTAGCACAAGTAGTGCTACAGTGTCTCGTCCTCTTCCTGGCAGGCCCTGCATGTTATATCGCCAACGATACCCATTCGTGCCAGATGAGTCCTTAACACTGCATGTCCTGTTAATAAATAAACCAACCTCCGTAGTGTTGGCCTACTCAATGTTAGGACCTCCTTTGTCCTACTACCATCTGAGTCCCCCCATAGAATTCTAGTCACCCTACCTATGGTAGAGTGCTGCCAATCTCTTGTATGCAATTCTATAGCCCATCGCTTTAGTTCGTTCTTAAAAACCTGAAATGGCTTCGGACTATCTAGTGTGATGTTCGCCATTAATGCTGCCATCTTTGCTAGCCTATCTGCCTCAACATTTCCAGGTATCCCCTGATGTCCTGGAATCCATACTATCTCTATGCCCCCACATTGCATGTATGAGTTAATCTCATCCTTGCACTGTAGTACACTCCGAGATTGAACCACATGATTCTTTAGGGCCTCGATGGCCTTCCTACTATCCGTGAATATACGAATCGGTAGTCTGTTATCGATTTCCTTCAACCATTTTATCCCTTCCGTAATAGCCACGATCTCACTCTGAAATACCGTGCTATGATCCGGCAGGCGGAAGTATTTGCTAAAGTTACGACCCATGTCACAGAAACCTCCACCCGATCGGTCACCAATCCTCGACCAGTCCGTGTATAGGTTAGTTATGGGGTTCATTGTATCTGCATCCGCCCACTCCATACCTTCCGATATTATGGTGGTGCAGTGTGATTGTACATATCTAATAGGGATTCTATCGCACGTGACCGTGCGAGCGTTGTTCCCGGGTAAGACGTGTACTATACTCTGGTGTTTGGTTGTGTGTTCCCTAGTCAGCGACTCACCCATTACCATCAATCTCGTAGCAGCCAGAGCTGCTTCGTATTTAACCTGTATATCAATAGGCAGTATTGATAGAATATTTTCCATCGCCTTAGTTGATGTGGTTCTCATCGCGCCACAGATGCCGATACAGCACTGTCTTTGTATCCTTTGAAGATGGAAAGTTAATTAATTAAATAAGATGGAGAGAATGGAAAGTTAATTAATTAAATAAGATAATTAATCTTGTTAAAGTGTCCTCAGTAATTGCTAGCATCTGACCTACAGTAAGCCTGTTGGCTGAAGTAGTAGAACACGAGACTATGAAGCTGAGGGTCCTGAGTTCAACCCCACGCTGAGTCATAAAATATTGTGTTCAATTCTTCTGATCAGCATTAGTGCGCATGGTTGTGTTAGTTGTTGCCAGCCTGTTTCAGTGATGAAGGCATGACACTAGTCACTGAACATAATTGGCTGTGGCTAACACGATCATGTACTAAAAACAGAGTAATAAGAGCACCCACTTTCGTCGGTCCTGTAGCAAAAAATTAGTCGGCGAAATAAAAAGTTTGAAATACCTACAAAAAATTCTCTCTCTTCTCATCTTTCTTCATCTGTCCCCTCAATACTATACCCTCCTTTCTAGTTCCTTTGCTGTTCGGTAGCCTCAACGACTAACTTGTGTTAGCCGATGGCTGCCAGTCTAATGCTAGCCAAATCTGGCTACCTTTAACACGTTATGAGCTGCTTCCTCAGCTTCTTCCAGGAGTAGTTCAAAATTATCAGAACGAACGAGCATCTTACCAAGATGATACGCACCATATCACCTGCACCAGTATAATCCTTGGGTTCGCAAAACAACGCAGAAGATCTCTGCTTCATGTCTGCACATCAATGTGGTCTCATTAACAGAGACACACGTATTGATTATCCAGCGCAATACAATGGAAATGTGGATTTTATTCCTGAAAGAGTATGTCATGCAGATGTCTTCCGCCGAGCTGAAAACACTGTTCAAAACGGAGTATGCCTTGTGTTCTGTACCACACGCTGCAGTAAATTTGGTTGAATTGAGCTGATTTCTCGACGAATATATTCCTTTAAAGCCACAGGAGAAGGGGGATTGTCATTATAAACCTACTCTTTGAGGTAGCTCCATAGAAAAAAATCCATGAGAGTTAGATGGGGCGACCTCGGTGGCCATTTGATGTCCCCAAAGCGATTGACCAGTTTTTGGAGGGAAAATTTCCCGAAACAAATTCGTTGAAACTCTCGATGTGTGTGCAGTCAAACCATCCTGTTGAACCCACGTGTGTGAAGAAAAGGATGGATAAGCTCGCAGGCTTGGCAAAAAAAAATTCTGTAATCATGCGACGATAATTTTCACATTCGCCGCCTGGCCTCGAGAATTTTCGAAGAAAAAAATACTCCAATTATCTCATGCGTGGATAAGGGCACACCAAACAGTTACCCTGGGACAATGCGATGGTTTTTGATATTTCAATCGACATTTGCGGGTTCTCGGAGATCAGTAACGACAGTTTTACTCGTCGCCTCAAAAAATGGGATTTACAGTGCAAAAACACTCCAAAATCGTTTCACAAAAACTTTTCCGTAAATCAAAATCACTTTCTTTCAGTTTCTGAACGATTTGAATTTTAAAAAGATAGAACTTCAGATCCTTTTATAAAATTCCATGAATAATCGCTTTTGGAAGTCCCAGTGAGGCTGCTCTTTTCCGTATTGCAAGTCGCGGATTTTCATGTAAACTGCTTTCAACCAGTTCAATGCTTTCGGCAGTCCTTAAAAATCGACTGGGCCCTGACCGTGGGACATTCATAGCCGAAGCAGTTGCGGGGAATCTCTGCGCTGACGAACGATTAAATTCACACTCGATCCATTTTTCCATATTCGCCGTATACCGAACTTTGAACAAAATTGTCGACGAGCTATTACGTAAGAATTATTACTCTTAAAAAATTTTTATACAGCGAACGAGCGATGCTCACTCGACCACTGCGACATCGAGACCGACATATCCTTACAGGCAATAATTCCAACGGCACCACCCTCCTTCCGCACCGTTTATTACTTTTTGAAATAATCTTATTAAAAAATATAAATTTGCCAGCAGACACCCTGTATTGCACTAATTTTGGGATACCCTTTACTTATATACATATTTATGTGTATTACAGTTTGAAGGTGTGAATTTTAACAATCGAGGCATATATCGATGCTCAAGCTTTGTAGTCCCCAAGTGGCTGCATTCAAACCCATCCTAAATATCCTTTATTCGTGAAATTCATTTCGTATCCATTTCGTTTGAAACTGAAATAATTCCACTATTCCAGCATTCACAAATTTGTTTCCGTCATGTACAGCGAGCATCATCGCATTCCAAATGGTCTGATTTACTTCATTTATACGAATAGGCCAAATCTTATGCCTTCACCCAAGCTGTGCCATTTCATGGCAGAATTTTTGCAGAAATTTCTGATACATAATTTTTATTAAAGTTCTTCTTCTATATGAACTTCTGATTTTTTTTTTCACAAAACGTAAATATCTTATGGCCAGTTAAAGAGTACCTGCTCATGCACACAATGCCTTCAATATCACCTCCATCACTATTGTCATGTTAACACAGAGTTTAGTTAGTCCAACCAAGAATTCACTTGTTTCATCGAGAAATGTTTTGTCGTTTCTTTTCCATGCAGTTAGTTGTATTTGCACAGGCCAAACTACAATAGAACAGGAAGGGAAAATATTTTCTTTTATTGTTCACAGTTTTAGGGAAAATAATAAAATGTGAAACACTTGGTGTTGATTTTTGTTAAATTTTTTATTGGACTCTTGTATTGTTGTTACAACACGGGTCATTTTCGTTTAACGGCAACATAGTGTACATTTTTTTTAATTTGTTTTTCTTGTTCTATATTCTGCAAGGACATGGTTTAGTTTTAGCAAAAGGCTCCCTAAAATCCTTCAGGATATTTATCCAAATTTTCATTTAATATTTATAGCTTCAGCTTTCACTTTGAATATTTAAAAGGAAAGTGTAACAACTTTCTAAAATATCCCAAAGGTTTGGTCGCTATACAATTGAATTTATAAGAAATAAAAATTACATGATATGAAATAGTTTTCAAACTTTTATTAAATTATATTTCTAAGAAATTTATACAACAATAATAATAATTCTCCCAAAACATGGTTCATCCATACTTTTTCTTATAATTTTATTTTGTTTTAATAAAGGAACAATTTATGTCAATAATAATTGTTTTGTAAATAGAATAAAAAAAGCTGCTAGTAAAAGAAATTATTTAAGGATTCAAATAGATTTTTATTTTTAATTGAAACATTTTTTAGATCTTAAGCATAAAGAATTTTATACAATAAATTAAAAAAATATATATTTAAATAGGATTAATTTTTATTCCAATAATTTTTATTCCAATAATTTTTATTCCAATAATTTTTATTCAAATAATTTTTAATCGAATAATTTTTAATCGAATAATTTTTTATCGAATAATTTCTATGCGAATAATTGTTTTCGAATAACACATTTTACGAATTAAATATTTTTATAGTTTTTAATAGAATAAAATTTTCGATTAACTCATTTTTTGAATTAAATATTATTATAATAGTTTTCAGTCGAATAATTTTTTAATCGAAATATTTTTAAGAGAAAAATTTCATTCGAATTAAACATTTTTCGAATTGAAACGTTTTACAATAATTTTTAATGGAACAATATTTTTCGCATTATTTTTTTCGAATTAAATATTTTTATAATAATTTTTAATCGAAATATTCTTATACGAATAATTTTATTCGAACAAAATATTTTTGTAATAATTTTAATGATACAATTTTTTTCGAATAGTACATTTTCCAAATAAAATTTTTTTATAATAATTTTTTGTCGAATAACTTTTAATCGAAATATTCTTTTGCTAATAATTTTATTCGAATTTTGCGAAGGAAGCATTTTTATAATAATTTTTAATGGGACGATTTTCTTCAATACCACATTTTTCTAATTAAATTTTTTTGTAATAATTTTCAGTCAAAAAATTTTAATGGAAGTAATCTGATGCAAATGATTTTATTCGAATAAAATATTTTTATAAAAATTTTTAAGCGAAAAATTTTTAATCGAATATTTCTCATGCGAATAATTTTTTTTTTCAAATAGCACATTTTTCGAATTATATATTTATATAATAATTTTTAATCGAATAACTCTAATGTAAATAATTTTTTTAGAATAACATATTTTTCGAATTAAATTTTATTATAATAGTTTTGAGCCGAATAACTTTTAATCGAAATATTCTTATGCGAGCAATTAAATTCGAACAAAACACTTTTTGAATTAAATATTTTTATAATAATTTTTTATGAAATAATTTTTAATTCATTTCTCGAATTATATAATTTTATAATAACTTTAATCGAATAATTTTTAGTCGAATAACTATTATGCGAATAACTTTTTACGAACAACACATTTTTCGAGTTATATATTTTTATAATAATTTTTATTCGAATAGTTTTTAATCGAATAATTGTTATGCGAACAGCCTTGTACGAATAATACATTGTCCTAATTATATATTTTTATAAAAAATTTTAATCGAACAATTTTTAATCGAATAATTTTTAATCGAATAATTTTTAATTGAATAACTGTAATTCGAATAATTTTTCTTTTTCTAATAATTCTTTTTCTAATTTACGTATTAAATATTTTTGTAATAAGCAACAAGCGAACATGCCACTGGAAAAAAGTTGAACAATGTATATATTTGTGTAAGTTTCCAGTAATTCACTATTCAATCTCTTCCAAAACCGTTCATGTCCTTAAAAGCATAGAGAAAGGATAAATTCAATGAATGAAGGAATAGAAGAAAAAGTAAGCTCATATATCAGGAAGTGACGGGTTTAAATCTTAAACAGTGCACTTTTGGAAATCTAAACCAAAGAAGTCTCCTCGTAACCATCGATTGTCATTGCCAGCATGGAACGGAGTCCGGCAAATTATTCCTACGAAAGTAAGCACCACATGTGAGTAGATAGTATTCGGGAATCCTTTGAATTACTGGATAACGACGTGTACACGATTAAATAAAATTAGTTTTAATAGTTTGAGGTGAATGGTCTGTTAAATATATTTTAAAGTTTTTTTTTATTTATAATAAATTAATAAAATTAAAATTTAAAATATTTACGTCTGTATATTTTCCACTGGTTCTATATCATCGCTTGTTCAGAAGAAATACCTACACAAACCAATATGAATGAGCCATATATTTTTTATGTTATAAAAGTATTTCCTAAGGGTTTTTGTTAGACCAAAAGTTTCTTGTTCATCACATTTCCTTTTGGTTTTTCTGTTTCAGTTTGTTTTCCAACTTTCTGCCATTCATTCGTTCTTTTGCTTGCAAATGATGTCTTTTCATCATCATTTGCTAAGGAAAAAAATTAAGTTTTTTACTCCATGTTGTAGTAATTTTTGTAGTTTTGTTTTAATTTTTTTTTTACTTAGTTTTTGTTTTTTCTTGTATTTTACAAAGTTAAAGAATATTTACCTTTATGGAGCACTCGTAAATGGCAATGCTTAGATTTATAAAACAGTATTAACTAAGATGTACAACAACTGCAAGAATAACAAGTGAAAATAGCAACAAAATGCTGCAAAAAAGTCAACAAATATTCGTATTATAAATTATATGGGACATTCCATATGATAAGGTCTTTTTTTATTATTATGTAAAAATTTATTACCGCATTATTTATTTTTAGTATTAAAGAAAGTAGTATTTAATAAAATAATGTAAAAGTGTCTCTTTTAGTTTGTGATCCTCCAAATTACTGTTGAGTACCCCATACTATTCTCTAATAAAAACTAACAACATTAAAGCAATTTTAAACTAACAAGATGATAATAATGACGATGATTACAATAAATGTTGAAATAGAAGATGATGACAACGACGCAGATGAGAATCATAAGTATTAAAGGTTAACTATTCGGTGATGGTGTGTCTGTGTGTGTGCGTGTGTGCAGACGTTGCAACAAACTCAGTGTTGCATGAAACATGAAATATCAACATCATTTAAAAAATAAAATATTCGAAGTTTTTCTTCTAAATTGTTAAATTTGCTTTAGTTAAATCTAAAAAGCTTAAAATCATGTAAATGAAAGAAGATATTCCATTACACAGTTTCATTTGATATCTTAATTTTTAAGTGGTTCTAATGTCAAAGTCAAATACATTCTATTAAAATTAATATGCCAACAAATTCTGCATATCATTACAAGCAAAGGAGCAGGTTTAATTATAAAAAAAATTAAAAGGATTTGTGAAGATTGAAAATTGAATTTAAAATCCAATTTTCCAACAATTAGCCCAACGATCTTAATTGAATTGAAAAATTTTATATTAATTTGAATTTTAAAGGATAAAAATTGCAGATCAATATTCCAAGTCACAAGGCAAAAACAACATTTATTTACCAGTAATCAACAAACTTTTTAAACAACTTCTTCGGATTGACTATTCAATTTTTATTATTCATGCTGCATATTTATGGTACTGCACTAAATTGTGATACTGACTAGATCCGCTTTATGAAGAATTCCACTGGCATTCTTATAGGTGTGATCTTGTCATATGACATCAAGTTGTTTGTTAGGATAAAACCATCTCTGTCTAGTAATTTAAATCGTACATCATTATTATCCATTTGTATTTATTCCGTAACAGACCGATGCAGATAGTTTTTGGGGCAATGAGCTAAAAAAATGATTGACTCACTCAATCACGATTTCGTAAATATGTCTAAACAAGATCCTTTAACTCGGAGTGTTGCCCATCGATTTTTTAGCAGTTTTTCAATTCATCGACTAAGTGTTTTTATACCCTCCAAAAAGGAATTGGAGGGTATATCACTCCGAAATATCCCTCTAAGACCCCATACATTCTTCATCAGTGATAAAATCTAAGACTATCTAGCTATGTCCATACGTCCACCCGTCCGTCCGTCTGCGGAAATAAGTCAGACACTAGAAACTTGGTATAAATACACCTTGCAGGATATCACAGGGCAAGTACGTTAATGGGCTGAATCGGGCTAAAGGGGAAAAAATTCCCCTAAGAAGAACTAAACCAAGCTGTAAAAACCAACATAATTTTTTATCTTGGACCAGCACTCAGGGGATGATCCCTTCATATGAAGTGCATTGCGCCGGAACTAGAAAGAAGGGTATAGTATTGAGGGGACAGATGAAGAAAGATGAGGAGATAGAGAATTTTTTTTAGCTATATCAACCTTTTCACTTCGCCGGCTAGTTTTTTGCTACAGGACCGACGAAAGAGGGTGGTGCTGTTACCCTGCCTTTTAGTACATGATCGTGTCAGTCGTTGCCAATTATGTTCAGTGACCAGTGCCATGCCTTCATCATTGAAACAGTTTGGCAACAACTAACACAACCATGCACTAAAATGCTGATCAGAAGAATTGAACACAATATTTTATGACTTAGCGCGGCGTTGAACTCTGGACTCAACTCCGCTGCATACTCTCGTGTTCTACTACTTCAGCCAACAGCACCAACAATTGTTCACGTTATTTTTTGTCATTTTGTTAAGCAAAAGATATGTTTTAATGTCAAAGAAGGTCCAACGCGTTGAACTCAGAAGCATAAAATAAAAAAAAAATATTAATTTTGGACCCCGCCTCCTTTAGTGGGCGTTATTATAAGCAAAAATTGTGTACAAATGTAACAAATTGTACTACTTAAGCCTAAATTCCTTAAAAATAACATTTTTAAGCTTTAATGACGAAGCTGAGACGTAATCTCGCACTCGGCTGCCCTACCCTCTCTTCCCCCATTGCAACCTAAATGACAGTATCAAAAAAAAAATGAAATAAATTTTACATTTAACTATTCCATACATTTATTTTTGAAGTTTTATGGCAAAGGTGAAATGTCTCCCCTACGGCCCTTGCCAGAGCGACCCCGGCAAAATACCGTTCTAATACCCTCCAAAAAGAATTGGACCCCATATAGTATATATTTTCTAGATCAGTGAATAATTCTAAGACGATCCAGCAATGCCCATATATAGTCAATTTTTGGACCCCGCCTCCTTTAGTGGGCGTTGAAGTTACATATTATATGAATATATTATGTAAATGTTTGACAAATTGTATTCCTTCAGCCTACATTCCTTAAAAAATTAAGTTATAAACTGTTACCACGAAGGTAACATGCTCTCAGATCTTCTCTTGCCCTACCCCTTTCCTTTGCCAACTATGTATATAATGTCAAAAATATATATATTTTTTCTACTACCCCGAAAATTTAGTTTTTATATTTTTTATTTAGGTGAGATGTCTCTCCCACGCCCTTTCCCGGTGTGACCCTGTATAGAGTTTTAAAATTGCGCACAGAAATGTCTTAAAGGAACTGTGACCCAGCAGGTTAAACATTTTTAACAAATCTCAGTCCCTTTTTTGCACGTTGACATAAAATATTAATACGTAAATTGTTTTTATGCTGACGGAAAGGTGTCTCCAACACATGGGAAACGACCGTATCAAAATAAATTATTTTTTTCTTGTTCACTTACTTCAAATACCATAAAAATGTAAATTTTAATAAGAATAAAAATTAGACTTTTTATTTACCAAGTATTTGGAGGGAATTTAAGATTCGACCCAGTCGAATATAACGTTTTTACTTGTTTTGTAATTAAAAGATTTTTTTACCGGACCTTCTTGCTTCGTTTATTGCAGCAATTAAGGCGAAGTCAAAATAAAGTAATTAATAAAATGACTGCCATAAACAGGGGTATTCCCCGATTTTGGAAGAAAAATTCATGCTCTAACATTTTTCAAAGCTTTTCCCCTTAAAATTCCGATTAATTGAAGAGGTACACATACAATAGATAATTTCCAACACTAAATAAGACTCCTAAATAAGATTAGCCCTGTTTACATTCAATAAAACTCTCCTTATCAAAACATATTAAATTCAATTGAACTTTTTCATATGACTACACACAATCGTCTAATAAATAAGTAACCAAGAAAAAAAAATGTGTATATAAATTAACCGAGTTTACTTTTAGCAGATACAAAATGATGAAATTGAACCTTCACTATCACACCGATACAATCAGAAAAATAAACAAAACTCCAAACAAAATGTTATTGCCACAAACTGCGGCAGCAACAACAACATCATTATGATGTTAATCTTTATCACATTATAAACATCATCAATTTATTAGCGTTGCTGAGGAATTAAGCGATAAACAAACAATCATCCACCGTCATGAAGCGTTCATCACAAACAGCCCGGCACTACGTCTACTGCCATACTGACGCGATTGTATGTTGATCGCAATAATACACAAATTTTCGAATGCACAAAAATTAATTCTGGTACAAAGTTCTTTGTAATACCACCACTTGAACATATGGCGGCAAATCGAATTGTGCTGAAGACGTTTAAATTTTTATTATAGCAGAAATAGGTCGACTTACTAATACCTTGCCGCAAAAAAAATTGTCTTAGGACAACAACTAAAAGAAAAACTAATGCCAGTCATACACAGCAAAGGCTCCAGCCTTTCTGTGGTCCTTGTATAGTAGGTTTGAGGGCCATCGATTCCTCGAAGCAATTGGGTGCTTTTGTCTGAAGTAGCTAACACGAGATTATGAAGCGGAGGGTTCCGCGTTCAACCCAGCATTCAGTTATGAATATTGTGTCGAATTCTTCTGATCAGCGTTAGTGCAGGGTTGTGTTAGCTGTTGTCAGCTTGTTTCAGTGATGAAGGGCATAGACTGATCACTGAACATACTTGGAAGCGACTAAAAGCAGAGTAACAGCACCTTCCTTCGTCGATCCTGTACTTGATCATAAAAAAATGCACGTCATCATAAAAACTGCAAGTCATCATAAAAAGTGCAAGTCATTATAAAAATGCAAATCACCATAAAAAATTCTAGTCATCATAAAAAATGCAAGTCATTATGGAAAGTGCAAGTCATTATGAAAAGTGCAAGTCATCATAAAAAGTGCAAGTCATCATAAAAAATGCAAGTCAGAATAAAAAGTGCAAGTCATCATAAAAAGTGCAAGTCATCATAAAAAATTTAAGTCATCATAAAAAATGCAATTCATCAAAAAAAAAGTACAAGTCATCATAAAAAATGCTAGTCATCATAAAAAATGCAAGTCATCATAAAAAGTGCAAGTCATTATAAAAATGCAAATCACCATAAAAAATTCTAGTCATCATAAAAATGCAAGTCATTATGGAAAGTGCAAGTCATTATGAAAAGTGCAAGTCATCATAAAAAGTGCAAGTCATTATAAAAATGCAAATCACCATAAAAAATTCTAGTCATCATAAAAAATGCAAGTCATTATGGAAAGTGCAAGTCATTATGAAAAGTGCAAGTCATCATAAAAAGTGCAAGTCATCATAAAAAATGCAAGTCAGTATAAAAAGTGCAAGTCATCATAAAAAGTGCAAGTCATCATAAAAAATGTAAGTCATCATAAAAAATGCAATTCATCAAAAAAAGTGCAGTACATTATGAAAAGTGCAAGTTATCATAAAAAGTGCAGTACATTATGAAAAGTGCAAGTTATCATAAAAAGTGCAAGCCATCATAACAAAATGCAAGTCATCATAAAAAGTGCAAGTCATTATGAAAAGTGCAAGTCATTACGAAAAGTGCAAGTCATCATAAAAAGTGCAAGAATATGTGAAACTTCAGCTAATGTGCGTGTTATGTCAATTACATATATCCCCAGACATTTTAGACCATCCTTGCCAAGTACGTTAAGTCAACTGTATCAAAGTTTAAAATGTTCATAGTTATCAGTTTCATAATTTCATATCTCCATACAAATTTTCGAGCACCCTTAACCAACTAACAGGATCATTTCCAAAAACAAAAGCCACCCTATATTATTTCTCGGATCTCGAAATATCACTATGCCAAATTTTATATTTATTATATTAGCAAGGATTATCTGCCTTAATGAAGAAAGCAAACACTAAGAATACCGGAACAGATACCGGAATCTGATCTATTCGTAAACCAAATTTGACAGGCGATGATGGAATATTATTTGCAATTTAAAAAAAACAATCCTCGGAAATAATATACAATAATTAAATGTTATTTACTTAAGCTGTTATTCATAAAAAAATATATGATGCTTATAATATCGTTATATGACGGAATATGCCAAATAAGAAGTTTAAAGCATGAAATATCTTTTGAATTAAGGCCTTACCCTCACTCTACTCAACAACTAATCAGATTTTCATATACGAGTAGGGTGAATTTATAAAAAAAATATCTTTTCTGGTTTGTCAAGAGGCCACTACAACCCAATGGACAATTGATGGTCGTTAAAATAAAACGATAAACGCGCTTGTCAACAAATTTATGCTGGTTTAGCTCAACACTATTATAACGCACTGCTACAAGCCACTGCTATACACTCATAAAATGGACATGCACACAAACATGCTACTTGTATTGATACACTGCAACTACCACTGGCAGCAAGTAAAGACGGAAACCGAATATGTAGCAACAATTGAAGCAACAGACAGATGAAGTCGATACAACAAAATATTTAACCATGATAACAATTTATATATAGAACAGACAGACGTTTTTAGGTAGATATGGGTGTGTGTGTGTGTATGTATGTGTATAAATAAATTCTATGTGTGCATGTAAGAACACATATGCAGCCAAGCACACATATGAATAAATGTACAAAGAGAAAAATACCATGACAAACAATACGACAAGAGTACAAAGTTAAGACTGATTGCGAACCAACTTATATACAACATAAACAGATGACTACCCATTCACATGCATACATACATAAATACATATATACATACATACATCCATACATACATATATAAGCACATGCACATGCGAAATCAGTCTTGGAATTGCTGTCGTGTCTTTTATAAAAACTGGGAATCTGTGATATGATAGAAAAAAAAATCAATGCTATTTACATTGCGATGCGAAAGCAATTCCTTTTCCTTTCGATTCGAGTTACGGAATACGCCTCCACAATGCATCGTTCCCAAACACCGAAAGAGAAGAGATAAAATGAGGATAAGGGAGATTTTGGAGACATCTATTATGTTAAATATAAATATATGCTAAATGTTGACAAATTAGGACAATGAACACGCCCACCGCCCACCAAACAATTACATAAAAGCATCCTTCTGTACCCAATTCACTTACACCCAACTTCGGCTCTCATATGAAGTACGAGATTTATTGCTAAGAAAAATATAAGCGATTAAAACAATTCATTGATTACAACATCGATTTCATAATTTTCGTAATATTCAAAATTAGCAAGAATTTTGAAAAATCTCTTCTTAATAATCTATCAAAAAGCAACAAAAAATTACATTTCCATTGATTTTCAATAACTTTTTAGTTCCCCCTCGTATCTGTTTATTTTCCACACTACAATGCAAAATAAAATTATGAAATTTACCAGATGCGTTACAAAACAAAGTCACATTTAGCTTAATTTTTAAAACTTTTCTATTTGGCATGAAATATTTACACACTTTTCCTTTCTGCTTCACAACTACAATTGCAGATTAACTACAACATACATGGCAGTGAGTGATTATTCAGCAAAAAATACACTTTGTTTTAAAATTAAAAGAAGATAAACAAGTGAAGGGTGCTATATTCGGCTGTGTCAAATCTTAAATACCCTTCACAGTTGTTATTCTCTTTTCTTTTTTTCTGGCCAAAACAGAAAGTAGGTTTGATTAAAAATCAAGTAAAAACGTTATATTCGACCGGGTCGAATCTTAAATACCCTCCAAATATTTAGTAAGTGAATTTGAAATGTTTAACTTGGTGGGACAGAGTTCCTTTATTTAATATCGTACGTCAACGCCCACTAAAGGGGGCGGGGTTCAAAAATATACAATATCATGTTTTCCACAGACGAACGTATGGGAATTGCTAGACCGTCTTAGACTTCATCACAATTCTCTTTGGAGGCTATAAAAACTGTATTTTGGCGGGGTCGCTCTGGCAAGGGCTGTGGGGGAAACATTTCACCTTTGTCATAAAACTCTAAAAATAAATGCGTGGGATAATTATATACAAAATTAAAATTTCTTTTTTTTTGATAGGGTCATGTAGCGGGCAAAGGGGGAGGAGGGGGTAGGGCAGTAACAGGCAGTCATAAAACTCTAAAGATAAATGCTTGGGATGATTATATACAAAATTTAAAAAAAAAAAATTTTTTTGGTAGGGTCATTTAGGGGGCAAAGGAAGAAGGGGGGGGGGAAAGGTAGGGCAGAAATCGGCAGTCATAAAACTCTGAAGATAAATGCTTGGGACGATTATATACAAAATTTAAAAAAACATTTTTTTTTGGTAGGGTCATTTTGGGGGCAAAGGAAGAGGGGGAGGGGGGGGGGGGGTAGGGCAGAAATCGGCAGTCTAAAGATAAATGCTTGGGATGATTATATACAAAATTTAAAAAAAATTTTTTTTTTTGGTAGGGTCATTTAGGGGGCGAAGGGGAAGGAGGGGGTAGGGCAGAGTAGTACCAGGTTTCGTCTCAGCTTCGTCATTAAAGCTTAAAAGTGTTATTTTTAAGGAATGTAGGCTTAAGTACAACAATTTGTTAAATTTTTATGCTATTTTTGCCTATAATAACGCCCACTGAAGTGGGCGGGGTCAAAAAATATTTTTATTTTATTTAATGGCTCCAAGTTTAAGGCGTTGGACCGTATTTGACATAAAAATATATCATTTGCTTAACAAAATAACCAAAAAACTTTAAAAATTATGTTGTTTTTTCTGGGTTGGTTTAGTTCTTCTTAGGGGAACATTTTTCCCTCTTGCCCGATTTAGCCCATCTTCGAACTTAACCTGCTCTAAGTTTTAAAATATATTTATGCAAAATTTCAAGAATCTAGCTCTTTTCGTTTGGACTGAATCGTGATTTCCACAGACGGACGGACGGACGGACGGACATGCTCAGTTCGTCTTAGATTTCATCACTGATCAAAAATATATATACTTTATGGAGTCTGAGATGGATATTTCGATGCGTTACAAACGGAATGACAAAGTGAATATACCCTCCAAATTCTTTTTTGGAGGGTATAAAAACAAAATGTTGTTATCAGTTACTTTTACGTATAACTTTTATTGCCGGTAAAAGCATATTTTTGCTAAAAACACTATTCTTTCGAAAATGAATTTATGACAAACAACCAATAAACGTTATTACAAAATTTTTACAGCATTTGAAAGCTTATCTTGGCTAAAATCCCAGTATCTCAAAAAAGGATATATGTAAGGATTCTATATCCTTAATGCAATTTCAATTAAAACAACTTATACATATTAATAGGTATATTTTGCAACCTTTAGTAAATTTTTGTTACTTTGGCAAAGTTATTTTAGCGGTAATTCTTACTTTTCTAAGTAAGTACATTTCTTCTCAAATTTTCATACTATAATTCTTAACACGTCTTTTCTTCTAAAGTTGTTCTTGTCGCAACTATGATCTTTCACTTTGCGCAATTTACTAGGTATAATCGAAGACGCCTTGGAAGTTTTTGTTACTGCTAAGAGATTAGTTTAGCTAAAAAACCTTTTAATATCCTTACTATGCATCCAATTAACTTTCTTAGATTGGCTATAATATGTAGTTCTACATCAATGGTAAGTTTTAGTTGTATTCGGGAGCTTGTTTTATAGTTAACAATATAATTTAAAAAAAGGATATATGGGAGCCTACCATATCCTTTCTGCGATATCAATGAAAAAAATTTATACACATTATTTGGCCTATTTTGCGACCTTTATTAAAATTTTGTTAGTTTTGAAAAATTATTTTAAGAGGAATCAAAATTTTTCTCAAATGGATATGTAGGAGGTTAGCAAATTTCTGCTCCAATTTATGTATAACCGTTTACGCATCCTACGAGGAGCATTTCAAGAACTTTGGTAAATCTTTGTCATTATTGTAAGGTTATTCTTATCGATATCATGATTTTTCAAAAAAGGATTTGTGGCATGTATGCATTTACTAAGATTTTAGTAAAATACTTTGTTCTACATCGTGTGCTATGTATTTTTATTAAAATTATATGTGTTTTTAAAAACACCTAAGGAATATTTGTTACTTCTCAGAACTTACTTTATCTATAAGCTTAGTGTTCTAAAAATCGGATGGATGGAACTACCTCATTTCTTAGCTGTAATTTCAATAAACATTGTTACACAAGTTATAAATAGTATTTCTACTTCATAAGTTGTATTTTGTTAGTTTTGAGAGTGTGTTTTCTTGTTAATAATATGAATTATAAAAAAAGGATATAAGGGACCCTCCCATATCCTTTATGCGATTTCAATAAAAAATTTTACACATATAAATACATTTATTTTGCAACCTCTATTAAATTTTTGTTAATTTTGGAAGATTATTTTACCATTTTTCTCAAGTGGATGAAGAGAATGAAAGCTCATTCCTGGGCCAAATTATATATTATCGCTTACACATCTTACAAGATGTATTTCATGACCTTTTATAAATTTTGGAAAGTTATTCTTGCCGATATCCTAATTTGCCTAAAAAAGGATATGTGGGATAAATCCATTTTCCTGTTGCAATTTTAGTAAAAAAAACTTTTGCACAAACTACAATTTATTTATAAAGCCATCTAGAAAATGTTTGTTACTTCTAAGAGCTTACTTTTGCTAAACCTTAAATTTCTTGATAATTTATATATCTATATATTTATATCCTTGCTGTAATTCCAATAAACATTGCTCCACAAGCTATCTGGGGCATTTTTACACCATTCGTAATTCGTATGTTACTTTTAAAAACGTATTTTAGTAAAAAATTTTATACTTAAAAAAAAGGATATATGGGAGGCTTCCATATCCTTGCTGCGATTTCAACAAAACTTTGTACACAAGTAACCAGCTATATTTTGCGACCTTTAGTGGAATTTTATTACGTTTGGAAAATTACTACAACATATATCATGATTTCTCTCAAAAATGTATGGGATGTATGCATGTCCTTGCTGACATTTCAGGGAAATTTTTTTATATATATTATAAGAAACATTCTTACTCTATTGGTTAGTGCTAGCTGCTTTTAAGAGCTTACTTTAGCCAAGTTCATCATGATTTGTTAAGTACATACATATATACATTCATGACATATAAAGTGCAATTTAGACAAAAATTTTCACACATATTGCTAGTTATATATTAAGACATTTTTTAAGTTTTTTTATTTTTTTGGGAGTATAATATAACGGATAGCTTACTTTGAATAAAACTGCACGTTGTGCTGCATTGATCTTCTATATATTACCAACTTTTAAATCAAATATTCCATTTTAATTCACATTCAGACTCCAGTTACTTTTAAAAGCTTACTTAAGGTAAAATGATAATAACAGTCCCAACTGTTAAATTTATTTTCGTATCACAATAAAATTTTTTAGAAATTACATGCCTTCAATGTCCGGCGATTAATTCTGTGGGGGGCATTTGTTAAGCAAATACTGGGTTCCATGCAATACTATCACTTGTTTACCACACCGTGTAAGAAAATACTGCGAAATTATTTAAAGAAATCTGGGGCCAAATTACCGCATTCGATATCGATCGAAATTTCCATACAATTTAAATACAAATTTCGTTCGATATCGAGTGCCGTAATTTGCACCCTAAACATTAATTATCGCCTTTTAACTATGAAACAAACTGTAAATTTTGTTAAAACTATCACTTCTTCTGTTGGATTTTGGCTCTTTTGCTGTTTATTTACTATATTGCAAACGTTGTTGTAATTGTTGTTGTTCATAAGAAACACTACAATTTTATTGCTATTTGAACTGTTTTTGTATGGAGAGCTCAGCTCTCTTCAACTCTCCCACATTGTTCGTTGTTCAGAGGCGGATTCTTATTTATCAGTTTAAATTCTTGTTCATAAATTTATGATTATTTTCAATTTTTGTAGCAGCGTTAACAAAACACACAACGTACGTAAACTTGCATATAAAAGCCCCCCAATGGTTTATGTAAAAAAAAATTTTTTTACTTCTGCTGTAAGTGCTTTTTTGCTTTTATCCACATTTTAGGGTCTAAAAACATACAAACTAACAATGAGCACTCGTATTTTTATTAAAGTTGCACACATGCTGTATGAGCATTTTAGTTTAGAAACAATTATTGTTGTAGGCTTTTTGATAATTGGTTTAAATTGAAGCGTTATCGCTTAATTGTGGCTGTGAGTAGAATATGTGGCCATGGTGACAGAGGATGTGGGCATAACAATAAAGTTAATGAGTAACTTCCTTGGAATAAATTTATAAATATTTTCTGTGGTTTTTTATTTATTCATTTACTTTTCTCTTTTTTTTTGTTCTTTGTGCTAGCAATTCGAGATAATGAGAGAGACACATTATTTACTTTATCTGAAATTTTCACTGTACAAGTTTAATTGATAAATTCTTTGTTGGGTTTTTTGTGAAAAATAAGATAAAACTATTTTCTGTGGTTGTCGTTAAGAGTGATACTTAAATGTACGAGTAGGTGTGCTTTTTTCTGCATGAACAGTGGCCAGCACTGTTGGACACACGCGCGTTCATATATTCTGATGATTTCAATTTGTGCTTATAATTTTCTTGCAAAGCTACTAACAAATAGAAAAATATATAATAGTATATGTAACCCTAATACACGCAAAATTTTTTCACCAACACACTGGCAGTTAATTTATTATATCCTCCAAAAGAGAATTGGAGGTTAAAATCACTTTGTCATTCTGTGTATAACGCAGCCAAATATGTATTCCTCTACGACCCCATAAAGTATATATATATTTTTGATATAAAAAAATTTTTGATTTTATATAGGACTGGGTTTTTGAGATCACCGTTAAACTAGGTTTAGTTAATCTGAACATCTGTGTTGGGCCGCCATTACCAAATTGGTATACAACATTTTAACGAAACAGCTTAATTTTTCTTAAAATGTTGGTCTTTAGTGATACAATAAAAAACGGCATTTTGCCAGAAAGAGAGAGAGTGAGAGAGAAAGTTTCAAACTACGTTAAACTAAGTTTAAACTTAATCCGCATCTCCAAAAGACTGCCCACGTCTGTTAAATATATAATAAAGTGAATTTCAAGTTTTCTTAACAAATATTTTTTATAGCCTCCAAAATGGAATTGGAGGGCATATTCACTTTGTCATTCCATGTGTAACGCAGCGAAATATCCCTCAAAGACCCCATTTTTCTTTTTTTTTAACAGGCTGTCAGTTTTGATTAACAAATCCAGCACACTTGGGTCCTAGTAGATCCCTTTGTGTTACCCGAAAACATAACAAACACCCACGGTAATTGCTGGGAATCGAACCCACGACCTCTGTAACTAATAGGCTAGCATCGCTACCTAATCACTCACAGCGGCACCCTCTCAGACCCCATAAAGTATATATATTACTGATCAGTGATGAGATCTAAGACGATCTGAGCATGTCAGTCCGTCCGTCCGTCAGTCTATGGAAATCACGATTTAGTCCAAACGAAAAGAGCCAGACGCTTGAAATTTCTTATAAATATATCTTGAAGTATAGCACAGGTCAAGTACGTGAATGTATTGAATCGGGCGAGGGGGGAAAAAGTTCCCCTAAGTAGAACTAAATTAACCTCTAAAAACAATATAATTTTTAAAGTTTTTTTTTTTGTAATTTTGTTAAGCAAATGATATATTTTTGTATCAAAGAAGGTACAACGCATTAAACTATGAGATATAAAAGCCAAAAATATTAATTTTTGGAACCCCACCCTCTTAAGAGGGCGTTATTATATGCCAAAATAGTGTAAAAATTTAACAAATTGTATTACTTAAGACTGCATTCTTTAAAAATAACATTTTTAAGCTTTAATGATGGAGCTGAGACGTAACCTGTTACTCCTCTGCCCTACCCTCTTCCCCCCCCCTCCTTTTCCCACCAAATGACCCTATCAAAATAGAATACAAAATAAATTTTACATATAATTATCCCAAACATTTTTTCTTAGAGTTTTATGGCAAAGGTGAAATGTCTCCCCTACGGCCCTTGCCAGAACACCCCGACAAAATACAATTTTAATATCTGTGCAAAAAGAATTGGACCCCATAAACTATATATATTCTTGATCACTGATGAAGTCTAAGACAATCTGGCAATGCCCATACGTTCGTCTGTGGAAAACATGATATAGTCTATTTTTTGACCCCGCCCTCTTTAGTGGGCATTGACGTAAGATATTATATGTAAATATTGAACAATTTGTATTCCTTAAGCCTATAAAAAACTGAAATGTTCTCTGATCTTGCAGAGGTGAAACGTCTCCGTTACGGCACTTCCGGGAATGACTCTGTCAAAATAGAGATTTAGAATTGGGTACAGAGTTGTGTTAAAGGAACTACTTTGAAGAGGACAGAATAGAAATTGTTGAATAAATTTGTACAAAAAATCTTCTGGTTTCTTGACCTCTTTTTAATTATTTCTCTTTATTTTAATTTAATTTTTAATTTCAATATTTCGTCACTCCTTTGTGTGACTTCTTCAGGAAATTAATTATTTTATTATAAAATATTTTATATAAAATAATTAATCTATTTTATTATAAAATAAATAATTTCCTGAAGAAGTCACACAAAGGAGTGACGAAATATTGAAATTAAAAATTAAATTAAAATAAAGAGACCTTAAGCTTAAAAATATCAGAATACAATAATAAATTTATACATTTTTGAGAAGAATGAAATTTCTCCCTATTCTTTGAACAGACGTCGTACACTTAAAAACATGTTTACGTAAAAAAAAAACTTGCAAAATATTTCAATTTTCTGATATAATACTGAGTGAAGGAATTCTATTAGAACTTCCATATTCTGGTTTTGTAATTTATACTCTTTTCACCAGACATGACCCTGGACATTTCCTTTCCGCCATCTTTTAAGAACAGGTACATTATAGACAATCGGCACAAAAGTTCCTTCACGGTAGCTAAACCTTAAGCCAGCAATTACTGGAAAACGAAAAGATATCTAGGGTAGTAGACATCACCACAGATTCTAATCTATGCAAATCACTCCACAGGAAAAAAATGTGTTAGTGATAAAGTAAAAAACACCTAAAACTTAACAACTGCCAGAGTTGCTTAACAATTGCAAATATCTGATTTCAACTATATCTTTATTACAAAAGTTTTTCACTTCAAATCTTCTAAAAAAAAAACATTTCCTTTTTTTTTTCTTCTTCCGACCCTTTTAACTTTTCATATGTGATTGTAAGCAGAAAGCCAAGAAATCTATATATCAAGATGTATCGTGTCAGACAACAAACAACCACAGATAGAGCTGTTAATGAACAACAGAAAAAAGGGGTAAATTGAGACAAAAAATATGGTCAGATATTGTGTATGTTTTTATGAAACTATTGACAGTAATTTCTTTGTAGAATTTTACTTTATATGCCTAGAATTGTTAGCTAAGGGAAACAGTAATTTCTTAAAGTGCTCATAACAGACTGGCAGGCTTGCAAAATAATTTACTGTCAATTCTTGTAACTAAAATAAAAATGTTCGCCAATTTAAATGAAAAATTATAAGAAATATTGAAAAGAAAAATAAATTTGACTTTTTTTGTTGTTATAACAATATTTTAATTTCCCAGACGAAAATGTTTGTTTTATTTACAAAAACAGTCAGTTAAATTCAAAGAAACTAAACAAAGTTTACTGCACAGCTTTTTATTGAAGGATGAGAGAGAACGTAAATGTTATAGCAAAACTAAACGCAGAGTGCCTGAAATATTTAAAGCTTAAAAATAAAATAGATGAAGTGAATTTCATTGGCAGCTGTGAAAAATATTATTCACTGGCTAAACAAGTAAGAACGTTATATTCGACCGGGTCGCATCTTAAATACCCTGCAAATATTTAGTAAATAAAAACTCCAAAACTTAATATTCGTTTTTATTTTACGGCTTCAAATTTAACACGTTGTATGTTCTTTGACATAAAAATATATCATTTGCTTAACAAAATTAACAAAAAAAAAAAATTAAATTTTGCTGTTTTTAGAGGTTGGTTTAGCTCTTCTATGGGAAACTTTTTTCCCTTTGGCCCCATTCAGCCCATTTACGAACTTGACTTGTGCAATCCTTCAAGATATATTTATACTAAGTTTCAAGAGTCTGGCTCTTTTGGTTGGGACTGATCGTAATTCCCACAGACGGACGGGCAGACGGACATGGCCAGATCGTCTTAGATTTCATCACTGATCAAGAATATATATACTTTATGGGGTCTTAGAAGGATATTTCGCTGTGTTACATACGGAATGACATAGTGAATATACACACCAATTCTTTTTTGGAGAATATAAAAAGGGTTGTTTGATGTGCTCATCGATATGTTTGTGGCATCGCTGAATGCATAAGGTGACCAGATTGTGAGTTTTTATGGTTAGGTTAGGTTAGGTTAGGTTAGGTTGAAGAGAGGGGCATAAGTTATCCCAATCCGTCCAGGATTACACTTAGGCCTCATAGGCCTGTTGTGCGCTCTATAATAAGGAGTTCCCATTCTACTGTAGGGAGCCTCCACCGATACCCTGGAAACCTCTGAGTTTGATTACGTCAAGAACCCAGTTTCTTCAATGTACTTCCTTAAGTCTTTCCAATCAGAACCCCTAAGAAATTCCATCTTCTGTATAATCTCCTGATTAAATGTTCGTCTTCTGACTTGGCTAAAAGCTGGACAGTAGCATAAGTAGTGCTCCAGTGTCTCGTATTTGGTTTTTATGAAACCATTTATCGATCGAAATTTCAGTGTAATTTATATACAAATTTCGATTGATATCGAGTGAGTCTAAAATAAAAAAAAAAATATTTTAGACATTCGAAACTTTTTTAACTTAGGCAGCAATATTCACAAACCTTTTGAGAATTACATAAAACGAAGCGCATAATATTGTTAAATTTTTATCAAGCGAATATCTCTAGTAATAAACTGCAATTAATGTAAGTATCCAGGCATTATATCATTTCAATTATTTCAAATGTGATAGAAAACATCTTTTAAATAAATAATGTGGCTTCATCGGTTCACATGTCTTTGAGAATGTCATTGGGCCTAAATTGAATGATCTGGACATCAACGAAATGTGGTTTCACCAAGACGGCCTTACCTTACAGCTCATGCTAAATTGGGGCATGGCCATCTCATGTGAATGTGATGTAAACTGAACACCGAGATCGTTCGATTTGACTCTTTCTGGTACAGTAATCTCAAGTCGCAGTTGTATGCCAATAAGCAAGTAGCCATCGATCAAATTTAATCTGATATAACTGACAGGGTCATGGAAAATTGTGCACTTTGCAAGCGGTCCTCCCAGAGAAGTCGTAGCACAATTTTATAATTCACATTTCATGGCATCCATAATTCTCACATATATATTTTTTATTTAAAAATAGGATGACCTTAATGAAGCACCCTTTAAATGGCAATTATCAATTTTTGTGTTATATGTTAAGAAACTACTTTCGCCCCTCCCCAATAGCCAGAAATAATAAACAATAAAAACAGCCAGAATGATAAGTGTTAGTAGCTTCGCTCAGCTAAAAAGAAATCAGCCAAGGGAAGAATTGAACCATGATACGAGTTTTTCGTTTGTACTCAATACTTCTGATATCCATCTATGCATGTATGCACATATGCACTTATGTACTTCTGCACATACGAGACTATGTACGCTGCAACCCAACCAGCATTTGCAAGATCAATTTGGTAACTACGAACTAATTGATAAAAATATCGGTTTATAATGAAGTAATAATTTTTAATTATTTATTAGACACGCTCTCGCAAAATAAGGCAATAATATTTTGTATAAATAAAATTATTTTTATACCCTCCATTCCGTTTGTAACGCAGCGAAATATACATAAGACCCCATAAAGTATATAAATTCTTGATCAGTGATGAAATCTAAGACGATCTGAGCTTGTCCGTCCGTCCGTCTACGAAAATCACGACTCAGTCCAAACGAAAAGAGCCAGACTCTTGAAATTTGGTATAAATATATCTTGAAGTATATCATAGATCAAGTTGGTAAATGAGCAGATTTGGGCCAGAGCAAAAAAAGTTCCCCTAAGAAGAATTAAACCAACCCAAAAAAAAAAAAAAACATAATTCTTACACTTTTTTATAATTTTGTTAAGCAAGTTATATATTTTTATGTCAAAGAATTTCCAACGCATTAAACTGTGAGATATAAAATCCAAAAAAAAATTACTTTTGGACCCCGCCTCCTTTAGTGGGCGTTTTTATATGGAAAAATAGTGTAAGAATTAAAAAAGTTTTATTACTGAAGTCTACATTCCTTAAAAATAAAATTTTTATGATCTTATGACGAAGCTGAGACGCAACCTGATCCTCCTCTGCCCTACCCTTTCGCCCCCTAAATGACCCTATAAAAAAAACGTTTGCTTCTAATCATCCCAAAAACTTATTTTTAGTGTTTTATGGCGAAATCTCTCCGAAATATATAATCTATTTTTGGACCCCGCCTCCTTTAGTGGGCGTTGAAGTTACATATTATGTATATGAAAAAATAGTGTAAATATTTAAAAAATTGTATTCCTTAAAAATTTCTTTAAAAATTTACTATATAAGATTTTACCCGAGTAGGTAATATGTGCTCTGATCTTCCCCTTCCCTACGCCTCCACCCTTGTTTGCCACCTAAATTGCCTTATTAAACAAAAAACTTTTTTTCTACACTTGACTACGCCGAGAATTTAGTTTTTAAGTTTTAACGATTTAAATGACATGTCTCCGCCACGGTCTTTCTCGGACTGGCCCTGTATAGAGTTTTAAAATTGGGCACAGAAATGTCTTAAAGGAACTGTGACCCAGCAGGTTAAATATTTTTAACGAATCTCAGTCCCTTTTTCGAACGTTGATATAAAATATTAACACGTAAGTTTTTATGCTGACGGAAGGAAAGATGTGTCAGTCATGCTCCTCCCAACACATTGGAGACGATCGTATAAAAATAAATATTATAATAAAAAAAAATAATTTGCAGTTTCGCAGATTTGAACTTATAACCTGTTGAGAAAATTAACATCCTGTAATACAATTTACATAAATAAAGGTTCACTATTAAATTAGAAATTCATACAAATTTTTTTCTTGTTTGCGATAAAAATATTAATTTCAATAAGAACAAAAATATAGTTTTTATTTACTAAATATTTGCAAGGTATTTAAGATTCGACCCGGTCGAAAATAACATTGTCTCTTATTAAAATCAGCTCATACTGATATTTCCTGAATAGAATATTAGTTCATTTTCGATAGTTTTAGTCATGCAGAGGAGCCAGGGACTTAAATCTGCATGTAAATGCTGGGTAGGAGACGTACTCTAAAAATTTTTAAACATACACGTACGCATATGTGAATATATGTATATACATACATACACACATGTCTAAGTATGCATGTTTGGCATACGTTGACATACATATTTTGTGTGAAACCCAATGAAACACAAACTATAGAAGAAAAATAACTTCAAAGCAGCATTAAGAACAGAGACAAAAATAAAGAAAACCGTCTAGTTTTCATTTAAGTAAAACGCTTTAAATGTGGTATCAACAAACAGCAGCAGCAAGAAATAAGGCAACATAAGAAAATCGAAAGCAAAGTATTTGTTGTTGAGGTTTATTAAAAAATCGCTGATTGCTAGTGATCACAAATACGTTGACATTAAATTGCTTATTTCGTTTAAATTGCTTTTTATGGCCTCCAAAAAAAGGACTGCAGTGTATATCCATTTTGTCATTCAGTGCGTAACGCGGCGAAATCTGAGACCCCATAAAGTATATATATGATTGATCAGTGATGAAATCTAAGACGATCTAGCCATGTCCGTCCGTCTGTGAAAATTACTATACAGTCTAAACCATAAAAAAAAGCCAGACTCTTGAAATTCGGTATAGATAAATTTTGAAGGATAGCACAGATCAAGTTCGTTCAAGGGCAGGGCAAGATCGTCTTAAAAGCTTATAAATTAAATTTTTTAGGGAATGTGGACTTAAGGGATACAATTTGTTGAATATTCACACTTTTTTTTCATATAATATGTAACTTCAACACCCACTTAAGGGGGCGGGGTCTAAAAGTAAAATATATCATGTTTTCCACAGACGAACGTATGGGCATTGCCAGATCGTCTCAGACTTCATCACTGATCAAGAATATACATTCTTTATGCTGTCCGATTCTTTTTGGAAGGTATTAAACCTATATTTTGTCGAGGTCGCTGTGGCAAGAGCCGCGAGGCCTTTCCCTTAAAACACTAAACACAGATTTTTGGGGTAATAAAGGGAAAAAATTTGAATTATCTATTAATTTTTTTTTATTCTTATTTTGATAGGGTCATTTAGGAGCCAAAAAGGGGGAGGAGGAGGTAGGGCAGAGGAGGATCAGGTTACGTCTCAGCTTCGTCATAAAAGCTTAAAAATTTTATTTTTAAGGAATGTGGGCTTAAGTAATACAATTTCTTAAATTGTTATACTATTTTTGCGCATTTTGGGCGGGGTCCAAAAATAAAGTTTTTTTTTATTTTATGGCTTTAAGTAGGTGTTGGACCTTCTTTGATATAAAAATATGTATTTATATCATTTGCTTAACAAAATTACAAAAAAAAAAACTTTAAGAATCATGTTGTTTTTATACCCTCCAAAAAAGAATTTGGAGGGTATATTCACTTTGTCATTCCGTTTGTAACGCATCGAAATATCCATCTCAGACCACATAAAGTATATATATTTTAGATCAGTGATGAAATCTAAGACGAACTGAGCATGTCCGTCCGTCCGTCCGTCCGCCTGTGGAAATCACGATTCAGTCCAAACGAAAAGAGCTATACTCTTGAAATTTAACATAAATATATTTTAAAACAAATTTAAAACAAATTTAGAGCAGGTTAAGCTCAAAGATGGGCTAAATCGGGCTAGAGGGAAAAAAGTTCCCCTAAGAAGAACTAAACCAACCCAGAAAAAACAACATAATTTTTAAAGTTTTTTGGTTATTTTGTTAAGCAAATGATATATTTTTATGTCAAATACGGTTCAACGCCTTAAACTTGGAGACATAAAATAAAATAAAAATATTTTTGACCCCGCCCACTTTAGTGGGCGTTATTATAGGCAAAAATAGCATAAAAATTTAACAAATAGTTTTACTTAAGCCTACATTCCTTAAAAATAACACTTTTAAGCTTTAATGACGAAGCTGAGACGAAACCTGGTACTACTCTGCCCTACCCCCTCCTTCCCCTTCGCCCCCTAAATTACCACAACAAAAAAAAATTTTTAAAATTTTGTATATAATCATCCCAAGCATTTATCTTTAGAGTTTTACGACTGCCTGTTGCTGCCCTACCCCCTCCTCCCCTTTGCCCGCAAAATGACCCCATTAAAATTAAATAAAAATTTTTTTTAATTTTGTGTATAATCATCCCAAGCATTTATTTTTAGAGTTTTATGACAAAGGTGAAATGTTTTCCCCACAGCCCTTGCCACAGCGACCCCGCCAAAATACAGATTTTATACCCTCCAAAGAGAATTGGACCCTATAAAGTAAATATGTATATTTTTGATTAGTGATGAAGTTTAAGACGGTCTAGCAATGCCCATACGTTCGTCTGTGGAAAACATCATATTGTCTATTTTTAAACCCGCCCCCTTCAGTAGGCGTTGACGTACGATATTATATAAAGGAACTGTGGGCCACCAAGTTAAACATTTTAAATTCACTTACTAAATATTTGGAGGGTATTTAAGATTCGACCCGGTCGAATATAACCCTTTTACTTGTTTTTTATAGGTTAATTTAGTTCTACTAAATTCTCAGATCGTCTTAGATTTCATCACTGATCAGGAATATATATACTTTATTGGGTCTCAGATGGATATTTCACTGCGTTACATGACGGAATGACAATCCTTTTTTGCAGGGTATACAAATTTAATAATTTTGTATTGGATAAGAAGTTATAGTCAAGTCAAACCACTTTAGTCATATTGGGCCACCCTGTAAAAACTAAAGAGCAGGGCCAAAATTGTAGTTCTCAATATATCCTGGGTGTTTCAGTTAACATAATTAGACCTACTACGACCCAAATGGACCGCATTTGTCTAATCAATATCAGCAAACTGTGCAATATAGAACTAGAACTCTTGATGCCATGTAATTTCCGCTAATCTGGCAACGGCGGGCAATTGTAAATCATCTGCACGCATGTGTGCTTCTGTATGCACGCATGAAATATGTAAGTGTGTGTGCTTGTAATTGCAAGTGTACAAATATAAGCAGCGTTTTGTACACAATAATTTTGTATTCTCGTTGTAGTTTCTGTGTTTATCAGTTGTTATTGTCAATTGGTTGCTATTACAAAAAAAAAACACATGTTGTTTATGTTGTTGTTGGTGTTAGTTTTTCCCCTGTTGTTAAGGGTCTCTGGTATCAGTCAACATCGTATAGGTACTAAATCTATCATCACATATTGGCCAGTTGAACGGCTCTCTTGTTTGTCGTCTGTTTGTTTTCAAGTCTATTTCTTAGTTGTTGTTGGTGTTGTTGCTGTTGTTGTAGTTTATGGGTTAATGGTTTTGGCGTATCTGCGTTATTTTCTTGATTTGTTCCTGTTTGCTTAGTTTTGTTATTTAGTGTCTATTGCTGTGATGATTTGTTGGTATATGTGGAATTGCTTTTTGCAGCTGTTTATAACGGAAAAGTTATAGTGACAAAATCAGTGAAACGTGTGCGCCAGAAAAAAACGCGTTATTACTATTTCTTGTCAAAAAAATAAAAATAAATTAAATTTCTTAAAGAATTTTGAAATAGACACAAAAGTGTAGCTGACATTTTTATTTATTCGTCTGTTTTTTTTAAGAATTTGGGAAGAACTGCTTATGCTTTTATAGTTCAAATTGGGTTGGGCTCAAATCGCTTTTAACTGATGGTGTCATCGTTATTTTTTTCTTTTTTACTGTTTATAGCCAAAATAACACATGAAACTCTTTCAGCTTATTTGTTTGTTACCTTTGTCAATATTGATTTAATTTGTTGTGGTTATTTTATGTTTTCTTCAATAAAAAAAAAATAAAACAAACTATTTGGTATCTGGCTTTATTTATGACCTTATGGTATACAAAAGATAAGCCTTGTACTTCCCTTATGTTTGATGTATCAGTTTATATTCGATGATATTGAACATCAGCCCAAAGACATGTTTATATGTGTGCGTACATGTGTACACATGCATACTTGTTTGCCTGATTAAATTCGTTATCATTGAAAATATTTATATCGGCTGTAGAAAAATTTGGTGAGAATATTAAAGTGTTTACACAAATATTAGATATTGTCTATTTAAATACGGAAAGGGTTAATGGTATTCTTTAAAGCAAATCGTATATGGATACCAAATTGATTTCAAATTATAAGCCAAACTGCCAACATACAACACATGAGCATGTGTGTGTGTGTGTGTGAACTTTTCTATACGTAAATATTCTTGGACAAAACACGTGCTTATAAAGGGTGATTTTTTAAGCTTTTTTTAAGTTTGGCAACACTGTTTTTAGTCGCTCAGCTGTTTTTGTGCCACTTGTTGATGTTAAACATGTTCAGTTTGGTCTATAATTTAACTACGAATCGATGTTCGATCATTTCTAGTTGAATGGATACGTAAATAAGCAAAATTGCTGAATTTGGTGTTCAGAATGGCTAGAAGTGTAGCAAGAACTGCAAATGCATGTATAAAAATATTTCAATTGTCCAACCCTGGAATCTATTCATTTTTTGAATTGTTTACACGAATGTAATTCTTCCTGAGGCATAAAAAACTTTTGATTCAACATAAAAAAAAATTTATAAAAATTAGTAACTTATTTGTTTTGCAGGAATTGTATAGGGTGTAGTCCTCTGGGCATCACAATGGGCCTTTATGGCCTCCAAGTGTTGTTATCGCTTACGGCGGGCAGCCCTTCTAACCTAACCTAGGAACTTATTTGGAACTTTTACATACCAAAAAATTTAGATTTTCCAACCCTGGAATTAAATTTAAAAACTTTTTGGTTATTAATACCAATTTAATTCTTCGCGAAGTATCAAATAGGTTTACTTCACTGAAAAAAAACAAAATTGGTAACTTATATGGCTACTTTTGCATGCCAAAAAAAATTCGACTTTCCAACCCTGGAATCGAATATCTATTTTTTTTTTTGGATTTTAGTAGCAATTTAATTCTTCCTGAAGCATAAAATGAGTTTTCAGTTGACTAAAAATACTAAATTAGGGAATTATATGGCTGTATTTATAAAACAAACATATATCGATTTTCGAACCCTGGAATAGAATTTTTAATTTTATTTATTTATTACACGAATTTAATTCTTCCTGAAGCACAAAACAGACTTAATTCACTGAAATAACCAAAATTAGGAATCTATATGGCTAATTGTAAGTACTAAACAAATTTAATATCCGAACCCTGGAAGCGAAATTTAATTTAATTATTTTTTTTGCTTTCCTTTTACCAATGCAACTTTTAATGAGGTATAAAATAGTTTTATTTAAGAAAAACTCAAAATCTGTAACCATTTTCATGTACCACAAAATATTGCATGTACCAAAAAGAAACGTTCGATTTCACAACCCTGGAAAAAAAGTTTAGAAAAAATGATATCTACACAATATCCACTGTATCTTGCCTTGTTTGTTGCAATGTGTTGTCCAAATTACATACTGATCATTCTCCACTTATTCAATTCCGACCGATCGCGTTCTCAATAAAAAAACGAACTACTCCTACACACTCCGCAGTCGTTTTCAGTGGATGTAAGGCCTCTTCGTGCATCAGTAACCAAGATTCTGTTAATTGATGTTACCGCTGGTGCGTTATTTGGTGCTTGATCTTTACTCGCAATAACAAAAAAGTGGAAAAACTAATACCCATATTTACGAGTACATTCCCTTACTCAAGGCTGGACTTATCGTAACTGGTTTATTTCTATCTTAAGAAGAATTAGGAGGCCTAAAAATCATTTCGTTATTTGGGGTCGAATTACGGATTTCGATATCAAAAAAAAAAATCCATACAATTTAAATACAAATGTCGATCGATATCGAATGTCGTGATTAGCCCCCACGTTCTCAACGAGAATTAGCGCGCTAGAGTCTGCAACATCTACTCGTCTTATAAATAGATGGACTTTAATCAACACGCAGCACCGTAAATCCATTTCTTTAAGCCCCTATATTTTACAATAATATGCCTGCATAAATTATAAACACACTAACACACACACATACTACATTAAAAGCTCTTATCAACAGAAGATTTCAAAACGTCAAAAAACAAAATATTGTCCCTCACAACGCAGTACAACGTTTATTTTGCATGTAAAACAGTAGAGTCTACTGAGTAGACCACATTGTGATTATCATAAATGACCGTAATGAGTCATTTTTATTCAAATGAAATATTTCACAAAACAACACAAAACAACACGCTGGTACATGGACAAAGATACAGTGCGACAATGTTAATGAAACAATAGTACAACAACAAAAGATAATAAACACAAGCATGGCAATAAACAACAACAGATCTTTATTTAAGGAAACCCATATAAGGCAGGGTAATACATTAAATTTCCAATTGGCCCGGTTTTGGGGAAGATCAGAGCACATATTACCTTCGCCGTAAAAGCTTATAAATTAAATTTTTAAGAAATGTAGGCTTAAGGAATACAATTTTTCAAATATTTACACCATTGTTTTATAAATATGTTATTTCAACGCCCACTAAAGGGGGCGGGATTCAAAAATTGACTATATCGTGTTTCCCACAGACGGACGTATGGGCATTGCTAGACCCTCTTAGACTTCATCACTGATCAAGAGTATATATACCTTATGGGTTCCAATTCTTTTTGGAGGGTATTAAAACGGTATTGTGTCAGGGTCGTTTTGGCAAGGGACGTTGGGGAGACATTTTACCTTACATGCCATACAATACAAAAAAATTATTTTTGGAATAATTAAGTGTACAATTTTTTTATAGGTTCAATTGGGTGCCAAAGGGGGAGGAGGGGGGCGGTGAGGGCAGAGGAGGATCAGGTTGCGTCTCAGCTTCGTCATAAAATCTTGAAAATTTTATTTTTAAGGCATGTAGACTTAAAAAGATACAATTTATTAAATTTTTACACTATTTTTGCATATAAAAACGCCCACTAATAGGAGCGGGGTCCAAAAATTAATAAATTTTTTTTATGGCTTCAAGTTTAACGTGTTGGATCTTCTGACATAAAAATATATCATTTGCTTAACAAAATTACAAGAAAAAACTTTAAACATGTTCTTGTTATATAGAGGTTGGTTTAGTTCTTCTTAGAGGAACTTTTTTCCCCACTGGCCCGATTCAGCCCATTTACGAACTTTGCCTGTACTATGCTTCAAAATGTATTGAACTGAATCGTGATTTCCACAGACGGATGGAGGGACATGGCCAGTTCGTCTTAGGATTCATCACTGATCAAGAATATATATACTTTACGAGGGTCTCAGAGGGATATATCGCCGTGTTACATACGGAATGACAAATTTAATATACCCTGCATATACATTTTTGGAGGGTATCAAAATAAATTATTTATATGTGAATTGTTTTTTTTAAATAAAATAATTAACGAATGTCGACTAAAAATTTTTTCTTGAGTATCAAAGGAATAAATTATTACAGACATATTCTTTACAAAATAACTGGTAATAAACTAGTTCTACAAGGCCTAATCAGGTCCAAGTGTACTAGTGTATGTATAGAACCAAGAGTGCTCGTAATTTTCTTAGGCATTCCATTTTGAGCATTAAAATTGTATAAGAAAGCTTACAGTTGGGAACTGTTAGTGGTGATTTATGTTGTAGTAAAATACTACTTAAACACTAGTTCGATCCCCTGCAGGGGATGCAGTCACGCATGCGTGTATTTATGTACGTACATATATGATATCTTAGATGAGCACTACCGGGTAAAGTGATCTACAAGTGCCAATAAATATTTAAGTTAGCCCTTGAGTGAAATTCCATTTTTAACTTGCCGTTCGAGTTCAATGTATTTTAACAGATTGCCACTTAAATATATGCTTGAGTCATAATATCATAATGTTTGTTCAATGAAATACATATTACAAAATATTTATAAATTATTATAAAATTCACATCCAAGAGAATGCAGACACACACACATCCATGTATACAAATGTGTAATTACATGTGACATTGGTCATTGTAATAAAAACATTTTGAATATCAAAATTGTTTAAATCGCTCAAATGTTCTTGTTTATTTTCTGCTTTTCTCTTTTGATACAAACCGATATCGTTAATGGTGAAAAGTCCACAAAATGATTTAAGCATATTTTTTTTTACAAATCTGACTGCAGTATTTTGATTTGTAAACGAAACAATAACAAACAAATGATGTCAACATATGGGACCCAAATGTCAGAGTTGATGCCGTATTTGTCATTTACTTAAAGCATATTTATGAACGTTTTATGTTAATTTTATTTTTACACTTACAATAATTACACACACTGCAAACACACACTTGCTTACATACAACTCGTAAATATATGTGATGGTCTTGTCTTAAAGAGCATGAGAAGGTCTATTTGTGCACAATCAGTGTTGCCATAATTTCCTTGGTATGCATTACTGATATTTTAATATAAAAATATATTGGCAAAAAAAAAAAAAATTTAAAAATAATACCGGTGTCGGTTACAAAAAGTTTCACATTTTTATTACTACTAAAAAAAATAATTTCAGTAACTGAATGAAACAGCAAAACAAAGAACTATTAAAGGCTTGCCTCTATTTGCAACATAGAAATGTGATCGCACAGCAAATCAAAGATCGATTAAAGACTTGCCTCTATTTGCAACATAGAAATGTGATCGCACTTATTCTGTAACCATTAATCGACGTCACCTCAAGACAATATCAAAAACGTTACTGAAAATGGTGTAAAAAATCGTATTCCTTAACCATTAATCAAAGTCACCTCAAGACAATATCAAAACCGTTACTGGAAATGGTGTAAAAAATAGTATTTCTTAACCATTAATCAACTTCACCTCAAGACAATATCAAAACGTTACTGGAAATGGTGTAAATGGTGTATTACTTAACCATTAATCAACGTCACCTCAAGACAATATAAAAAAGTTACTGGAAATGGTGTAAAAAATCGTATTATATAACCATTAATCAACGTCACCTCAAGACAATTTCCAAAACGTTACTGGAAATGGTGTAAAAACCCGTATTATATAACCATTAATCAATGTCACCTCAAGACAATATCAAAAACGTTACTGGAAATGGTGTAAAAAACCGTATTATATAACCATCAATCAACGTCACCTCAAGACAATATCAAAAACGTTACTGGAAATGGTGTAAAAAAGAGTATTACTTAACCATTAATCAACGTCACCTCAAGACAATATCAAAAACGTTACTGGAAATGGTGTAAAAGACCGTATTATATAACCATTAATCAATGTCACCTCAAGCCAATATCAAAAACGTTACTGGAAATGGTGTAAAAAATCATATTATATAACCATTAATCAACGTCACCTCAAGACAATCGTATTACTTAACCATTAATCAACGTCACCTCAAGACAATATCAAAACCGTTACTGGAAAATATTTGAGATTTTTTATTTTAAAAAATATGGCAAACGTTTGACCCTAAAGGTCATCCCGGCAAATTTCCAAAAAAAAATAAAAAAAATTTCGAATTTATTTCGTTCACGATATCTCACAAACGCGTCAACTGATTTTGATCCATATTAAATTGAATTAAGATTTATAGGCTAATTGTTCGAAATTTGTTTTAAATCTCAGAAAGACATGATAAATATTCCAAGGCACAAAGGAAAGTTAACATCAGCGGAACAGCTGTTTTCGAAAGCCGCAACACTTTCATCATCAGCGCTCATGTGTATTGTGTTTGATTTTGATCCGGTTTGTGACGATTAATGTGGTTTTTCAATGTCAAGTTCTTGGGATCGATCGGTGCAACCACTTAAAAGTTATTCAAAAAAAATAAACACATTTTGAAAACATAATTTCCATAGTATTTTTTATATTTCCCCAAATATATCAGTCCGAATCGGTTCCAATTTATAGGCAATCTATTGTTGATAAAACTCTTTGAAACACGTTTAGTTTGGTGTGGTTTCGGTTTAGTTTGGTTCAATAGTAAGTGAGTCACATAGTCACACACACACACACCTAAAGAGGAGTAATCAGGAAAGCATCCTAGGAACTGAAAATGTAGAGATCTGATGATAAGTTGTTTATTTCAAAACGTGGGTGAAACCAATAACTTCCAGATTTTATGAAAATCTGCAACTTTCTTAGCGAAAATTCAAAAATACGATGCTCTGATGGCGACGAATAATTCACTTTTTTTCGGACCAGCACTCAGGGTATGACCCCTACATATGCACTGCATTGAGCCGGAACTAGAAAGGAGAGGATAGTGTGGAGAGGGTGGGTTTTAAATGGAAGAAAGATAGATAATTTTCTGCAACTGTTTTAGTATTTTCTTCGCCAACGAAAGGCCGCGCTCCGATAGTGTCAATCACTGACAGCAAATTCCAGCCATACCATAGGGTTGCCAATATCTGTTTCAGAATTGGATTTGATTTTGCCACAAATCATCAAATCTGGCGCTAGATACAAAAAAAAACTAAATGACCACGCGAACAAAGCCTTAGTCTTAATTTGTTTCAAACTGGAAAAGATCTGGCCACATTATGACTTCGCTTGGTAGCAGTAAAATGTTTATATGTATATATATTTTTTTTGTTTTATGTAAATGTATTGCCATCCATGTAAACTTCGTTCACTCTGTTTTAGATAAAACTCAATCGACCAACTAAACATGAAGTTTGTCTGGAGAACTGCAATTGGAAAAGTATATTGTCAAATGTCATTACAGTTAAACTGATTAGAAGCCTAAGAATGTATGCAGCAAAAATGTATGCAGAGAACGAATAGTCTAAGACAACATTTATTCAATCAAAGCAATAAACAATTGTGATTCTAAAAACAAAATATGTGCCAAGTAGAATAGGGTGTACCTTACAGTGACTAATACTGTGAGGATTAGATATTTATTGCTGCATCAAATTAATAAACATCTCATGTTATGCAGTCAATGTGACTTTCATATTGAAAATATTGCTTGACATTCGTAACTGTCCAACCTTAATTACAAAGGGTGGGCAAAATTTATATTAATTTTGCTGCCTTTTTTATACCTTTCACGAAAAAGAGAAAGGGTATATATAGGTTTGTCATTGCGTGTGTAATTTCCTCAATATTAACTTGGGACACCATGGAGTATATATATTCTGGATCCTTATAAATAGCGATGACCAATGAGCGATGCTCGTCTGTCTGTAGGTGAAATCAGTTTCACCAAAAGACTTAATTCTCGGACTGCTGGATTGGAAATAAACTTAAATAAAGTGGTATTAAAATTCAGAAACATCCAAAATAGGGTCCAGAGCTGGGAAACCTATTTTAAGACGCAAAATTAACTAGCAAAAACAATATATTTTTGTTTTTTTTTCTAATTAAACCTCTTTGATATTTTGGAAAGAATTAGATTTGTATTAAAAACTAAAAATATAAAAACTTTTATTCCAGGGATGGGAAACTGAAAAAAATATTTTTTGTACATTAAATGAGTTTTTTTTCTGGTAATTAAAACTATTTTAGACATTAGAAAAAATAAAAATGGCATTAAAATTTAAAAATATCGAAACTTCGATTCCAGGGTTGGGAGATGTAAGTATTTTGCGGTCATTGAAAGTGTTAAAAATATATTAAAATTTGATTTGTTTGTTAAATAAAACTACTTTATGATTCACAAAAATTTATATGCTATTTTAAATTAAATCAAACATTATCAAATTTGAGTCCAGGGTTGGAGAACGCAAATATTTTTGGCACTTAAAATAATAGTAAAACTCACTACTTTTGGTGTTTTTGATGAATTAAACCATTTTTATGTTTCAACAAAAAGTAAAATGGGAATTGAAAACCAAAAAAATTAAAATTAGAAAAATAACAAAATCCAGGGTTGGAAAACGGAAATTTTTTGGTACTTAAAATAATAAAAAAAAGTCACTACTTTTGGTGTTTTTGGTGAGTTAAGCCACGTTTATGCTTCAACAAATATTAAATTGGTATCAAAAACCAAAAAAATTTAATTCCAGGGTTGGAAATTTACATTATTTTGGTACAACTTTCTAATTTTGGCTTTTTCAGTGAACTAAACCTGTTTTATACTTCAGGAAGACTTATGTTCCTGTAATAAATAAATAAAATAAAAATTTTATTCCAGGGTTGGAAAATCGAAATATTTTTGGTACACAAAATATAGCCATATAAGTTCTTAATTTGGTTTTTTTAGTGAACTAAACCTGTTTTATAGTTCAGAAAGAATTAAATTGGTATTAAAAACAAAAAAAAATAAATAAATATTCGACTCCAGGGTTGGGGAACGGAAATTTTTTTGCCACATAATATAATCAAAGTAGGCACTATTTTTGGTTTTTGTGCATTAAGCCTTTTTTACGCTTCAGCAAGAATTAAATTTTTATTTAAAACCAAAAAAAATTAAACTTTTGATTTCAGGGTGGTAAATCGAAATATTTTTGGTGTATAAAAGTGGCCATATAAGTTCCTAATTTTGGTTTTTTTAGTGAATTTAACCTATTTTATACTTCGCAAAGAATTAAATTGATATTATTTATTGATATTATTATTTGGAAAATCTAATGTGTATATTCATACATATTAACTGTCTTAATCATAAAAAATATTTTAGGGGTATTAAATGATCCTTAGAAATATGTCAAATAAGCAAATAATAAATTCTTTTTATGAATTGTGTCATAGATATTTTGTGAAATAGGTATTTTCTGGCATGGTATTAAAATAAAATTTATTTTTCCTATAAATTTTTGCCATAAGGAACACCCTACAAAATGCATTATATATTAGAGAATGCATTTTGAAACTGCAGTTAGTATTTGCTGCTCACTTGCCTTGCTTTTTTAAATGAGTGTCAATAATGCATGTGCGTAGCCATACGATAATATGATAATTTTTTATATCTTATTTTCTCATTCTTTTAAAGGTTTCAGCAAAATAACAAATCAAGACCCTAAATGATAAACAAATTGAACTTTGAACTTACCAAAGGAAACCATAAAGAAATCAGTTTACAAAAGAAACATTTTCTTGAAAACAAAGAATACACAAATAGTTATTAAGGCAAAACGGAAATAGGTTTTTGACAAACAACACAAAATTAAATCTATCGCAATCATGAGTGTGAATTTTTAACAAAAATTTGTGCTCGCTTTAGTTATGGATATGACAAAACTACTTTGAATACATTAGCGATTGTATAAAATGTTGCTATTAAGCAAAAGTAAGCAGCTGAATAACACTCTGTGGGCCAACAGACAGTGTTGATTAGTTAAGGGATTTTCGGGTAAGTTCACTTTAGTATATTTTATTTATTTATTTATTCACAACCTGCTTCGGCATACAAAATTTAATCCTAAGTTTATCTGCTCAAACAAAATAAAAAGAAAAACCAAATTATCAATTAAATTTTAAATGATCATTTTTTAATTTGACTAAAATAAATCAGGGTGATGTGCCCGATAACGATTATTTTCCAAATTTAACTTATAAAATCTGCACACCCAACACCTCAATGTAAACCTGGTTATGTGGACTACCTTTAAATGCATTAATTTTTATTTGTTTAAGATTTATTAAGAAACTCAAGTTTACCGATTATTTTCGGAGTTCCAGAATATAAGAGTTATTTTTGATTTTTATTTATGCCACACACAATAAAATTTATTTCTTGACTTTTATTTATTCCTCAGAAAATAAAAGTTATTTCTTGACTTTTATTTATTCTTTAGAAAATAAAAGTTAGGTCATGAGTTTTATTTATTACTCCGAAAATAAAAGTTATTTCCTAATTTTAATTTATTCCCTAGAAAGTAAAAGTTATTTTTTTATTTACTGCTCAGAAAATAAAAGTTATTTCTTAACTTTTATTTGTTCCTCAGAAAATAAAGGTTGTTTCTTGATTTTTATTTGTTCCTCCGATTATAAAAGTTATTTCTTAACTTTTATTTATTCCTCAGAAAATACTAATTAGAATTTTGATTTACATTTATTGCTCGGAAAATAAAAGTTATTTCTTGATTTTTATTTGTTCCCCAGCAAATAAAATTAATTTTTTTATTTTTATTTGTTCTTCAGACAATAAAGGTTGTTTCTTGACTTTTATTTACATATTCTCAGAAAATACAAATTATTTTTTGATTTTTATATATTGCTCGGAAAATAAAAGTTATTTCTTGATTCTTATTTGATCCTCAGAAAATAAAAGTTATTTCTTGATATTTATTTGTTCCTCAGAAAATAAAAGTTATTTCTTGATTTTTATTTGTTCCCCAAAAAAATAAAAGTTATTTCTTGATTCTTATTTGATCCTCAGAAAATAAAAGTTATTTCTTGATTTTTATTTGTTCCGCAGAAAATAAATGTTATTTTCTATTGCTCAGAAAATAAAAGTTATTTCTTGATTTTTATTTGTTCCTCAGATTATAAAAGTTATTTCTTGACTTGTATTTATTCCTCAGAAAATACAAATTAATATTTTGATTTTCATTTATTGCTCGGAAAATAAAAGTTATTTCTTGATTTTTATTTGTTCCTCAGAAAATAAAAGTTATTTTTTGAATTAAAAAAAATCAGAAAATACAAATTATTTTTAGATTTTTATATATTGCTCGGAAAATAAAAGTAATTTCTTGATTCTTATTTGATCCTCAGAAAATAAAAGTTATTACTTGATTTTTATTTGTTCCTCAGAAAAGAAAAGTTATTTTTTATTGCTCAGAAAATAAAAGTTATTTCTTGATTTTTATTTGTTCCTCAGATTATAAAAGTTATTTCTTGACTTGTATTTATTCCTCCGAAAATACAAATTAATATTTTGATTTTCATTTATTGCTCGGAAAATAAAAGTTATTTCTTGATTTTTATTTGTTCCCCAGCAAATAAAACTAATTTTTATATTTTTATTTGTTCTTCAGACAATAAAGGTTGTTTCTTGACTTTTATTTACATATTCTCAGAAAATACAAATTATTTTTTGATTTTTATATATTGCTCGGAAAATAAAAGTTATTTCTTGATTTTTATTTGTTCCTAAGAAAATAAAAGTTATTTCTTGATATTTATTTGTTCCTCAGAAAAGAAAAGTTATTTTTTATTGCTCAGAAAATAAAAGTTATTTCTTGATTTTTATTTGTTCCTAAGAAAATAAAAGTTATTTCTTGATATTTATTTGTTCCTCAGAAAATAAGAGTTATTTCTTGATTTTTATTTGTTCCCCAAAAAATAAAAGTTATTTCTTGATTTTTATTTATTCCTCAGAAAATACAAGTTATTTGTATTTATTGCTAAGAAAATAAAAGTTATTCCTTGATTTTTATGTGTTCCTCAGAAAATACAAGTTATTTCATGACTTTTATTTATGCCTCAGAAAATACAAATTATTTTTCTTTATTGCTCGGAAAATAATATTTATTTATTTCTTAGTCTTTTTACTTATTCTTCTCAAAATAAAAGTTATTTATTGATATCGATTTGTTCCTCAGCAAATAAAAAAGTTTTCTTGATTTTTATTCATTCTCCAGAAAATGAAATTTATTTCTTGATTTATATATTATTTCATTAAGGTTTCTTCATAACAAATAATATTGATTTATAAAAGGTTTATAAAACAGTTTTTAAATTGCCGTACAAAATTTGTTTTATAAAGTCTTTATGAAACAGAAATATTTTTATATGAATAAGCCAATTAATAATCTAGTGTTTTGTAGGTACACATTTGCCACTTCCTAAATATTGTTCTACTGATCTTTTGCCCATCTTACTCCACCCTAATTTTCGTTAATTCCACTATGTGCATGATACGTTATTGCTTTAAGATGTCATTTCCGTTATTTAAAAATTATTCATCTGCATAAAAAGCGTTTCGTTCGTAAGAAAGACATTCGGACAATATATTTTATGTCTCAATTCTTTAAAGCGCTACAAAAAAGAATATGTTTGCTGAATATCTAAAGACATTCAACCAAATTGTATGTACATACATACATGTACATAGTTTATATACAATAAGCCATGGCAATGCTTGTTTTTATATGTGTATTAGGGAAGTACCTACTGAGTTGTAGAATGAACAAAATTAATGCAGAAGCTGCACTAATTTAATACATGTGTATGTATGTATAGATATAATACATACATATGTACATATGTATGTATGTGAAGTCTTACAAGATGCTTTCTGACACAGAATCATGAAAATTAAATCAGCTGATTATTACTTTTCGTTATTATACCTATTCCCTTATTGCAATTTTGGAATATACAAAAATTGGCAAATTTACACATTTATGTATGTATGTTCATAAGTAGTTACATACGTTTGCAATAAATATTATCTAACCCCTCTGATCAATAATAACATTCTCTTACACTCATTCCCATCTTCTAATAGCCATTTTATTCAACACTCTAAAAAGGGGAAATATATTTGAACTTATTCTCTGTACTAAACTAGGCTAGAAACGATGTTAAAGTTAAACAGAGAAAGCAGTCTCTTTTAAACAAAAATTATGTTTTAATTTTCTCTCTTTGGTAAATCCATACAAATATATTTTCTCCGTAATAATTAACGGGCCGAATGAAAACAGCGTTGCCGTAATATTTTGTTTTATAATAGGTAATATTTTAAAACAGATTTCCAAGCCATAACAATATGCATGTAAATATTGTAATATGATATTTAAACTCTCTCTTTATTATGATATTTTGACTCTCGACATTTGTGGTACACATACACAATTAAATATGTTCAGTATTGTGAAATCACCAATTTTGCTACTGCATGTTCTCGCATTTTGTATGTAATATATTTAGGGCCCAGTTTTGTAAATCGCCTTGCGTTAATGAAATTTATGGGATAGCAAAGAAAAATTCTAATCATTTTTGTTTTGATCACTAAACAAACGTTCAGAAATTCTGAGTTTCAACATATTTGATTTTTTTTTATGCAAAGCAAATATTGTAAAAGATAGTAGAGAGACTAAAAATATTTGAAACTTGTTTTTTGTGTACATATAAATTTTATTAACTAAAAGTGATTTGTAAAAGTAGAAAATTAGTATCTATGTATAATGAGTAGTTTTTATATAACAGCTAGTTTCTGAAATCAAAAATGTAAAATAATCATTACACAAGTACAATTATCAAAACCAAAGTTCTTTTTGATTCAATATTTTTAATCAAAATTGTGTACAAATATTTTTACAAGACCTTTAAATTTCGAATTTTGTTATGTGTATTTTTTTTCTAATTTATGAAGTCCTGATGCCAGTTCTTTATAGAAAATATTTTTATTTTAAAATTTCATTGCACTCTATGGTGTCAACGAAAGTGGTCTTGCATGTCATTTCGCACCAAAGCACATATTGTATGATCTGAAGTTTGTCTAAAATTAGGTATTGTAAAATTAGTTAATCATAGTGTCACATTAAAACATATGAGTAAATCCTCCCACTTTTATATTAAGCGAATACGATAACACTAACGCTTCACAAATTGGTATTATAACAGCAAAATTGAGAGTAAAAATCAATTTTATATTAAATGGTGTGGAGTCTATGCAATTTACAGAAAACCCAAAATAATGGTTAAAAACTGTCCACTTGGCAACGCTGGAATGCAGCAACAGAATTCTGATTAAAAAGGAAATACAAATTAAAATTCTTTGTCTCATTAGTTTTAGCCGAGCAAAAATTTGCCCAAAAGTACAGAGCAAAACAAAAACAAAGTAACTCAAGGCTAAAAAAAATCAGAGAGTAGCATGAAAGAATATTTTCCACATAAAGTAGAGAATGCAAATAAAATTGGTTCTGCCTACCCAGTTGGCAAAAGCGTCATAGAAGACAGTAGCCCAATTCACAATCCTGTGCAAATGGTCTTGCATTATAGCATTTGCAAATTGAGAGAGTATTTGATAGCATTTTCAATTTATTTTGTTGGTGTAGAGTACAATTATTTTGCTCATGCTACGATGCTAGATACTTGCTCGAGATTGTGAACTGGGCTATCAATGCATGACTTTTCGTCAGGGTTTTTAATCGACAATTTAAACGTCCTTAACGATCAGATATGGAACTATGCATATCGCTTATATAGTCGTCGAAGATGTGATATTTTCCCTTATAGACATTTACAATTATAATACATTGCAGATGTGTGCAGCACTTCAATGTGTTTTGTTGCTATAATTTTTGTCGTAGACCATGGCTTTACACAAACAACATTTCCCATGGCCGAATGAACAAGTGATCTCACTTCCCCTAATGATATTTTGCAGAGCTGTGTTTTGATTGCTACAAATATCCCATAATGTCAAAAGTTAGTAACATTTTCGGTCGCCGTTATATATGTTGTTTCAGATTTACCGATGTTTGTTTACTACATGTGTATGCGTGTTGTTTTTTATATTTGTGATTCTAAAAGCACTAATATAAAGCCACAAGCAATGGCGAATTAAAAAAAGGTGGTCGTGATTTGCCTCTTATTTGCTGCTTTAGTTTTAGTAAGTTCGCTTGTCAACATTTTTTTTTAAGATAAATCAAATGACGTTCAGCCTTGCAGCGAATTCGCCGCGAGTACACCTGTTATTAATTCACCTTAATTACTAGCAGGTTTTTCTTGACGCTGTGGTCAGATGTCTCTATCGAGGGTGTATTCATTTTAAAAGTTGGCGCCACTGCAACAATACAAAAACAATTGAGATCTTGTTTTTGTAAAAAAATTTCTACTTCTTAAAAGAAGACTATAGCGAAGCATTTTTCCTTTTTGAAAATTCAGAGGTTTGTACAAATTTAACACCTTTTAATGTCTGAAACACTTTCAAAATTTATATATATTTCTTTTTATAAATTTTTTACCAAAGCACAAAATTAAAAGATAGACGGGTTTGTTTACTTGATACTTGTGTGTATATTGCAATTTCTTAGTAAAACCGAGCAAGTTTTGCCATGGTGATGCCATTTTGTCGTTGACAAACAAGAAAATTTTTACATTAAAACAATGTATAGTTTCTATATTCTTATTCTGGTTATTTTAATGTTGCATTTGTTGCCGCAGTACTGCCATCTTAAATTCACCATGATAACTTCTATCAAAAGTTCATGGTGCAATTATATACCAGGTAGTTGTAAGATTACAACAAATTAACAACAACTAAAACGACAGGGCGTTGTATTGCTGTAAGTGAATTGAAACTTTCAACGAGAATACAACAAATACAAGAAAAATAACACGTGCTCTTGACTTTTCTGAACGCTCCTCTTTTGCCATAGTGTTTTTTAATAGTTCGTGTGAATGTGTGCGTAACATAAGCAATATTTGACAGCTTCTACCTGAATAAAAAAATTTCGTTTCTAGACTACCTGATATATAATTGTACTAGCTTCTAGAGTACCTGATATATAATTGTACAAAATCTAAAGTACTTTTAATTATAGTCAAGGCGATTTAATAGCGGCGAATTCGCTGCAAGTTGGTATGTCAAAATCTTGTTTTTTTAACCCGGACCAGGGGATAACCCTTACAAATGCAGTGAATTGCGCCGGAACTAGAAAGGAGGAGATAGTATTGAGGGGACAGATGAAGAAAACAGAGGAGATGGAGAATTTTTTTTTGGTTATCGAACCTTTTACTTTGCTGGCTACGGGGCCGACGAACGAGGGTGCTTTTACTCTGGTTTTTATTACATGTCAGTCGCTGCCAGTTATGTTCAGTGATCAAGGATATGCCTTCATCACTGAAACAGGCTGACAACAACTAACACAGCCATGCACTAGCGCTGATCAGAAGAATTCGACACAATATTCATGACTGAGCGCGGGCTCGAACTCAGGACCCTCCGCTTCATAGTCTCGTGTTAACTACTTCAGCCAACAGCTTGGAAAAAAATGTATAACCAAACTTGCTAAAAGTGAAAAAGATAAATTCGCCTAGGCTATAATGTAGAATCCATGCAGAAACAAATATAAAGTGGCAGCGCTACGGCAGATGACAGTTTTTTGCCCAACCATTGCTTGGCTAGATTGATGTTAAGTTTTTGTGTACAACAAGTGCCCTTTCTGTTTGTTATGCGAGCGTTGTTAGTTATTGTGCATGTGTGAGGCACTTTAATGTATTTTATTGCTATAAATTTTGACGTGGGCCATGACTTTACACAAACAAAAATCCAATTGCTTGTTGTAATGTTGCATTATGATGGCTTAATATAAAAGAGGCCTAACTCGATTTTTTTTTACCTTACAGGAGAAGGAAAAAAACTTAGTAGAATTCGTAAAATTTCTGACATAAGGGAAATGTTGATGCAATTATTAAAAATACAGATGCAACATATTTTATTAAAAAGCTATCAAAACTTGTTTTGTATTATAAATTTAACGGATTTTATTAAGTTTTTTCGATCTCCTGTAAAGTAAAAAAAATCGAGATACCTAGGTAGGCCTTTTTTTATATTAAGTATTTTTTAATTGTTGCCGTAGTACTACTGCCACCTCATATTTGTTTCACCATGGTAGCACCTATAATGCTTTCACATATGATTATCTGCGATTTAATTAATTCCCACAATAGGGATTGACTGTTTTCACTATCAATCATAACAGAATGAAACTTTACGATTACCCTACACCAGAAAAATTTACTCCTTTTAGAATTACTACAAAAATCATATCAAGCACGGAAATATATATAGCCATGCATGCGACCGTTCATAACATCGTGAGTAAATACATATGTATGAACGTGTGTACATATATTTTTTAAAACGAAAAAAGCATACTTCACATATCTCTAAATAATATAAGAAATTTTAAAAACGCTCAATTGTTTTTATTTTATCTATGAGTGAGTGTGCGAGAAACAAATTCATCCAGAGAAAGAGAGAGGGCCCAATGAAACTAGGCTCAAAACTGTTAAATTGTTTTTTACAAAACAAACAAAGAAGAGGGGTTTCTTTTGGTTTTGATAATTCTTGGTTTATGTATGTATTTGTTGTACGTACTTATTTCTGTATGTCGTTGTTGCTATTGTGATTTTATTGCTGTAATTTTTATTCTACGGGGTTTTTAAGCGTGATTTTTGCTTTGGCTTTGGTATTTTTATTTGTGATAATTTTTCGTTTGGCTGTAGAAACGTTGACTGAGACGTATTGTTGTTTGAGTGTGGATTTTACTTGACGTTGTGTTGTGATTATTTTAGACAAAGTTAATGTAATTGTATGGCAGCGTATTAGGGATGAGAGAATAAAAATTAGGCACTATTTATGTGGTACTTTTGGTATTCTCATAATGTTTGCACCTGCATATAGAATCTATATTATAGATTAGCACGTTTTAAACGTTGATGTACATATATCGATCAATGGATATATATATATATATATATATATATATATATATATATATATTTGTGTATACCTCCATATGAACCAGTTATGAGCCAATATTTGCATATATTAGTACTGCGTCATACTCAACTAGGTATATTCGTACGACCTACTGTACCAACCTATAAACAAAATATTATATATATATACATATATATCTATATATATATATATATATATATATATATATATATATATATATATATATATATATAAGCGAAAATAAACTACAAATATATTATGTATAATCGTGGATCACAAATGGCTAACTACACTGCTAATCGACTACGAATGCTTTTAGATTCAAGTCTCGTTGTGTAGTCAGGTACGGAGTTATATTGCAAACGACATCACCAAAACAATAACGATAAGTATCTAGCTGTTTACGTATCAACCTCTACATGGCCCATTGGAGCCGCTTTTATACCAACAATTCGGTTTTAAAAATGGCCATCTTCAAAATATATTTCCAAGTTAACATATGTTTCATATATTTTGATGGCCTAATTCATCGAAATATTTCTTGCTTTTCATTTGGAAAATTTCTATACAAAATATGTTAGGTTATAAGCAAAAATAAAATTTATTTTTTCGTGAATCAGGTCTTGTATTTTATTGGTAAAAAATAGTTTAATGTGGCTACAACCGTTCAAGCAGCACGGACAATAATCTGGCTCAAAAGAAAAGTCAAGAAGAGCTGATCGAGTAAACCTGATGTGTGTGAAAGGGGACTTATGTTTTTACAGCTCTGTAGCATAGTAAATGGCGGTATTAACGGCCGTTTTTATAAAAAATTGTTTTAGAAAATTTATTTTAAAGCACTCCTGAAGTACAAAATATTTTTTTATAAATATAATAAATATAGCTCTAGCTGTAAAAAACGAAAACATTTTACTTTATATCCGCTCAAAATATATTAACTTTTCCTACTCTTGATCAATATATTTACAGGTATAAAATTATGTAAATCATTATGTGATTTTGTAAATCACTTCAAATTAACTGATAATTGTAGGAAGCTGAAAAAGAAATTTGTAAAAGATGTAAATATTTACTTTTGTTTCTTACAAAATTTCCTTATCGACACAGAATTTCGTCGACCCAAAATTGATAAAATTTGCTATTAAACTATATTTTAATTTTCAATTTAAATTTCATGAATACCGGGGTTAAGATTTCCTAAAGAAGTTGACTTAAGAAGTTAACGAAATATTGACAATTAAAAAGAATACAATTTATATATAAAACAAAGCTTGAAAAAATTGTATAATAACTTGAAAAAAAAATTGTTGAAAAATTAGGTTACAATTTGTATGAAAAACAAAAGAAGTGATTTAGACAATTAGGAGCTATATGTCCTCAAATGTCACCTATAATATAATAGTATTATTCGCGAATATCATATCAGGTATCCGTATTCGCATTCGGCTCATCACAAGTCTATACATGTTTACATATGTGTATGTATTATTGATATTAATATTATTAAGGTACACAATCTGGCAAATTGCATTGTAGAATCGTTTGTATTCGCGGTTCTGATTTCACTTCGAGTTGCAATCAAGATTTCATCAACATCAACATATTTTGATATTTTCAGATTGCACTAACGTAGATTGCATTGTTTGTATCGTGATTTCATATTTTTATCTCAGCCTTCTTTCATCAAAAGTAATAATTGCTGCTATTTCACTCAGCTCTCGACTCAATCGCATTTCTCCCTTCCGCGTTGTATATGCCAATACAAAAAAAACAGAACTGATATTGCGTTTATGATTTCATTGTGAATTGCCGAGTGTGTGCTAAAACATGAAATCTTAATGGGAAATGGATTGCATAAGCAAATTGCATTGTCTGTAAGTACCATTATAATGTTTGATAAATAGTAATACATATCAGCTAAAAATGTTCAATTAGTACCTTTTCGAAGTGTGACAACGTGCATAAAAGTACTTACTTAAATTAACATCTCTGTTATTCAACTACTTATGGCAACAGAGGTTTTTGGTTCTTATTTCGTTCTAAATGAGTTTATTATGATCGCTTTGGTTCGTAATGTGTGCCTGAAAGAGGGGTGTGTATGAGAGAGTGCATGGATTGCGTCTGTGTGAATGGATGAATGGTATAAAAATTATATTGTGTCTAAGACGGATTTTTTTTAATTTTGCCGTAAGTTGTTTTTGTTATTGTTTGAAAATTTTCAAAATATTTTGTTTGTGTAGATTTAAGTAATATTGTTATTGCAGCTGTGTCTGATTGAGTTTATGTGTTTTAAATGCGGGCTCTGGCTGGGGTGGTTGGTCTTCAACGACAATGGCTTTTAGTTGGTTTTTAAACTTGGTCGTGAGAGGGTAGTAAGCAAACCAGACCTAAAACCGTAAACAGTGGAAAAAAGAAAATATTCCATAACATACAATAATATTTTCAAACCAGTGGTGAAATGAAGTTGGCAAATTGCAACGGGATATAAACAAAAAGAATTTGAAATTCACAAAACAGAGTACTAAAGAAGTGATCAAAGGTCAGAAGAGAGCAATGTTTTGAAAAATCCACAAAGTGTTGTAAATACCAAATGAATGCTATTGAAACAGTACACCAAAGAAAAGTTTAAATTAAAAAAAAAAGTAACGAGTGCTGCCTATTTGATTTTTGTAAATACATTGATGAGTGATAGAAAATCAACAAATTCTGCAAACTCTTCACCCACATCCACTAGCAACATAAACTTAAATTTGGCTTGTCAGCGATCCTCTAAAGAGATGAGTGCTAGCGCCGCCGCCTCAGCCGCCGCTATAGCTTTGGCATTGGATCTAAAGCCCAAACATCCCATCATTGATACCTCACAGCCATTAATGCTGCAACAGCAGCAGCAACAACAACAACAGCAGCAGCAGCAGCATAAAATAAAAAAATGTGCGTTAACTCCTAAAAGAATGACAAGTTATTCAAAAATTCTCAAACGACCTTTAACCCGCAGCTTTAATAAGAAACTTTTTCCCAAGTCCTTGAAAACCCCAACAACTGCCAAGCCCCATTACAACAGATTCATTCCACATATTTCAACAACTTTTAGTCCCTCTAATCCATCAATATTAACTAAAGAAAAATTTTTATTTACCCTCGATTTACTTGCAGTGGTACGACGCAATGCCTCCGATAAACTTAAGCTTATCCAGATGGTCCACGACAATCCCATATTGTGGGATTCGCGTTTGCCCAATTTCAAAGGAGCCGAAGAGGAAAAAAACCGTGCATGGGAACAGATTGGCAAAGAGTTTAATGCGCCCGGCAGGCGTGTGGCGCGTGCGTTTAAATCTCTGAGAGAATCCTATCGACGCGAATTAGCCCATGTCAAGCTAATGGGCAGCAATTTCAAGCCCAAATGGAGTCTTTATGATGCCATGGATTTCCTAAGAGATGTTATTCGTGAGAGAAAGTAAGTGCAATGTGACTTATTTATTCGTATGTATTTCTTTCAATTGCTCTGTTATGGAAGTGAGCAGATTTTATTTCGAATTATTGGTTTTGAAAGGGTGGTGGGTTAAACAAAGAGAAGGAACTGATATTCTTCTGCCAAACCGTACATAAGTCAGGTCTGGAAAGTCTGTGCTAGTTTATTTTGCGAATTACAGTATTTAACAATTCCTTCAGATGTATGCATGTATTTATTTAAGTACATACATGAAATATATGTAATTTCTTCTATTTGATAATTACATTTTTCCAATCTAATAAGAAAGTGCTTCAAAAACAATTTTTTTATTTCTGTCTTTAGGGGCAAGGCGAATTAATGTAAAGTGATATCGATATCTGATTTACATTTTTTTGTTAGCTTAAGTTTTAGCAAGTTTGTTTGTCAAAATTGTTTCCCCAAGGTACCTACCTCGTACAATAAAACGACTTTGGGATACCAAGTTGCAGCGAATTCGCCCCGAGTTCACCTGTCATTAATTCGCCTTAGTTGAAATGAAAACATGAGAATTTTGTTACGTTTCAATTCGAATATACATTTTTTTTTCGAAAATTACGTGTTTTATTAATATTGAAATTTTTCTAAGCTCAAGCTTGTAAACAAAAATTTATTTCTAAAAGTCAAAACATTTTTTTACAGCTTTACTGCTTGTTTTTGTAAAAAGAATCATAATTTTCGTTTGGGTATTTATATTGAAGCAACAATAAAAAACTCAAAATTCGTTTTTGTTTCCATATAAATACCCAAACGAAAATTTTTATTCGTTTTACAAAAACAGGCAGTTAGTTGTTGGTAAACAAAAATGCACACATATTTGAATATACAATTTTGAGCTATAGTAAAATTTTCGTTTTCCATGCCTGATGCAGTTCATATTAGCAAAATGAAATTAATATACTATAGTACATATGAATGAAAACTAGGAGAAATATATACAAATTTCAAAACACTCAATGGTTAGATAAATTCCAATTTGCATTGGAAATCTCTTCTAATTACACATCTGTATGCACAAACATACATATAACCACAGAGATGGAAAACTGTTATTTGGAAATTAATATTTTACCTATTACACTCAATCAAAAAAGCATTTTTAAAATAAGAACTTTGAGTTTTAGTTTTCAAAATGATAAGAATCTTTTTTATAATATTGCCTGTTTTTAAAAAAATAAACATTTGCGTTTGGTTATTTATATTGAAATATCAATAAAAACAAGCAAATTTGTTTTGGTTGCAATCATGGCCAAGCAAACCAAACAAATCCTGATGATATTTTGCCAGGTTATGTTTTTACCAATAAAACAAGTTCCATTTTGTCAAAAGTTGTTTACATATTTTGGCCGCCAAAATACTGTATTTTGTTTACCTTTTAACGATTGTTGTTTACAATGATAATTTTTGTTATTGTAAAAAGCAGTAGTGCAAAACCACAAGTGCGTGTTTTTTTGACAAGATGGAAATTTTTTACACAAACGTAATGCCCTTGTCGTAACTTTTGGTAAAGCCTAATGAAGTATCTTAAGTTAATAGATAAAATTTAAATTAATAATAATTTTTTAAGATTTTGATTATTTTATATGGAAAATGTAAACTTTTCGATATTATTTTTATAATTTTTTACGTTTTCAATATTATTATAATAATTTTTTTATTACAATAATTTTATTTATTAAGCTTGAAGTTTTTTTTCTGCAAAATTTTTTACTGTATTTATTTAAATACATGTTGGGGTAGCTTCCTCAGGAAAATTTTTAAAAATATAAGAGCGGCAAAATATTGAAAATGTATATAAATAAATATACAAGGTGGGTCAAAAGTAATCACCCTATTGGAAGATGCCCTTATATTTATTTGCAAATGGCGGCCAATATCAAATCTGTTTTGGCATTTGTGAATGGGACAGATGTAGAATACAAGTGAATAAGCCATGGAGCGATACACTCCCCATCCTGAATATCGAGGACACTTTTTCGACCAAAATCATAATGAGTGATGAGGCTCATTTCAGCGGTTACATGAACAGGCAAAACTATGGCTTCTGGTGCACCGAAAATCCACGAGTGATGCACGAGGAGCCATTACACCCAGCTCAAAGTGACACCATGGTGCGCTGTTCACGCTGGCGAAGTCATCGGATGAATTCTTTTGGCCCACCTTGTATTAAATTTTTTTATGGAAAAAAACCTTAAAAGATTATTACTAAAATAACATCGGAAAGTTCAAAATAAATAGAGGTCAATAAAATTTATAAATTAGATAAAAAAGATTAATAAATATATGAAATGAAATAAACTGACATATTCATAAAAAGTAATGTGGACTTGAAGAGTGCTTTGCAATAAGTTTTGTATAAAAATTTAATTTAAATCACACTGAAGTCTACAATATATTATGAGCCTAATTTATAAAAAAAAAATCTGATTTATGACAATTTACCAGGATTGATTTTCATCAAAAATTTGTTTTATAAGACCGTTGTTAATCAACATTCTTTTATAAATTAGGCTGTATATATAGATTTTATGCATATGTAAATAAAATGGAAAATAACATTTACAACAACAAAATCTGTTTAAAAAAAAATTAAATTAAATACATATTTTAAAGCGGAGCGTGAATCACAATTTATGCATGGGAACACAAATTACGAACTTGTCGCTGCGACCATTCTATATCCAAAAATCAAATACAAACAATTATGTCGTCAACGAAATTCGTGATACGCTGAGAACTATGCAATAGATATATTTCTACTAAAATTGTCAGGTTGACCCCTTGAGATTTACACTTAAAGTAAATCAGAAATGGTCTTTTAACCCTATCTGATTTTTATACGTTATAGACCACATTTTCATCGACCAGCCATTAAAAAAATTTTACAGAGTCATTCATACATGTGTGTTTGCAAAAACACAGAACAAAATAGAACGTTGCTGTTGTTAGTTTTCAAGCAAATTTAAACCTTTTTACATATAAAATGTAAACAATTTAAAAAAAGTTATTATATTGTGCACATCTACACAAAAATACCTTTTGAACGATATCTAGTTTGTCAATATTGGTGGACCGTAAGGTACTTAAAAGTGTACCACAAAGATACATGACCGTTAAAAACCATACAATTGTTAACTATAAGAATTTATTTTATTTTTATTTTTACTGTTAAACTTTTTAAGTATTATTTCATTAAAATGACCACACTATCAAACAATTTTTAAATAATTAATTATATATTGTTCTAAATTTTTTAGCCTTTAATTTTTAAATTTAATTAATATTATTGGGCTTGAGGCATATTTTTATAAAATAATAACTTTCAAAAACTATTATTTATTTATTTATCAATATTTCCATATCCTCTGGATAACGAACAAACCAACGAAATATTGCCTACTAGTGGCAACATTTATTATTTTTCGTATATTTCTTTGCGTGGCATTACAGTCCAAAGTGTAAATTTCTAAATGGCGTTTCACAAAATGCCTAAATTCTTTAAAAATAAAACACAGTTGCATACCTATTTCCATTTTAATTTATTTCTGGCTTATTTTTCAGACCATATCACAAACCATTTCATTTAAGCTGCTCTCGTTAATATCATCCTCACATTTATCACATATTTTTTTTTGTAAATATTTTAAATTGTTTCTTTTTTCAAATTAAATTTAAGTACTTAAATTAAACTAGATAAGCCAAAATGAGTCACAATTATCTAATAAATCCTCTTGTTGATATATGTATGCCCATACTGTCTATGTATGTGTGTGTGAGTGTGTGGAAAACTGAAATCATTTTATTAACGACCATATTGTGGCTGTTATTATTGCTAAAGTACTTAACAAAAAAAAAAAAAAAAGAAGAAAAAAATAAACTTAAAAACTTGGAATTGACAAAATGGTTTACGCCCAGTTATGACGTGAATACGTTCGCTTAAATGATGATCTTCTTTCAGCATGTTCAATATTATCACCAGCAATATCTGCTCGTTTTATTTCTTTATTCTTATTTTAAATAACAAAAAAAAAATCATGTTTATTAAAGTGAAGTGAAGAGAACGATGAACTAAATAATGATCATTTTAGTGACGAAAAGTTCCAACTAAATTTCTGAACACTCAATTCCACTACTCATCCATCCATTTAATAAACAGCCAACAAACAAACGTTCAAAAACTGTAGAATCAGTCAACAACTTAAAAATGTTCAATTCTAGACATCCCATCCATTCTTTCATCCCCCTTTTGTTTGGTTCGTGTTTAATTTAACCATCATTTCTTATGTACATTTTTTTCACTTTTCCGAAAGCGCAGAAATCACAATTACACAATCGTTGTGGCAGTAAACGAATTGTTTAAATTGTATTTTACTGCCACATCTGCGAGTTGAATACGATGAAGGTTTTGTAGATATTTTTAATTAAATAAACATGGCTACGAGATCATTTTATAATTGTATAGCTCGTATTTGGGGTACCCTGAGCTGGCCAGGGTTAACGGAAATGTTTATTAGTGAATAGGAATTCCACTTGAATTGAAAACTGTTGTTCTTATAAGATTTTGGTGAAAGAAAGCAGAGATTTTGGGTGGTAGTTCTAAAATTTATTTATGTATTCAATATTTTAAAATAAAACGAAAAATTGTAATATCTGCAATGTTACAACTAATGAACAAATTTTGTTCCAATAGTTGTTAAATATAAAATAGAAAAAGCTCTTAAGGTTTTTTCTGATAGGGTGGATAATATTTAATTGGGAATTTTTTTTCTAAGAAGTGTTTTTATAAAAAAAAATTTGTATGGTCAAATACAAAAACTACTTGAAATAAACGGTTATAAGAAATTTAAAAAAAAAATAAAATATTCTAAAGGCACGTTCACACTTAAGAAATACCTATTTGGCCAAAAAAAAAAACGCAACCACTAAATATTAATGGAAATCTTTTTAATTCAAACAAGTGTCTATTGAGTTAAACAGTTTCCAATAATATTAAATTCTAAGATTCTGTCTATTAGTTATGAATGAAACTGTTTTAGTTAAAAAACACGTATCTGCATCAGAATATTTTTCAATAGCATTTGATCAAAAAAGCGTAACCATTTTTTGATCAAATGTTTGACAAGTGTAAACGTAACTTAGGTGTGAAAATTTTTATTCTAAAGATGTTAAAGATGGGAGTAATTTTCTAGACATTGATGCAATTAATTGACATATAATCGTCAATTAATTGCATCAGATATTTTTTTGCTAATGCTGAAATTATTCTAATTGAAGAATATAAAATTATTAAAAATTAAATTAAAAATTAATTATTAAAAAGTGTATTATGAAAAAGTGGGCAAATAAATTATAATAATTTTTAAATAATCTTAATAATTTTTGTTAAGCTCCATATGGGCATTTCCATTTTGGCGTTACGTTACTTTTGTACGACGATATGTTGAAAAAAAACGTTAAAAACCAGAATTTAAAAAAGTTTTTTTCTCACATTAGAGAAGTGATTGGATAGCTCTATATTCAGCCAAAAAATGGAAATAGTTGAGCCTAAGAATTTCAAGATATACTCCAAAAAGTGACCTGGCGTTACGTTACAAAAAACGGAAGTGCGATTTGACTTTGATAACAAAATTGTTGAACTCTGCGAATTGGGCAAGTATTTTTAATCAAATTTTTTTTGATAGGTTTTGGACCAATATACATTTATTTTCCAAGTTATAAATTGAACAAATCTTTTTTCCTTTTTTTTTCTTTTATGAAAATTAGTCTGGCGTTACGTTACTGGCGTTACATTACTAAAATTTCCACTTTATTTTATTATGTTAAAAAAATGCGAAAAAGACATAAATATTAGAAAATTATATAAAAACTACAAAATACTAAATATATTTTTTGCATTTGTTTTATGATTAAATATGTTTGTAGCAACAGTTTTGCATTAAGAGTATTATTATGAAATTGCTTTTAGGAATGTTAATTATAAAGAGAAAATGCCCTTGAAGTTAAGAAACACTTACAAAAACGGGAACTTCAATCTTGTAGCTCAGTATTTCACCATCCCAACAAAAGAAAGCTTTGAGCTCCTAAATTTAATTTATTTTAGAAGTTTCTCTTTTATAATACATTAGGAAAAAATCTGTTTGTTAACTTTTAATTTTTCGATCAAGGTGGACTTTTTTCTGGAAATGCCCATATATTTTTAAAAAATTATTAAAAATTATTAAGAAAATAATTTTTTATTTGGACTCAAGTTCAAATTTGCAATCTACAAACTATATTTTTACGAATTTTTATTAAGGGTGGAATATTGAGAATTATAAAAATATTCTAAATGAATTTGAATTTAATAGAAATTAAAAAAAAAATTATTTGCAGATTTGAACTTGAGTCCATTTTTCATCTTAATAGTAAAATTATTAAGTTTAAAAAATGAACTTTATAGGTATTCAAGTCTATTAAAAATTTTAATAAATGGAAAAGACTTCGAAAACAAAATTCTAGCTTAGGATCTAATTTGTTAAAAAATTGATTATATTTGAATTTCAAAATGTGTTTTTTTTCTCAGTTTTAAAGCAATAATATAAATATCTAGTTTGAAATTTTTTTTTACAAAATCACCTATGAGGATTCTTTGACAATTTCTGATAACACTGTACAACAATTTCAAACTTTTTGCAAAATTACGGTGTTCTGACGATTGATCCTGGTAGAGGGGACTAAAAAAAATACACTTGTGTCGCCGTTTTGAAAGATCACATCAGAATTTTATTTTATAGGCTGTTGAAATTTCCAATCTGTGGCCTGTTCTTGCATCATGTTAGGATATAAAATTTTGTTTTCCTTACATCTGAGGTGTATGGTACTATATTCAGCATGTAGAAAATGTCACGGCAAATATTTTTGTAGAACATATTAACAATCTAACTCCCACGCATAATGGCATTTTGTAGCAGCAAAACGCAGTTATGCAAGAATCAATTGTAGGAATCCCCGTAATTTATTTTCGTCTTGAACAGTGTAATTATTGTGACAATTTTCTTCTTGATATGTGACCAATACAACCTATTCGTCATATGCATATTTTAACTGTCAACTATGCAAGTGCGAAGGCAAAAGAGACTTGCAGAGTACCTATGAATAATTCTCCCTAATTTGATCGCCACTCTCTCCAACACTATGAAGAATTGTTGCAACACTAATTTCAACGCTGGACAGAGACTATATAGACAGGCAGATTAGGTACCTACTTTAAATATAAACCGATAACGCGTTATATCTCGAATCAGACTCAATTTACTATTAAATTCAATTAATGGATCGTGCACTGCACGAACGCTTGCTTGAATGTATCAAAATTGGTTGCATAGGTACATATGTGGTGTAGCAGCATTTCGTGGTTGATGCATAACTGCAGAAAATCCCTTTAAAGTGGAAAATAATTTTTTAAATTGACAGTAGGTACATATTTCTTAAATCGATGATCAAAAGTAGAATCCCACTCGTATTTTTGCAAAATAGACTTTTTCAATGATTCCAATACATATCATAAAAATTTTGTGGCATAGTGTCGAAAATAACGATTTTACAAGCAAATCATAATTACAGTTTCTATTATGATCAATACGGTTTACAGTTATGTTTTTGCCATTCCTGTTAAAGCTACAGTTACACTTTTCCTTTAGGGGCCTTTCTACTTGTGACCACCTATATCTTTTATTGGTATAACAATTGTCTGTTCGTATGTATGTATGTGTATCAAGAAAAGTGTCTAAAATTAATATGTACATGAATGTGCACAGGGATGATCATCAGCCAAATTTCCAAACCCAATGAATACCTACATTAACTTGAAATAGGTATAAATTTCCCTTCTCGAACAATATTGGCTTTGTACTTTTTGTGGTTTTTGATGGAAATTTTAGCAATGAAGAACAACAAAAACCGTCAAACGAAAAAATCCATTTCAATTTATATTTTGTACATAACCTTCAATTTGATTTGGCTTAATAAATCCAACTCATAAACAACAACAACCTAAAAGCAAAAAAAAAAAAACACAAAAAAAAGAAGAAGCAAATAATAAGTGTAGAATCCACACACACCGTAGATGTTGTTGGAAAAATAAAACCCCGAAAAAAAATGAAACTGTCAGCTTCAACTACAAAAGCCAAACCAAGTTGAAATCAACTACAACAAAAATTTCCGTTTAAATTAATTGAGGTTGACGACGACGACAACTGTACCATCACAATCGTCAGCATCATTATGATGATGATGATGGTGTATGAAATTTTATTATACTCAATAGTACAGAGTGTACAAAGTACTCAGTCTCAGAATCTCCTCATCATCAGCTAAAATACATTTGTACACATGTATGCACATCTGTATGTATACATACCTACAACAATAATAATTACAACAACATGATCTCAACCACATTTAAATGGCGTAAAAAAATGTACAAAATATAAAACGGTTTAAGGCTGATAAGAGCCGGGGCAAAAATAATAATAAATAGCAGCAACAGAGAAACACTTACACTGCCATGCACACACACACACACACTTGCGCGCATCCCTTCATACATGCAAATATTTATACAAAAACTTGCATGCACATTCATACTCACATATAGGCTTTAATAAAACGTACAATAACAGAAAAAAATTGAAAATAAAATAAAACAGCTAAATAAGAGGAGCTCAAGCTAAATTGAGTACTTAGCCGAATGTACCCGATATGTTTGCAAGGCAAAAAGAAAACAAAAGTTGTTACACACACGCACACTCTTTAAAACATACTATTGTTGTGTTCCAGCCGCAATCGAATTGGACCAAAATATTGACAACAGCATTTTGTATTCAAACTAAATCATTTTACTCCCCCTTAAAAGAAGGCTAAAGTAAAAAGTGGGCAAGGACTACCTACCATATGTATGTATGTATGTATATACTACTTACATATGGATTTACATATTTACATCTCATACATACATATATACATATGTGTGCATATCACCTACTAGGTACATATGTATGTATGTATGTATATACATATGTAGGTATGTAAATAGATTCATTTACTCGTATTCTTTATACCTGCAAGTGATGATGAATTTATAATAAGGAACATATTGCCAAAAACAGTTATGATCAGAGATCATTTATTGAATACTCTTATCATAATAGTGTTGACTCATTCATACATACATGCATACCTACATACCTATATAAAACAGAATTAAATATGTACATACTATGTATCGGGTGTTTTTTATAGAGCGATACAAGTTTTAATCATAATAAAACATAGTAATATATTTTTAAATTATGTATGAATTTTATTTTTTTTTATTTAGTCGAACTTTCTTATGTAAATTGTTAATTTTTTCAACGGGCTTAAGTTCGAATCTGCATGACTGCAAATTATTTTTTATTATTTTTATTAATAAATGAATTTGTTCAAATTCTTTTTTTATTAATTTATATTAAGATTGGAATATTAAGAATATTTTTCAATAATCATGAAACCAGCAGAACGGATCAGTACTGATTTCGAGGCCGCTACGCCATCTCATCAGCGTTCTTTGTTCAATTTTTCCACTTTTGCAAGTGGTGCCAGTTAGTAGGAATATCAACTATTTAACCAATATTTTAACGAAAATTGAATATGAGAAGTTATCACATTCATATTTTTAAGTTATTACAACCCTGACGATTAATATTCCCAATATTCCATGTATCTCTTTCGCTTTTTCCAGAGCCATCGGCTGCTGATAACTAAAGCTTCTTTGTTATTTATGTTCAAGTAATTGAATTTAGTTGTCAATTTACAATGAACAAGTGCGCGTGCCCCCGCAATGTTTTAAATAATGTATGAATTTTTTATTTAGTCGAACTTTCTTATGTAAATTGTTAATTTTTCCAACGGGCTTAAGTTCGAATCTGCATGACTGCAAATTATTTTTTATTATTTTATTAATAAATGAATTTGTTCAAATTCTTTTTTTATTAATTTATATTAAGATTTGATGAGATGGCGTAGCGGCCTCGAAATCAGTACTGATCCGTTCTGCTGGTTTGATGATTATTGAAAAATATTCTTAATATTCCAATCTTAATATAAATTAATAAAAAAAAAGAATTTGTACAAATTCATTTATTAATAAAATAATAAAAAATAATTTGCAGTCATGCAGATTCGAACTTAAGCCCGTTGGAAAAATTAACAGTAATATATTTTTGATATCAATGAAACGGTATTTATTGGATAGCAAATTTTATGACATTAATGCTTAAATATGATATCGGCCATGTGGCCGCCACGCCTGGCGCGTACAAGGCACAAATTGGAACATCAATTTTTTACAAACTTTTCGCAGAATTTGCGGCCGCATCTTGCCGATAACTCTTCGAATGTTGATTTCCAGGTGTTCCAATTGTTTGTGGTTTATCGACGTACACAAGTGACTTTACATAACCCCATAGAAAATAATCTAATGGGGTTAAATCACACGATCTTGGTGGTCAATTAATTGGGCCATTACGTGAAATTATATTTTCATCAAAAGTTTCTTTGAGTAAATCAATTGTTTGTTGAGTTTAACGAAAAGAACAATTATTTTGATAAAATATTTCAACAATATGCACGCGTTGCTCTGGTGTAAGTCGATTTATAATGAAATGTCAAAGCAAACTAAACAAAAAGCAACTATCAGCTGTTAAATGGGTGGTCAAATAAAGCAGTGATGCCAACTCAAAGTTGTATCACTCTATAAAAAACACCCTATAGTATATAAATATGGATGTGTGTAGGTATGTACATGCCCAGTTGGCAATTTTCAATCGTTTAAGAATTCTGGCGATCTGGGGAGGGCTATTAAATTCATCGTCCGCGATGTCGTATATGTCCGCCGAGAAGGTATACTACTTTGTTTTGCCGCCATTTTGTTAAACATTAGTCTTGACTGTTCATATTTGGCAGTGGTAAAGTAGACACGAGGCAAATTTATTATGGAACAAGTAAAAACGTTATATTCGATCGGGTCGAATATTAAATACCCTCCAAATATTTAGTAAGTAAATTTAAAATGTTTAACTTGGTGGCACAGAGTTCCTTTAAGACATCGCTGTACCCAATTTTAAATCACTATTTTGAGAGAGTCATTCCGGAAAGGGCCGTAAGGGAGACGTTTCACCTCTACAAAATCAGAGAATATCTCAGCCTCTTATAGGCTTAAGGAATAAAAATTTTTCAATATTTACACAATTTTTGCATATAATATCGTACGTGAACTCCCACTAAAGGGGGCGGGGTCCAAAACTAAACTATATCGTGATTTCCACAGACGGACCTACGGGCATTGCTAGACCGTCTTAGACTTCATCACTGATCAAGAATATATATACTTTATGGGGTCCAATTTTTTGGAGGGTATTAAAGCTGTGCTTTGTCTTGGTCCCTCTTGGAAGGGCCATGGGGGTAGAGTAGTACCAGGCTACGTCTCAGCTTCGTCATTAAAGCTTAGAAATGTTATTTTTAAGGAATGAAGACTTAAGTAAAACAATTTGTTAAATTTTTACACTATTTTTGCATATAATAATGGGGGCGGGGTCCAAAAATTATTATTTTTTATTTTATGGCTCCAAGTTTAACGCGTTGGACCTTCTTTCACATAAAAATGTATCATTTGCTTAACAAAATTACAAAAAAAATTTTAAAATCATGTTGTTTTTTAGAGGTCGGTTTAGTTCTTCTAAGGGGAACTTTTTACCCTCTTACCCGACTTAGCCCATTTCCGAACTTAACCTGTGCTATCCTTCAAGATATATTTATACCAAATTTCTATAGTCCGGCTCTTTTCGTTTGGACTGAATCGTGATTTGCACAGGCGGACGGACGGACGGATATGGCTAGATCGTCTTAGATTTCATCATGGATCAAAAATGTGTATACTTTATGTCGTCTTAGAGGGATATTTTGCTGCGTTACACACGACGAAGTAAATATACCATCCAATTTCTTTCTGAGGGGTATCAAAATGTGGACGCTTTAGACAATGTTGCCAAGCAGCCACCATAACAGTAGACAAAAGTGGTGACCATGGGAACAATAGTCCCCAGGCTTCTACATACATAAATGTAGCTATTACGCCCTTTTCGCTTTACATACTTACATTCATACATGCTGCTAAAACCATATACATATATGGAGTATGTATATATGTACATATGTATGTATGTGCATACATACGACTCCTTTATTGCAAAATAGTCATATCTCTCAAAAAATCGTACTTAGCAAAATGCGATTAAAATGTTTAAAAATGTAGGCTATCAGATACGATTGCACAAATTATATTTTGCTATAATTTCGGTTTAGGAAATATTTTAATATTTTGAGATATGACTATGTCGCAAAAACGAGCTTTATAGTTACTCGTACATAGTATGTATGTATGCATGTGCGTATGTATATATTTCAATTTAAAATTCTTAAAGCCAAAGTACAGCACATACATACATACATACATACATACGTTCATACATACATACATATATACACGATCAAGCATTAGCCAAGAAAGGAAAATAAAAACGCAAAATAAAATAAAACCAGGGTTAACAAATTGTTGATAAATTTATGAACTGAATCTCATTATAAACAATTATTTTAGTTGATTTTGTTTTTGTATTTACGAAAAGAGCCAAGAATGCGAATAAAAAATTTGTTAATTATTTTTTAAAGTTATGTAAAAACAATTTTAATGTAAACAATTAAGAGTGCTATATTCGGCAGTGTCGAATTTTTAATACCCTTCATCGACGTCTTTAGTATATACAGTCATTAATTGCAATACTGCAACTAGTTTTTCAATCTTTCTAATTTTCAATACTAATTTATTTCCTTTTAAAAATAAATTTTCATGGGTGGCTTCCCAACCTTCCAGAGTTGCTGGTTTGTCGTCAAAAGGTAGCAACTCTGGAAGTATTGAAAAGCTCGCCAAAAAATAATCCAGAGGCTTTAAGTTGCACGAACGCGAGGGCCAAAATTAATCTTGCTGTATATATAGAAAGTGTTGCCATCTTGTTAGAATAAAAATTCAGTCATTCACTGTATTTCCTTGGTCATTTCGGAAAAAAGAAAGACAGCAGCAAATTCTTTGCGATATATACATTTCTTTGACCTTTTTTTTTTAACTCGAACCAGGGGATGAGCCCTACATATGCAGTGCATTGCTCCGGAACTAGAAAGAAGGGGATAGTATTGAGGGGGACAGATGAGGAAAGATGAGAAGAGAGATAATTTGTTGTAGCAATTTGAAGCTTTTTACTTTGCCGGCTAATTCTTTGCTAAATTACCGACGATATTGAAAGAAGAAGATTAAAATTAGTTCGAACTGAGCTCACTAAGCTGATCACAAACAGATTTATTTTTATATTTTTTAACTGAATTTCTAGATTTGGATGGATTACAACAACAAAAACACAAATGCAAATTTTAATATTAGCATTTATTAATTTTAAGACAAGAATTTTTGTATTCAGACTCAAGTTCAAATCTGCAATTTTGAATTTTTTTTTAGGATTTTTTTTAATTTCAAATTAATATATTAAGAATATTCTAAATATTCCATTTTTAATAATTTGAATTTAAAAATTCTTACAAAAATAATTTGCTCATTGTAGATTTAAACTTGGGTCTGAATAAAAATATTCTTATCTTAATAGTAAAATTAATAAGTTCGAATAACAAAATTTACATATGTACGTGTTTAAAATTTACGTTTTTGTTGTTGTAACCCATTTATTTTCTTTTCAGATTCAAGTTCAAATCTGCAATTTGGATTTTTTTTACGATTTATTTTTAACTTCAAATTAATATATTAAGAGTATTCTAAATATTCCATTTTTAATAATTTGAGTTTAATAAAATTCTTGCAAATATAATTTGAGGATTGTAGATTTGAACTTGGGTCTGAATTATCATAATCTTATCTTAATAGTAAAATGAATAAGTTCGAATAACAAAATTTACATACGTGTTTAAAATTTACGTTTTTGTTGTTGTAACCCAACGAATTTGATAAATATATTATGCTGCAAATTTCTGATTGTATGAATGAACTATTATGATGTTTCCTTTATTATTTAACTTCGGTTTAGTGTTAGTCTAGCTTTAGAACATTTAAGTTTTGGTTTTGCAATAAAAAGTACATATATTTTTAATTTAATATAATACATTTGCATTATGGCTGTTGGTTTATAATTCTTTTTGATGGTGGCAAAAAAAAAGTTCATTTTTGCTGCCTGGTTTTTATATACATTTTACTCAAATCGTCCACATACAAAGTAGAACTTATTTCCATATTGTCAACTTTTAATTATTTAAACAAGGTTTATATAAATATTTTTGTACAACAATAATTTAAAAGCCACCGTGAATACAAACAACATGTGCAAGTGTGTGTGTGAGGACAAATTTATAAAATATTTTATTTTATTTCAAAATGTTGATAAGGGTTTTATACTTTTAACAGCAAACTGCATTGACGTTTTGAAAAATGTTTTAGTTTTGCTTTTTTTCGTTCTCCCTCTCTCTCTTTATTTTGATGAATTCTTTAAGTCGGAATACAATTAAAATTTAATTTGCGGTTTTAATGTCACATTATAAATAAAACATTTTCAAATACCCAAGCAAAAAAAAAAAAAAAAAAAAAAAATTAAATTTACTGGTCAAAAACGGTTTTTGTGATAAAATATAAAATTGTTTAGAATTTTATTAAAAGTATTCCCGTTTTTCCCATGAAATTCAAAAACTGATAAGATTTTTTTTTTGTTATTCAATTAAATTTGTTAAAGGAGCGGTGATTGTAAAATATATTTAAAGACGGCCGGGAAGGCGAGGATTGTTGACTTCTGATAAATATTATTACAGTTTTTTACTGTAAATGTTTGTATTTTGCATTATGCGAAATATTTAAGGCGGGCCATATCTTAAGTAAATAAGAAAATGTTTCAGGCTTACAAATATTCCATATTAAAATTTTTATTAGCAAACAATAAATTGATTTAAGGCGGGCCAAGGATAAATTTTAACACAGTATTATTATTTAGCACAAGACATGGCAATTAATATGATTTTATATATAATGAGTTGCAAGAGCCATGAGGCAATTGTATAAAAGAAATAAAATGTTTTGTAACTTATAGGGAAATTAAATTTTTCAAAAAATCAGTATTAACATTTTTGACTTGTTCCATTTCTCTATTAAAGGCAGATGTCTTAAAAGATGACATTAAAAAACATTTGAAACGTTTTAACGAAATTATATTAAATTACTTATTTTCTTATTTTAAAAAATAAATTCTACATGGAAAGAAGCCTCATAAAATGAAAAAAAAATCATTGACTATGGCTTTTCTAAAATGGTAACATTTAAACATTTTCCCATGAATCCTAAACACCCCCACACAATTTACAAAAAAAAAATCTTTTTATTTAACATTATTTCCTTTCGCTCTTTTATTAGTTTTGTTCTACATATCAAATTTCAAATAATTTTCTTTTGTTAGCGCTAAACAGTCTTGTAAAATAAAATAAAAAAAAAAAAAATAAAAAAAATCTAGAGCTCCAATGTGCATTAAAAGGCACGCATGCGCTTTAGTCTCCCTTTCATGCCAGCGTAGTCTCAGACAAATTAAATACGTTCATAACCATAAACTCAAAGCCAAATTCTTAGATTTAATACCCAAAATGTAAATTCTCAAGAGCTCTCTGATAACAACTTGAATGTACATGCATTTCTATTCGTGTATCATGTGAATGCCTGCTAATGCATGTTTAAAACAAACATTTGCAGAGCAGATGTGTGTATGGTTTTTTTTTCCATTTACAATTTACTGTGGACAGACAGACATGTTTTAAAAATAAAAAGATTCTCTGCATTTTTATGTTTGACGAAAACATTTTATACACATGAACAAAAGCAGAAGGTCCTGTGTGTTTGGCCACAAAATAATTTTTGAGTCTGGTTGTTAACAGGAAATATCAAGAGGGTCTAAGAAATCACATTAAAAAAAATAAAACTGGAATAAATAACGAATGTTTACATAGGAAATGCTTATTTCTTTAGGCCAAGTAAAAAAGTTTTAACTAAATGCGAGGGTGGTTCCAACTACACAACACAAACTAAGTAAAATTTACTGGAAGTTTTTAATGAATGAAACAAAAAAATAAATAATACATATAAAAATTTTGTGTATTGAACGTTATCCTTTTCTCGTGTCGACATTAAAAAAAAACAAACTTAAAATTAATAAATAAGAACTTAATATGATTGCCCCTCAAGGCAGATTTACCAGGTACTCTCAGTAGCGCAGCTGTGTATTAAATTTTCCTTGGTGCGTGTTGAACTACTGTCAAAAGTTTATAAACAAGCTGCTTCTTCCTTGATTTTGACATTAGCTCTACATTTTCTGCCAACAAAATACTGTGGTTTCTGGTGTTGTTAATTGTTGTACTAGTGAGAGTACCTGGTAAATCTGCCTTGGTAGCCCTATTCAAAATCTCGTGCATTTGCAAATTAAGAGAGTATTTGAGAGCATTTTTAATGTATTTTGTTGGTGTAAAAGGCAATTATTTTGCAAATGCAATGATGCCAGACCATTTGCACAAAACTGTGAATAGGGCTAGTATGATACAAGGAGTATACTCGTATATCAAAATATTTACAGCCATACACAGTGGGGGAGATTATAAAAAATTCGAATCTACTATGTTTTGATCTGGAAAGATTTATTTAAAAAATTTAATTTTAATCAGTATATCCAGAAATGAATTTTTTCGCCTAGAAAATAATATATCATATTATCTGAATTTTATTTATTCCTCAGAAAATAACTTATTTTTTGATTTTTATTTGCTCCCCACAAAATAAAAGTTATTTCTTGATTGATTGATTTTATGGCTTTAATAGCGTCTATTTGTACAGAAATAAAAAAATAACTTTTATTTTCAAGAGAATAATTAAAAAACTAATAAATAACTTTTGATTTCTGAAGAACAACTGAAAATCAAAAAATAACTTTTATATTCAAAGGAATAAATAAAAACCTAAAAATAACTACTTTTTTTCTAAGGAATAAATGTAAAAAAGAAAATAGTTTTTTTTCAGCAAAAAAAAAAAAAAATGTATGTACCAACAAATTCCGATTTTACAACCCTGCAATGGAATTTTAAATATATTTTATTTTTTATACAAATATATTTCTTCCTGAAGTATAAAAAAGGTTTAATTCACTAAAACAAAAAAATTAAAATTAAGAACTTATTTTGTACCAAAAATTTTCGATTTTCCAAGCCTGGAATCGAATTTTGCATTTTTTGCTTTTTTTTACACGAATGTAATTCTTTCTGAAGTATAAAATAGGTATCACTCACAAAAAAAAATTAAAAAAATTGGGAACTTATATGGCTACTTTTACATACCACAAAAATTTCGACTTTCCAACCCTGGCATAGAATATCTAATTTTTTTTGGTTTTTAGTACCGATTTAATTTTTCCTGAATTATGAAATGAGTTTAGTTCACTAAGAAAACTAAATTATAAACTTATATGGCTATTTTTATATAACAAACATATATAGATTTGCGAACCCTGGAGTAGAATTTTTAATTTAATTTATTTATTACACGAATATAATTCTTCCAGGAGCATAAAATAGGTTTAATTCAATGCAAAAACCCAAAATACTATAAAAAAATTTAAATTTCTGAACCCTGGAAGCGAAATTTTAACTTCTTTGTTTTCTTTTTGCCAATACAACTCTTAATGAGTTATAAAATAGTTGTATATAAATTTTGTAATCATTTTGGTCAATTTCATGTACAACAAAATATTGCAGTTGTCCAACCCTGGAATAAAAATTTTTGTTTTTCAATTGTTTGATTTTGAATGTTGTTCTTTCTGAATTATGTTTTATAATTTAAAATTTTTAATTAGTAAAAAAAATTCAATTTCCCAACCCTGGAAGCGAAATTTTAACTTCTTTGTTTTCTTTTTGCCAATGCAACTCTTAATGAGGTATAAAGAAGTCTTATTTAGGAAAAACTTAAAATTTACAACCATTTTGGTCACTTTCATGTACAACAAAATATTGCATATAAAGAAACATTTTTTTTGCAATTTCCCATCCCTGGCAAAATTTTTTATATTTTTTAGTTCTAAATACAAATTTGATGCTTCCCTAAGTATGAAAAAGGTTTAATTAAGAAACCAAAAAAAAAATTGGTTTTTGCTAGTTAATTTTACCTTCAGAAATAGTTGTAAGTTTCCCAGCTCTGGAACCGTATATCGGATTTTTCAATACAATTCTATTTGAGTTCATTGGCACTGATACCTTTCGCAAGTTTATGCATTTTAGGCAACAAATATTTTATAAGCCAATTCCTTTGATTGAAATCTCATCTATTGGAGTTGATTCTAATGCATTTAAATATTTCTTTATTTTTGCAGAGGTGGTTCACATGCTGCTGAGCACAACGGCGGTTCCTTAGGCCTCAACCTTACCGCACTGGCACATCATATGACAGCGACTGTAAATAATAATATCGCCAACAACAACAACAATAATTCTACCAAAAGCAATTACAAACTCAATGCCCTGCACTCATCCTTCAATGATTCGGCTTTAAATCTTTCCAAATGTTCCTCTTCACTCAATGCCAGCAACGACGATTATTATTACTTTGTCAAACCCGAATTGGACTTGTCCAATCAAAATACTAATCCTAATGCCATAGCAAATGGCAGTGGCTCTAATAATACAGCAGTTAATATACCAGCCGCCCATCAGAACTCCCAACATAACGACAGCCGTGTGTCGTCCACACGCAACGATTCAAGTAATCAAAATAACACTTACGATGATCTGGACAATTCCTCACTGCGTAGCGGTGAAGACGAAAACTCCTCGGTACGCAATACGGCCTTAAGTCATCAAGGCTCGGATGAGGTGGAAGAACTGGAGGCTATTGATGCTGATTTTCCCTATCCGTTGATATTAAATTCGAATTCTCCAACTACCAATGCCAATGGGCCGGCTAACAAGCGTAGACGCAAACATTTACAAAGTACTGGCGAGGATGAGGAGGAGGAAGAGGACGAGGATGACTATGAGGGACAAATGTTGCAACAGCATCGACACTTGAGAGCCCAACAAAATCAGGCCAACGGTTTGGCAGCTGCTGGCCTTATGACCGGCATGAGTGACATAATGCCGCCACCACAAACCGTACGCGAAGTATTAAATTCCAAATTCTGTGGCTTCATCTCGGCCAAACTCAACAGTATGGAGGACAGTGAAGCCGACAATTTAATGAACAAAATACTCATGTTGCTGGTGCAAACACAAATGACTCAGACGGTTAACAATTCAGCTTTAACAATACCCAATGGCCAAAATGATTTGAAATGATTAAATGTGGCACAGTGGGGAGAGATAGACCATGAAACTGATGTTAAATCTATGAACAAAAAAAAAATTTAAGTGCCATAAAATTACTTGCTTTGTGATTTTTATACAACGTTCTTGTCTATTAACACAAAAAAAGACAAATTTCCTCGAATTAGAGATTATTTTATATGAGTTTTGAAAGTTAACAAAAAAATTTTATATGTGAAGTATTTTTCTAAAATTTTTTTTTTGTTTTAATATAAATAGTTTAATATTTTAATTTTTTTTTTAGGCAGGATTTTTGTTTGAGCGTATAAAATACTCGTATTCTGGCAGGATTTACAAGAAGTTGTAACTTTACAAATTAAAAATAAAAGGAATTTTCTTTAAATGCCAATATAAGAAAGTCCTTTTCGTCTTACACTATGGCCCAGAAGGCGTTGACAGTTTTCGGTACTTTAGGCTACACAAAAATATGTGATTAAAATTATTTATAAGGGTTTGATCATATATTTCCGTCTAAACTGAACTAATGAATAAATTTGATCCCAACTTAGAAAATTCCTGCTGTTCTTCCATAACACAACTTCTACATACATTTTTGTTAGCCAGCAGATTTCATATTTTCTGTTATACTTTGTCTGGAAAAGGATAAAAATTTTAAAATATTAATATAAATATATAACTTTTGGATTAAAGTAAAAATTTCAAAATCCTAGTGTTTAGGGAGAGACCCACAATTAAAAGAGAAAATTTCCCAAGTATATTTTCATATTTTCTGTTATGCTTTGTCTGAAAAAGGACAAAAGTTTTAAAATATTAATATAAATATATAACTTTTGGATTAAAGTAAAAATTTCAATATTCAAGTTTTTAAGGGGAGACCCACAGTTAAAAGAGAAAATTTCCCATGCATGTTTTCATCTTTCCTGTTATACTTTGTCTCGAAAAGGACAAAAATTTTAAAATATTAATATAAATGGTAACTTTTGGATTAAAATAAAAATTTCAAAATCCCAGTGCTTAGGGAGAGACCCACAATGTAAAGAGAAAATTTCCCAAGCATAGAGTTTTGCTAGAATTACCAAAAAAGTCTTTATAAATATTAATGTACCACCATATTGACACTGCAGTGATATGCAGGTATAAAATATAAGGTTTTTCATCTAAACAAAAAAAAAAAAAGAAAATTGCCATATGATCCCCTGAAAAATATCCTATTTATGAGATTCCTTCAAACTCCACTCGGCCCTTGTAAAGTACTCTTCTTGTTTAAAGCTTCACAGAATATCTTGTTTTTTGCTGCAATTGCGAAGTTTCTTTGTTTTAATAATTTTATTTTATATAGTTTTACATGAAAAATATTGAATTTAGTTTAGCTTATTTTTATTTTGAATTCCTAAAAAAACTCTATATCATAAAGGATTAAAAGTATTTCTTTAGAATTGTCATATTGATTAAATGAAATTAAATCAATTCATTCAATTAGTTATTTCTTCTTATATTTTATTGTTGCCATAGGAAAAGGAAGCCAAAATAAATATTTTTATAAAAGTTTTTATAAACATTTTTTTAATTTAAGGGTGCCAAAGTTGTTAGTATATAATTTATTTTCTTTTTATTATTTTTATTAAGTTAGAATAATATATAAAATTTTTTTTCAAATAATAATTTTATTATCATATAAGTGAAAGTAACAAAAATGTAAAAGAAACGCCAAAAAAATATATAAAATATACTGAAGTTTTGTTATAATAAAATAATAATTTTGAAAGATTTGTTTTTTGTTCAGGAAATTATGCAGTTTTTAGGAAATAAAAACCAAATTCCGTTAGAAGAAATTTGCTGTGGACAAACTTTTGTATCGAACATAAAAATTCCTTCGAAAAGGTTTGTTGCATACACCTTCTGTTGAAAAGTTTTAGTACTAGTTTCTAAATACTGTAAAGTGTTGAATGATAAAGTTTTTTTTTAAATGTTTTTTTAATACGAAAATTTTATAAATCAAACTTTTAGTACAAAATTTTTTCATTGATTATTTTCTAGTACAGAAAATTTTATATTAATAAAATTCTATATATCAAAGTTTTAGTACAAACAGTTTTCATTAGCTATTTTTTAGTACTGAAAATTTCCTATTGAAAGTTTTATATTCAAATTTATTATATAAAAGTTTTATATATATATTCTAACGTTTTACCACAAACCAATTTTTTGGTTGGGAAGCTTTAGTACAAAAAAAATTGCAATAAAAAAATGTTTATAAAGTTTTGGCAAAGAAAAAATTTTGTAGCAAAGTTTTGAAAAACTGAATTTCTATAGGAAATTTCAGTTTTAGTACAAACAATTTGTTATGGAAATGTATAGAAAATTTTGCATTGCAAATTTTTAGTACAAACAGTTGCTACTGCAAAGTATTGAATGAAAAAGTCTTATTTTAAAATGTTGTAATACAAAAATTTTATAAATCAAACTTTTAGTACAAAAATTTTTTCATTGACTATTTTCTAGTACAGAAAATTTTGTATTGAAAAAATTCTTTATATCAAAGTTTCAGTACAAACATTTTTCACTGGCAATTTTTAGTACAGAAAATTTGCAATTGAAAGTTTTGTATTAAAATTTGTTATATAAAAGTTTTATATATTCTAACGTTTTAGCGCAAACAAATTTTTTGTTGTGAAGTTTTAGTACAAAAAAAAAATCTCGACAAATATATTTCTATAAAATTTTGGTAAAAAATTTCTGTAATAAACTTTTGAAAAAAAGTTCTATAGAAAATTTAATTTTTAGTACAAAAAATTTACTATGGAAATGTATGGAAAGTTTTCTATTGAAAAGTTTCGGTATAAAGTATTTTCTACAGAAAAGTTTTGTTTAAAAAAACTTTCTGAAAAAACAATTTTCTATTGAAACATTTCTATACAAAATATTTTCTATAGAAAAGTTTTGTTACAAGAAGTTTTCTATTGAACAGTTTTAGTACAAAAAATTTTCTATAAAACAGTACAGAGAGTCTTCTATGGAAAAGTTTTCGTACCAAAGACTTAATGTTGGTACCAAATTTTGTATTCTAAAGCTTTGGTGTAAAAAATTTTCCCGTTTTGCCACAAAAAAAAAATTGTCTGTTGAAAAGTTTTGGTACAAAATATTTCCTCTACTAAAGTTTTAGTATTGAAAAATTCTATTAAATATTATTTTCGTCAACCCCTAAAAACATTACAAAAGGCCAAATCACATTAATAAATACAACAAAAAAGAAATATTAACTGAACGGAGGGAATTCCCTTATAAATGACCAGATGTTGAGCATACGAACGTGTCTAAATCATTAAAACCCGCATCTGTAGAATAAAATCGTTAATTTAACAGGCATAACAACACAATCTTTATTACGGCATGTTTAAGCTGTTTTTCAATCAACGACCAAACGCATGCGCCAATACCAACAAAAAAAGGGACAAGCAGCAGGAAGGAAAACACGTTAAACTCAGTGAAGTATAAACTGATGGTACAACAACAATAACTAAACTAAAATACTAAACAATAACCAGTCTAACAATACCAATGGGAACAAACAGGCAGGCAATCTACCTAAAGCCCCTTCAGCTTCACAAGGGCAAGAACAAACAAACAAACAAACAAATAAACAGCCATACAAAAGTGTGTGTAGATGCTACCAGAAAACAATGCGAACAATATTGTTAAAGGAAGAAATCAAGAGCAAACCAAAAACATGTTAAGAGCTCATGTCTAAAGATTAAAAGAGTACCACCGATCTTCCTTGCCAACAACTTAGAAAACACACAAAAAAGAAGAAATGCTGAACATCCCTTAAAATTAATAATCATACATTTTTAACGCGTCCTATCGAATGAATATTTAGGCATTTGCCGTACAAAAAAATTGCTCATGGGAAGAAAACACCGTTTATTCGTGGCTGTTATATTTCTACCCTGAAGGCATTTGAAATTATTTACTGGCAAAAAGCCTGAAAAGAATATGACAGCAACAAGAAAACAAGGCGTAAAACGAAACTGGTTTGTAATGAAATATTTGCACTATACCAGCTTGTCTCACCATCATTTCAGTTTGGCCAGCAGTTTGGATGTCTGAATAGGCATCCTTTTTCCCAAACATAAGGTCATTGACACGGCTTGTATATTTAGGAATATACCATTTATTGTGTAGAAAATTAATAGATTTCATTGATTGTATAGTGTGTGAAATTTATTTGTGTATGTGCACGTGTGTGTGTGTGGATCTGCAGCTATCTTGTGTGTGAAGGGTTTGTTTTTCAATGAAAGGTTTTGATTAATGATCAGTGCTACCGTTTTGTTCCATAGATAAATAGTTTTAAGGCTTATGTGATTCAGCCAAAATAATTATTAGACTCGTATACGATATTCTTTTGGCAACAGAACGATCAAAGCATTGGGTGGCCAGGAAAGTAATTTCTTGGTTCTTTGCTTTTTTTTATCTTGGACCAGCACTCAGGGGATGACCCCTACATATGCAGTGCATTGCGCCGGAACTAGAAAGGATGGGATAGTATTGAGGGGACAGATGAGGAAAGATGAGAAGATGAAGAATTTTTTTTTTTAGCTATTTCAACCTTTTTACTTCGAAGGAGGATGCTGCTATTACTCTGCTTTTTAGTACATGATCGTGTTAGACGTTGGAGCTTCTTTGACTTAAAAATGTATCATTTGCTTAATAAAATTACAAAAAAACTTTAAAAATTATGTTGCTTTTTTAGAGGTTGGTTTAGTTCTTCTTAGGGGAACTTTTTTCCCTCTGTCCCGATGCAGCCCATTTAGGAACTTAACCTGTGTTATGCTTCAAGATATATTTATACCGAATTTTAAGGGTCTGGCTCTTTTCGTTTGGCCTGCTTAGTGATTTCCACAGATGGACGGACGGACGGGCGGGCATGTTCAGATCGTCTTAGATTTTTGGCGTTACACACCAAATGACAAAGTGAATATACGTACACTCCAATTCTTTTTTGGAAGGTATAAAGCAGGGCTGTGGAGTCGGAGTCGGAGTCGAAGAGTCGGAGTTGCACTGTTTTTGCCGGAGTCGGAGTTGGAGTCGCTAAAAAAAGTCGCGACTCCGACTCCGACAAAGAATTTTTTAAATATTTTTCATAATAAAAATTCTGCGAATTTTTTTTTTTTAAATATTTTCTATTTTCAAATATTTGCCTTTTTACAGAAATTGACTTAATCTTTTTAATGAATTATTATTTAGTTTATTTAATTTGAATTATTAATTTTGTTGATTTTTTGTTGTGTGTTGGAATAATAAAAACGTAAAAATTTGGGACTTTTCGTTTAAAAAAAAACGACTATTTTGCTCCTTTTTCAAAAACTTCAACATTAACCCTATTTGTCACTCATAAACTTGTGCTTTTATATTCTCATGATTGAGAAGAAACCGAAGCAAACAAAAGCATTAACGTTCTCTCCCAAGTAAAAGCAATTTTGAAAAGTCACGGTTCACACAGTGAAATTTCATTACAAAAATTTCAGTGTGCAGACACGGATGAAAGTGTAGAAGAGAATAAAAAAAAAATTCATAAGAAATATTTCACTATGTAAACCCAGACTAAAATCTAAAAAATTTAGCAACTTTACAATTTCAAATTATGGCAACACTGAATGCAATTACTGTTTGCATATATTCTCTATCGTGTAAATACTCTCTTTCGTTAGAATTATGTATTGATAAAGCATTGCATTCAGTCGGAGTCGGAGTCGGAGTTGGAGTCGGAGTCGTACTTTAAAAATTTCGGCGGCTGGAGTCGGAGTCGGAGTCGCAACTATTTTTTCACGACTCCACAGCCCTGGTATAAAGAGCATTCAACATGTTGCCACAATAATTGCCTAGTGTGCCCTAGGCTTTACCTAGTCAGCTGAAATAGGCGCTTTCATTTAAATTCTCTTCTTTTTTCGAAATATCATAAAATATATTTTTCAAATATAATAAAATAAATTCCAAGTTTCTTGTCTGTGACAAAAATAAATATAACAAAATAAAAAAAATATTTTGAGACAAAAAATCAAATTTTTAAACAAAAAATATAAATTCGCAATAAATATTGGCCAATAAACAATTTAACTGAATTATATGCTATAGAAATATATAGACAACAAAATAAAATCCCTAATCAAAATGACTTGTTGCTTTAGAGCTCCCAAAGAAGACGAGGAGAGCGAGCACATGCTGCTACAAGAATTTGAGGCTATAAAAGAAAGTCTGTCGACTGGAGCATTTCCTGGCAAGAAAAGTCTAACGAGCATTTCCTACGTCAGATATTTGGAGAGACAAAACGAGTATCTGCATGCTGTCTATTTCAAGCGCAGCACCGAAATAGCACGTCTACAGTCGTACATAAGTCAGCTGGTAAAGGCAGCGCCTGGCCAGCGTAATAAGTTGATCAGAGATTTCAAGCATCAGCCTTTCAAAGAGATCGGCTCGTTAAGCCATCGTTACAGTATGTTTCCGACATTAGAACAGCATAATGCAGCAATGGGTGATATCAAGACGAGGCAGGAGTTAGTAATGCAACGCCTGCGCAAACAAATAGGAAGTTTTGAAAAGGCCAGCAAAAATTTACCCAAAGAATGTTGGATGTCAAAAGAACAAGGAAATGATTCAAAATTATCTTTAACGAATGAAAAGGCCGCTAGCAATCAAATAATATGCCGGACATTGGCAACTGAAACGACAAACAATGACAGCACGGATATAATAAGCAGCATGAATGTGTCCAACGAGTCTTGCAACACTTTAAGAGAAAGTGTCATTTCGGCGAGATCATCTTCCTTCAAGGAACTGAGAGATCTGTACCAGAACCACATATTAAAATGTTAAACTTGAAATATTTGTTTCCGGGCTAAATTTATGGTTCATAAATCTTTTTTATATTCTCTAAGAGTTTTATATTCAGCTGCCTAATTTGTGTTTTACGGAAAATATTTCTCTTAATTTTTATAAATGTTTTGCAACCATAAATTTTGTAGGACATCCCAGAAATATACAAGTTGAAATGCCCCACAATAGAATTTTAAATAAATCGTTTATACGTGCAGCTTCAATTCTGTAATTATATTTTAAGAAATACTCTCAGAGCACATAAGATTTTTAGTGGTTAAAATACACACGACCATATCTAGATTATTTTTTTACATTTTAATTACCAAAACCCTTACAATTGTAAATTGGCTGAATTCCTAATCCTAAATCCTTAATCCTTAATAATATAATAAATATGAAACTAAGTCTGTCTGTTCTGATTTAGATGAAATTTGGCATAGAGATATTTTGAGATCCGTGGAATAACACAAGGTGGTTTTTGTTCTTGAAAAAGGTCCTGTTAAGTGGTCAAGGGTAGTTGCAAATTTGTATGGACATCTGAAATTATTAAACCGATAACTATGAACATTTTTAACCTTGATACAGTTGACTTAACAATGTATATGTTTTTGGCAATGACTTTATGAGGGGTCAAGGGTGACCTAAAGTTTCTAAGGATATGTGAAATTATGAAGCTGTTATAATAAAATAAAAAAGCCCTACTTTTATACTTCATACACGCAGATAGGAGCACATAAACTTCCGATTTTTATAAGTTACACTTTTTATGATGACTTGTACTTTTTAAAATGATTTGCTCTTTTTATAATGACTTGCACTTTTTATAATGACTTGCACTTTTTACAATGACTTGCACTTTTTATAATGAATTGCACTTTTTATAATGACTTGCACTTTTTATAATTACTTGCACTTTTTATAATGACTTGCACTTTTTATAATGACTTGTACATTTTATAATGACTGGGACTTTTTATAACGACTTGCACTTTTTATAATGACTTGTACTTTTTATAATGACTTGCACTTTTTATAATGAGTTACACATTTTATAATTACTTGCACTTTTTACAATGACCTGCAATTTTTATAATGAGTTGCAGTTTTTATAATTACTTGCACTTTTTACAATGACCTGCACTTTTTAAAATGACTCGCGCTTTTTATAATGAGTTGCACTTTTTATAATGACTTGCACTTTTTAAAATGACTTGCGCTTTTTATAATGAGTTGCACTTTTTATAATTACTTGCACTTTTTACAATGACCTGCACTTTTTATAATGACTTGCACTTTTTATAATGACTTGTACTTTTTATAATGACTTGCACTTTTTATAATGAGTTACACATTTTATAATTACTTGCACTTTTTACAATGACCTGCAATTTTTATAATGAGTTGCACTTTTATAATGACTGGGACTTTTTATAACGACTTGCACTTTTTATAATGACTTGCACTTTTTATAATGACTTGTACATTTTATAATGACTGGGACTTTTTATAACGACTTGCACTTTTTATAATGACTTGCACTTTTTAAAATGAGTTGCACTTTTTATAATTACTTGAACTTATTACAATGACTTGCACTTTTTATAATGACTTGCACTTTTTAAAATGACTTGCACTTTTTATAATGAGTTGCACTTTTTATGTTTACTTGCACTTTTTACAATGACTTGCACTCTTTATAACGACTTGCACTTTTTATAACGACTTGAACTTTTTTCTAACTAGCATAATAAATATGAAAATAACTCTGTCTGTCTGTCTGTTATCTTATCACGCTCAAACCGCTAAGCCGATGTAGATGAAATTCGGAAATGGTCAAGGCTGGTCGAAATTTGTATAGACATGTCTGAAGTTTCTAGGGATATATGAAACTGATAACTAAGAACTTTTTAAACTTTGATACAGTAAAAACACAGCAACACATAATTGGCTAACATACGGATTATCTGAAGTTTCACATATTCTTCGCGGACAAAGTCGCGGTTAAAAGTTAATAAATAATATTTTAAACGAATAAAGAAAGGTAATGAGTTTCACTTCAACATGTACAAAAACTAAATATGTTTATAATGAATAAATTGTTTTATATACCGTTAGTTTTCAAATCGAAAATTTTTTTCAAGTCGTGGTCACACTGTTTCTGAAAAGTTTTCTTTTTTATAACGTGTAACTCGTTTCATTGCAAAACATTTCCACAACAGCAAAGACAGCCGAGTGGTCAACAAAGAAAACAATAAGGGCGTTGCATGTTTAATATTATACTTTAGGTGTAAGTATGTGAAGTGCATAGTAGGCATCATCATTAGTTTGCCTTAATTTAAGCAGGTAAATTGTTTACCCTATTTTAGAGTAATGCGAATTGAAATATATTACATGTTATATATCATTAAAAAGGTAATTAAATTTTAGACACAATTGCTTTAATAATCTCTTGTGCTATAATATAATTTTATTGTAGAAAATAAAAGTTGTTTTCTGAAATTTCTTTTATTCTGCAATATGTAAAAGCTATTTTCTGATTTTTATTTATTCCTCAGAAAATAAAAGTTATTTCGTTCAAAAAAGAATTTTCGCTATAGAACCCGCCCCCTTTATTGGGCGTTGAAGTTACATATTATATGAAAAAATAGTGTAAATATTTGACAAATTGTATTCCTTCAGTCCACAGATCTTGAAAATTCAATTTATAAGCTCTGATCTTGCTCTGCCCTAACTCTCCTTCACCCTTTACCACCTAAATGACTTTATCCAAAAAATGTACTTTTCTACACATGAATATATGTCTGTTTTTTTCTACACGGAATTGTCCCAAAAATTTACATTTTAAGTTTTTACGACAACTATGAGATGTCTCGTCCACGGCCCTTCCCGCACGGACTGTCAAAATAGAGTTTCAAAACTGGGCACAGAAACGTTTTAAAGGAACTCTGAGCCAGCAGATAAACATATATTTAACGTTCTTACTTGCTTTATTTTTATTTATCCTCAGAAAATAATATATATTTATTTTAATTTTATTTAGTCCGCTCAAAATACAAGTTATTGCAAGATTTTTATTTATTCCTCAGATAATAAAATTTATTTTTTGATTTTTATTTTTCGCTTAGAAAAAATTTATTTCTAGATTTTTATTTATTTCTCAGGAAATAAAAATTATTTCTAGGTTTTTAATTGTTCAGAAAATAAGAGTTATTTTTTGATTTTTATTTGTTTTGATGATTTTTATTTGTTTTTTATATTCGGACTAACAGCTTCGAAACCACATACTTATTTTGGTATATATTTTGGAAAGTCAAGGATCATTTTCACAAACAAAAACCACCCTATGTTTTTCCTCGAATCTGAAAATATCTTTATGCCCAATTTCATCTAAATCGAGTCAACAGTTTGAGCATGAGAAGGTAACAGAGTTACTTTCATATTTATTATATTAAAAAGAAAAAAGTGCAAATAATTATAAAAAGTGGAAGTCATCATAAGAAGTGCAAGTCATTAAAAAGTGCATGTCATTGCAAAAAGTGCAAGTCATTGTAAAAAGTGCAAGTCATTGTAGAAAGTGCAAGTCATAATAAAAAGTGCACGTTATTATAAAAGGTTCAAGTCATTATAAAAAGTGCAAGGTGTCATAAAAAGTGCAAGTCATTTTAAAAAGTGCAAGTTATTATGAAAAGTGCAAGTCATTATAAAAAGTGCAAGTCATTATAAAAAGTGCAAGTCATCATGAAAATTGGAAGTCATTGTAAAAAGTGCAAGCAATCTTAAAAAGTGCAAGTCATTGTAAAAAGTGCAACTCAATATAAAAATAGCAAGTCATTATAAAAGGTGTACGTTATTGTAAAAAGTGCAAGTCATTATAAAAATTGCAAGTCATTATAAAAAGTGCAAGTCACTGTAAGAAGTGCACATTTTTATAAAAGGTGTCAAGTCATTATAAAAACTGCACGTTAATATAAAAGGTTCAAGCCATTATAAAAAAGTGCAAGGTGTCATAAAAAGTGCAAGTCATTTTAAAAAGTGCAAGTCATTATAAAAAGTTCAAGTCGTCATGAAATTTGGAATTCATTGTAAAAAGTGCAAGTCATTGTAAAAAGTGCAACTCAATATAAAAATAGCCAGTCATTATATAAGGTGTAAGTTATTGTAAAAAGTGCAAGTCATTATAAAAATGCAAGTCATTATAAAAAGTGCACGTCATTACAAAAACTGCAAGTACAAAAAATATTGCACTTCATTTAGAAAGGAACACAACATTAAGAATTAAATTAATAAAATAAAATTTGCAATGATAAGTAAATATGTATTAAATTGGTGGATCAGTTTTCACTCGTAATGTAAGATTTTGTGGATATTCTATGGTTCAGCACAAAATTTTATGGCTTTTTGCATTTTCTGTGGCGATATGGAGATGCTTGATCATCATTTGCTCAATTCATTTCCTTGCATCGTAAGAAATTCTGCGAAACAAAAGTTTATAATGAACTAAAAAGGGTGCTGTTTGGTAAAGTACTTAGCATGAGACTATGAAGCCGAACGTCCAGAGTTCAACTCCTCAGGCAGTCATGATTAGGGTGTCACATTCATCTAATCAGCATTAGTGCATGATTGTTTTAGTTGTTGTCGTCTTCTTTCAGTGACGAAGGCATAGCACTGGTCACTGAAGATTAAGGTCAGTTTGAACATTTTTTGTAAATTTGTGGAAAAGATTCAGCACGAATAAAATAAAATATTTTGTGTTAAACAACAAATTTCCAAATGATCTACCGTTTAATGGGCTTTAAATTGTTAAAACGAAAGTCACAGTGCTTTCGAGCAATCCTGTGCTATTGTGGAAGTGCCAGCAGTATTCAAGAGGACAAAAACAAGTTAAGCAACAAAACATTCAAAAGTACTTTGGTTATTTTCTCACCCAAAATAAAAATGTTCTGACAAAATTCGTTTTCTTGTGTGCAGCTTTTGCTTTCTGGCTGCTGTAATCATGAATAAAACAACCGGCCGGCTTTTCTTATTTTCACCTTATTATCGTAGGTTCGTGTTCAAATCGTTAAATAATTTATTTTTATAGAGACTCTCTCTCTCTCTCACACACTGTTTTTCTATGTCGTCCCATAAATACTCTTCGTTATTTAGTTGTGTTTAGTTGAATTATGGTCGTAAAATATGTTCCATTTCCTTTTACAGAATTTGTGGTCGTTTAATTGTGCCTGGAAATGTATTTTGACATTTGGGTGAAGTGTCAATTTGAAAGTTGAGCATGTGAACATGTAAAACAAAAACAAACAAGTAGAGAGAGAGTACAATAAATTTTTAGTGAAATTGGAGCACACGCAAAGCCTGCTGGAACTGTGATGGCATGCATGTTGTATTGGAAATCTTGTATTTGGACAAATATTGAGGTAGGGTCTCTTGTCTAGATTTTATGGGAATGAAATGGCAAAATAAACAAAGTGACTTTTTTTCGTGGGAAGATGTACATGAATTAATTTAAACAGAGATGACATTAAAAGAGAGAGAGAGAGAAAGCCAAAGGAGCTAGAGTTAAAGAGAGGAATTGGCTAAGTAAGAGTTTTTGTTATTTATTTAATTGTTAAAGAGTAAAGATGAAGTGTTTTTTTTTGCATAATCAAGTTTTTTAAGTTAAAGAAAAATTTTAGCAAAAGCTAACAATTATGTCCAACCTCGACTTAAGAAATGTATCAAGGCAAGGTGAAGCACAACAAATTTTTACCTTGATATATTTGGTTTTAAATTAATATATAAAATCAAATATCAAAAAAACAATACAAATTTTTTTCTTCGGCAATTTTGAACAGCCTCGTGTTATTTTCTAGCTCTTTTAGAATAATCAGATCCTATGAAAGTAATTAATTTTTGTTCACAGCGAGTATGACAGTGACCAATTTTTGCTAGTCTTTTTTATTCTGTAACTATTCGTCAATGTCACGTCAAGACAATATTAACAATAGGTCACTTACTTATTCTTTATCTTCAGCAGCTGAGTTTTATGGATTTAAGAGCATTTCTACATCTCTTAACAACATTCTTCTTCATCAAGCCGTTCATTATTTCAGGAATAAACAAAAAAAATAGGATATAACTTTTATTTTTTACTGAACAAATAAAGATATAAAAATAACTTTTATTTTGTGAGGAATAAATAAATATCTAGAAATTATTTTTATTTCCTGAAGACGAAATAAAAATCAAGAAATAACTTTTATTTTCTGAGGAATAAATAAAAATCAAAAATAACTTTTATTTTGTAATTAAAGTAAAAATCAAGATGTAACTTTTATTTTCTGCAGAATAAATAAAAATCCGGAAATTACTTTTATTTTCTGAGTAACAAATAAAAATCAAGAAATAACTTTTTTTCTAAGCGAAAAATGAAAATCAAGAAATAACTTTTATTTTCTGCAGAAAAAATAAAAATCAAGAAATAACTTTTATTTTCTGCAGAATAAATAAAAATCCGGAAATTACTTTTATTTTCTGAGAAATAAATAAAAATCAAGAAATAACTTTTATTTTGTGATGAATAAATAAAAATCAAGGAATAACTTTTATTTTCTGTAGAAAAAATAAAAATCAAGAAATAACTTTTATTTTCTGCAGAACAAATAAAAATGAAGAAATAATTTTTTCTAAGTGAAAAATAAAAATCAAGAAATAGTTTTTTCAAAGTGAAATATAAAAATCAAGAAATAATTGTTATTTGCTAGGGAATAAATAAAAATCAAGAAAAAGCTTTTATTTTCTGAGGAATAAAAAAAAAAAACCCAAAAATTACTCCTACTTTCTGAGTTGATTTATAAGTTGCTTTACACATTGTTGTGTTTCGCATGTGAGGGTTACCTATTTCAGTTGCTATTTAGTGATTTTGTGGCAACTATAATTTTCAGTTGCCAGCTGGCAACGCAACTGATCTTCGGTTGCCATTCATAATCGACATTAGGGATAAATAAGATCTCGTGCTTTATATATTGTTGTGGGTGGCAAGTAAGGGTTACCTATTTCAGTTGCTATTTAGCGATTTTGTGGCAACTATAATTTTCAATTGCCAGCTGGCAACGCAACTGATAGTCGGTTGCTATTCATAATCGACATTAGGGATAAATAAGATCTCGTGCTTTATATATTGTTGTGGGTGGCATGTGAGGGTTACCTATTTCAGTTGCTGTTTAGAGATTTTGTGGCAACTATAATTATACAGTTGCCAGCTGGCAACGCAAATAATCTTCGGTTGCCATTCACAAGCGACATTAGGGATACATAAGATCTCGTGCTTTATATATTGTTGTGGGTGGCATGTGAGGGTTACCTATTTCAGTTGCTATTTAGCGATTTTGTGGCAACTATAATATTCAGTTGCCAACTGGCAACGCAACTGATCTTCGGTTGCCATTCATAATCGACATTATTGATAAATAAGATCTCGTGCTTTATATATTGTTGTGGGTGGCATGTGAGGGTTACCTACTTCAGTTGCTATTTAGCGATTTTGTGGCAACTATAATTATAGAGTTGCCAGCTGGCAACGCAAATAATCTTCGGTTGCCATCATAAGCGACATTAGGGAAATATAAGGTCTCGCGTTATCCACAAAAAGCAAAAAAATGGTTAAGGAATAAATAATTATATTAGGCTGCTAAACAATTTTAGATAAATTTTTATTATGATGCTTTCATTTAAATCCAAAAATATAAACGTTTGAAGTATTGCTAATATATATACGAACCCTGCTAAGCAGCTGTGTGCTCTTAAAATTATAAGCAAAAAAGCTTTAGCAGCAAAAGCTTTTAATGTTTACACAGAGTACAAAATAAAATACAACTTAAGCTCTCAGGCAAAAATGTTGTGCTCTACAATATTCCAGTGGAAGTGAAACAAAACAGTGGCACCCTCCTTAAAAATAACAATAACAACATGCGATAAAATAAAACATAAATACAAAATAAAATTGCAAGGGAAAATGCATTTTTATTAAAAACAATTTGAAGTTTTTCTTTTGAAAATTAAACAACTAAACTGTGAAATATTAGATGATGGTCAGCACCTTAAGAGATGTTAACTTTTACATGGTTAAACTTTTTTTTTGCAGTTTGGAAGCTGCTATGAAATTTAAAAAAAAGTGACTTAAATGATATTTGAAGTTTTGTTACTGGCAATGAAACAAATTAAACTGTTCCTTGTCAGCCTCATGGCTCGTCTGAAGAGTTGAGTTTTGCATTTTAGTGCTTCAAAAAAAAAAAAAAAAAAAACAAATTTAAGGAAACTTTTTAATGGAATGAAAATATGAATGCAGAAATTCTGTTTCATTTAAATTCAGTTGCAAACGAACATTAAAAGCGCTCACAACATACAGTCGTAACTTTAAAAATTTTCGCAGATATTTTTTTTATCGCACGCGTGTGATACATAAAGCGATTTTTGTTAGCAAAAAATTAATATATAGAAAATATTTCACACAAAATATTTCTAACGGAAAATATTCATATATCAAATGCTGGCTAAGCATATTTAATAAAAAAAAAAGTTTTATCATTAATTAGTATCTCATATACACAAATAATCTAAAATAAACCAAAGAGTCCAGCAAATAAATATTTCTATGCCTGAAAAAAATTTAATTAGGAAATTTTTTTTAGTAGAAATCTAATAAGCCTAATAACGCAAGTAGTAAAATTTTATATATCAAATAATAGTTAATTCGTATAATTAGCTATTAAGGCGGGTTTATATATGTAACGGGTTTTCTAAGTAAACGGTTTGCTTGTATAGTGGCGTATGATTAATATTAATTCGTTTCCTTGTAAAAGAAAATTTATTAAATATATTAACTTTGTAGTTAAGCGGTCCTAAGTGTCATAGTGTTATTTACCCATAATAAAACTACACAAGTGAAATAGTTTTAATCAAACTGTGCTTTTCTGCTTCTCCAAGGAAGAGCTCATATTAAGGCGTTTTTGCTGCAGAAAAAAAAATGTATGTGTTGAATGTAAATACAAAAAGAAATCTATTATACTCGTACTGTGCTATAGTTTATAGTAAGAAACACAAACACACACACACACATTTTTCATAAATTGTTTAATCTTACTTTGCACTAGCTACCTTAAAGTAGGCAACATTTATATTGTATACATGAACAGGCTTTTGTTTTGTTACTTGTATATTTCATTATGGTATACACAAACTTTGACTAGCATTTGCCCTACAAAAATAAAGTCATTAATTAATTTCTGTTTTAACTGCCCTTTTTGATACATATACAAAATGTGCATATAATTTTTGAACAGCTGCAGTGTAGGCTATACTTTTTTTGTTATAAATATTTGTCACTGAATTATGAAACCTTAAAAGACATACTACACGAGTGAGCATGTGTGTTGGTGTATTGTATATTTCGAAATTACCAAATATATAAAAGTGGGCCATATTAAAAATTTTTTTAGTTGAATGAAATATAAATTTTTTTTTACACTTTAAAATAAATGTGAAGCCGGAATTAAGGGTAAATTAGTAAAAACAGACATGGTAATTAATAAATAGCGGATTGTTCCTAAAAGTAGGCAATAGTTTGTGTAATAAATGTGCTTACAAAGTACTACAGGCATTGGACTAGATATATCGTTACATACATACAAACTTACCATATATGCAAGGGTGTTTGAGTTGCAAAAAAGCATTGCCTGCTTTTGGGATGCGGTTTTATTTTTCTTCATGGTTACAGTGTGAAAATAAAATAGCATTCAATTGTTAATGTAACTGCTGTGATTTGGGTGTTTGAGTAGCAAAAAAGCATTGCCTGCTTTTGGGATGCGGTTTTATTTTGCTTCATGGTTACGGTCTGAAAATAAAATAGCATTCAATTGTTAATATAACTGCTGTGATTTTAAGGATTTTTTAACTAAACCGATTATTAGAAAAAAGGCTATTTAATGTCTATATATACTCAAGGCGTAAAGAAAATTGTTTTCAAATATTTGAAACACAAGACTAGAGTACATTTGCCCCCATATTTATAAATTATTAGAATTTATTTGAATCAATTTTAAGTAAACTTTTTAAGCAAAATTTGGAATAAAATAATATGAAATTTCTATTAATTTTCATTGACCTTTATATAATCATATTTATTGAAAATGATTTTGTTTTAGAATTTTATGTTAAGTCTTCGAGCTTAAAAAATATGATAAAATAATTAATTTAAAATTTTCTAAATTGGGAAAAATTTCCGATTTTATATAAAATTTTTTTATCAAAGTGGATAATTCTTTTTTTTAATCTTGATTGCCTGGCTTATTATAACGTTAAAAAAAATTCGTTCGTAAAATTTACATAAAAAAGAACTAACATCCTGTAGTATAATTTTCAGTTATAAAAAGTTCATTTGAAAATTGTATTTACAAATTATTCGACGGAATTCCAACATATTAATAAATCGGACAGTAAAATTTGTGATATTAATCGTGCCAATTCTTTTGCCTCAAAATGTTAAATAAATGTAAAGTATACCTTCCCTGTTGGTATACATTAGCGAAGGTGATGAAGTCTGTAGCTAAGAAACTTCTCAATGAACAGTTAGAAGTTTTTAAATATTTTGCGCAAAGGAGTCCGCAACTTCCTAAAGTTAAAACTCCATCGCTAAAAATCTAAATATATTTTTAACCTAAAATTTTTGTAAAAAAAACTGCTGTATATTGTTAGGGTGATATTTTGTAATTATTATATACAAAAAGCCGCCAAAAAATATGCTTAAGTTTCTTACAATTATTTAAGCTAAAAATTCTTTTTAGATTTGTATGGATGGAGCTTCAGCTGCAACGAGCTACGATATACGACTGGAGCATAATTAAAATTAACAATTTTAAATTCAATTCAGATTTATAGCCTGAAAGTCGTAGTATTAAATTCAGAAAGACTTGATCAATTTAGTGGTTGAGCATGGGAACATTTCATTCAAATTCTATACATATTAGACTCAAAAGTAAAACTTTTCCTAATAGAAGGCAATAAACCGAAATTAAATATATTTGCCATAAACGTGCATATAATTAGGCTTATCAAATATGAAAAAAGCCTCATCATAGAAACCTCAAAAGATATGTTTTCTATCGCAATGGCCATGTTAGTATTCACATATCGAAATTATTTTTGTCTGTATAACAATTTAAAAAAATTAATAAAATTTTGAAGAACTTTCTATAAGTCAAGATTAAATTTTCTGAAAAACATCAAATTAAATAATATGTTCTTGTTTCTAAAGCAACAGATTTGTGATTCATGCAAAAAAAAAAAAACAATTACGAATTTGTTAATTTGATCTATTGAATTTAAATAATTCAATTCCAAAAATAATTGAAAAGTAATTAAAAATTAGTGCCTGTGACAGGATCATAATCTATACCTTGTGGACGTACCGAAGAGACAATTGCCGCTGGAGCGTAAAGTATTGAAGAAGACGCCGAAATATCGGTACGTTGTCGTTATCAATTTATTGGGCTTTAATCTTTAATTACGTAAACAAATTTAGTTAACGATTTTAGTTCAATTATCATGCCAGAATTAAAGCCATATGACCATTATTTGCATCACATTTTTTTTATTGATTGGCTTCATTTGAAATTGGACGATTGATTTGTAGGCAAGAATTCTAGTTATTGATTAAATTAATTTCTGGCTAAAACGCTGCTTAAGTGTGCAAAATTTAAATATATGGAACAAAAAAAAAAAAAATTATTCTTATGCCATTAACGAACATCCATTATGACTACCATTTGGAGGCATTATGAGTCCTACTGTTAATGGAACTGAAGATCGCTGTGGTGGCCTGATGGCAAAATTTTTTATTTAAAATCATCTTGACGTTTCTTCTAATTATGTTTTTTTAATATATACTTTTTTATAACAAAAACCGCTCACGAAGAGACTTGCTTGTCTGCAGAAAACACCCACAGTCTCCTTCGGGAATCAACTCCACGACCATTGGACTGACTGGCCAGCATTGGCATCCCCATCAGCCACAGCCATCAACGACATTTGGTTCCAACAAGATGACGCGACTTAATACAGAGTGCGCCTAAAAATCGTCTTATTGCTAAATAAAGTTGGTGTCAATTTTATTGCCCGAAGTGGTGCTGTTTACTGTCCCTCCCATTCTTAAGATTTAAAGCCTTTGGATTATTTTTGTGGAGGCGATGTTAAGTCTTGGACTTATGCCGGCAAAGCAATATCCGTGTATGCCCTACGGTCAGATTTATTGCAAACAATTAGTGGCAAATAGGACTAACCGAATCGAGCAAATAGTAAAAAAAATTCAATCCATGAGTATTTCTGTCCTATGTTGTCAGTCTCAGTTCTCCACCTTTTAAATTAAATTGTACAATTTAATTTATAATTTTTTTATTATGATCTTTGGTTTTATATTCAACAGCAAAAATTAAACGATGCTTTAGAAAATCTATTTTATTGATAGAATTTATTTGCGATATGGATATACAGTCGAATCCGCTTTAGCGCAACATGGCTTTACTGAAAAAAATCGGAATACTGAATGCGATACAAATCCCCGAATTGATTTTAAACGCAGCTAGTCTTATTCACTTCGCTTTAGCGAAACATCGCTTTACTGAAAATTTCGTATTACTGAAAACCAAAAGCAAGCCCACAACTACTTTTTGTATGAAACTTACTTCGCTTTAGTGAAAAAATAAACAATGACAAATTTATTTATTAGAAATCGATTGCATAACTTAAGGCTGAAAAAATTGTGCATGTTTTGCCCGTTAAAAAATTAAATGGCAAAATTTATTTGTCCTTTTCGCTCTTACGCACTTTATTGTATTTTTCTATTATATTGTCAATGCAAGTGGCTAGACATTTTCGAGGAATTTGTAATAAATTTCAACAACAAAATGAATAATTCTGTGAATAATTTTTTTTAAACGAAATTTTTACGTTAAATTGACGTAAAAAAAAATATACAGATATGATATAAAATATATTGTTTTACTGATTAACTGTAACAGATTTCAGTAATCCGAACTACGTTTTAGAAAAAAAATCTGATAGCTGAAAAACAATTGGGTTTTGGTTATTTCCAGTAAAGCGGAGTCCACTGTAATTAATTGAAAAAATTTGGTTTTTTTCTAAGAAAAATATATGTATATAGCTTCAATACTCTTTTTTATGAAATAAATTCGTTTTGTTCAAGTTTTGTTTAACTAAACTTTTTTCTACAAAAAAAAAATTACTGTAACTTAATAAAAATGTGGTCTATTTTATGGCATTTGTTAGTTTTGAATATACATTTTAGTTAAAAGCAATACTAAAAAAGTTAAATGTATTTTTTCAAGTGATTTAAACTAAATTTGCATTTTTATTTATCTCAATTAGTTTCAATTGAAATAAGAGTATTAAATATATACATAATATTTTGCCTATAGATGCTTTAGCAGCCTAAAGTAGGCCACATTTATTAAATTAAAACTATAACCCAAGTTTTAAACATTTTGTGAATTATATTAAAACGAATAAAATTTAGCTTAAACAATTTTTGACACAATTTATTTGGAATTAAATATTTATATTTGACCATAAAACAATAACTCTATATATATTTCGAGTGCTGATGTTATTAAATCTATTGAGAAAAACATTTTAAATGTTAAACGTTTTTGTTAGCTTAATTAATAATTGAGTCCAGAGATAACTGTTTTAAGGAGCTTCGACCTAATTCACTTGATTCATTCAAGTGGAAAAATTTGTAATTGAAGATGAACATAATGAAGTAAAATAAGCAGTAAGAATTTATACATTCAATATATGTTTTTTTTCTATCTTTTAAATAACTAAATAATATGGAATGACCTCAATATATAATTTTTTTTGAGTTCAAATAAAGCATAACTTAGGGAAGCATAAAATGGGCCATATAAAAAACAAACTCCAGTAGTAGCTGGATATGTTGGGAGCATAATACGCGGTATGTTAAAAAAATAAGCTGAATTTTAAAATTCTACGGCCTACGTACATTTTAAGAGTTCTCTTAATGTTGCTACTTAAGACTGGAATGAAATTTCTTAATTTCAGCTGGTTTAGTTTGTTTGTGAGAGCAATAAAAATTAGAACTGATTTTTGTATTTAGAAATTTTTTTCTTGCAAAAAAAAATATAGCATACTTTTAGGAGTAGAAACAAATATTTTTCTTTATTAAAATTGCTTACACAAAGTGTACTGAAGATGTGTTTAAAAGTAGTGATAGGCGTAAGCGCTGCTATTGCCACCTTACCTAGAAGATTTAGGTATATTTTACTGGGAAGTTGTATTCCTAACTTTTGCCAAAGTTATCTTTTATTACCGGCTGCTTGTGAAAGTAACATGTAATAATGGCCCGGAATAGTGTGAAGAAAGGCTTAAAATAAATACATAAAAATCATAGTTATAACATATTTATTTTTTAAGTAAACAGTACCGCCTAAAAACCTCAACAGCCGGGCTAATATTAATTTTTCTATGAATGTGAGCTCTATTTGTCGATATTCATTGAACATATTAATTTGGCAAGTTTATTATACTATTAAAAAGGTTTTGAAATCTTACTTTAGTTTTCAATTTTTGCCAAATAAAATATTAAAAACAAAATATTTAGTTAATAATGAAATCCACCAAAAAGTATACCACAGTTTTTAAGTTATTTATTATTACCGCTGTGTTTACAATGCCACAAAATACATATAAATCATTTGCAAATATAGAAAATTTTTACGCTATTATTTTCTAGTTTGTAAATTTAAAATGCTTTCAACATGTTGTCATGAAGTGAAAATGAAATTTTAAATTAACAGTTTGGTTTTACTCTTTACCACAATTTCCCCGTAAAATATGCCAGATTTTTTTAATAACGATATTTGATTGTAATTTTCATATACAATAAATAAGTGAAAGCTGCACATATTAACTACATGCTGGATATTTTGATTAAAAATATATTATGTGAGTGGTTTGATAACTGCTGACGTCAACGATATCGATGGCAAAGCATTTTTCAGAGTTAATATCAACTACATACTGCAGATATTTAAATGATATTGATTGAACTATCTTTTAATTAAAACTCTTTGCTGTAGTAGGCTGCGAGGGAAGCTTGTCTGATTTTTGGGGTTTTACACCTCCTTATGATATGCAACAAAATTAATATTTTTTTTACATATGACAGCTGTATTAATATAATTTAGCATTTATTTATAAAAATAAACGGAATATTAAATTTTATCAAAGTATTTTGAAGTATTTTAAAACCACCTCTCCATAGAAAAATATATAATAGAAAATTATATAAGTCAACATACAAAGTCAAATTACAGTCGACTCCGCTTTACTGGAAATAACCAAAACCCAATTTTTTCAGTTATCCAATTTTTTCTCTAAAACGTAGTTTGGATTATTGAAATTTGTTACAGTTAAGCGTACTGCTTAAAATCAATAAAACAATATTTTTTATATAAAATCTGTATATATTTTTTACGGCAATTTAACGTCAAAATTTTATTTAAAATAAATTATTTATAGAATTATTAATTTTGTTATCGAAATTTTTCACGAATTCTTCGAAAATGTCTAGCCACTTGCATTGACAATATAATAGAAAAATACAATAAAGTACGTAAGAGCGAAAAGGACAAATACATTTTGCCATTTAATTTTTTAGCGGACAAAACATGCACAATTTTTTCAGCCTTAAGTTATGCAATCGATTTCGAAAAAATAAATTTGTCATTTTTTATTTTTTCACTAATGCGAAGTAAGTTTCATACAAAAAGTAGTTGTGGGCTTGCTTTTGGCTTTCAGTAATACAATATTTGCAGTAAAGCGATGTTTCGCTAAAGCTTAGTGAGTAAAACTAGCTGCATTTAAAATCAGTGTGGGGATTTGTGTCGCTTTCAGTAATCAGATTTTTTTCAGTAAAGCGTTTTGCGCTAAAGCGGATACCACTGTAAATTGTGGTTAATATGTGCATACTTTTAGGGGTTGATAATAAAAACTAACAGCCCAATTTTTTTTTACTTTGATGGTAAAACAAGTATTTTGTATTTAAATACCTACGATTTTTTTTATTGTAAAGTAATCATGTCTCGATTACGTATGGAATAAAATATCCCTATCAAATGTCCTCCACTTCTCTGATGATAGGCCTTTAATCTTTAAACATGAATTTTTCCATGATTTTTTCATAGACTCAAATAAACAGCACACAGTTGTTGTTTATGGGTGCTTTTGTTTCTCATTGATTGCATGAGGATTTTTCGAGCCAAAAAATCGACAATTTTGTGTATTCACTTAGCATTTTCGAAGCAATTGAATGCGTTGTTCTTTCTTAATAATTGGGACAAACAAATGTTACAATGCCCAAAATTTCTGAGTTGTCACTTGAACAAAAAAAAAATAAATAAAAAAAATTAATTAAAAAAAAAAAAAAACAAAGGAAGAACTTTATATGCGACTGCGTCGAATCTTAAATACCTTCCAAATATTTAAAAAAAGAAATTTAAAAAGGAAATGTTTAGCCTGATGAGTCAGAGTTTGCTTAAGACATTTCTGTGCCCAATTTTAAAGCTCTATTTTGACAGGATAACTACGAAAATACCGCGTCTTAGAAACATAAAAAGTAAGTTTTTGCTCATTTAGGGGCCAAAGGTGGGTGGAGGGGTAGCACAGGGAAGATCAGACAACACCTTACCTTCATCGTAAAAACCTAAAAATTTAATTCAATTAACTTCAACGCCCACTAAAGTGGGTGGGGTGAAAAATTGTTTTTTTTCTGACTTTCGGACAGGTGGTTCAGGGAATCCACCTGCGAGATATCAAGAGTTTTATGGCCCGCCTGGACTTTAGGAGGACAAAGGATCTTCTGAATTTGGCAAGGGGTCATTTGCGCAATATGGTGGCCACACTTACTGGTCAATGCACTTTTGGGGTTCATGCCAGGCGCATGGGTCTCCCTTACAACGACTACTGCTCCAGCTGCAATGACGAGGAGGAGGAAGAGAGCATTGCACACTTCCCCTGTCTCTGTCCTGCTCTGGAGGAGCAGCGCTTACGGTCTCTCGGCAGTACACGTTTTAGAGACATTTCGGAGATGTCAGGTATGGATCTGAGGAACCTGAGTCTCTTTATTAGGAGCAGTGGCTGGTTCGGCAGCTGACTCCCTCGTAGCGTGGGTGCACGACCAAGTAATTCTCTCTCTCCCTTATTCAATCTTCTGGCTATTCTATCTACCTAATACATCGACTATCGTTTCCTTCGCCTCTTTTTCATCTATCCTAAATTCACATCTTTCACCTTTCTTCCTATGCAGGTAACACAAAGGGATCAAATAATTGGAGCCAAGTGGGCTGGACTCTTTCTTTCCCTTACCGGCAACCTGTTAACCTAACGTAACCTTGTTGTGAGGTTGGGTTAGTTCTTCTTAGGGGAACTATTTTCCCTTTGGCCCGATTCAGCGCATTTACAAATTCGACCTATGCCATCCTACCAAATTTGTTTATACTAAATTTACATGATCTGGTTTTTTTCGTCTGGATTGTATCGTGAGTTTTACAGACGGACGGATGGATGGACGGACATGACTGAATCGTCTTAGATTTCATCACTGATCAAGAATATATATGCTTTATGGGATCTTGGAGGGATATTTCTCTGCGTTACACATGGAATGGTAAAGCGGATGCACTCTCCAATATTTTTTTTCGGTATAAAAAAAAAATAAATCTACACTGATTTTAAAAGTTGCACCCTTATTGTCACACCCTTTATTTATGTGATACTTCAGCTGAGTTTTCAAAAATAATTGTTTAGAAATTGTGCGTTAGAATTAAATATACTTATAAAATACGTCATATGCTGTGGCATTATTTTACTATTGAAAAGCACTAGCTATTTATTAAAACCAAATCATTAATTTATGCTAAATTTAATTTAGTCAGATTTAATATCTTTAACATGCATTAATATGTTTTATATTGTAAATGACTAAAAATTAACTTTATAGTTGTTTGCATTATAACAATTATTTAATGAAAAAATTAAATAAGCTGCCATTACTTGAGTTGCTCCTGAAAGTATGCTATACATAAATATGTATAGCCAGCTTTATTATTACCATAAAGTTAAAACCGGTTTTAATTGGTAAAAAATTTAAAAATTTCCAGTTCGGTAAAACAAATAATTATTTTTTCTTTGTTGCCAGTTCATGTCTGGAACTTTCACTATTATGAAAGAACAATTCTCAGGCTAAATCCTTTTAAGTGTCTCGATTACACAGCAAGTCGTGGTATTAAAGTTTTTATTCCCATTTATTTATTTTTTTTTCACTTAATGTTTTAGCGTGCTTTTGCTTCTGTTACCTAGTAAGGAAATATTATTGTTTAGTTTTAATTTTTCTAGGAAAAGCTGTGGCTGTCTGACCAGCCACTAGTCTGTGTTACATACTCTCTGAAGTTTTTCGCTGTTTCCAGTTTACCTAGCAGCCATCAAAGTTTAAAGCAAAATGGAATAGCAAAAAGGAAAACTTCGGGCAATATTGTTGTGTTTTTCTTTGATTTCAACTTTTTTTTTTTTGCTAATACCCACCGAAGAAGATAAAACAGATAGAAGCATACTTTAAGGTGGCACTTAGAAGCAGCTAAGAAAACACCTTAAGCCTCAAACTAACAAAAACTAAAAGTTTTTCTTACACACTAACAGTAGTTAGCTGCCAGTCTTTCCTACAAATCAAATGGTAGTATATTGTTTATTTTGTTGGTGGTGGCTTTGTAAAGTGCAAACCGTTTCAATTTCCACTTGAATACTAAACATAAGTGGCATTCAGAATATGACAAAAAGTAAAAGGGAGACAATTTAAGAAAATCCGCCTTCAATTGTTTGCAATGGAAGAAAATATTTTTGTTTATTACAAAGGTGTTGCTTGTCGAAGAATTTCAGTTAGATTATATGGCAAAATATTTATAGGACTGAAGTGTTTTTGTGTGTGCAACTCTGATTTTGTTTTTATTTTAAAAGGCACTAGATATTTCAAGAAAATTGGTGAGGTAGTGAAAGCGATAAAGATTGGCATAAAGGACAATTGCGGCTTTACGATTTCTTTTAGTATACTTTTAGGGAGTTTTGGGGGATTTAACCACTAGTATGAAGTATGAAATTTTGTGAACTATAATTTTTATGGTATACTTTTGGGGATATGACTTACTTTTTATGGTTATTAATAAATAACATTAACAGCTGAGTTTCTTTTTTAAAATATATAAGAGTTAAAATTGGCATTAAACCCATTTTTTATGTGTCTATAAAATAAAAAGATTTTTTATAGTTTTTAAAGTATAGTTTTAGGCCATATAATTATCTGTAGCTTTGAAAGCATATTTTTGGGGATTTTATTTACTGTATTTTTTTTAAACTGAGACTTGATTAGTATTTATAGTATATAACTTAATTTTCTACATAGTTTTTTTTATATCCTCCAAAAAAGAATAGCAGATTTGTCATCTCGTGTGTAACGCAGCGAAATATCCCTCCAACACCCCATAAAGTATAAATATTGTTCATCAGTGATAAAATCTAAGACGATCAAGCCATGCCCATCCGTCCGACCATGTGTGGGAATCACGATACAGTCCAAACGAAAAGAGCCAGACCCTTGAAATTTCTTGTACATAAATTTTGAGGGATAGCACAGATCAAGTTTGTAAATGAGCTAAAGCGAACCCAGGGGTAAAAAAGTTGCCCCAACAAGAACTAAACCAACCTCTAAAATATAAGAAAATTTTTTTTTTATTTTTGTAATTTTGTTAACCAAATGAAATATTTTTAAGGCAAAGAAGTTTATGCCTGCCCTGCCCCCCAAAATGCGCTTACAAAAAAGTTTTTTTTCTACATGTTATCCGATTTTTTCTCTAAAACGTAGTCGGATTACTGAAATTTGTTACAGTTAAGCGTACTACTTAATATCAGTAAAACAATATTTTCTATATCAAAACTGTATATATTTTTTACGTTAATTTAACGTAAAAATTTTATTAAAAAATTTTTTTCATAGAATTATTCATTTTTTTGTTGAAATTTTTCACGAATTCCTCGAAAATGTCTAGCCACTTGCATTGACAATATAATAGAAATATGCAATAAAGTACGTAAGAGCGGAAAAGACAAATATATTTTGCCATTTTTGCATAATTTTTTCAGCCTTAAGTTATGCAATCGATTTCGAATAAATAAATTTGTCATTGTTTATTTTTTCACTAAAGCGAAGTAAGTTTCATACAAAATGTAGTTGTGGGCTTGCTTATGGTTTTCAGTAATACGATATTTTCAGTAAAGCGATGTTTCACTAAAGCGAAGTGAATAAGACTAGCTGCGCTTAAAATCAGTGCGGGGATTAGTATTGCTTTCAGTAATCCTATTTTTTTCAGTAAAGCGTATTGCGCTAAAGCGGATTCGATTAACTTAACTCTAAATATTATGATTGCAGGGATTCTGGTAATTTTAGGAGGATAAACACAAACTTGGGATATATATTTTTTTATTTTATAATAAACAAATTATGAGAAAGAATTCTTTATTTTCTTTTAAAAAAATACATATATGCTGATATCAGCTGATTGCTTATGGTACACTAAAGATTTGGTTTTTTTTTATATTTTCAGTTACAGTTACTGCATACCTTAAGACAGAAATATTCTAAACTGGCAGTAGCATACATTTAGGTAAGTACTAGCTGAAGACAAAAGCTTTTTAATCTAACAATTAAAATAAAGGAAATTCTTTAAACAAAATTCGATTACTTTTTACCAACAATCCTCTAAACACTATTTTATACAAACATATATGTATATCATTTTTTATTTTTTTTCGAATTCATTACAAGAACAATTTTTATACAGACTCAAATTTGCAACTTGCATATGATTTTTTAAGAATTTTTTTAGATGCAAGTCATTTTATTAAGTGTGGAATATCTAGAATATTTCCCTTATTATCAAACAAGCAGAACGGATCATTATTTATTCAATGCAGCATTATTTTATTATAGCGGGTGTCGTCTGGTAGCAGATTTATATTTTCAAACTTAAATAAAAAACTTAATAATTGACATAAAGAGCATTGAACGATAGAATGGAAATAGGGACTCTATTTTTTAAAAAGGATGTCATCCAGATGTCTTTCGTTGAGTTGAACATACGGTTCAAAACAGAGCCTTGTGTTCTGCGCCACATGCTGCAGTAAATTTGCTGCAATTGAACTGATTCCTCGATGAATATTTTCCTTTAAAGCCACAAGAGATAGGGGATTGTCATTATAAACCCTCTCTTTGAGGTAGATCCATAAAAAATCCATGGGAGTTAGATCGGGCGACCTGGGTGGCCATGGGATGTCCCCAAAGCGACTGATCAGTTTTTGGGGGAAATTTTCCCGAAGCAAATTCATCGAACCTCTGGCTGTGTGTGCAGTCGCCCCATCCTGTTGAAACCACGTGTGTGAAGAAAACGATGAATGAGCTCGCAGGTTTGGCAAAACGAATTCCGTAATCATGCGTTGATAATTTTCACCGTTGAAATTCGTCGCTTGGACACGAGAATTTTTGAAGAAAAATTATCCAATTATTTCATGCCTGGATAAGGCACACCAAACAGTTTCAATCGAGGGCCATGGTTTTTGATGTTTCAATCGAGGGTTGCGGGTTCTTGGTGACCAGTAACGGCAGTTTTGCTTGTTGACGTGGCCGTTTAAGTGAAAATGAGCCTCGTCACTCCAAAAAATGGGATTTACAGAGCGAAGACGCTTCAACATCGTTTCACAGAAATGTTTGCCTAAATCAAAGTAATTTTCTTTCAGTTCTAGAACGATTTGAATTTTAAAAGGATGGAATTTCAGATGTTTTTTTTAAATTTCATGAATAATCGCTTTTGAAAGCTCTTGTGAGGCGGATTTTCACGTAAACTGCCTTCAACCAGTTCAATGTTTTCGGAAGTCCTTGAACATCGACTGGGCACTGGCCACGGAACATTTCGCGGTATCTCTGCACCCACGAACGAATTAAATTTACACTCTCTTCATCACTTATTCGCCGTATAGCGAACTTTGAACTAAATTGTCGACGAACTATTACGTAAGAATTATTACTCTTAAAAAATGTCTCCACAGCGAACACGCGACTCCCACTCGACCACTGCAACAACGTGACTAACAAATCCGCATAATCGATAATTCCAACGGAGCCACCCTGCCTCCACACCCTCTATAACTTTTTGAAATAATCGTATTTGAAAATATAAATTTGCCATGAGACACTCTGTATATTTTTCCTTGTACATTAAAGACCTACAAGCTTTAAGGATCTAAATATTTCATTAAATTAATTTAAAATTTTATTATGCTTTTATTTTATGGAATTTTAAAATTTCTCACAGACTTTTAATTCACTATTGATATTTTCGTGCAGCTGCAAGAATACACCTGAAGTGCAGTATGAATGTTTGTATTACAGATTTATTGCCATAATATTTTCTATTTTATAATAGATTCGTAAGGAATAAGTTTAGAATTTTCCATTGAACGTGTACGTGTCAACGTACAGGTATTTCTTCCAATGTTTTAGTCATGATATACAGCAAAGTTGATACATAATATTTGTAAATGATGCAGAAAAACTGTGAAATGGTTGAATTAAACAAAGAGAAAAGTTCTTTGATTTGATTTATATAATTTTATATATTTTATTAATATAAAAATTTGCTGCAAAGTGAATGAACTTAAATGAATGATTTTTATTAAAATTAAAAATTTTTTAAGGAGCAATTAAAAATCAGCTGCTTCTGTGGCTTTGATATATAAATTTTTTTTTTGTGGGACCATCAGTCAGGGGTTGACCAATACTTATGCAGTGCATTGCTCTGGAAATAGAAAGGAGAGGATAATAGGGAGAAGACAGATGAAAATATAAAGATTTTAATGTTTTAGATTGCCAAGTAATTTTTCTTTTTATACGGCCGACGAAGGAGTTGAGTACCCTGGTGATGTGCTGAAAGACAATTTTTGATATACGTGAATACATATATAATATGCAGAATTTAAGGATATTAATTGAGTCCTTGCTGTATTAATTTCGGCTAAATGATATACAGTCGACTCCGCTTTACTGGAAGTAACCAAAACCCAATATTTTCAGTTATCCGATTTTTTCTCTAAAACGTAGTTCGGATTACTGAAATTTGTTACAGTTAAGCGTACTGCTTAAAATCAGTAAAACGAATTCCTCGAAAATGTCTAGCCACTTGCATTGACAGTATAATAGAAAAATACTATGAAGTAAGTAAGAGCGAAAAGGACAAATACATGTTGCCATTTAATTTTTTAACGGACAAAACATGCACAATTTTTCCAGCCTTAAGTTATGCAATCGATTTCGAATAAATAAATTTGTCTTTGTTTATTTTGCCACTAAAGCGAAGTAAGTTTCATACAAAACGTAGTTGTGGGCTTGCTTTTTGTTTTCAGTAATACGATATTTTCAGTAAAGCGATGTTTCGCTAAAGCGAAGTGAATACGACTAGTTGCGTTTAAGATCAGTGCGGGGATTTGTATCGCTTTCAGTAAACCGATTTTGTTTCAGTAAATCCTGTTGCGCTAAAGCGAATTCGACTGTAAAAGCAATTTTTCCAAAAAACAGGTTGCCATTCCTGGTGGCTTCCATCAACTTAATAAAATCTATGCAAAATTTAATTTTTTTTAGTAGAATTAGAGCTAAGGGAATTACCCATATGCATATGCCCAGTGTTTGCGCTGGAACTAGAAAGCTGGTTTTAGTGTTGAGAAGACAAATGAAGAGAGACGACAAGATAGAGAATTTGTTTTAATCACTTCCGATGAAGGAGGGTGCTGCAATGCGCTTCTTTGTACATGTCAATCGATGTCGTTGCCTTTAAAACAGGACAACAACACTAACGCAATCCTGCATTAATTTTGATTATAATATTCATGACTGAATCGAGCTCGGAATCCTAGGCTCCATGGTCTGCTACTTCATCCAACAAGACAGTGTAATTTGTCATACAGTCCGCTTAACAATCGATTTATTGCAAAATCAGTTTGATAACATCTTTTTTTCCACTACTTGATGAGGCTAACTTTCTTGCCAATCTTTTGCTACAAAATCTTCAGAATAACCATCTTGAAAATTCGTTTTATTTTCCCAAAAGAAAAACATATACATATTTTCCTCTGTTCATACAAAATATTTCATCTTAATGCACATAAATCAGCCACTTTGATTCCGGAGTGTGAGAGTTAGTGGGTAATCATGTGCTTCTTTTGTTGTTGTTGCTGCTGATGTTGTTGTTGTATGTATTTTACTTCTCCAGCAAATTGCACACTACAAACATAAGCCAGCCGGAGAAACTGTAAATGAAAACAAGTGAAAAGAGCGAAAGACGGCAGCCAGCATGTGAGTAGAAATAAAGAAAACTAATCAGGATTTTCATGCTGACACCCTCTATACCATAATTTCCGCTTGATTAATGAACATTGAAATGCACACACACATACACACATGCATATAAACACATACTCCCCAACACTCAAAAGAATACTAAACCATACACTAAATACCTTTTATGGGCTTAGCGGCAATTTAAAAAGTTCTTTAAATTAGGAGACAGACTTGATTAATTCTCAACTGTATTTTTTGTTTAGTCCAGTTAAAGCTTGAGCTTCGTTTAATTTATTAAGAAGAATTGACAGCAGCAAATAATAAATATCATAACCGTAAAAAACTCGTTGAACTACCCTCGTATAATAATAATATATGTATGTATGTATGTAATGTTTATAGTTTTACGCTTTTTACTTGTTTAGTTTTCTTTTTCATTTCGAGCTGCTGTTTTTGATTTGATTGTTGTCGAACTTTGGAAGTAACATTTTTCAAAATAAACCAATTACTAATGATGTTGTTTCCGTCAAGCTGCTAAAGTGCAACGACTGCTGCTGGAGTTTTTTTCTTTTTTTGTGTTATATAACAGCAGTCTGTGTAAAAATTGTATCAAAATTATGAAAATATCATATAAATCAAAAGAGCAGAAAAGCAAACACAGGAAGAGTTTAAAGAAATACTAAGCAGACTTAATACGATATTTATTTGTCCATAAACTTCATTACGAATCCCTGGAAATGCAATTTGGTCTTGTTGATATGCAATACAAACTCTTTGTGTCCTGGTATTGGACAGACTCCAAATTTTTGCCATGTATGAACAACGATAAAGAAAACATAAACAAATAATTAAATAAAGCTTGAAAATACAAAATATATTGAAAAATTATTTTCTTCAAAAATCTAATTTCGTATAGTAAAAAAAATCTTCACCTCCTAAAAGTATGCTCTAAGTTTACTATATAACATAATCCTTAGTGTATGCTTTAATTTTGTCTTCAGTTTCAAAACTGTTGAATTATTAAAATAAAAACTTTAACCGAAAAGCAGGTTTTTTCTATCAAAAAATGATTTAAGCCAACAATTAATTGCAGAAAATGTATGTCCATATAATTTTTGCCTGTTAAACTTTTTAATTGAGCTTGTGTAGAATGATAACGATACAGCCACACAGTGGGTAGGAAAGTTAGATTCGAATAAATATTTATACAGCAGGAATTTTGTTTCAAAAAATAACTTTTAGTTTTTAATTTTTCTAATTCATATTTACGAATAAAGTAAGTAATAAGAATTCTTTTTCCTATATTAATCCATGCCTTCCATGGCTCCGCTTCTATTAAAAGTGCTTTTTAAGAGGCAATTTTTAAAATTCTATCTTTTTCAAAAATACTAAGACTAAATTTATTTATTAAAGGTAGTCTCCTAAAAGGTACTTTTTAAAAGGTACTTTTTAAAAGGTACTTTTTAAAAGGTACTTTTTTTTTTAAAAAGGACATACTTATTTATAAATTTACTGCGGAAATTTTTTTTTTAAAGATAATCTTTTAAAAGGTACTTTTTGAAAGGTACTTTTTAAAAGGTACTTTTTTTTAAAAAAGTACTACTTATTTAAAAGGTTCGCTCTTCAAAGCTAATTTTTATTAAAGATAGTTCTGTTTTAAAATGTACTTTTTACAAGCTCCTTTTTTAGCAGGTTATTTTTCAAAATGTACTTTTTAAAGGTACTCTTTTCTCAGAAGGTACTTTTTAAAAATAAACCTCTATTAAAAGTTATTTTTAAATCGCAATTTTTAAAGTTCTAGTTTTTTCAAATATACTACGGAAAATTAATTTTTTTTTAAAGATAGTCTTTTAAAAGGTACTTTTTAAAAGGTACTTTCTAAGAAGTACTTTTTTAAAAAGTTCTTACTTAAAAGTTGCTTTCCTTAAAGTTAATTTTTTATTAAAGATACTGTTTTAAAATATATATTTTATAAGCTCCTATTTTAACAGATACTTTGTCAAAAGGTACTTTTTAAGGTACTATTTATTTGAGAAGATACTTTTTAAAAATAAACTTATTTTAAAGGTACAATTTTAAAAGGCTCTTTTGGAGAAGTTACTCTTTTAAAAGGTATTTTTTTATAGAAGGAACTCTTTTAACAGGTACTTTTTTAAAAAGTACTTATTTAAAAAATATCTTCTCAAAAGCAACTTGTTTTAAAATATATGATTTTAATATGTACTTTTTATAAGCTCATTTTTACAGATACTTTTTCCAAAAGGTACTTTTGGAAAAAGTACTTATTTTGGTACTTTTTTTGAGAAGGTGGTAATTCTTTTGATACTTTTTTTGAGAAGGTACTTTTTAAAAATAAACTTATTTTAAAGGTACAATTTTAAAATGAGCTTTCTTTGAAGTTACTTTTAAAAGGTACTTTCTAATAGAAGTGTCTATTTTAAAAAGTACTTCTTTAAATAGTACTTATATAAAATGTTCATTCTTAGAAGTATTTTATTTTTAAAGATACTTTTTTAAAGTGCACTTTTTATAAGCTACTTTTTTAGGTACTCTCTAAAAACAAATTTATTTTAAAGGTACTTTTTTGAAGGATACTTTGTTTTAGAAGTTAAACTTTTAAAAGGTACTTATTTAGAAATGATTATATTAAAAGATACATTTTTAAGATGTATATTCTTAAAAGAACTCTATTAAATGTAATTTTAAATAGTATTTTTTTATTATTTTCTTGCAAACACGCTACTGTATCTCGTTTTAGAAATTAGAAGACATGAGCAAAAATATTCCACAAAAGTACAGAATAGTTAATAGTTAAAGAAGAAGTAACGCCTTCAATTATCAATATCGTTATTGTAAACAACCCAAAATATACACAATACGAAACTTAAAAGAAAAAAAATAAACAGAGAAATTTTCTAACTCTGCTGATCTCACCCTCTTCCAAAGTGACTCTTCATTTGAAAAATATAGTTTTAGCAAATGTTGCAAAAAAAAAGTAGCAGCAACTCCTTTGTTTAACAAATTACACAGAAAAAAAATTTAAACTATAAAATAGTAGAAAAAATATAAAAATTAAAAAGTATAGCAATAATGAAAAGCATGCAGTTGCATGTTTAGGATATATAACCAACAAAAACAATAGCAATAATACAACAAAGAGAATGGAATCAGAAAAAAAAACAGCAAGTGAAAGCTTAATAGACATATTGTTTGGGGCGAACAGAACATACCCTACGGCCAGAATGAATTTTTACTAAGGCGGAAGAAAAAAATATATAGATACGAGTATCTGGCAAAATCATCTCGGCAAAGCGGCTACAGTGTGTTGGTATATATCAAATAAATATATTTTTTTAAATCGTGTACAAGATTGAGGCACATGAAATCTATGAAACATTTTTTATATTAAGTTTTGAGGCGAGATTAGAAAAATATTGCCCTAGGGCTCAATATAACCGTTGCTTTGAGTAACAGTTTTTTGTTACTCAGTTAATATATTTTTTTCACAACAGAAATTTTTTTTAATTCAGCACATAATAAATTTTTGAGTATTGCAACAAACGGTGTTGTATGTTCTAAAACTTTTTGTTAGAAAACCTATAATAGAATTTTATAATGAATACTTTTTTAGCAGAACAGCTGTTTTCGAAGGCCGCAACGCTTTCATCATCAGTATTTAGCTATAATGGAAAACAAAATCAGAAAACTGGGACATGAAGAAAATAATCAAACGGCAACACTGCTATTGAATAAAAATGTGTTACCATCAGCTTAATACAGTTCTCGTATGCAATTTCCTAATACAAATTTTTAGAAATAAAAACTGTTATCATATTAAAAAAGTGGTGACAAGTAAAATACACATGAGTACTGATGATGAAAGTTTGGCGGCTTTCGAAAACAGCTGTTCTGTCCTGCTGTGTAAGTTGAATAACTAAAAACTGATATTGACTTTCCTTTGTGCCTTGGAATATTTATCATGTCTATCTGTATTTAAAATAAACATTTTGAACAATTAGCCTATAAATCTTAATTGAATTTAAAATTATAAATTATATTCTGAACTCTATTTATTACTCAGAAACTACAAGTTATTACTTGATTTTTATTTATTACTCACAAAATGAAAGCTATTGTTTAATTTGTAATTGTACCTCAGCATATAGGAATTTTTTATTTTTATTTATACACCATATAATAATTATTTTTTAGTAATATTATTTATTCCTAAAAAATAGAGTTTTTTCTTGATTGTTATTTGATCCTCGCATTATAATAATTATTGCCAGATTTTTATTTAATTTAGTTAGTTCTTGATTTTTATTTTCCACTTAGAAAAATTTCCTTTTTGATTGCTATTAATTTTTTCAGGAAATAAGTTATTGTTATATTTTTAATTCCTTCTCAGAATATAAAAGTTTATATTCATTTTTTAAGTTCTTTCTTTTTGTCTTTTTCTCCATCTGTCATGTCAACACTTTGTTGTCCTTTCCATAGCTCCGACTTAATATATTGCATGATCGGGGGTCATGTCCTCAGTACAGGTAATAATTAAAAAAAAATAAATGAAGGGAATCAGCTGTTGGCTCGTGATTTAAGATAAAAAATATTACTGTTAAAAATTAAAAATCGTATGATTTTCAGAACATGTCTGAAAATATACTACATTCTGTGGCAAAACAACTGTTATAATTATATTTATTATGTTGTCAAATTTTCTTTTATCACAATTTTAAAACTCATGAGTTTCAGAAAAAAATTACTAGCGTGGTTTCAAAATCATTCATGATTTAAATTCCTTAACATTTCAGAACATGCCTGAAAATATACTACACTCTGTGTATAAAACAACTGGTATAATTATATTTATTACGTGGACAAATTTTCTTTCACCGCAATCTTAAAACTCATGAGTTTCAGAACACAACAAAAAATCACTAGGGTGGTTTCAAAATCATTCATGATTTAAAATCACTAACATTTCAGAACATGCCTGAAAATATACTACATTCTGTGGTAACACAACTGGTATAATAATATTTATTACGTGGACAAATTTTCTTTCACTACAATTTTGATACTCTCATGACTTTCAGAACCCAACAAAAAATCACTAGCGTGGTTTTAAAATCATTCATGATTTAAAATCAGTAACATCTCATAACATGCTTGAAAATATACTATATTCTGTGGTAAAACAACTGGTATAATTATATTTATTATGTGGACAAATTTTCTTTTATCACAATTTTAAAACTCATGAGTTTCAGAAAAAAAATCACTAGCGTGGTTTCAAAATCATTCATGATTTAAAATCACTAACATATCAGAACATGCCTGAAAATATACTACATTCTGTGTATAAAACAACTGGTATAATTATATTTATTATGTGGGCAAATTCTCTTTCAACACAATTTTAAAACTCTTATGACTTTCAGAACACAAAAAAAAATCACTAGTGTGGTTTTAAAATCATTCATGATTTAAAATCACTAACATTTCAGAACATGCCTGAAAATATACTACATTCTGTGGCAAAACAACTGTTATAATTATATTTATTATGTGGACAAATTTTCTTTTATCACAATTTTAAAACTCATGAGTTTCAGAAAAACAATCACTAGCGTTGTTTCAAAATCATTCATGATTTAAAATCACTAAGATATCAGAACATGCCTGAAAATATACTACATTTTGTGTATAAAACAACTGTTATAATTATATTTATTATGTGAACAAATTTTCTTTCATCACAATTTTAAAACTCTTATGACTTTCAGAACACAAACAAATTATCACGAGCATGGTTTCAAAGTCATTCATGATTTAAAATCACTAACATATCAGAACAAGCCTGAAAATATACTACATTCTGTGTATAAAACAACTGGTATAATTATATTTATTATGTGGATAAATTTTCTTTCACCACACTTAATTGCTGGTAGTGAACTTTTTTTTTTATCATTAATTTTAAATGATATATTTTATACTCTTCTCTTCTCTAATAAAATTTTTATAAATAAAATATGGGATATGAAAAAAATAATCAAACGGCAACACGGAGAGTTAACAGAGTGCCATGATCTGTTTAGACATTTAGGGTATATTGTTTTCTAGTAAAATCTGTGCTATTTTCTTAATTAAAAATTTCTCGGAATCTAGGATATACTATTGCGGATCAAATTGTAGAGAATTTGTAGTAGCTTTAAATTACTAAGTTGAAATTTATTTAACAGGTTCTTAAATTCGAATCTGCCATCTGAAATTAATTTCTTATGAATTTTGTCAAAAATTCTAACTTTTATTAAGAGTGAAATATTTTGAATATTCTTTTATAAAAATAAAACTAGCAGAGCGTACTAGTATTGATTTCAAAGGCAGCTATGCCAACTCATCAAGTGTTCCTTGTTCAGTTTTCGCACTTGTGAAGGTGGTACTGGTCAGTAGGAATATTAACTACATATTATTGTATTCTGATATACTTAAGCTTAAGGTCTCTTTATTTTAATTTAATTTTTAATTTCAATATTTCGTCACTTCTTTGTGTGACTTCTTCAGGAAATTAATTATTTTATTAAATAATTTTTTGAATGGCAGTTGAATATGAGAAGTTCTTATATTCATGTTTAATCATGTTTTGGTTGGTACGAAATTCCCCTTAACTCTGATGATTAATATTCCTTTTTTTTTGCTTTGTCCACAGCCATCAGTTGCTGATATCTAAATGTAGTAGCTTTAGGCAAGGTTAGGCTTATCTACATGATGGGTATATTACAGGAAACCATTTGGCCAGTTTTTAGGCCTTGCAACAAGTTAAGAATCTTTGAAAATTAAGATTAATTTAACGAACTATCACTTTCATGTGTGCTGAGCAACATAAATACACTGGAGAACTGATGATGAAAGTGTAGCGGCTTTTGAAAACAGCTGTTCTGCTTTGCTGTGTAAGTTGAGTAGTATAAAAGATGTTGATTTTTCCCTGGCTACTTGGAATATTTTTTAAGTCTTGGCCTATAAATCTTAATTGGATATCATTTTCAGCTACGAAAAAGCCTTAATTAATCATGTGCTTCCATAAAAAAAAAAAAATGATTGAACTAAAAAAAAAGATCCAGCACGATTCAATCAATGAAATAACCTAAAATACCTTCCAGTCATTAGTTATCTCTAACAAATTGGCAACTACAAAGTTTTTACGTATAAACGAGAGAAAACAAAAAATTAATACAAATTGTTAACTAAAAATTTGCAAAAGGAAAAAAAAATAGAAAAACGAAGCAACTAAATTCTTTTAACTTTATTTTTTCCAACATTTGGAACACATTTTGTGAAAAAAAAAACAACAACTACTGACACGCAAACTTTTGCTAGAGGAAATAAAATGGTATTGAACTCAACTTTACTTTGCAACTCGATTCTCCACTCTGGTTGTACTAACACTCTGCTTGTCTACTCGCTATATAATTGTTGCTAAACGCCCTGCGAATACGTACAGCTACGCCCACAATTCTGTGCTGTATTGCTATAATATTTGAAAACAACATTTTGCTTATTTTGAGCAATTTGTTGTTAAGCGAAAATAAATAAAAAAGCTAGAAGACAAAAAAAACGAAAAAGAAATTTAGTGCATATTTTTAAAAATATTTTCATTTCGAAAACAAGCAAAATTGTTCCCATTCAAAAGCCATAATCATTGTAATCGATATCAAATTTGAAACGCAACTTTTGTTGATTTAGCAAAAAATATTCTTATATTTTGATTGCTTTGATAAATTAAATTGTTGTCATACATTTAGCTCAAACTATTTTATAAATGATTTTTAGTGGAGTTTTAAATATTTGATTTCTTTTTGATGTACTATTTTTTTTATTGTTGTTGCTGCTGTTGTTATCGCTATTGTTGAAAATATTGTCAACAACATGCCATTGTCGAGCTAATAATAAGTTTTGCGATTTTAAATTGGCTGACAATTTTGTTGGAAATATCAATGAAATATGTAATTAAAATCGACATAAATACCATTAAACTTTTTTCATAGTATAATTTTAGGTGGCACATTTTCAAAATGAATTTTTTATATGTACAGTAAAGTAATAATATCAAAGGACTGTATATACGCTGCTATAATTTTAGGCTATTTCATTTCGAGTTTATAAATTATTCTGTAATAAAAATACTTTTTTTTTTAGTTTGCCGCCTGGTAAATATTTTTGCCTCAATTTAGATGGCAGCTTTTGTACGCAAAGTGATTACATAAAAAACATGATTTGTTACTTACAACTCGTTGCAAGTTTAATGTTCCACTGATCATTTCAAATAAAAACTAAGTTTTTTCTTTGTGCAAAGCAGCATGGAATATTATGTATTGTGTCATTCTGTATAATAAATTATTTATTAATGCAATAACTGCACTAAAATAAAGTTTTAGATATGCAAACTTGTATATAATTTTTTTTTATTTCATTAATTTAACTGCAGCAATTTTGAAAGTTTGCTAAAAAAAAAAAATTTCACAAAAATCCTGTCTAATATTTTTACTGCCGAAGTCAAACGAATATTTGATGTCACTTAAATATATAGAACGAAGTTCTGTTCCATGTTTATTTATAATTTCTTTTTTTTAGTAACATTTAATACTTTTACAGATGTTTAAATATGCAAATGAATATTTGATGATACTTAAATTGACAGAGTGTCTTTGTATCAGCTCTGATAGCTGAATATGGCATAAAACTGTTATATGTTTGAATGTGTAAAAGCGAATGTCGGCCTGTATTGCAATGGGAATTATTAACAATGACCATTGAAATTGCTAGCAGCTGCTAGTGTTTGCAAGTGAATATTAGGCGAGAAAACAAAAATTGTTTTTGCTCTTACTAACAAAAACATTGTGTGTAAGTCACTAAACACAAGTACTCTCCATATCATACAATCAGTGGCAATTTATTGGGCTGACAATTTTATAGAATTTTTGAGATTTTCTTTAGCACAAAATTCGAAAAAATAATAGTATAAAATTGTCACAGTGTACTGCTATAGACATTTTAATAGATTCCCTAATAGTTCTATATTCAGAAAAATCTACAGAATCTGTAATATTTTCTTGATCACAATAAAACAAAGAAAAATGCTATACTCGGCTGTGCCGAATTTTCCAACCCTGGAATCTACTTGTTTCTACCAAAAATTTTTTTCCAAACCCTGGAATAAAAATTTTAAGTTTTTACACGAATGAAATTCTTCCTGAAGTATAAAAAATTTTTAATTCAACAAAAAAAGGAAAATAAATAAAAACTAAAAATAAAAATTAAGAACTTATTTTGTTAGTTTTACGTAACAAAAAATTTTGATTTTCCAACCCTGGAATTGAATATCTAATTTTTATTTTGGTTTTAAATGCAAATTTAATTCTTGCTTAAGCGTTAAGAAGGCTTCAAGCACCAAAAAAAAAACCAAAAGTATTGAATCTCTTGATTAAATTATCTACCAAAAATATATTCGTTTTCCAACCCTGGAATCTAATATATAATTTTTGTGGGGTTTTAATAACAATTTCGTTATTTTTAAAGTATAAAATAAGTTCAGTTCACTAAAAAAACAAAATTAGTAACTTATATGGTTATATTTAGGCAACAAAACTATATCGAATTTCCAGCCCTGGAATTGAATATTTAATAAATTTTATTTGTTACACAAATATATTTCTTCCTGAAGTATAAAAAAAGTTTAATTCACTAAAACAACTGAAATTAAGAACTTATAGAGTTATTTTTATGTAAAAAAAAATATATCGAACTTCCAGCCCTGGAATAGAATTTTTAATATATTTTATTTTTTTACACAAATACATTTCTTCCTGAAGTATAAAAAAGGTTTAATTCACTAAAAATTGTTGTTTTACCAAAAAATTTCGATTTTCCAACCCTGGCATCAAGTTTTAATATTTTTTTAGTTGTTAATACCAATAGAATTTTTGCTGATATATAAAATAGGCATAATTCACTGAAAAAATCTAAACTAGAAACTAATTTTGTTACTTTTATGTACAAAAAATGTTGATTTTCCAACCCTGGAATAGAACTTTTAATTTTTACACAAATATAATTCAGCTTGAAGTATAAAAACGTTTAGTTAAAAAAAAAATTGGGTACTTATTTGGTTACCTTTTATGTACAAAAAAATTTACGTTTTCCAACCCTGGAATCGAATATCTAATTTTTTTGATTTTTAATACCAATTTAATTCCTTCTAAAGTATAAAATAGGTATAGTTTAAAAAAAACCAAAATTGGGCACTTGTATGGCTACTTTTACATACCAAACAAATTTCGACTTTCCAACCCTGGAATGAAATATCTAATTTTTTTTGCATTTTTAGTATCAATTAAATTCTTTCTGAAATACAAAATATGTTTAGTTCAGCAAAAAAAATACAATTAGGAATTTATATGGCTATTTTTATATAACAAAGATATTTGTATTTTCGAACCCTGGAATAGAATTATTAATTTTATTTACTTATTACACGAATATAATACTTCCTGAAGTATAAAATAGATTTAATTTACGGAAAAAAAACAAAATTAGGAACTTATATGGCTGCTTTAATGTACTGAAAATATATCAATTTCCCAACCCTGGAAAAGAAATTTTAATTTTTTGTTTGTTTTTTTACCAATGCAACTCTGAATGAGCTATAAAATAGTCCTATTTAAGAAAAACTTAATATTTGTAACCATTTTGGTCACTTTCATGTACTACAAAATTTTGCAGTTGTCGAACCCTGGAATCGAAATTTAGATTTCTTTTACATTTTTGATACCAAATTTTTTCCTGAATTACTAAATACTTTTTGCAAAAAAAACAGTGTTAGTTGCCTTTTTGGTGACTTTTATGTATAAAAAAAAATATCAATTTCCCAACCCTGGAAGCGAAATTTTAATATTTTTTATGTATGAATTTTTATTAGTCGAACTTTCTTATGTAAATTGTTAATTTTTTCCAATCTTAATATAAAAAATAATAAATAGAATTTGAAAAAATTCATTTATTAATAATATAATAAAAAATCATTTGCAGTCATGCAGATTCGTTGAAAAAATTAACTATTTAATTTTTTTTTGTTTGTTTATATAAATGCAACTGTTAATGAGGTACAAAGTAGTTGTATTTAAGTGTATAAAAAGAAGTATAGCATTTTTTTTTAGACATTTTAATAGATTCTGTCACTTTTTCTTGTATAGAAAATTTTTTGAAAATTGGGATATTTCCTAGCATGCCAAAGCATTTGATATTAAAATTTTAAATTTATATCAGGGACCGCAAACAAAAATTATTTTCCATATTTAAACTAAAAGGAATAATTGAATTCTGCCCAACTCTTTTTGAATTTCCACTCATCCGTTGATTAAACATTTAACAGCTTTAGCAAAGATAAGTTGATTAGAAACGATAATATTTTCTTATATGTCATGTAAAAGGTTTCGCAGAATATGATTCTTGTATAAAAAATTGTATCAGAATTTGGAATATATTATGATATTAAATATGGCACACAACAAGTGCGGCATTAACAGAACATATAAAATTTTTTTATAAAAAAAGTTCTACACATTTTTTTTAATGCTTTCTTCAATTTCCTTGTTGTTAAAGTAACAATTAATGTCACATCTTTTGTGCAGGTAATTGACTAAATCTTAATATCATATTATCTTTTGTAACATATATTCTTGTATGAAAAACTTTCAAATATTTGAACGAAAATTATAAGTTTCGTCTTTATAATTTAAAAATAAATTGTGGTAAAAAATATTTAACAAACACAATAAAATTGTCTTTATGCATCATTAAATCAATGATATTTTATACGGGATAAAAAGAAAATTATGACAAAAAAAATTTTTTTTCTTCGTATTAAGTTTTTGCTTGTTATTTTATTTGTCTCGTTTTTTTTTGGTTATTACATTTAAAGTACTGTTCAACAAGTTTGCTGATGGCTTTTACTCGGCACAAATCGTATTAAAATTAATGAGAAAAAACATGTATGTTTGTGCTACAAATATAATCATATACATACATGGTTAAAATATGATAAATGCTGCTGAAATTGTGAAAAAGGTAAATGAAATGAAAAATACTTGTTAATACGCGATCTGCAGAGAAATCATGAAAAATTAAAAATATGTAGTTTTTTTTATGAAAGCGTATACAAAATACAAGTCACACAGGTTTTATTAAAAATATAAGAACGCTATAATTGAGTATAAAAAAAAATTTTTTTTTGTTCGAAATATATCTTGGAAATAAATTTCAGCAGTTTTTTTTGTAATTTTAACAGCAGTGATATTGAAGATATGAAATAGGATAAATAAAAAAATAGTTACAAGTTATCTGTTTAATATTTTAAATTTGAAATTGTTTTATTTTTCCAAAAACAACTTTAAACAATGACACCAGGCGCAAGTCCTGAGGAAACTTTCTATATATTGGTTTTTCCTAAAAGTATGCTACAGTTTTAATATTTTTAGTTTGGGAAATATCGCTTGAAATTATTTTTTTCCAAAAACAAATTTAACCAATACCACCAGGCACAAGCAAGTCTTGAGCAAACTTTCTATATCATGGTTTTTCCTAAAAGTATGCTACAGTTTTATTTAATAGGCATATGCTGCCTAGGAAAGCAGAAAATATATTAATTGATATCAGCAGAGATATACATAAAAACCATTACTGTCAAACTATCTACCTATAGAATGAAAGAAAATTTCATAATATACGAGGGCTGTTCGATAACAATAATAACTACAATATCAATTGGATCCTGTATATTTTTATATAAAATTATTATAGTTTTTGCATACAAAAATATTTTACTTAATTCAATAATAATTTCTTTTGTTCAACTATGGCACAACCTTAAGCTTACACTGCGTGTCTGGCTTCTGTTAATCCACACAACTGCCTGCCATGCATTTTCCTATTTGAATTTTCCAAATAACTTTTTTTTTTTTAGGAAATGCTATAAAAAAAGTACTGAATATTTTCTCAAATTTCTTTTTTTAATTTGAAAGTACAATGCTGCCGGTTAATAATGAAAAATAATTTCATTCAAATGGCTGCTTCGGCTGGCCATGCAGTAGCCTACACGATCGTTCCAATTTTTAAGCACATTATCGATTTTGTGCAGCTGTATTTCATCAATGGCTTCACGAATATTGTCCTTTAAAGCGTAAATTGTCGGCGTAACACTTAAATTTGACGGCAACCCATAAATAATAGTCCAACGGTGTCAAATCGCAGCTCCGAGGTGGCCAAACGACATCAGCTCTGCGGCTGATAATGCGATCTTCAAAAACAGGGCGCAAAACATCGAGTGTAGCTTCGGTTGTGTGGCATGTAGCGCCGTCCTGTTGAAACCAAATGTTGCCAATATTCTCCTCTTCAATTTTTGTGAACAAAAATTTCTTCAACATGGCCCGATAACGATCGCCATTGACTGTAACGGCCACTCCTTGTTCATTTTCGAAGCAAAATGGCACAATTATGCCTCTGGAGCAAAATCCGCACCAAACAGTGACTCGTTTTGGGTGCCTCGGCTTTTCAATGTATGCGTGCGGGTTTTCTGTGCCCCAAATGCGACAATTTTGCTTGTTTACATACCCGCCAAGATCAAAATGAGCTTCATCTGAAAAGATGATTTTTTTTTGGCAAAATCGGCATCTTCAGTAAGTCGATCGCAGGCCCACTTAGCAAAGCGTTGTTCAAGCGTATACACAACCATATTCGTTAAGCGGAAGGATAAAACTAATTATCTGTCAAATCAGACATGAGCACTAGTTTGAAAAAAAACACGTTAGATGGCGGACCCTTTATAGATTACAATTCCTTCTCCTCAGCCTCAAACAATTTTCAATTATTCCGGCTATTATAAAGTACAATTCAAGTAGAAAAATGTATATTATGTACATACAAGATCATGTGAATAAAAACGTTTTTTATGAACACATTTTATGTTTAAAGTGAAACTCTATTTTGTACCACCCTACGCTTAATAGGGATATGCACTGTGTGCAATTAATTTATTTTATAGAAACGAAACATGTTGTGTGCGATATCTGTTTTAAGTATTAGGAAAATTTTAAGTTTTTTTTTCGAAAAAAAAAATTATTTATTAATTTCAATTTCGTTTCCCTCAAAGTAGTCAAACTCAGATGTAACAAGTAAAAGTGCTATATTCGGCTGTGCCGAATCTTAAATACTCTTCACAGATGTAATTCTTCTTTCTTTCTTGCTAAAACAGGAAGTAGGTTTAATTAAAAGATGTAACATAGTTTTACTTGACAAAAAAATTTTAAATTTTAAACTCTTTGGTCACTTTCATGTATCGTAAAATATATTATTTGTCCAATCTTGGAGTCGAAATTTTGATTTTTTAAGATTTTAATACCAATTTTGTTCTTCCTAAATTATAAAACAGATTTAATTAGCAAAAACAAGCAACTTCAATTGCCTTTTTGGCTACTTTTAAGCAGAATAAATATTTCAATTTCCCAACCCTGGAAACGAAATTTAAATTTTTTTACCAATGCAACCGTTAATGAGGCATGAAATAGTTTTATTTAAGAAAAACTTAATATTTGTAACCATTTTGGTCACTTTCATGTACTACAAAATATTGCAGTTATCCAACTCTGGAATCTAAATTTTGATTTTTTTTTAACTTTTGATAGCAATTATGTTTTTCCTGAACTAAAAAATAGTTTTAATTATTAAAAAACCGACGTTAGTTGCCTTTTTGGTTACTTTTACGTATAAAAAAAATTTCAATTTCCCATCCCTGGAAGCGATATTAATTTTTTTTTACCAATCCTAGTCTTCATTAGGTATAAAGTCGTTTTATTTAAGAAAAACTTAGAATTTGCAACCATTTTGGTCATTTTCATGTACTACAATATATTGCATGTACCAAAAAAACTTTAAGCTTCCTAACCCTGGAAGTGAAATTTTAATTTTGTTTTTTTTATTTTTAACCAATGCAACTCTTCATGAGAAATAAAGTAGTATTATTTAAGTAAAATTTACAATTTTCAACCATTTTGGTCACCTTCATGAACTATAAAATATTGGATTCGAAATTTTGATTTTTTTTTGGAAATTTTTGATACCAATTTTGTTTTTCCTAAAATATAAAATAGTTTTAGTTAGCAAAAAAAAACAACGTCAATTGCCTTTTTGGTTACTTTTATGTATACAAAAAATTTCAATTTCCCAACCCTGCAAGCGTAATTTTAATTTTAAATTTTTTTTTATCAATGCCAATCTTCATGAGGTATAAAGAATTTTTGTAAAAGAAAAACTTAAAATTTTTAAGAATAGTAGTTACTACATGTACTACAAAATACGGAATGGGCAGAAAAAAAAAATTTTTAATTTTCCATCCCTGGAAAAAATTTTTTTTTTAGGTTTAATTTACAAACATTAAAAAAAATAATTGATTTTTAGTATAACTTTTGCGTCGAGAAATAGGTGTAAGCTTCCCAGCTCTGGAACCATACTTCGGATCTTTCTGAATTTCACTAGCACTCTGTTTATTCTTTTCTTATTCAAAATGTGTTTAGTGTAAATCTTAAAGGATTTATTTCTAAATATTCGTATTCAAGTGTGTGTACGAGTGTGTGTCCGTATAAATCTTTTTCTGTTATTTTCTGTTGCATACTTTTTCTTGTCCACGTTGACTTTAACATTAAAATTGTACAGCAACTTGTTTTTGTTTAAGAGTTTTAATAATAAAAAGTCAGTAAGATAAATAAGGAAGGAAAAAGATCTTGCAAGAGCTGAACTAAATTTTGAGTTTGTTTGGCATTTAAAGCAAAGATTAATTAAGAAATTCTTTGAAATAAATGCAGATTTTATTTAAAGTTTTCTGATAGTTTTTTTTGTAGATATTTTCCATTATTTTCTGCAAGCACAAGGCAAATGACCTAGATTTTTTTAAAGAGTAGAAAAGAACAATGTTTTTTTTTTTTTTAAATTGTATTTTAATCTAAACACTTTAGTTGGGCCAGATAAAGTATTTGTTTTTAGAGTTTTGTATAAACAAATTTCTTTGGAACAAAAATTGTAGGCTGCATGACTACAAATCTTTTTTAATAAAATTTTTATTTTTAAAGTTTGATAAATGCCGTTGTTTAAGGCAAAATATAAATTTCTGTCTACAACATAAAAAATTCCATATAAACAACAAATAGTACTTAAGCCTTCCCGCACTAGTCACGGTTTGATAATTTGCTCATTTAAACCCAAATAAATTTTTTATATTACTTTTGGCAATTTGTTAGCAAAAATAAAAAAGAGAACGTTGAAAACTGCAAAAGGCGGCAGAGGAGAATACAGAAAATGGTTATAAAAAACCTCAAAATAATGATGTTACATTAAATAAATATTTTTTTTTTCTCATACAATAAAATTTCCACACTGTAACAGTCACTCACAAAATACTAGAGACTTTCATAAAAAAAAGATAACAAATAAGTTTAACACTAACAAAACCAAGGAAATAACCGACACACATAATTTTGTTTGCTGGTGGGCCAGGAGCTGGGCTAATATTTTTACTATATAGACAAATTGAAGCAGCAGTATTTCATCATTAAGACCTTAACTCAACATCTCATTACGGTTATAAAATAATGGCAATAATAACAAACAGCGTTTAAAGTGGGTGTGTGTGTGTGGGTGTGTGTACGTTGGCATGCATATGGCTGTGGGTAGTTCTGCTGGCTGGTTTGCGAAATTATATCAAAAATAATAATAATGACACAGAAAAAAAGAAGAAGTAAGTAAACATTAAAAATCCTGCAGGATGCTTTGATCTTTTATACATATAAGGCTTAAGTGCAAGCAAACAGATAAACGAGGGTGGTTCTACAATGAAGGTATATAAGAAAGGCAACAACTAAAAATTATAAATTAATCGAGTGAAACGTGGATGTTTATTAACGCTCTATGTGAAGGGGGACTGAAGATATCTATCGTATCTGCTGTATTACTGATCAGATTAATATAGCCACTTTAGTACTTCTGCAGTTCGAAATACTTTCTAAAAAACTGAAGCAAACTATAAAATGTAGCAACGATAGGCATAAATTTAATATCACAATTCACTGTCATAATAATTCCACTTTCATATATTAGTTCCACTTACTTGCCTATACAACAACCCTCGCATATGCTGACACAAAAACTAAAAACGATTGATAATTAAGTATGAATGTTTGTTAAACATGAGAGCAATTACTCATAATAATAAAAACACAATTTTCATACGTTCATTCTTCTTCAGCTTAATTTTTATTATATTTTTTACGAGTGGAAATTATACGAGAGACGTAAAAGTTTTATTTATTTTAATGATGATCTTCTTTAAGGGAAATAAATTATATATCTAAAGTTAAACAGATTGGTAAATTAAAAAGTAACGAATGCATAGTTTCAAGAAGTATTTTCAAATACTATTAATATATGAGTAAAAAAATTTATATAAATATATACATATGTATATAAAAAAAATGGATTTTCCAACCCTGGAATTTACTTTTTAATTTTTTACACATATGTAATTCTTCCTGAATTATAAAAAACGTTTAATTCACAAAAAAAAAATATTAAAATTGGGAAATAATTTGGTCACCTTAGCGTTCCAAAAATATTTCCCAAACCCTGGAATAAAATTTTCAAAATTTTTGGTTATTAATATTATTTATTTCTTCGCGAAGTATAAAATAGTTTTAGTTCACTGAAAATAAACTAAAATTATAAACTTATATGGCTACTTTTATGTACCAAAAATATTTCGATTTCCCAGCCCTGGCTTTAGATTTTGTGAATTTTTTGCCGGAATTTAATTCTTTGTGAAGTATAAAAAACGTTTAATTCACCAACCAAAATTAACACTAAAATTAAAAACTTATTTGGCTACTTTTAAGTAGCAAAAAATTTAGATTTTCCAACACCTGGAATTAAATTTTTAAAATTTTTGGTTTTTAAAAACAATTTAATTCTTCGCGAAGTATAAAATAGATTTAATTAACTTAAAAAACCCAAAGTTAGTAACTTATATGGCTACTTTTATGTACCAAAAATATTTCGATTTCCCAACCCTGGAATTTCATTTTTAATTTTGTGCATTTTTTGCGGGAATTTAATTCTTTGTGAAGCATAAAAAACGTTTAATTCACCAACCAAAACAAGAGTTAAAATTAGGAACTTATTTGGCTACTTTTAAGAAGGAAAAAAATTTGTGTTTTCCAACACCTGGAATTAAATTTTTAAAATTTTTGGTTTTTAAAAACAATTTAATTCTTCGCGAAGTATAAAATAGATTTAATTAACTTAAAAAACCCAAAGTTAGCAACTTATATGGCAACTTTTATGTACCAAAAATATTTCGATTTCCCAACCCTGGAATTTCATTTTTAATTTTGTGAATTTTTTGCCGGAATTTAATTCTTTGTGAAGTATAAAAAACGTTTAATTCACCAACCAAAATTAACACTAAAATTAGGAACTTATTTGGCTACTTTTAAGTAGCAAAAAATTTAGATTTTCCAACACCTGGAATTAAATTTTTAAAATTTTTGGGTTTTAAAAATAATTTAATTTTTCGCGAAGTATAAAATAGACTTAATTCACTTAAAAAACCCAAAGCTAGTAACTTATATGGCTACTTTTATGTACCAAAAATATTTCCAGTTCCCAACCCTGGAATTGCATCTTTAATTTTGTGAATTTTTTGCAGGAATATAATTCTTTGAGAAGCATAAAAAACGTTTAATTCACCAACCAAAAAAATAGTTAAAATTAGGAACGTATTTGGCTATTTTTAAGTAGGAAAAAATTTGTATTTTCCAAACCCTGGAATTAAATTCTAAAAATTTTTGGTTTTAGTAAAAATTTAATTCTTCGCAAATTGTAAAATAGGTTTAATTCATTGAAAAAAAAATCAAAATTTGTAACTTATATTATAATATTTATGTACCAAAAATGTTTAGATTTCCCAACCCTGGAATCTAATTCTTATTTATTTTTAAATTTTTTACACAAATATAATTCTTCCTGAAGTATAAAAAATGTTTAATTCACAGAAAAAAATATAATAATATTAGGAACTTATTTGCTTACATTTACGTACCGAAAAATTTTTATTTTCCAAACCCTGGAATTGACTTTTAAGAATTTTAGGTTTTTAATAAAAATTTAAATCTTCGCTATGTGTATAATAGGTTTAATTCACTGAAGAAATAAAAATTATGTACCAAAAATATTTTGATTTCCCAACCCTGGAATCTATATTTTAATTTTTTACATAAATGTGATTGTACCTGAAATATAAAAAACGATTAATTCACATAAAAAAAGAAAAATAATTAGGAACTTATTTGGTTACTTTTAAGTACCGAAAAATTTTGATTTTTCAAACTTTGGCCAATGATACCAGGTACGATTCCGCAATTAGTTATATATATATGAAATAAAATTTTTCTGGTCCATCGGTTAGGTTGAGAATGTAACAGACAGTATCCCCTTGCAACACAGTAAATATTACTAAATTAGGTGAAGATGGCTTACAAGACACTATGGAATTTTTTTTGATCGGCTTTTTGAAATTCGTTTAGATTTTCAAGGGTTTTTAAATGTGGATTGCTAAATGTATATTCGCCACACATATATCGCGTAATGCACAGCTGCAATATTTTATAATAAATTCAAGAGGATCAATATACAAAAACTATTGCTTGGCCGCTAAATATGAGCACAGGCTCTGACGGAAAGACTGCTTTAAAAGTATTTAAATTTGTAAATATAAAAAAAATTCCACTGCAACTATTAATTAAAATAGTTTAAAAGTTTTCCTTTTTACATTGTGCTGAAAAAAAAAATGAATTTATTCCAATTGATTTGTAAAGTTTTTATTTTTTCGTTAAAGCTTTACAAATCTAACAACACATAAAACATATTTACTACCTTTAGGCCTTGTAAAATAAATTCCAACTAAACACAAATCACCCAAAAACAAAAAAAAAAAAAAAAAACAAACTAAAGAATATCCAAACAAACTTTTATACACTAAGCCATTAGTTTTGAATCGGTTCAAGGTTCCAAATGTGTTCGTAAATGCAAACAAATAAGAATTAAAAAGAAAAATCACCCAACCAGGGTAAACAAACAAATCGATTGTATCGCTATGAGAAATACCAAAAATAAATAAAAATTTTACAAAATATAAGAGCAAAATCAAATGCAAACGAATGAATACTAAGTCACAGCATTTCAAATGAAATGGATTTTATGACGCATATTTTTTATATAATTTTAATTTTTGCTACAGCTAATGAATACATTAATATCGTCGTGTGAAGCGCCAAGTCATGTGACTACAATTTTTTAAAATAAATATTAAATACAATTTTTTTTATTTACCAGAATAATTAAATAAAATAAAAATACCGTGACTGTCAAAAAAAATTAAAAAGAAATTTGTATTGAGCGTTACCCATAATTTGTCATTTAAATGAAATTTTAATGTAATTAATCATTTTTAAAATTCTCGCAACAATTAATAGTATATAAAACTAATATGTGATACTAATACTTGTTAGTATTGAACGTTACTTTAACATAATTCTTACATATATGCCAGAGAGACATTTTTAAAATTCTCGCAACATTTAATAGTGTATAAAACTAATATGTGATACTAATACTTGTTAGTATTGAACGTTACTTTAACATAATTCTTACATATATGCCAAACTTAGGCATCATCCCTTTTATAATACTTTTTTTTCTTGAAATGAAATAAACTTTAGTCTACAGTACAAAAAATTGCTTTGAAAAACGAAAAAAAGTGCGTTATTTTTTGAAGGCAACTTCATGAAAATTATTTCTTTAATTTTCTTTTACGATTTGGCATGGTATTCAAAAAAGAAACTTTGCAAATCATTAACTATAAACTTGTATCCATATCCTGCGTGTAAGTCGTAGCAAAAAACAAAAAAACCAAAAAAATTTAATTGAATTGAATTGAGCGTTACCCATAATTTTATATGTAATTAATAATTTTTAAAGTTCTCGCGTAAGAAAAAAAAAATTTTTTTTGTATATTAACAAATGTATTGAACGTTACCCATATTTCTCAAATTAAATGGAAACTATATCTAACATAAAAATTGTTATTAATTTGCAATATCATTTGAGAAGGGAGAGAGAGAGATAGCAACATTCAAGGTACATAAAAATGTGTTCGCTTTAACATTAAAAGGATTATATAATTTTTTTTTACAAAATTATTAAACTTAAACTAGAAATCTTCTTTTTCCATATAAAGCACAAAAAACAATGTTAAAAAGATCCCACATTTCAAATAGTCAATTTGAATTCTTCACGAAATTAACATTTTTCAAATTGCTTAAAATTATTAATGCGATAAGTTACTTCGCACAATCGACAAAAAATCAACACTAATTTATTTTGAAGTTTCCATTTTTATTTATTAAATAAATTCCCTGTATTAAAATATTCTCTTTACCTGAAAGGTACTCAGTTTTAGTTTTGTTGCTAAACATCTCTGCTACATCCATAAATAAATTTCTTTTGCTACCCAACAAAGTCAAGGTGTTTCGCAATATTGACACTGCAGTTTGACCTGAAAAGAGTAGCTGCTCTTAAATAAAGAACAGGCAAACAAAAGGAAATTGGCAAAATAGTCATTATAAATCTTAAACTCATTTTCATTTTCACTACTGTCTATTGCAAAGAGCTGAGCGATGAAAAGAAAAATAATATTTAACTCAACATTCATGCGAATGCATGAGAATAGAAATGAATTTCAGCACACCTAACTATTTCGTATATGTCTGGTGGAATATTTATTATGAAATTCCAGGGAGACAGAGAGTCAGGTTGTCTATAAGGCTAAGAAAAAAAATTATAAAAGAAGTGTTTGACAAAGCAAGACATAGATTGTGGGAGGACTTTCGGTATAATCTTTAAGGTCTATTTAAAAATACATTTATCAAGATGCTGTGCAGAATGAAATGAAGAAAATGCAAAATAGTTTAAGCAACTGCCATTGATGGCTGTAGCTGTCAAATGAATTAGGAAGAGGAATGTGAGGATTACAAAATGTTGACATTTGGTTTCAAGTAGCAAGTACAAGAATTAATGTTTAAAGATATATTTCGACTAGCCACAAAGTGATTTTAAATTGTTAAATGTCTTAGGAGATTAGCCAGTTTATTAGGAAAGTAAAAAATTAGTAAACATTTAGATTTAGGTTGTTTAATAAATGCTAAGCAAGTAACCATAATTGCTTGCAGAACATATAATTTATAGTGTTTTGTTTAGTAGTATTTTTTTATAATGTTATCCTTCAGGCAAATTATTTTTAAAGTTATACATTTTTATATGCTAAATTTTATAAATTCATTGATGTATTAACTGATCCATTTTAATATTCATGTTAAAATATTATGTTGATAAAAATTTTCTAATTATTAATGATTTATTTTTAAATAAACAACTATTTTGCTTATTAGGTTTTAATATTTCACCAATCATAAATTAAATGAATTTTATATATTTTAAATTCGGAGAAATGAGTGCTCAACAGAATTAAAAATAATATAATTTAATATAAAATAAAATAAAAATTTCAGCGAGAATTTTTTATATACATACATATACCTGAAATAGGAACATAAAAAATTTTTTATGGTACAAAAAATTAATTCTATAGTAACATATATTTGAAAAGGCACATTGACATATATCTACTAATTAAAACAGCTTTTTAACAAAAGAGGGTAAATTAACATTATTAGAATATAATAATTAAAAAAACAAAAAAAAACAGAGCTCTGAAATTATACCTTTCCTACGACGTTAAAATTATCCAAATCGGTCTACAAATAGCTGAGTTATGAGCATTCAAACATTTAAACTACTCAAAATGTCAGTTAATACCTCATATTAAATTTGTGTTGTATGAGTAACATGAATAGTAGTTATGAAGAAATATTACGTATACGTCCTCCTATAAATAAAATGGCAGTATTATTATAAACTACAATTTGTAGCATAATTTCAAGCACCTAATAAATAGTAGTTGCGTATTAGTGATATTTTATAAAGGTTAATATTAAGTATACGTTGGTTATTTAAGTACATGTTTTTGTAGCATATTTTTCGGGGACATGTAATTGAAACAGCGGATGGGCAAATTTAAGGTTAGGAAGTAAATTGGCTTAAAAATACACTTTTTTTTGGAAAAATTCAGTTTTGTTAATACCAGTGTAAAGTAGAAGCATGGAAATTAGTAATGGAATATGATATCGGGCAAATATTTACCTCTTTTCACAAAATTGTGAACCACATAATGGAACAACGCATCGCTTGTCTCGCCAATGCAGCGCTGAATTACATCTCTTAGAGATGAACTAAGGTTGTGCTTAGTTCACGTAAGCCCGGTCTTTCAACTGGCCCCAGAGAAAATAATTCAGTATCCTCAAATAACAAGAACGAGGCGGCCAATTCACACTGCCAAATCGTGAAATTACGCGATCGCGAAATATCTCATGCAATAAATGAATTGTTTTGCCGGCTGTGAGACTTGTGCCGCCATCTTGCTGAAACAAAATTCACAATATTAGCCGATTATGGAGACAAATAACCTAGCGGTTTTTCGAAAACCATGCGGTCAATTTCTTTGTATGTAATGGTTTTTCGAAGACTGTGTGTGAATTTTGTTTGTTTACCGAGCCTCCTAATTGAAAATGGACTTCAACACTAACGATGATTTGATTTTTGAAAATTGTTTGGTTTTTGGTCGGTTTTTCAAACAGCCAATTCACACACGTTTGACTCAAACAATGATCAGCCAGCTTTAATTTTTGAAAATTACCTCACTTTTTATTAAATAAATGTCAAAGGATGACGGCTCCATTCTTGACATTTCATCATTTGACATCCAATGTATTTCCTAGATCCTGATTTGGCTACTCTTTATTTCATAGTAAAATTTGTACACATAAAAACTGTTATTACAATCAAATAAGCTGCGTATTTTGACTCTCTGTTGCATCTTGGAATACATATCAGGTCTTTCTGAATTAAAATGTCTAACGAACAATAGCCTATGAATGTTTCTTGGAACCTCATTTTATTTGTTGAACAGACCTCGTATGTATATATAGCTTGAATTTTGTTTAGATAAAGTAATGAAAATTGATAATTATAAAAAAACTTATAGAGAAAATTTTTTAAGTTCACAGGAAACTGGAATTATTTTGCTATTTCGTGGACTTTTAGGAAATATGTGCTGTATTTTCATTTCAAAAAAATTATTTCTTAATTAAATTGTCAACTTTGCTTTGTGTTAAAAAATGAAGCACACTATAGGCATTAAGACGTACCCAAAAGTAAGCTTTAATTTATATATAAATTATCACCCGTAATGACTGTGACAACTTTATATAACTGCGTCTTCTGTAACTAGTAAGTATAAGATATTGCAATTGGCAAGGGTCTGGAGCAAAACATTTTTGTACAATCTAAACGTTAAAGCTGTTAGCAGAAACATCTAACCTCTAATACATTTAGATTAATTTTGAATTATGCATATAAATTATTCACATATTTATATCAAATGTTTAATTAAATATAATACAAATACCATAGAGTGATAAAAATTTATAACTATTTTTAAAATTTATTTTAATATGTTTGCATTCAATAGTAGACATTTTTTTTCCAAAAATGATTTGATTTGACTTAATTTTATTTATTGATGACAAAATATTTTGATATATTTCAGTCAGTCTTTTATTTAAATTGCAAAGCCATGCCAATTTCCAAAGCCACTCTATATATATTAGTGTTCCATTTTGGTCTATAACTAAATTGCTTTTTCATTTGATTTTCTCTTTTAAAGCAACAAAAACATAAAATCAATATACAAAACGACTAAAATTTTGCATTTAAATGTTAAATAAAGTTCATTATTCTTTTGCATTTGAATTCATTTCGTATGGTTTATAAACTAAACATTATTTGCACAGAATTTTCATATTAAATGTATTTGTTTATTGTGCAAAATTTATGAATTTTTAAAGACAAATTATGTTTGTCTGTGCTAAATATATAGACTTTTTTGCGGTTGCTTTTCTAACAGCCAGCCATCCAGCCAGTATGGAAGACAAAATTATTTCATAGCAATATTTATTGACAATTTTCAACTTGATTGCAAACTGAATTCGAATAATTTTTCTATTTTCTTGTGGTAACATGAAGGGAATAAATAATGAAAAAATAAAACTGTTATAAATATTCATTAGAATTGGAAGCATAAGCTTAAAGAACAGACCTTAAAAGAAGCTTTAAATATAAGTTCGTTATGATGAGAGACGAGCAGAAAGAAGGAAAATTTAAATAATTAATGCCTAGCTAAGAATATGCTAAAAGCATTATTAATTTCCATGATTGTAAATAGAGGCTTGTTTTATTTCATAAATTTTTTTTAATGATTAATTTCAAAAAAGAAAAGAATAATAACTTTAGCTATTTATAATAGTTTTGTTGCCTAAAATCAGACTGGAGGCTTGAGATATATAAAAAATAAGCCCACTAAAGTATGCAGTAGTTTATTAAACTACTTAGGCTAAAACCATTTTAATATTTTTTAATGATTAATTGGTGTGAAATAAAATAAAAATGATAATTTAAATTATTTTTAATATTTTTGTTGCCTAAGATCAGGCTGGCAGCCATATTCCCTAACTTGCTAAAGCTATAACTTTAACGCTAACAAATTTAAGGAATATTTTTAGCCCAAATATGTTTAAGAAACTTCTGCATATTTTTGGGGGCTTAGTTTATATAATTATTTGTTGGGTAGCAAATAAGTGTACAAAATAAGCCCCCTAATATATGCAGTAGTTTATTACAACTACATATTTAAGCTCTAAATAGTTTAATTTTTTGTTTATTAACTTAAAGAAAGAAAATAAAAATGATAATTTGAGATATTTCTAATATTTTTGTTGCCTAAAATTGGGCTGGCAGCCGAATTCCGTAACTCGCTGAAGCTAAAAGTATAACGCTAAAAATTTAAGGAATATTTTTAGCCCAAATATGTTTACGAAACTTCTGCATATTTTTGGGGGCTTAGTTTATATAATTATTTGTTGGGTAGCAACTAGGTGTACCAACTAAGCCCCCTAATGTATGCAGTAGTTTATTACAACTACATATTTAAGCTCTAAATAGTTTAATTTTTTATTTATTAACTTAAAGAAAGAAAATAAAAATGATAATTTGAGATATTTCTAATATTTTTGTTGCCTAAAATTGGGCTGGCAGCCGAATTACGTAACTCGCTCAAGCTAAAAGTGTAACGCTAAAAAATTTAAGGAATAATTTTAGCCCAAATATGTTGAAGAAGCTTCTGCATTTTTAGGGACTTATTTTATATGATTATTTCTTCGGTAGCAAATAGGTGTACCAAATAAGCTCCCTAATATATGCAGTAGTTTATTAGAACTATTTAAGTTCTTAATATTTTAATTTTTTAATTATTTACTTAAAGAAATAAAATAAAGATGATAATTTGAGGTATTTCTAATATGTTCTGGCCTAAAATTGGCCTGGCAGCCATATTCCGCAAGTCACTGAAGCTAAACTTGTAACGTTAAAAATAAAAAAGGCATTTTTAACCTAAATAGTAAAAAATTTCTGTATATTTATGGGCTTTCTTTGTATAATTATTTGTTTGTTAGAAAATGGGTATATATAAAATAAGCCCCTTAAGGTAGGCAGTAGTTTATTAAAATTATTTAGTTTAAAAATATTTTAATGTTTTAATTATTGATATTAAGAAAGAAAATAAAAATTATAACTTTAGCTATTTTTAATATTTCTGTTGCCTATAACCAGGATGGCAGCCATATTCCATAGTACTAAAAATTTAAAGAATATTTTTAAGGGACTATTTTATACAAATATTTGTTCGGTCTTTAGGTACAAAATTATTCTCCTAAAGTATGCAATAGTTTATTACAACTTTATTTATATAGGCTAAAAATATTTTTTAGATGTTTGGCAATGAGGCTTTTGTGTTCAGTCAAGCTACAAAATATGGCTGCTGACTTGCTTTTCTATGGACTAAAATTAATTATTCTCCGTCTGAACATATTCGCCCTTCAATTAAACATTGAGTTGCTTAAGAACTTTGATATGGAATTTGCTAATCGTGGATCTAGGTCTTGATTCAATGGTGAATGACTAAATTCTTATATAAAAATTATTATTTTGTTGTTCTTCGATTATGGTTGCCATAAACATGTTTATCGTATGTGATTGTTACCGTCTATTCTAGGTATTAGTATTTAATATGTTTTATTAAAATAAATAATGAAAATCATTTTTACTGTTAAGTTGCTAAATCTGTGCCAATCGCTTTTAATACTGCTGACAAAATCAACTCATGGCTTAACGGTTACATGTCTCTAGCATTTTCACATATTAAAAACACATTATTTTCATAAAAGAAATGCAATTTCAGCTGAAAAATATAGTTTATTGTTAGAAACATTTATATTTCACTTTCATTGTTACTTTTTACGGCTTAAGCTTTTGTAGAAAATATTGAGAAAAAACAAATACAGCAAACAACTTTATTATTATTGTTGTATCATAAAAAAAAATTATATGTATGTGGATGTATAAAAGAAAATCATCAGTCATCAAAGTATAACAAATTGAAAAACCACCAACTGAAACACAACATTGTTTTTCATTGTTATAAAAAAAACAAAAAAAAAAAAGGAAAAATACAAGAAAATAATCGTCAACAAAGTGTTATATTGAATGTCACAAAACACTCTTACTAAAACACTTGCACATACACACAGACAAACACACACCAATCTATAGTTTATATAAACCCCTTACTCCTTGTCAAATAAAGGACGACTGGCTGTTTGTGTGCAGGCAGGCGTGATTGTGTGCATGTGTTGACATTTTGCTATATTCCCAGCGGGAATAGTCAGCACTGCTTCATTCAGGCCTTGTTAAAGGCCTGCTTAGGCATTTTTTTTAGGCAATAACATTAGAAGCCCTTAAAAACATTAAGTACAAAAATATGAATTAAAATAATATAATAATATAAAATAATTAATTTCCTGAAGAAGTCACACAAAGGAGTGACGAAATATTGAAATTAAAAATTAAATTAAAATAAAGAGACCTTAAGCTTAAAAATATCGGAATACAATAATAATATAAATTTTTTTAGTGGTATTTTGCAGCTTGAAGCAGAGTTTCACTTCTTCTAGGCAAATTTTAAGGGCCAGAAAATTAGCAGGAATTTTTTTACAAGGACTTAGCAACAGCTACTGTTGAAAGCTTTATTAAAAAAATATTTAGCCCTTAATCTTAGACCTTTTGGCAAACACGCTCTGGAACTCCTTCCAAGAGCCATCGACTTCAAGACCTTGTAGACGATCTGCCATATAAAGCAAACGTGGAAGGAATATTATGTAAGAAAATGCATGCAAAAAGGATATGAATGTAAAATGGAGCGAGTAGTAGCCATATTCCATAACTCTCCAGAGCTAAAACTCCATCCCTGAAAATATAAAAAGCATTTTTAGCCTAAATAGTTGTAAGAAACTTCTGCATATTTTTGGGGACTTATCCTGTATTTACAGGGCGTCCGCCGGGAAGGTATACTACTTCCAGAATTCCAGAGCAGTCAAGTCAGGCGACCGTGGGGGCCAATCAACATTACCACTTCTTGAAATAACTTGTTGCGGAAAGTATTCCATTGTAATCCCATTAAAACACGTTGCTTTATCGAATATTTTTCCATAAAAAATTTGCCACGTGTCTACTTTACGACTGCCGAATATGAGCTGTTAAGACTAATGTTTGCCAAAATGGCGGCCTTCCCGGTAGACACCTATTTGCTAGCGCACAAATAATTATTACATAAAATAAGCCCCCAAATATATGCAGAAGTTTCTTAAAAATGGGATAAAAATTATTTTCTAGAAGACACAATAAACACAGGCACAGAGGAAAATGAACCACAGTTTTAGCTATACAATTTACTTATCACAGCAGAACAGCTGTTTTCGAAGGCCGCTACACTTTTATGTGTGCCTTAATTGAATATGCTAACAGTTTTTATTTATAAAAATTTATTTAGGAATGGCATAAAAATTAATTTAAAAAATATTCCTGCCTTCTATTTTATGGGAGTTCCAGGCATCATTTGCACGCTTAAACGTTCCATCCTGTCTACACTTCATTATTTATTGTTGCCATTGTATTGATGTTTGTGGACTGTGTCATTTGAAGATTTAAATTGCGTTGTGGTTGAGAGCAATTTATTTTTTCTAATCGAAAATTTGAAGCCTCGAGGCCATTGATATATCACCCAGCAAATGTCAATAATTTACAATTGTGGTTTCAGCTCTTTATATTTCTTCTAAATTATATTTCCAGTTGTGTGCAATGCTTTTTGTCTTTTGTTGTTGTTTGTTCTTCTTTTCAATGCGTTATAGCCAAGACAACAGTTTATTTTTATTTATTTTCTTCTAACTTTTTTTACTATATTTTGTTAGTATTTTATTATGATTATTTTTTTATTTAAAAATTCTTGTCGTTTTTTTTCATATATTTTTTTTCATCTTCAAGTATTTACACTTAATCAATGAAAATGTGCGAAAATTGAAAAGAAATATAAATAAACAAAGAATGTGGCAAAAAATATGTCAAGTATTTTACAAATACCACTGCAGCTATTTCTACAGTAATATTTCCTATAATGGATATACACATACACACACACGCACATGTGTTGTATGTATGTGTATTTAGGTGCTTGTGTAGCCAAGTATATTTGCAGTAGAGCTATTATTTAGAACAACACTATTGAGTATATTTCATAAACAGCTTAGAGCTTGTTTTAGACATTTAAAGAAATTAAATAAAATGAAAAACAATCAACTGGCTGTACAATATTTATAAGTTCTGTCGAGCTTCTGGCTCACTAGTGTCGTTGATGAAAGATGTTGAAACTTTATTTCATATTTAATACATTTTTATATAATTTTATATAAAATTATTGTATAACATTTAAAATTTACATTCTCTTACTGTTTAAATTAAATGCAGCGGTAATTTAGATTTTTCTGATTTTCAAAACCAATATAACGACTAGCCGACGAAAGCTGCTACCAAAAAAAAACCTAATAACCAGGAAAAATTCAATTGATATTAACAACCAAAAAAATTAAAAACTTTATTCCAGGGGTTGGAAAGTTAATATATTTTTGTGCATAAAAGTAACGAAATAAGTTGTTAATTTTGATTTTTTTTAAGGAATTATGCCTATTTTATATATCAGGAAAAATTCAATTGGTATTAAAAAAATTAAAAACTTGATTCCAGGGGTTGGAAAATTTAATTTTTTTTGCATAAAAGTAACAAAATTAGTTGTTAATTTTGTTTTTTTTTTGTCAATTATTACTATTTTATATATCAAGAAAAATTCGATTGGTATTAACAACCAAAAAAATTAAAAACTTGATTCCAGGGGTTGGAAAATCGATTTTTTTTGTGCATAAAAGTAACAAATTTAGTTGTTAATTTGAATTTTTTTTTGTGAATTATGCTATTTTATATTTCAGGAAAAATTCAATTTGTATTAACAATCAAAAAAATTAAAAACTTTATTTCAGGGGTTGGAAATTTTAAATTTTTTTGTGCATAAAAGTAACAAAATTAGTTGTTAATTTTGATTTTTTTGTCAATTATTACTATTTTATATATCAGGAAAAATTCAATTTGTATTAACAACCAAAAAAATAAAAACTTGATTTCAGGGGTTGGAAAATCGAATTTTTTTTTGTGCATAAAAGTAACAAAATTAGTTGTTAATTTTAATTTTTTTAGTGAATTATGTCTATTTTATATTTCAGGAAAAATTCAATTTGTATTAACAACCAAAAAAATTAAAAACTTGATTCCAGGGGTTGAAAAATCGAAATTTTTTTTGTGCATAAAAGTAACAAAATTAGTTGTTAATTTTGATTTTTCTATCAACTATTACTATTTTATATTTCAAGAAAAATTCAATTGGTATTAACAACCAAAAAAAATTAAAAACTAGATTCCAGTGGTTGGAAAATTGAAATTTTTTGTACATAAAAGTAACAAAATTAGTTGTTAATTTAAATTTTTTTTAGTGAATTATGCTATTTTATATTTCAGGAAAAATTCAATTTGTATTAACAACCAAAAAAATTAGAAACATGATTCCAGTGTTGGAAAATTGAAATTTTTTTGTGCATAAAAATAACAAAATTAGTTGTTAATTTTTTTTTAGTGAATTATGCCTATTTTATATATCAGGAAAAATTAAATTTGTATTAACAACCAAAAAAATTGAAAACTTGATACCAGGGCTTGGAAAATTGAATTTTTTTTTGGTACAAAATAAATTTTTAATTTAATTATTGTTAGTGAATTAAACCTTCATGAAGAGACATGGGCTCGAAAATCGATATAGTTAAAAAATAGTACGACAGATTTGCAACATGCGAGCAATGCACAGTGGGGATTTTGATAGTAATATTCAACACTTTTTAATGGCTAGTCCGATTAAAATACAATTTTGTACAGCTTTAAAAGAGTTTATATAGAAGTTAAAATTAAAGTTTCTATTGTACATCCTTTAAGAGAACGGAGCTATGAGACGGCAAACTGCATCTGCGCGAGGTTATGAATAATTCAAATCTTTGCCAAGAGAATAGTTTTGATAAAAAATATTTTTTTTTACGCAATTAAGTGGAAAACAATGTTATTAGTATAGAGAAAAGAAAGATATGTGGACTTTTTGAAATCCCCGCAATTCCCAAAAATATGTTGAAAATCCCCCAATTGTGATTTTTTTATTTTCACTGAATTTTTCTTATTTCTTGAGTTGAGCGTAAGCAAAAAAAATTATTTAAGGCTTTCCACACATATATGTGGACTTTTTGAGATCCCCGCGAATCCCAAAAAAATTTTGAAATTCTCCCAAATTGGGATTTTTTTTCACTGAATTTATCTTATTTTTTTGAGTTAAGCGTAAGTAATTTTGCAAAAAAAAAATTGATTTTAGGCTTTCCACGCATTGTTTTAATTCAGACTTGGGACTTGGCGGTTTTTATAAAGTTTTTGAAAACTCTTTCTTTCCTGTAGTTTTTTCGTTGGATTTATTTTTACCCTTGCGAGCTTTAAATGTCTCTGATAATAATTTTCCTTACCCAAATAAATTATTTCTTTTCTTTTTCATATTTATGCTTTTACGAAACCTTTACCCTTTTTAACTCACTTCTAGTATATTTCCCCTTTTATTTTAGTTGAAAGACTAAAACTTTTGAAACAACATTTAGGTATAAGCAGAAAAAGGACGACACTTAAACATATTTAACCCCATCACCAGTGTCATCAATTGACCAGACAGTTGCTACCAAGTGTTAACATTTAATAATAAATTTTCCCCTGAAGACCAATTAGTTTTCTAACGCTGTTTTTTTTACGTGGCTCATAACACTCTGCTTTTTTATATACTCGTATTTCCTTTAAGTTGGGTTGCTAAACTTTTTTCCTGCACAAAAAAAAGAACAACTTGTAAACTTTGTTAAATATATATTTTTTGCTACTTAACCAATAAAGGGGAAAAATAACAATTTTCCTTATGGCTTTTGTTATAATTTTAAATTATAAAAGTTTTAGCTTCTTTCATACTCTTACACCTTCATATGGAATATTTTCTTGTTTTTTTTTTGGGGTTAAGTTTCCCTTTAATACGCTGGCATATAATAAATACAAATCATGGTATAATCGGTTTTCGAAAAAGTTGATTTGTTTAAACAGCAGCAAAAAGTGAATGAAAAAAAAACTAATAAAAGTGGCCGTAAAAGGTGTTAAAAAAAGATAAATAAACTTAAGAGAATGAGAGTAAAAGGGACAAAAGTGTATAAAAAAAGGTTAGTTTATTTAAGCAGAAAATATATTTATAAATAGTTTAAGGTTGTTCAAACTGTGTTACAACAGATTCTTAAATGCTAACAAATAAAATCAATACACTTACATACACTGAAAAACAGGCATTTGCCTCATTGTATCCACTGCCAAAGGGATGACGGTATAAAGTAATTGCTTATGTAAGGCTGCTTAAGCCACTACACCTTCACTTGAGTGGGCAAAAAAGTGAAATTTATAATAAAAAAAAAGAAAGTTTTATATTACAGTGCATTTTGCCTTCTCTTGGCATTAAAAGTTTAATATAAAAACTTTAAAACTTATTTTTCCCATAATATTGAATATAAAGTCCTGGCAGAAAAGCTCATTATTGCGGATGATTAAAAGAGGCAGGCAGAGTAAGACACTTGAAACGGTTTTACCCTGCATTATTACAGAGACAACTGACGAAATGAGCTTAAATGGTGGCTTCAATTTTTAAAGACACACCAGAGTAAATAAAAATTAAAAATTTTATAAAAAGACAAATAAAAACGTTATATTCTACCGGGTCGAATCTTAAATACCCTACGACTATTTATTCTTATTAAAATTTACATTTTTATGGTATTTGAATTAAGTGAACAAGAAAAAAAATTTTATTCTTCTGGTTTCCTGACCTCTTTTTAATTATTATTATATTCTGATATTTTTAAGCTTAAGGTCTCTTTATTTTTCATATCAAATAAAATAATTAATTTCCTGAAGAAGTCACACAAAGGGGTGACGAAATATTGAAATTAAGAATTAAATGAAAATAAAGAGACTTTAAGCTTAAAAATATCAGAATATAATAGAAAAGAAAATTATTTTTATGGTCTTGGAAGGAGCCTGGCTGAGACACCTTTCCCTCAGCTTAAAATCAATTTAAGTTATTAATATTTTATATCAACGAGCACAAAATGAGACTGAGATAATTTCAAAATGTTTAACCTGCTGGGTCAGAGTTCCTTTAAGACATTTCTGTGACCAATTTTAAGACTCTATCTTGACAGAGCCGCTCCGGGTAGGGCCGTGGGTGAGACATCTTATCATGAGAAACAAAAAAAAAAAAAAGGATGATGGTGTTTTGACAAAATTTAATTTGTTTTTGACTTGAATACTTTTATTATATTTTTGTGTCATGGTAGCCTTAGGGTAGGCTATAGAATTCGGGAGATGCTCCTGAGTAGCGGCTATAGATTTTTAATTTATTTTATTTATTTAAAAGGTGTTATTGTGAAGACAGATTTTTCGATTGTGAAATTTTCTGTAAATCTGTAAAAATTAAAAAAGTACTCATAACTCGAATAGGGTTAAATTTAAAATTCATTTCAAATTTTGTGACAGTCAAAATTTTTAAACAAAGTCTGAGCTCTAAAGTTTAATAAATAAACGGCGACAAGGCAAAATATCGTTCTATTTGGCAAATAAATTTTTAATAAGAAATTTTATACCAGCCGGCGAAGTAAACGAATATACTCTATCTTCTCAACTTTCTTCATTTGTTTGCACGCAATACGCCGTAGATGAGGGTCATGACCCGAGTGCTGGACCTACTAAAAACAAATAACAACGTTATATTTGACCGAGTCATATCTTAAATACCCCCCATCATGCCTGAGACACCTTTCCATCAGCAGAAATGTAGTTTAAGGTATTTTTTCTGTTAATATTTTATAGCAAAATGTAAATTTTTAGGGTAATTGAGTGATAGAGTCAGTTAGGGCGCAAAGGAGGATAGAAGGCAGGGTCAGGAGGGGCAGAGGCGGATCAGAGAATATTTTAACTTCGTCGTTAAATCAAAAAATTTGATTTTTGAGGCATGTAGGCTTAAGAAATACAATTTGTTTAATAATTACACTCTTTTAGCATACAATAGGATACATCAACGCCCTCTAAAGGGGGCGGGGTCCACAAAAAATATATATTAATTTTTTATGATTTTCTGGCTTCAATATCAAGTCTTTGAACATCCTTTGATTAAAAAAAAGATGTGTGTTTTCGTGGGACACCGGATAGGAACGAAGTTCCTTATTATAAAAATATTAATTTCAAGTTCTATTCGAGGTATAAATAATTATTCGGGTATACATTTTTTATTATGATTTTTTTTTGTTCGCCAACCAACAAATATACAGAATCAATTTTGTTCCCAAACGAAATTGAATTCTATCACGGCACCGCTGCGTATGATTAATATTTGTTTGTATAGAATCGTATTACTCATACGTCTTAAACATTGATTTAGAAACAAATAATCTTACGTTACGGACGTTTTTCCCCCGGTTAGGATACCCCTCCGCATCGTCCTATAAGGAACTTCGTTCCAAAAATATATCATTTCCTTTACAAAATTAAAAAAAAAAATCTTTAAAAATTATGTTATTTTAAGAAGTTGGTTTAGTTCTTTTTAGGGGAACTTTTTTTTACTCTAACCGGATTCAACTCATTTACGAACTTGACCTTGGCTATCTTTTAAAATTTATCTATATTAAATTTTAGTGGGGCTGGGGCTCTTATCGTTTGGACTGTATCGTGATATCCACAGACGCAGAGATCGTTTTGGATTTCTTCTCTGATCAATAATATGGCTGCTGTTGGCTGAAGTAGTAGAACACGAGACTATGAAGCGGAGGGTCGTGAGTTCGAGCCCGCACTGAGTCATGAAATATTGTGTTGAATTCTTCTAAAACAGCATTAGTGCGTGGTTGTGTTAGTTGTTGCCAGCCTGTTTCAATGATGAAGGCATAGTCACTGATCACTGAACATAATTGGCAGCGACTGACACTATCATGTACTAAAAGCAGAGTAACAGCACCCACCTTCGTCGGCCCTGTAGCAAAAATTAGCCGGCGAAGTAAAAGGTTGAAATAGCTACAAAAACAACTGTCTATCTTCTCATCTTTCCTAATCTGTCCCCTCAATACTATCCCCTCGTTTTCAGTTCCGGCGCAATGCATTGCATATATAGGGGTCATCCCCTGAGTGCTGGTCCTACTCCTAAAAAAAAAAAAAAAAAAAAAACATTTTTTATGGTGAATATACCCTTCAATTTATTTTTGGAGTGTATAAAAATCAGGTCTTTATTAAAAATGTTTTTTAAGCTAATCTGGCATTAATGGGCGCAAGGAGGATAGTAAATAAATTTTGGTGAAAATAGTATTCAAGATGTCCATGTTACAACTCAAAAATACTGCCAGCAATTGCATTTTTATTGCATTGAGCTCTTGCATTTTATTTTAAAAGCGTGATATTAAATTTCTAAAAATAAACGGAAACCGTCTTAAATGTTATAAAATTTCGTTGAACAGTTTGTTGAATCTTTAAACTACTTGCAATTTTCGTGGCGTAACCAGTTGGCTTAGGCCGCCTATTTAAGTTCATAAGTTCACTTAAATGTTTATTGACCACGTGGCCTACTTTAAGTAAATTTAGTATTTAACAAAAATTATAGCCTACCTTAAGGAGTAGAAAAAAAACTTAACTAATTTCGTGTGCTACAATAAATATTTAATACGCCAGCAAGTTTACCACCGACTCTCTTTAAAACAAGTGCCTAGTTTTTAATGCACTAAACTTGCTCAACATTTCAAGGCATACTTTTAGGAAATAATATATATATATCTTTTAATAGGTTTTTTAATATAAAACTTTTATTGCTTTTCATATTTTTTGTGCCTTCTTATTTTAAGTGGAATTTCTCCAGCATATTATTTCAACATTTTTCATTATAATTTTGATAAATATTTCTTTCATATTGTATAAACATATTTACTTGGTATTATACAAAAAAAAAAAACATATTAAACCAATAATTGTTTAAGTCTGAGGGGTCGATGATTATATACTCTAGACAATTGTCTAGCAGCCAAACCAAATACTGACGGTATGTGTTTGTGTGTTGGCAACAGGAAAATTTCCATTATAAAATAGAATATAAATGAAGAATAAAAGCTATTAACAATCCATAAAATCATAATATTAATGCGGACAGAATAAGAGAGTGAAACATGGACAAAAAAAAAACTACTTCACCAGCCGGCATAATTATTAAAGAAGCGAAATCTGTACTTAAGTTGGTTAAAGGCAGCGGGGTGAAATATGCAGATATGATGGGTTGGCTGGTTGGCTGGTCTGCTTGCAGTAGACAATAAGTTTTATATTTTACTACCAAATGGAAGAATTCTATAGATGGCTGCATTTAAAGGCGCTGTACCGGAAGTGCATTTTATTTAAAAGGGAATGAACGTTTTTTTCGTTGTTGGGTATTTTATGTTGCATATTTCTAGGGTCCACAGTTGATGTGGCATCAATCCACAAAACTACTTACTTGTATAAACATTAAGGAAAAAAAGTGAAAACATAAAATTATAGACGGCAAGACAGAATTTTCAAGGAGCTAAAAAAACTAAATTAATAAAATATAATAATTATATATCATAAAAAATTTTATTGTATTGTATTTGTGAAATACTTTGCTGAGTAAAGTCTTTAGCCCTTCTGGAAGCTTTGGAATAGTACCGTAAAATACTCAGCTTCAAGTGACAGTGGGCTAGCAGATTGCTTAAGTACTATTGCTGGAGAGGCTGTAAGGGCTAAGAAAACTTAATTCCTATTGCCCATCAGGTGTTAAGCGAATCCTTAGACGTCAAAAATAATTAAATTGTTTTCAAAATCAAACAAAGTCAAAAATGCGATTCCAGGGTTGGATAATTACAATTTTTTGGTACATAAAAATCACCAACTGAAAGAAATTATATATATTTTTTTATATTGAAAATAATTGATGTTTTTGAAAGAAATTCATTATATGTTGAAAACAAAAAATTTTAAATATGATCCAGAGCTGGTAACTTTAAACTTATTTTTGGTATATAAAAATAATTAGCTAAAATAAGTTATTTTTTGTTCATTAAAACTACTTTAAACTTCAAAACGAATTAAATTGTTTTAAAAATCAAACAAAGTCAAAAATATGAACCCAGGGTTGGATAATTGTAATTTTGTGGTAACCAACTAAAAGAAATTATTTATTTTTGTTTTATATTTAAAAATAATTGATGTTTCTGAAAGAAATTCATTGTATATTGAAAACAAAAGTATCCAAAATATGATCCAGAGCTGGCAATTTGAAACTTATTTTTGATATATATAAATAATTAGCTAAAATTAGTTTTTTTTTTGTTTTTGTTTATTAAAACTATTTTAAACTTCAAAAACAATTAAATTGTCTTAATCAAACAAAGTCAAAAAGACTATTCCAGGGTTGGATAATTGCAATTTTTTGCTACATAAAAGTGATCAACTAAAAGAAATTATTTATTTTTCTTTATATATTAAAAATAATTGATGTTCCTAAAAGAAATTCATTATATATTGAAAACAAGAATATCCAAAATATGATCCAGAGCTGGCAATTTGAAACTTATTTTTGCATCACCTCGAGATTATGAATAATTCAAATCTTTGCCAAGTGAATAATTTGATAAAAAATATTTTTATAAAATAAAGTAATTAATATTGGAAAAGGAAAAATCAGTGTGACGTTTTTCTAGGATCCCCGCCATTCCCAAAAGGAAGTGTTAAAAATCCCCCCATTGGGATTTTCAATGTATTTTTCTTATTTTGCGTCAAGCGTGAGCATTTTTTTTTGGCAGAATTTAAGATAATTTTAGGCTTTTCAGAGGATTAATTTTTTTTTTAACTCAGCCTTGCGCCTTGAAAAGAGGATGCATTAAATTTGATATTTGCAATAAAAATAGGAGTACTTTTAATCTGTCGGATTTTCAATAACAATTTATTTCTGAAACAAAAAATATGTTGGATTGATAAAGAACAAAATTTTTCTTCCTGACTTTAATATGCTTTGGCTTTCGTTATTTTTAATACTTATTAATTTCTTTTAGAATAATTTGGTTTTTTTTAAGTACAAAAACAACAAAAGGAATAAAAAAAGGAATTTAAATGGTTTAACTCGGGAATGGTCTTTTTGGTTTTCCTTATTTTTTAATACCAATTTAAGTGTTCTTGAAGCATTAAATAGTTTCATGTAACAAAAAAAAAAAGATCAAATATTATTTTTGTGTACCGGAAATAAATTTGAATTAGCCGGCTCTGTTGTCAATTTTGTATTTTCTCCCTTTAATATAAACGAATTTCCTTCAGAACCATAAATTTTCAAAGAAACACAAATAATTTGGTTTAATTGGTTACTTTTATGTATCAACAACAATTTTAGTTGTCCAGCTCTGGAATCGTCTTTATTATATTGTTTGATTTTTAGTACTAAATTATCTCGTTTTAAAATATAAAACAGGGTTTTCTTTAACACAAAAACACCATTTGTTTGGCTAATTACTTTTATATAACAAAAATTTGTTTCAAATTTCCAGCTCTGGAATCGCATGTTGGATTTTTCTGGTTTTTAATGCGAGTTATTTTTTTTAAATAATTTTCAAGTTTAATAATAGAAAGTAAAACTAATATCTTTTCATTAAGTACCAAAAAAAAAAAAATAATAAAATATGTAATTATCCAACCCTGGAATCTTCTTTATGACTTTGTTTGATTTTTAAGACAATTAAATTTTTTTTAAAGTTGAAAGTAGTTTTAATGAACAAAAAAATCTTATTTTTTTATTTAATTTTTTATATACCAAAAATAGGTTTCAAATTGCCAGCTCTGGATCATATTTTGGATATTCTTGTTCTCAATATTTAATGAATTTCTTTCAGAAACATCAATTGTTTTTAATATATAAAGAAAAATAAATAATTTCTTTTAGTTGATCACTTTTATGTAGCAAAATATTGCAATTAGCCAACCCTGGAATCTTTTTTTTTTGACTTTGTTTGATTTTTAAAACAATTTAATTCTTTTTGAAGTTTAAAATAGTTTTAATAAATAAAAACAAAAAAAACTAATTTTAGCTAATTATTTATATTTATCAAAAATAAGTTTCAAATTGACAGCTCTGGATCATATTTTGGATACTTTTGTTTTCAATATATAATGAATTTCTTTCAGAAACATCAATTATTTTTTAAATATAAAACAAAAATAAATAATTTCTTTTAGTTGGTTACCACAAAATTGCAATTATCCAACCCTGGAATCGTATTTTTGACTTTGTTTGATTTTTAAAACAATTTAATTCTTTTTGAAGTTTAAAGTACTTTTAATGAACAAAAAAAACTTATTTTAGCTAATTATTTTTATATACCAAAAATAAGTTTCAAATTGCCAGCTCTGGATCATATTTTGGGTACTTTTGTTTTCAATATATAATGAATTTCTTTCAGAAACATCAATTATTTTCAATATATAAAAATATATATAATTTCTTTTAGTTGGCGATTTTTATGTACCAAAAAATTGCAATTATCCAACCCTGGATCGCTTTCTTGAATTTGTTTGATTTTTAATGTCATTTTAATTATTTTTGAAGTTTGAAGTAGGTTTAATGAAAAAAAAAACAAAAAAATTTATTTTAACTGATTATTTTTATATACCAAAAATAAATTTCAAATCGCCATCTCTGGGATTGTATTCTAGATTTTGCTGACTTTCAAAAGCAATCTAGTTGGGACGATTCCCTATATAGCAAACCAAGATATTAGAAATTGAGCAGGATATAATAAATCTATTTTTAGTGAAGGGTATACAAATATTAGGTCTATTCACAACACAAATAATAAGAAGAGAATGGAAAATATTTTTGTTTAGAGAGATTTAAATAAAATAAAACAAATTGTGTTAAAATAAAATAATTAGATTTAAATGGAAGGCAAGCAATTAAAAAATATTTAGTAGCACAAAATTCTATAGCCTAAAATGAAGCCATCACGGCAGGCATTTTCTGCTTTCAGTTTTTTTTGTAGGAACCTTGAATACCACAAGAGTTTTGTAATTTATGAAAAAAAATTCGCGTAAAATGATTTGAATATTTAGTTTACTGCTTTACAATATTGTTTTATTCCTTTTGCAACATTCATGGTTTTTTGCTTCCTTCTTCCACAATTTTTATTTTCTTTGTTTTCTTAATAAAATTTCAAGAAAAAGTATTCCTTCCTCCCTCTGCTTTCTCTAAGGAATAATTCAAGGCAGCAGAAAAAGCTGGTCAAGCCACCATTAATCTATCAACCAACATTTGCTTAAATATATTTTAAGTGCAGTTTGTTGGAAAATATGAAGAAATATTTTCTCATAACTTTGCCTGCGTTGCCACCCGCTGCTCCTCTTCTTTATATGTATATGTGCCACTGCTTGTTGCAAATATTGATTTATGAATTGCAACTTGTAATGGTTTTTTATTTTTATTCTTATTTTTGGAAAGCTTGAGGTTATGCTAGGTTTTAAGTGAGAGATGGCTGTTAAGAAAAAGGAAAGGAAAATAGTTTCCTGTTACCCTTTTTTTCGACATCTTGTTGGCTCTGATGAAGTGGAATGAACTGGTTGAAGTCCTTGGTTTTTAACTGTTTTTTGTTGTTGCTTTTTATATTACTTTTCAAGAATTTCCACAATTGAAAATTAATTTTCATGTGCTTTTTTTTTCTTTCTTTCTTTCTTTCCTTCTTTCTTCTTGTTAGTTTAATCGCTGGAGCATATTAGAGATTTATGAAACTAATTATAATGCATAATAGTTTTAAGAACAGAATCGCAATATTAATTTGAAGAATAAAAAAAAAATTAATAAAAATAATTATTATTAAATGCTATAACTAGTAAGACTTTTTTTATAATTTTATTTATTTGCAATAGATGCTTTTAGTCCAAAAGAGAGAAAGCAAAGCGAATGCCATCGTGCCAATTGTGGTGAACGACGAGAAAGTGCATGTTGACTTGAATTTGCTTTCATTAGATTTTAAGTAAGAGCTCTGATTTTGTTTAATAAAGAACTTATTAACAAACATTTTTTATATTTTATTTCCACTGTTCCTTTTCTGTTTCTCAGTTATTTATATAAAAGGCATAAAATAAAAATTTGGGGGAATTTTTCTTTGCCTTTGTCGTACTTCTAGTTACTTGTGAAGTAAAGAGTTGACGACACTAAAAAAAAAAGAAATAAAAACGTTATATTCGACCGGGTCGAATGTTAAATGCCCTCCAAATATTTAGTAAGTACGAATTTCTATTTTAATAGTGAACCTTTATTTATGTGAATTGTATTACAGGATGTCAATTTTCCCACCAGGCTATAGGTTCAAATCTGCGAAACTGCAAATTATTTTTTATATATTTTTTTTATTTTTATTTTAATAAATGAACGTGACTACATTCTATTTATTATTTTTGAGAGTGGAATATTAAGAATATTTTTTATAGTCATTAAACCAGCAGAACGGAGCAGTTTCGCAGATTTGAACCTATAGCCTGGTGGGAAAATTGACATCCTGTAATACAATTTAGTAAGTAAATTTAAAATGTTTAACTTGGTGGGACAGGGTTCCTTTAAGACATCTCTGTATCCCATTTTAAATCTCTATTTTGACAGAGTCATTCCGGGAAGGGGCGAGGGAGAGACTTTTCACCTCTGCAACATCAGAGAACATCTCAGCTTTTTATAGGCTTAAGGAATAAAAATTGTTCAATATTTCCACTATATTTCCATATAATAACGTACGTCAACGCCCACGAAAGGGGGCGGGGACCAAAAATAGACTATATCATGTTTTCCACAGACGAACGTATGGGCATTGCCAGATCGTCTTAGACTTCATCAGTGATCAAGAATATATATACTTTATGGGGTCCAATTCTTTTTGCACAGATATTAAAATTGTATTTTGCCGGGGTCTTCTGGCAAGGACCGTGGGTTAGACATTTCCCATGTGTGAAAAAACTCTAACAAAAATTGTTTGGGATAATTAAATACAAAATTAAAAAATTTCATTTTGATAGGGTCATCTAGGGGGCAAAGGGGGGGAGGAGGGCGTAGGGCAGAGTAGTACCAATTTACGTCTTAGATTCATCATTAAAGCTTAAAAATGTTATTTTTAAGGGAAGTTGGCTTAAATAGTACAACTTGTTAAATTTTTACACTAAATTTGCATATAATAACGCCCACTAAAGGGGCGGGGTCAAAAAAATATTTTTTTGATTTTACGGCTCCAAGCTTAACGCCTTGGACCCTTTTTGACATAAAATTTTTGAAACAAAATTACAAAAAAAACTTTAAAAATTATTTTGATTTTTAGAGGTTGGTTGAGTTCTTCTTAGGGGAACATTTTTCCCTTAAGCCCTATTCAGCCTATTCACGTACTTGACCTGTGCTATCTTTCAAGATATATTTATAACAAAGTTTCAAATGGTCTGACTCTTATCGTTTGGACTGAATCGTGATTTCCACAGACGCAGGGATGGACGGACATGGCTAAATCGACTGATCAGGAATATATATAATTTATATTGTCTCAGATGGATATTTGGCTGCGTTACACATGGAATGGCAAAGTGAATATATATATTCCAATTTTTTTTTGGAGGGTATAAAAAACAATTCGACGGTTAAGGACGATTTCGTGTCTCCAACTTATGCCCACAACTCTCGAGTTATTAGGAATACAGCAATACCGCTTATTAATATAACGTTTCAACCCGCAATGAGCTTCACTACGGTCTTGCACGAGCTGTATTTTATAGGCATGTAGGCCAAGATCCCTTTATAAAATTTTCCATGTACCTGAAAGACAGAGACCAACGAGTGAGAACGATGACGAACCAACTTTTCGAAATCTTCTTAATACTTTGCTCTACAGTAGACATACGAGAATTCTCTTTGCTGCACTATTCCCCTTTTTGACTTATTCCTCTATACAATTTATTGACCTGCCTCAAACCTAAGCATGTCAACTAGCTGGCCAATTGAAATATATTTTTTTAATCCATAAATATTTTTAAATTTATTATATTAAATATATTTGTGGCCCCTTTTCCCTATTCCATAAATCTGTCACATTGGGTTTATCATATGCCTGGACCACATATTTTCTGCAATTATCGCCTGTGAACTTAATTTGAGGTTTTCCACTTTCAGCATAATGTTTCAAAGTGCAGGTAACGTCTACATGATTTAAGACACAAATTGCACTCTAATTACACATTAAGTGGTCAATTAAGATACAAAATGCAAACTACACTGAAACATCCATCCGCAAACGCCATGATGCATTGCCCTGCATTTAAAACACCCAAAACACACACTTGTACAAAAACACAAATAGTATACCCGGCAGAAAATGGCAATAGTGAAACTGTACTGACTTTCTGTAGACACAGTCATTAGTACTAGTGGCTCAAAATACCCGCAGACAATTCTATTTACTATAGACATTTAATATGTGCGTGTCATTGAAAATGAAACTAGTGACATTGGTACTAGTGATGCACTAGTACATTTTAGTAACTCACTTTGGAGGTTTTTTTTTTTAAATCAATAAATATCGATAACGAAAATGCAAAGTTGGTTAGTTTCTATCAAAAAGTAAGAGCGCTATATTCGGCTAAGCCGAATCCCCTATACCCTTTACATATCTCTTTCTGCTTTCTTTTTAAAATAGAAAATAGTTTTAATTCACAAAAAAAAGAAAATACAAAATTAGGAACTTATTTGGTTACTTTTATGTACCGAAAAATTATGATTTTCCAACCCTGGAATATATATTTTTTTTAATTTTTGGTTTTTAATACGAATTTAATTCTTCCTGAACCATAAAAACGCCAAAAGTAGTGACTTTTTTTTAGTTATTTTATGTGCCAAAAAATCCGTTTTCCAACCCTGGATTTAAATTTTTTTAATTTTTTGGATTTTTTTTGTTAGAATTTTAGTGAAGTATAACATTTTATTTATTTACAAAAAATAAGATTTGTAACTCTTTTTTAACACTTTCAATGATTGAAAAGTGTTTCTGTTTGCCATGCCTGGAATCGATTTTTTTTTACATTTTAATACCAATTTTATTTTTTCTAATTTCTAAAATATTTTTAAGTAGCAAAAAGTACCAAAAGCATGAAAAAGTTTTATTTCCCATCCCTGGAATAAATTTTTTTTAGTTTCGTAGTTTTTAATACAAATTTAATTCTCTTCAAAACATCAAAGAGTTTTAATTAATAAAAGAATTAAAAATAAATGGTTTTTGCTAGTTGATTTTGCGTCCACAAATAGGTGTAAGCTTCCCAGCTCTGCAACCATATTCTGAATTTCAATACCACTCTTTTTAAATTCATTTTCAATGCATCAGTCCACGAATTAAGTCTCTAGTTCTTCTGGGCGCTAGATTTAACGTACAGACAGACGGGCAGAGGGACATCGCTTATTTGTTATCGCTATTTATAAGGATCCAGAATATATATATATATATATATATATATATATATATATATATATATCTAATTTATGGGCTTTCATGTTAATATTGAGGAAATAACATACGAAATGACAAACTGTCTCACTTTTTTGTAAAAATTAGCAGACTGAAAGGCATTAATTCGTAAAAGTAATTTATTTTTTTTTAATTAAAACAAAAATAAATCTTATTTCTCATCAAAGGCAAATATGCAAATGTTGACACTTTAAAGACAATGTCGCCAAACAGTCACCAAAATAGTAGACAAAAGTGGTGACTTGGGGATACTCGTCTGCAGAGTTCCTTTAGAGAAACTGTCCTCTACGCTCGATATAAATGTATATATGCGTAAGAAATTGATTTAATTAGCTTTAGAAGTCACCACCGAGTGTCATAAGATTGTCAAAATATTCTGGTGTACTTAATGTGTGTACAAGTTGTTTAAATTAGTGCAAAGCACGCAAATTTTGTATGTATCTTATGGTTGTATCTGTGCATAATGACCACTGGTTGGGTGTATGGGTGTATGTGTTACCATGCCGTGTGTCGTGTCTTTAAGACACTCTCACTGAAATGTTAAACATGTAGAAAATTTGTAGCCAAACTGTTGAAATAAACAACAGTTTGTTTGATTTTCACTATTTTCCGATGACATGTGCTGGCTGTTGTTAGACAAATATGAGTTTGTGCGTTTATGCTGGTTACAGGATTATTTTAACAAATATATTCGTAAAATGCACAAGGACACAGGGAAGACTGGTAAAGTGTAGATCAAGAAATTTTTTAGGATTTAAGTGTATGAAACGGTGTAATTAGATGTTTTAAAATAATAGTGCACAATCAATTTAAACAATAAAAATTTTTTTTTTACAATTATGGATATTTGATATATTTATTTATTTATTTTTATACCCTCCAAAAAAAAAAGAATATGTCATTCCATGTGTTACGCAGTGAAATATCCCTCTAAGACCATGAAGTATATAAATTGTTTATCAGTGATGAAATCTAAGACGATCTGGCCATCCATCCGTCCGTCTGTGGAAACCACGGAACAGTCTAAACGAAAAGAGCCAGACCCTTGAAATTGATATGAACGATAGCACAGGTCAAGTTCGAAAGTGGACTGAATCAGGCCAGAGGGAAAACAGTTCCCCTAAGAAGAACTAAACTAACCTCTAAAAAGCAACATAATTTTTACATATTTATATATAAGAAGATCCAGAAAATTTTTTTTTTATCTTGGACCAACACTCAAGGGGTGGCCCCTACATATCCAGTGCATTGCGCCAGAACTAGAAAGAAGGGGAAGAATTTTTTGTAGCTTTTTCAGCCTTTTCACTTCGCCAGGTAATTTTTTTGCTACAGGACCGACGAGGGAGGGTGTTGTTACTCTGCTTTTAATTACATGATCGTGTCAGTCGATGCCAATTATGATCAGTGACCAGAAGAATTTAACACAATATCTTATGACTCAGCGTGGGGTTGAACTCAGGAATCTCCGCTTCATAGTCTCGTGTTCTACTACTTCAGCCAACAGCACCCACTTTAGTGGGAGTTGACGTAAGATAATATATGTAAAAATAATGTAAATATATAACAAATTGTAGTCCTTGAAAATAAAATTTTGAAGCTTTTACGAAGAAAGTTGTTCTATGATCTTCCTGTGCTTCACCCCTGCATCCTTCTTTGTCCCCTAAATGAATCTATAAAAAAATCGTTTTTCTACACTTAATTACCCTAAAAATTGACTTTATGATATAAAATATTAACAGCAAAAATACCCTTAATTGCTTTTCTGCTGATGGAAAGATGTCTCAGCCATGAGGGTCGAATATAACGTCTTTAATTTTTTAGTGGGTCCAGCCCTTAGGTCAGGACCCTCATATACAGAGTATTGCGCATAAACAGGTGAACAAAGTTGAGAAGATTGAGACATTTTTTTTACTTCGCCGGCTGGTGTAAAATTTCTTATTAAAAATTTATTTGCCAAATAGAATGATATTTTGCCTAGTCGCCGAACAGGCCGTTAATTTATATTAAACTTTAGAGCTCAGACTTTGTTAAAAAATTTTATTTGACACAAAATTTGAAATGAATCTTAAATATATCCCTATTTGACTTACAAGTTCTTTTGTTTTATTTTTCCAGATTTACAGAAGATTTCACAATCGAAAAATCTGTCTGAGACAATAACACCTTTTAAATAAATAAAATAAATTAAAAATCTATAGCCTACCCTAAGGCTGTCAATACACAAAAATATAATAAAAGTATTTAAGTCAAAAACAAATTAAATTTTGTCTAAACATCAGCATCCTTTTTTTAACTTGGCATTTGTCATGCAAATTTTATGAAAGTAACAAGAAAATAAAATAAATATAAATAAATCAATCAATTTAATTTTGAGCAAATCCAACAATCCTTCAAAAAAGAAACACCACTTTTCTTTCCACTTCAAAAAACCAATTTAAAACACTAACAAAATTTTAAGAGCTCGAGGAGGAGACAAATCACAACAATTTGTCGCCTGACTACGAAACTATGTTTGACAGTATTTTGCTGGCCAAACGTGCTCCAGTTGTGCAGCCAAGTAATACAATTCAAGTTATCAGTGTACTAAAGCTAAGGAAGCCATTTAAGCAGGGGAAATATGTAAACTGGGCTAAATGAAGTCAAGCAAATAAAATCTAAGCCAGCAAATATTGCAACACACTCAACTGGCACACACACACACACTACCAAGAATTTAAAATACAAATTTGGAAAAAAGGACGCCCTGGTCGAAGCTAAAAGCCATACGCATGCTAAGGATACTTCCAACTCCATTGTTTTATCCTAAAAAATTTCCTTTTCCAAATGAAATATTCGTCTTGCCTTAAATCCTTGCATAAAACGAAATTCCTGCACAAACAAAAAAACATTTTTTTTCCTTGGCTTTCCAGTGCCCAGAGACTTACAAAATTCATAGGAGCAGCAACTGTGCGGCGATCACAGAGTGTGATGGAAGGCAGGGATATTGTGTAAAAAAAAAGACAGCAGCTACAATGTGCTTGAACAACATTTTGGTTTTGTACTGCTTACAGCCAAAGGCTGATAAAACCTAAAAACAGATTTGTGTCAATGGGTGTGGGGTGTGGTGGGCGGTGGTTGTAATGAAAAGAAAACAACACCAGTTAAGGACAGCCAAGCCTGATTTAACACAATAAGAATAATGGAAGCAACAAAGTAGAAAATCGATTGATATCATATGTTTAAATATTTATATGTAAAAATAATATTTTCTTCCCAAATAAAACAGGCTGGCATATATTTGAGAAGACAAAGGGAAATGTGTTTCTCAGATTGTGGTTTAATACTGAAATTAATTGGTTTTTTTTCTTATAACAAAATTATAAATTTTAATTAAAAGGTAGTTTAATTTAATTGTAGAGGTTTGTTTTTAATATTTTTATTTAATTAAGATGTTCATTAATTAAATAAATTTGTGTGAGTGCTTGCGGCATAAGTGTGCTGTCGTTTAATGCCTCTATTTTTGGGTATCAATCCTTAGCAAGTTTGGACGAAAAATTGGCAAATGTCGGTTTCAATTCTTATTTGTGGCACTATTGCAAAATTAAACTCTCTGGCAGTCACAGAGAGAGGGAGAGAGAGAAATCTTACGGTTTCCAGTGAAGGCAATATAATCCTTGTATCTGTGAGTATCGAACCTCAAACCTCATTTACTTCACACGCCACTATAATTTGGCTAACGACTGACTGAATTGTCCTCTTCAATTCTTATTAGTTGATTTATTACAAATTTCAGGTATTTGAGAATCATAAAGATCAGCATGTTCTACACCATGTCCTGTATCTTAGGTCCTTTTCCAAATTTAATTCATTTAAGGAAAATAAATTAATTTAATTGCTGATTGTTTGCCCTTTTAAATTTTTAATTATCTGCTATTTTTTTTAATCAAACTTTAGATTATGTTTTTTATAAAAGAAATTGAAATTTTTTATTGCGGCATCCTCTGGATATCCTTTTTAGGGCAATGTAATTATTAAGATTAATATCTTCAAAAAATTAAAATAAACAAAAATCAAGAGAATTTTTATAAAAAATTTTTTAGAAAATTTTTATAAAAAATTTTTAAAAAAATTTTTTATAAAAAATTTTTTATAAAAGGTATGTTCCTTATTAAAGGATGTTCCTTATTATAAAAATATTAATTTCAAGTTTTATTCGAGGTAAAAAGAAAATAATTATTCGGGTATATATTTTTTATTATGATTTTTTTTTGTTCGCCGACCAACGAAAATACAGAATCAATTTTGTTCCCAAACGAAATTGAATTTTGTCACGGCACGGTAGCGTATGATTAATATTTGTTTGTATGGAATCGTATTACTCATACGTCTTAAACATTGATTTAGAAACAACAAATCGTGCGTTACGGACGTTTTTTTCCCGGTTAGGGTACTCCTCCGCATCGTCTCATAAGGAACTTCGTTCCAAAAATATAGTTGCATTAATCTTAATTATAATTATTGAGCTGAAAAAGATACTCACAGGATAACGAAATGTCGAATAATAAAATGTCGTATAATGAAAAAATGTTCATTTCTTTTATAAAAAAGTGATTTTTATTAAAAAAAACAGGAGGTAAATTACCGCATTCGATATCGATCGAAATTTGTATTTAAATTGTATTGAAATTTCGATCAATTTCGAATTTCAATTACCAAATGAAAATAAGTTCAAAAATTTTTTTTCTCTCGGACAACTTTCATTTACCTGGAATGATATTTAAGCTCTGAGCAACTTATACGACAGCAGGCTACCGACTACAACCGGTCAGAAATGGCTTAAGAAAATATTTTTTTTGACAAATTCATTTCATTCAGAATGAACGAATTTAATCTCTCAGAGCGTCAGTTATTTGTGGTTTGTTCACGTACCGTCGGTATTTAAAATAGGCTCAGAGCAAATAATCCAGCGGCATTAAATCACAAGAACGAGGCGGTGAAATCAAGCAATTACGCCACCGGGACATTTCTCATGCAATAAATTAATTGTGCGGCTGTATGGCTTAAGGCGCCGTCTTGATGAAACCAAAGGTCACCGATGTCATTATTAGGTTAACACGGTTTGGTAGCGCATAGAATTTACGGTGACGGCGTTTCCTTTTTCATTTTTGAAAAAATGCGGCCCAATGATGCCGCCTAACCACAAACCGCACCATACGGTCACTTTCTTTGAATGTTTTTCGAAGACTCTTCGTGATTTTGTGAGCCCCATATGCGACAATTTGGTTTGCTTGCACAGCCGCCTAATTGAAAGTGACCCTCTTCTGCAAGGATGATTTCATTGAAAAATCTGTTGCTTTAGTTCAGTTTTTCCAACAGACAGCGTTCAACACAAACTTGATTAAAATTTCCCAACTTTTTAATAAATAAATATCAAAGGATAACGGCTCCATTCTTGAAATTTCATCATTTGGCTGAAAATATACTTCCTAACCTAAAATTTGCTCACGCTGTAGAATACGTGTGTTCGGTTGAGAATGAATATTTTCACAGGAACAAGCAACGAATGGACTGAAATTTCTTTACAGGAAAACAGCCGATCAAAGATCGAGGCCAAAGATCGATTGATCACGGAGGTTTGAAGATGGCCAGTGTAAATATTAGGGCTACAGATGGCACCATCTGCATGTACACGTAAATGGCAATTAGAACTATGAGGGAAGAGAGAGAAAGAGGGTAACAGAGAGAGAGAGAGAGAGGGAGAGAGTAATATCTAGGCTCATTGCAGATTGCAAGGACATGATCAGCATGCTAATTACCATAATGAAAGAGCAAATGGTAATCCTCATTTAGATTGTTTGCATATGTGCAAAATTTAGTACTCGTCCCCCTGTTGGCTTTTAGAATACTATTTCTGAAAACTCATTTAACGTTCGGTTAAGTGAGCAATTGCTGCCGTTGTACTCTGTATACTTTATTGAAATTGCTGGTTAACAATTTTGCACAAAATTTCCCCAGAAATCTAACTACTCATTTTCAAATTCATCTACTTCTGGCAAAGAAGATTGATTGATGGCTGTCAGTTTGTGGTGGAAACATGTTTCGTTCTTTTTTTTTTGCATTTGTTTTTGTTTGTTTTCTTTTCAAGCTCATGCAATATACAAGTTCTTTGAAAATATTCCCAAAAAATAAAATACTGAATAAAAATAGACACGAAAATTTAATAAATTTTATGATGTTGTTTTCCTATATTTTTAAGTTTTTTTTTTGTTTATTATTTTTAATAATTTTGAATGATGTATAATTTTATATATTTTGTTGTTGCGCTTCATATCCTTTTTTTCATATATTTTGTTGCCAGCAAGCAAGAAACAAACTTTCGTTCTTTCATTTCATGTTCAAGTTAATTTGATTTATTAACTTGTATAACACATGCTTGAATGATTTATAGTAAAATAAATTTATATGCAAGTTCAAGAAGAAAATAAAAAAAACGAACATTTTCCTCAACCTAGCTGGATGTGTAAGCTATGATTTGTTGATTACACTTTAAAATTCAATTAAGAATTTAAATATGTAAAAACTTGTGTATGTGTGTGATCCTTATTTTGTGTGTATTCATATGGTTTGATTTATTTCCTTTGTTAAACCTACTGATTAGAAAATGTTTTAGATATGAGATTATAAACCATATATTTTAGGTTTGTTTTAGCATTTAAAATAACTAGAGATTTAAAATGTTTTAGCTAAAATATTTTATGTATATTGAACGGACAATGAAATATTTTTTATATATTCCCAAAAATCTGGGTAATTGATTTGCTTCGGTTCTTTTTTATGAACACTACAATTCATATAAAGAAATGAAATTGATTTTTCCAGATTCAAGTTATTTATCCCAAAAAAAGAAACCATTTTTTTATTGTCTTTGATAGTCCGCTTACTTCAGCTGATATTTACACTACAAACCGAATATAAAAAGAGTTTGCTTTAAAATAATATTAAGGTAACGGTCAATTCATATATGTCTGGATATAAAAAGAGTTTGCTTTAAAATAATATTAAGGTAACGGTCAATTCATATATGTTTGAATTATTTAATATAATACAAATAAATATTTTTTTTAATAGCTGGGGAAACTGTGGGTAACGTTCAACACATATTTCAATAATTCTAGATGCTTCATATATCTATTTTGCGCTCAATAATAGCTGAAGAATTTGAAAATAACAATTAAAAAACAATTTTTTTTTTCTAGTGGTTATGGAAACTATGGGTAACTTTCAATACATCGTTTAGCATGAAACACAATCGACAAATGAAAAATAAATGACATTTTAAGTTTTCTTAAAATTATAATTACCCTTCAATAAATTTTGTAGTTTAAAACACAGTCTCCAAAAAAAAGTATTAAATTTTTAAATTTGTATAATATTATATATAACGTTCAATACATTTTTTAGGACAAAACACATTCGATGAAAATAATATTTATATTTTAGTTTTCTTTCGAAAGAACGAAATAAATTTTTTTTAGGAAAAACACAAAATGGACCAATTAATTATTCATAAAATTTTAAATTCTTTTAAAATAATGGGTAACGTTCAATATATTTTTAGTATAAAACATAATCAACGAATGAAATAATTTTAAATTATTTCAAAATTATGGGTAAAGTTTAATGCATATTTTAGCACAATTCTTTTCAAATAATTTGTAACGTTCAATACATTTCTTGGGATAAAACCAAGCAACAAATCAAATATTGATATAACAAAATTATTCAAATTATGGTTAACGTCAAATACATGTAAAGTTCTTTTAAAATTATGGGTTACATTTGATACAAATTTTAGGATATTTCTTCTAAAAATTATGGGTAACGTTCAATACATTTCTTGATAAAACACAAGCAATGAATGAAATATTCATATCTCAAATTATAGTTAACGCCCAATACATATTTTAGGACAATTCTTCTTAAATTATAGGTAACGGTCCATACATATTTTAGGACAATTCTTTTTAAATTATGGTTAATGTTCAATAAAGTTTTTAGGATAACTGACAATCGATAAATGAAGTATTCAAATTGTAAATTCTTTTAAAATTATGGGTAACGTTCAATACATTTCTTGATAAAACACAAATGAATATATTCATGAATATATCCATATCCCAAATTATGGCTGACGTTAAATTCTTATATATTATTACAATTCTTCTAAAATTATGGGTAACATTCAATACATTTCTTGATAAAACACAATCAACGAATGATATATTCATATTGAAAATTATGGGTAACGTTCAATACATATTTTAGGACAATTTTTCAAAAAAATTATGGGTAACGTTCAATAATTTTTTTTAGTATAAAACACAATCGGTGAATGAAGTATTCAAATTGTTAATTCTTTTAAAATTATGGGTAAATTCAATGTAAAACCAATCGGCGAATGAATTGTTCAATAGATTTTTTTCATACCAATAAATTTTTTAAGGCAGTACTATTTAATAAATTTAAAATATTTTAATTTGTTTAGGGTAGCAGTTAAATTTTACAGATAATATGGCGAACATGAAATTGAGGCAGAGTAATAAGCAGTGAATAAAAAATTGACAGCGTAATCAGCCAAGCAATCAAGCCATAAGGCCCTATTATTCATGGCATTCTTAATGCTAGTTTAGCTATGCAAATCGGTAAAAAAGAACAAAAAAAAAAATAACACTAGATCAAAAAAGTATTTAATGTGTGCAAAGTTTATGTGAAACTTTCGTCTTTGGCAGACTTGTTTTTAACAACACAAAAAGCTGTTTAATTATTTAATTCTAATTGGAAACAGGCTGGCAAAAATTTATGGTCTACTTATTTTGATACTCTTAGTAATTATTTCACAACATCACAAAGTACTGAATTAAATAATTAATTACACCAAGTTTTCCATAAAAGCCACTTAATTATAATTTAATTTCTTCTCTCTTTCAGGTAAGAGTTTACAACCACTTCTCCTTTTAATGGCAAATACTGGCCCGTACGTCTTAACAGTGAGTTAAATATTATACATAATTAATTATTTTCACGAATCATAAGCAAATTAAGGCACATTTTATTTGTATACTTTAAGGCTGCTAATGACATTAAAGTATATACTCAATTACTAATCATTTCTGTAATAACGTTTGAAGGCACACGCAATTTACATAATACCCTTAACATATTATACAACATAAGCTGTCAGAAGTTACTTGTGCTGAAAATAAATTTCCTAAAAATAGATTTCCCTTGTACTACACACAGAAAACCCCAAAGACCTGGCAAAAGTTTTGAATATTTAACTAATAAAGTTAACAAATGATTTTTCTTTATACACGTACTTTCTTTTGTATTTCAATTGTCAGTGACATACTTGAACACGCAGCCAACAAGAAAATACAACGCCAAAATACAACAGTTCTAAGCACAAGCATTAGACAAAGTTACACTGGTAATAGAAGAAAAAAAAAAGAAAGAAACCCGTAGAAAAAACCCTTAAGGTATGCTAACTTTTTGAAGACCAAAGTATGCAGAACGCATACATTTGCAAAGATAAATAATAAAACATTTTCAAATGTTTACAACCTTCAGAAATTCATTACAACAGAAAATAATTTTTACTTTATTTTACTGCAAATATTACAGTACAGCAGTGCTCAGGTGGAAGGCGGGAGGGTTTTTGGTAAAAGACTTGAGAGAATACATTACACTGAATTTCTAAAGTTGCTTTTAAGTAAATGAAAACAAAAAGTAACACAAGTAAATAAATAAAAGTAGTAAACGACTGTACCAAAGCTTAAGCAAGTAGCTCTAAAAATACAGACAAGCATTTAGATAATGTAGCGAATTTTACTTTTAAATTTATTGTATATATTTGTTGTTGTTCCTTTATTGAGCCACATACCAGCTCTGCATTAGTCAATATACATACGTGGGGTATTTTTCTCAGCCGCATTAACTAAAACGATAATTTAAAACGATAATATAATCCAAAAACATTTTATTATAATTTTTTAGCATATATTTTTTTAATATATAGTATCCAGTATATAGTTCTAAGCACTTGGGCGACAGCAGGCTATCGACTGCAAACTATCAGAAATAGGATACAAACATTTTGTATATGAAATACTACTTTCACGTTAAAAGACAGGTTGTTGTCCGTGCTGAATGTGAGGTTCCAGTTAAATTAAACTAATTTCTGTCTTGGTTATAGTGATTTCACAGTGATGCATTAAACATATTCATGACAGCAGGCTACCGACTACACGACTACAGACATAGAATACATGTGTTTATATAGGAATAATTATTTCCACGGCTGCACAGCAGGTTGTTGTCCGTGCTACTTTTCCTCTGTTTATTTATTGATGATACGCGCGCCTCTAGGGCAGTAAACTATCAGTTTCAACACATACGCAAGTGTAAGTGTAAGAGTTTGTTTGTTTGTTGTTGTTGCTTGGCAGTCGGTATTGAAAGTGATTATTGGGCGATTTTCATATAATTTTCCCACGCGATTTTCTCCGGAAATTCATAGCCGATTTTATTAATTTTTGGATTAAAACGCTAGTGCGGGTTTCGACGAAAAGTTTAGGCCAAAAATTAAGGCGATCTGATACCGGCGAGCGGAGATTTAAGTGTTTTAATTCGGAGTATTAATTTGGAGTAATATTAAAAAAGTGTTTTATGTTGATCTTCGGTTTTGTCTTATGCATAGCAAAGAGAATAGTAACGTGGTTATACGTACATATATAAAAATGAGATAGCAAGACAGCAACGTATGTAGCTTATGTACAAACATAACAATGTATGTATGTACATTTGTCTGTTGCTTTGCATTCTCTTTGTATTCTATAAATTTTTTTGTAAATAAATACTTGAAAATAATAGAAATACTAGTGCTTTTTGTTTGTTATGTGCATTTCATTGGTTCTTATACCAATGAAATGCAGACATATAAACATACTTGACCACATAACAAACAAAAATCACTGATTTAATTGAGCCATTATGCCGAATAGAAGATTTTAAAACGATTTATAATAGAAAGACTTAAATAAAATGAATTTTATGTAAAAATCATTAACATTCTCAAAAAGAAAAAATATCCAATTGTGGTGGAATTTCTGGTGCATTATCAGCTGCTTCCATTATTTAACTTGGCAGCACTACCACTTAGCCCAGACAAAAACAAGGTTGTATATCATAAAACTTAATTAAAACCAATTGAAAAATTGTTTCAAACTGATTTTAACAATATCGTTTTATATGGTGAAACCATCTTTTATCAGTTGCTTTTTAAGTCAAAACCAATATTTATAAATGCCAAGTTGATATGGAAATTCTATAAGTGACAATGAGGGATTCCAATGTTACCAATACAATAAAAAAAATCTGCCTGTACCACTAGATCCCTAAATATCGTTCTGCCGCATACTTACTTAAAAAAGTTGTAAACGTTTTTGTTCGAAATGCATTTTTTTCCCTAGAGTTATATCTGGTGCTATGATGAGCCAGGCAGTACATGAAATAAATATGAGCTTAAAATAATGACATAAAAAAAAAACAAGTATTAATTAAATTTTTTGTGTTTCCCTGACTTGAGTATATTTTCCTGGAATAATATAATTTTTTAAACTGGAATATGTAAAAGTGGCAACAATGGCCCATGTACACAATTCTACAATAAACAGCTGTTTATCATTATTATTTTGGTGGTACCATTTCCGAAATAATTCAGTAGCTGACTATAAGGCGGCAATTGAAGCCAACAGCATTTGTAGTCGTATATGTATTTACAGCTACGAGTTCAAGGTCCACTCGAGCAGTTCAATGTTTTGAGTCTTGGCTTCGAATGGATCCAGAATTATAGAAACATCATATGTGCTGTTAAGAAGGCCATACAACGAAATATATGGAAATGATTAATATTGCTACAAGTATATACTATTGTGTTTGCTTGCGATGACACAGAATTCCCTAAGATTTCGCGGTTTAACGTTGAAACAATTTTAATTTTCAATACTATTAAGATTTATGCCGATATCGAGCCTAAATATGTATGTGTGATCGATCCTAAATCTGTATGTATGATCAGTTCTGTCTAATATTTCGGAAGATTATTTTATATTGTTATCATTTTTCAACCTTTAATTTTTTATTTTAAAAAATAATATTGAGCTTGAGGCTTATTTTTATAAAATAATAACTTTAAAACTATTTATGAATTATTATTTTTTTATTAATATTCCGATATCCTCTGGATATCTTCTTCAGGATAACAATTATTTTTGTTTGTTAATATATTATAATTACATTTCAATTGTTATCATGAAGAAGATATTCAGAAGATATCGACATATTGATAAAAAAATAAATAAATAAATAAATAGTTTAAAAATAATTATTTTATAAAAATAAACCTCAAACTCAATATTAACTTAAAATAGAATTAATTTTTGAAATTTGTTTAAATAGAATATGTATTGACAGTTAGTGCGAAATCCTACAATAAAAAAATTGGGTCGCTTATAATTTACATATATATTTATTGTATAATTGTATACACATCGTCAATATATTTTTCACCAGTAAAATTTTAGTTAGAGCTTTTTGCATTTTTGGTGACGATATATTATCAAAAAGTATTAAAATCGATCGCCCAGTCAGTTAGCTTTAATATTATGGAAGATGTTTAGAAAGAGCTTAATAAAAAATTCGAAAGAAACCCATTTGCAACATAAAATATTAATATACGGAGTTATATTTTATGACATGATTCTTGTGTCTAATTTTTTTAACCTTTTTTCTTTTAATAGTAAATAGATTTGTTTAAGCTTTTAGGTTATTTTATATTAATAATTATTGTTCGATATTTCGCTAACCATCGGTTATCTTCTTCAGGAAATTATTTAGTTTCGTAAAAAAAATTTTCTTTTTACATAAAATAAAATGTAATTAGTTTTGACAAAACTAAATAATTTCCTGAAGAAGCTGACCGATGGTTAACGAAATATCGAACAATAATTACGAGTATTAATATAAAATAACCTAAAAGCTTAAACAAATCTATTTACTATATTTTATGACATTAACTGATTTTCGCTATTATATTGAGCGTTAATCTTGTAGAATGCATTAACTTTTAGGTTTTTCCAATTTATTTATTAGTACAATAAGCATGTACAAATGTATTTGTATACACGCTTTACATTAATACAGATGTGTGTATATGCATAAGAACCCTACAAGAAATGAGTGACCGAAACCAATACACAGACAACTTTTTAACTAACACACCTGAACATATTTCTGACATTTCTCATACAAATTTCTGTGGTGTAGTGCGAAGTTGTATTTCTGACAAATATTTTAATTTTTCATGTAATATATTTTTATAGTAAAAAAAACAACCGAAATGTAAAATTTTTGTATCAATTTAATAAGAAATTTTTGTATGTAAGTACACAATTTAAAGAAATAATAATAACCGATTTTTATACATTAGTAATTCCTAAAATATTTTTGGGCCGCGGTGGAGTTCAGCTAAACACGCAGATGAACTGGAATAATCCCCAAGTCTGAAAGTGTGGTAATAGCAAGAAAATATTGCTCCACAAACTCCTAGATGAAGGTAAACTTTAATAATAGATATTTTTGGTAAATTTTATTTGTTTAACGTTGCTCGTTTTTTTAACTTTAGGTATTCTGCCCCGTTTGCAACAAAAAGGACTACATACACAAGAAGTGACTCTTCAGTGGCGTTATTTAGCTTTAAGAAACTTTTTTAAAATATTTTTTAATGTATATATGTATATATAAAATGTTTTATTGAAATTAATAAATTGTGGGTCACTTGTGAATGCTAACTAGAATTGCAGTTATCAATAACTTGTTAGGTATAACCAATGTGTACGTTATGCCTAACTAGAAATCACTATTAGAGTGAGCAGTATAGCTATATGTGCGTTTTATCCAGAAAATCAATTAGTAAGAGAAAGATGGAAGATCACACGTACACAAAATTTGTGGTCATTTTTTTCACATTGCCAATGTAAACCTAATAGCAACACTAACTGCAATTGCAGTTAGGAATGCTAGTCATCTAACCTGCTATTTAACCAGTAGTCTTCTTGTAGGGAACATACGTCTTCTTAAATGTTACATAGATCCCTGCGTTCGTCTAACTGAACTCTATGTAATCTGGCAACTCTCTTTAGCTAACAATTTCAGTTGTGAAGAATTCACTCACAAAATTAGTCGCTGCGAAACGTTGTCTGTTTTCAAGTGCCTATAATAATTAATAAAAGTGTGTAATTAAGGTAAAATTCTGTAAATCAGTTTTATAATTTTCTTAAAAATGTTTTAATAAAGTGTAATACCTATAGAGACCTTAAGAATGCCTGTAAAAATGTGTGTATATGCCACTTACACACATATACATACATATGTATGTATGTTGTTGTGAAATAACAAAATAATCTTTCTAAATTAATAAATTTTTTTAAATGTTTATGCATTTGTGTTGTCTTACTAAAATATATATTAATTTATTAAATAATGTAAAGGTTGGTGCAATAAAATGTTTATGTCTTCTAAATGTTAAATTTCATGTAAAAATGCCATTGATTTGTTAGTGGAGACAACGGTTGATTTTGTTAGTGTTTTGTTGTTGTGTCAATGAGTGCATTGCAATTTGTTCTTGCAGAATTGTGCTGGCGAAGAGTAAACAATGTAAGAGAGAAAAAGAAAATAATAACAAAAGCAAAGTTGAGTAATATGAGAAAGGTGGCATATGCATATGAATGTGCATACAAATGTACATATTTATAAGTAAGAAATTTAAAATAAAACTGATTGAAAATATAATATGTAGAGTTAATAAATGTAAAGTGTTTAATAACATAGAAGCATAAGTAAAACTGGAAGAGTTGCCAATATATAATAAAGAAGTATAATAACTAAAACGGTAATCGGTACGGCCAGTAAATTATTTTTTTGAAACTATTGAAGGTGTGCTAATTAATTCGAAAATTGGTAAGTTGATTACAAAGAGATTTAATATATTTTAATGTTCTTAGTAAAATTTCTAATGAAGAATACCTTCATGCATACAAGTGTACGAGTACAGGGATAACTTGATAATTCCGACATCATTGTTCATTATATTATATTGGATTAATTGCAACATTATAATCCGGATTGTACATAAAATATTGTGTAGTGTTAACAGCGTTGCCATAACTTTTAAAAAAAAAACTGCAACTTTAGAAAAAAAAACTGGTTTTCACGTAAAAAAACTGCACATAAAAAATTCACAAAAATATATAGTTTTTTTCATATTTTTTTATTAAAACAAAAGCATAACACAACAAATTAAATATGATATACATCTACATATAACAAAGCAATTCATTTTAATAAAAAATATATAGGTACATAGGGTTTAAATAAACAAAAAGAGTTCATTATTATTCAGATATAATACTGCCTGTTCCAGAATCTCGACAAGTCGATGTCGTTCTCATATTTATATTGAAACCAATAATTAAAAATTTAAATTTGTTTGTATGTACATAGAAAAACACAAGGCATATCTATCTAACAGGTACAACCATTTCTACAAAAATAGAACACTTATTGTAGAAACTACCTTAACAGTTGCAAAAATCGTTAAACGACACTACTAAGTTTGACGTTTTATCAGGTTAGGCAAGTGAGCTCGTGCTCCCACCTGCAATATATGTACACCTTGGTAAAATTCAACTTGCTTTGTGGCCAGGGGTGTAAAAAGATGTATGTGATAATTACATACTCGTATAAAAAAGTATAGTTAAACCTTGCCACTGTTATATTAAGCAAATGGGGTAAAATTATGGTTTCAGAAATTGGAATTAAAATAACAAAATTAAGAGTAAAAAAGTAAAATGTAAAAACTGCAAAATCTGCACAATTTACAGAAAAACTGGTTTTTAAAGAAAAAAAACTGCAAAACTGCTCAATGCTTGGAAAAACTGTCAAATGCAGATAAATCTGCACATTTGGCAACGCTGAGTGTTAAGCTGCGGTCAAATGTATCAAATATTTGCGAAAAAAAGCATAACCACTATATACTAATGAAATGGTTTTAACTCAAAAAAATATTTTAATTGAGTCAAATAGTTTCCAATAATATTGAGATCTATGACATTGTCTTTTAGTTTTGAACGAAACAGTTTTACTTAATAAACACGTAACTGAAATAAAATATCTTTCATTAGTAGTTAGTGGTTAAGTTTTTTAGGCAAATATTTGATAAGTGTGACCGTACCTTTAATCTCTACTAATTGTTACTCCAAAAACTTATTTTAATTAATATATTGATATAAAAGTAAACTATTTTCCATGTTACTTCGCTTCTTAAAACATTGTAAAGTACCGTTGTAGATCTCTAATTCACACCATTTAAATGTTTGGAAAATATTCGCTATTAAGTGTATAAATTTCACTAATAGAAATTTCTGTTACTGTAAAACAATAGACCAGCCCTTATTTTAAGGAACATTAAGCTAGTGCATAAATTTCCAAAAAAAATTAACATTTTATTGAGAATATATTCATCCATGTGTCTGTCCTTGAATTAAGGCATTCTAGATATTAGTTTTCGTGGATTGTGAATTTTTTAAAATTTTGTGCTAAATATATTTTTTGACAACTCACTGCACATCAGCAAAACACAGCAATTTGCATTTAAGTCTACAACAACTATTCATTACACTCTTATCATGCTTCCGCATAATGCCTACATATATATTTAATATTATGCGAAAGTTTCTTGGCGAAAACTTTGACTTTGGTTTACTGAATCCTTTTAACCAGCTTCCCGTGGCATAGTTGCTCAAATAGTTACATTTTTGTCGCCTAACTAGCAACTATTTTGTTATTGTTCTTCCTAGATTATGTGTGTTTGCCGCTGCGGCTACACAGCCGCCGTTATTGTGCTTCGAAAGGAAAATAATATAACTTAAGCTGCAACTGTAACTGAAATCACTATCCACCCACATTATTGCACGTATCTCGGTTCATTCATTGCATCATATAGATTACACAAATGACGCTGTTGCCGTTGTTGCTGTTTAAGTTTGTCTCCATTTTGTATTTATGTCAGTTGTAATCAATGTAATATGGCTGCGGTTTCCGGTTTGTTTACTCTATAGCATTTGCTTGACTTAAATTCGTTGTTAAGGATTTTTTTCAACTGTTTATTTTTTCAAGTTATTGAATTGCTGGTAGTGATTGTATGGGGGTTCTATTGTTTGGTTGCTGTACTGCTGCTGTTCGAATTCAATAACAATAAAATGCTGTAAATATATTGCAATTCGAAATGCGTATCGAAAGTTTTGTTTGCTCTTGGTTTTTTTTTTTTTTTTTTTTTGACAACAATAGAAAGTATCGGTGTTTTGTTTGTTTATTTCTTATTTCACGGCTGATAGTCGTTGTTTTTTATACATTTTTTTACAAATTGCAAAAAAAAAGTTTTTCGGTTTTTTTTTAATATATTTTGTTTGTTATTTGTATGAGTAACACTTCCGTTTTGTTGTTGTGGTGTTATATTTATATGTTGTTGTTGCTGTTTTCTTATATGTATATACAAATTTGTTGTAAAAAAAAAATCCATTTTCTTCGATTGTATTTATATTTTTGTTTTCTTATCTTCAGCTACGGTTTTCAATTCATACAGTTTTTCTTATAGTTTGTTGAAGATAAAGTAAAGAAATTGTTTTTAAAAGTGCTGAAACTATTTCTACTGCTGCTTTTATAGAGTTTTGTAGAAAATTCTAGCATCAATTTAAATTTTTTCCTTGCTGGCGGATTCTTATTTTTATTAAATATTAATTTTGATTCCATTTTGATTATTGTTTGATAAGGTTTGGTATACGTGGCTGCCTGTAACCCACAAGCATTCAAGTAGGATCTCTGAGATCCCGTTTTGAAAGTTTGATAAGGTTAATATAAATGAAATTTTTGTAAGTGCCCCAGGATGTATGGCCGCATAGACTCTTCCTTCAGCTGAGCAAATTTTGTATAATAAAATTTTTAATAAAAATAATTCTTTGTTGGGTGGCATATACGGAAATACAAAATAAGCCCCTAAATATATGCACAAGTTTCTAAATTTTAAATGTTCACTGTCTTGAATGGCTTTGCTTTATTAGAGATTGCAGTCTGTAGTGCTCTGACTTCGTCGGTCAGGCCATTTGTATGCTCAGGACTACTCTGCTGGTACACAGTGGGATTTTTTGTGCAATAAGTAATTTTTTCGACTCATGAAATTTAAAAATGTAATGATGCAGTTTTGTAGAAAATTGTTTCAGTATGAAGAATCCATACATTGTATTAAAAAAAAAACGTTTATTTGGCTTTGAAGTAATGAAGTAGTCACATGTAAATTTTGGTCCAATATATTTGAAACTGCCTACGCACTTCTATAGCGTTTGTACGTAAGATAATTTTATTGCTCTGATTTCAAATATAGCCTTTTCTGCGTTTAAAAAAAACTTATAAAGTTCGCTCATATGGTTTAAAAAATATGATAGAATAATTTGTTCCATAATGTGCCGTGATTGCAAAGTTCCTTGGAAGAAAAAAAGGGTTGGTCGGTCGTGCTAGGTGCTCCCGCTATAATAAAATGAAAGGTAAGACTCCATATTATCATAAAAAAAAAGTTTGAATAATTAATAATCGTTTATAAAATCATAAAATTTTTCTCCAAATTCATGAAATTTTTATAAAATAATTAGTTTTGGTACAAAAACAAAAAGTTGTGGGAAAAATATAATATGGGTCGTATGGGCGGTGAACGGTGGGCGTTATAAATAATAAAGGCTCTGTGCCAAATTTCAAAAACTTTGGGCCAAAAATAAATTTTGGTTTCTATGGGCGGTGGGTAGTGGGCGTGGCCAACTTTGATGAAACTTTATTTTATTCTTAATTGAGGTAATAAAAGGCTCTGTGCCAAATTTCAAAAACTTAGGGCCAAAAATAAATTTTGGTTTCTATGGGCGGTGGGTAGTGGGCGTGGCCAACTTTGATGAAACTTTATTTTATTCTTAATTGAGGTAATAAAAGGCTCTGTGCCAAATTTCAAAAACTTTGGGCCAAAAATAAATTTTGGTTTCTATGGGCGGTGGGTAGTGGGCGTGGCCAACTTTGATGAAACTTTATTTTATTCTTAATTGAGGTAATAAAAGGCTCTGTGCCAAATTTCAAAAACTTAGGGCCAAAAATAAATTTTGGTTTCTATGGGCGGTGGGTAGTGGGCGTGGCCAACTTTGATGAAACTTTATTTTATTCTTAAGTGAGGTAATAAAAGGCTCTGTGCCAAATTTCAAAAACTTTGGGCCAAAAAAAAATTTTGGGTTCTATAGGCGGGGGGTAGTGGGCGTGGCCAATTTAGATGAAATATTATTTTATTCTTAATTGATGTAATAAAAGGCTCCGTGCTAAATTACAAAAAACTTTGGGCCAAAAATAAGGTCTTGTTTTTTATGGGCAGTGGGTTGTGGGCGTGGCCAACTTTGACAAATTTTTTTTTATTCTTAATTGAGGTAATAAAAGGCTCTGTGCCAAATTTCAAAAACTTTGGGCCAAAAATAAATTCTCCTTATACATTTTGCCAAACTCCTTATACATTTTGCCAAACATTGTATGAACAAATCCCACTGTGCGTCACCTCAAATTGTTCTGGTAAGGTCCTGTTGGTCGATGAAGAAATTGACGTCTGTAGTCCTAATATTCACTCTGAACCATTTTAAGTAATTCATTTTGGTATCCACAACCTCTATAACAAAAAAAAAAACCCTAGATTGGTTTTTTGTCCTGGCTTCGATTCCATGTTGGATGCGTTTTTAAGCTTCAATTGATGCAGGAGTGATTTTCCGTTATTAGTTTCCCTTAGTTAGTCCCACAGGGAACGTGACACTAGACTACTTAGATTAAAAATTGTTATTCGGTTTTAAGCGATGCGTTTTAGTTTTAGCGAGCTACGGAAATAATAACAGAGCCTGGTCATCATAAAAATGTGGCAACTAAAGCAATTTGTAGCACTTGGTGACCAGCCGCTAGAGCAATTTTGCTGTTAAGTACAAATCTTTACTATTCTATAAATATTATCTTTAGTGTAATGCTACAACCTAGTTGCATATATATTTCGCCGTGTCTTTCTCCATTTCTGTTTTGTTTTACATCTGCACAAATATTTGAAGGCAAAAGTTTTGACTAAATTTCTGTTTAATATATTTTTCGTTTCCTATACTTTTTCTTCGATTGGCTTCATTTAGTGTAAATAATTGTTTGATATTATCTAAAAGTTTCTTTTGTTTGCTGTTATTTTGTTATTCATTGATTTGTAATACAAAATATAGTTGAATATTATTGTTGTGTTATATTTTACACTTCGAATACTATGAGCTGTAATTATAGTTGCCCGTGGGAAAGTAATTTGGCAGCGTGTCGGCATTTTTATCTATTTATTTATGGATTTTGTAATTGATTTTATATTGAAGTTAAATTAATGGTAATGAAATAAATATCTATTCATTCAAAATATCTTAAAAGAAATATAGAAGGTTTTTAAGAAGCAACTAAATTGAAAATACATTTCGGGAAAATAGTTTTATTTGCAAACACTAGTAACGTTTGCATTTTAAAACTTGAGTTGAAAAAAAACTATTAAGAAAGAATGTATGTCTTTACCAGCCAACTGTAGCAATTACTTAAATATCCAAATTCCTGACAATATCCTGAATAAATTTTACAAATCCTATTGATATATTTGTATAAATATAACGATTAAAAATATGTTTTCAAATCTATGTAAATGTCTTGTTACCCATTAACTTGTATTTATTCAAAAGGCATATAAAACAAAGAAGTTTATTCTTCTTAGTAGTTTGTTGTAAAATTTTTTATCAATTGAAGTATTTTGTTCAAGTGTAACTAAGTCTTTAAATGCTCCTTAAAATGATATAATATTTTAGGTTAAAGTTTTAAATCGTCTTTTTAAAATAAAAACTTGTATGTGATACTTAAATATTAAAATAAAATAAAACTTTCGAATTCAGAAATTGGCTTCCTGTTTGCCTAAAATGATTTTTAATAAATTTTTACACAAGCCGACACGCATACAAACACACAAACAAACACATTCACACATATATATATATATATATATATATATATATATATATATATATATATACATAACTGCATATTTTTAAACTTTCATTTGTTAAGTTGTGTATCACAGTTTTTGAAAATGAAACAAAAATCTTTTTAAAATGTTATGTGTGTGTGTGTGTGTGTGTACAACTGAAATACTCCTGCTCTGAAACATTTCTGAAACGTTTGTAGTTTTACGTGCAGAAGAACATAAAGTGATTTCAATTTAATCCACTGACCTACTTATGATGCTTTGTTATAATGTACAAAAACCCATTGTTTCCAAAAAGTATGCAATAAATTTGCATACAAAACTCTCTCTTTTTACATTTCAATGAATTGTACGTGCCTGCACATGCATGCTTGATGTATGTTTGTGTACATGTGCTGCTGTGTAATCACACAAATGTGCTTGCACAATTAACACAGTTCAATTTTTCAGAAACTTATTCATTTACTTTACATATAGAAATATTTATATATTTTTGTTGTTAATAAATATATTTTTGGCGTATTGGTATTAAAAAAAACACACACACAAACACACATATACACACACAAAATGAAATCCATTTGAACAGGTATTATATTATTTCATTGAGGTAAAAATAAATGATGTGAGAACAGATGATGTTGAAAAAAAAAAGAAAAAAATTGTTCCATTTCACTTTAAAGAAATAAATTGCAGTGATAATTTATTTTTCATATGCAACATTTATTCCAAATTCGCGATATGTCTAAATGTGTGTTCCTCTAAATGGGGAAGACTATTTAAATATTTATTATCCGCGCATATAAAATAAAAAGAAATGTTAATTTTTATCAAGCCTAAAGGGTTTTCTTTTGTTCAAACAACTTAAAGGGGTAAAAATCAAACAGTTGTTTTCTTATATGAAGAACAGCAACAGCATGCAAATGTTCTTAATATTTCAAAATTCTCCCCGAAAAACTTGAACTTGTTTTTGGTGAAGTGGACTAACATTTATTGAATGTTGTTTGGTTCTAAATATTTATTTTACTAAATTCCGTAAAAATAGGAAAATATCAAGACTCCTTAATTCTAAAAGAAATAGGTCCAGTTGAAAATTTTTTTTTAAATTTCAGTTATTGTAGTTGGAATCACTGTTTTTGTTGAGAGGAAAGAAAAGATAAATCCTTTTGCAAATATTATTCGGTAATGAAATATTTCAAAGCTTATGTAAATTATTCACGTGTGGGGGTTTTGCACTAGAGGCAACAAATTTGTGTCGCCAAATATGAATATTCTCGATATTGTTGCAAACTGTTTTGAATGTATGTATTTTGAGAAAAGCAATAAAACGTCATAACTTTCAAAACTTTCCAAGTGACTCTACCACACCGGGGCATTGAAGACATCTTGCATATCCTGTCTATAAATATTCATTAATATGATACCGCTCTGGCTATAAAACATCTACAGATGGCAATATTATACAATCTCAAAATATATGGACGTCACTCGTTAGATATAACCAAACGCTCCCATAGGGAACGTGCCACTAGAATTGCAATTAACTAGAAGAGAATAATAACGGATCAATTGAACTCTAAAAAACCGCTCTAGAGTTTTTATACCCTCCAAAAAAGAATTTGGAGGGTATATTCACTCTGTCATTCCGTTTGTAACGCATCGAAATATCCATCTCAGACCCCATAAAGTATATATATTCTTGATCAGTGATGAAATCTAAGACGAACTGAGCATCTCCGTCCGTCCGTCCGTCTGTGGAAATCACGATTCAGTCCAAACGAAAAGAGCTAGACTCTTGAAATTTGGCATAAATATATTTTAAATTTTAGAGCAGGTTAAGTTCGAAGATGGGCTAAATCGGGCAAGAGGGAAAAAAGTTCCCCTAAGAAGAACTAAACCAACCCAGAAAAAACAACATAATTTTTAAAGTTTTTTGGTTATTTTGTTAAGCAAATGATATATTTTTATGTCAAATACGGTCCAACGCCTTAAACTTGGAGCCATTAAATAAAATAAAAATATTTTTTGACCCCGCCCACTGCAGTGAGCGTTATTATAGGCAAAAATAGCATACAAATTTAACAAATTGTTTTACTTAAGCCTACATTCCTTAAAAATAACACTTATAAGCTTTAATGACGAAGCTGAGACGAAACCTGGTACTACTCTGCCCTACCCCTTCCTTCCCCTTCGCCCCCTAAATGACCCTACCAAAAAAAAATTTATTTTTTTAATTTTGTATATAATCATCCTAAGCATTTATCTTTAGAGTTTTATGACTGCCGATTTCTGCCCTACCCCCCCCCCCCCTCTTCCTTTGCCCCCTAAATGACCCTACCAAAAAAAAATTTTTTTTTAAATTTTGTATATAATCATCCCAAGCATTTATATTTAGAGTTTTATGACAGCCGATTGCTGCCGTACCCCCCCCCCCCCCTCTTTCTTTGCCCCTTAAATGACCCTACCAAAGATATTTTTTTTTTTAATTTTGTATATAATCATCCCAAGCATTTATCTTTAGAGTTTTATTACTGCCGATTTCTGCCTCTGCCGTACCCCCCCCCCCCCTCTTCCTTTGCCCCCTAAATGACCCTACCAAAGAAATTTTTTTTTTTAAATTTAGTATATAATCATCCCAAGCATTTATCTTTAGAGTTTTATTACTGCCGATTTCTGCCCTATAATATTAGGACTACAGACGTCAATTTCTTTATCGACAATCAGAACTCTACTGGAACAATTTTAGGAACCGTCATAGTAGTCCTGAGCGCACAAATGGCCTGACAGACGATCCTGAACAACGCAGAACTATTAAAGGCAGTGAAAATTGAATTAATAAATTAAGCGGAAATGGCACACAGTACACGATGGAACAGTAGTACTATGGGTAATACAAGCAATAATCTGTGGTTCGAACCACATGCAGGTGGGTGCTCTAGGAGAATTCTGAAACTAAGCAAGCCCGTACTATGGAAGTTAATCGGCGCCGTAACGAGGAAAAAGCTAAGTAATTATTTTATGATGGGAATTATTTCATGATGTATTGACTATATATTTCAAAACTAAAACGAAAGTGAAGTCAATAGACCCTGTATATGTGATTCACAAGCAGTGCAAATGAGCATGAAATTTCATGATTTTTGCCTAGGGTTGTCATTGCTTAAACTTCTCTCTCTCTCGCTCTCTCTCTCTCTCTCTCTCTCTTGATGCCTTTTCAGTGAATTTGAAGTCATGTTCAGTGTTGTCAACTCAGTGCTTTTAGCAATGTTTTTAGTGCTTTTTAAAATTTATTACGCGATAAATTTTGGCTTCAGTCCTTTTTGGTTTTTAGTGCTTTTTTTTGTGCTTTTTTTTCATTCGGTGGCACCAGACAATAAAAAATTTTGCTATTAAACTTTTATCTTTACCATATTCCAATGCTGAAGTAGAACGAGTTTTTAGCTCAATGAATCTTTTAAAAAGAAAATTTAGAACCGAATGTCGCTGCATTAGGTTAATGCGCTTTTACAAATCAAAAACGGACTTAAAAGGGAAAATTCTTGTTGCGAAACGTACGAAATTCCAGATGAGTTCAATATTTATATTAATACAAAAATGGTTTATAAAACGTTGGAATATGAAATAAAAACGGTATTATGGGCAGATGACCGTGATGAGGAATTCACGGACTTTGATATTGACCTTTAACAAATACAAATTGAAATTCATTCGTTGTTATATGAATATATTTTGTTATTTTAAAGGTTATTTTACTTTTGTTAACTTAAAAGAAATAAAATATGGCAGAGAAAGTGCATCACTTTAAAAGTTTACAGGAGAATAAAAAACAATGTAAAATTTATTGCATTTTCTGTGGCGATATATACAATATGTTGAGTTATTTTTTAGTGTAATATGTGAATTATTGTACTCTATTAGTTTTAAGCTTAAGGTCTCTTTATTTTTATTGGAAATTAATTATTTAAAAATAATTAATTTCCTGAACAACTCACACAAAGGAGTGACGAAATATTGAAAAATAAAATATTTGAAATAAAAATAAAGAGACCTTAAGCTTAAAAATAATAGAATACTATAGTAATAAATGATCTCTTATTTTATAAATTTTTTTGTTAATAAATGTGTAAAATAGAAGAGAAATTAAATAAAATCATATTTTAAATAAAAGGCAATTAAAATAAAAAAATATATATATTTAGTGCTTTTTTTTCAAAAATTACGCGTTTTTTGTCCGACTTTAGTGCTTTTCAAAATTTCAAAGTTGACAACGCTGGTCATGTTCCCGATGTTAAGCTGAAAATACACACTCATTGCTATTTTGGAAGTAGAGGAAAAGTACTATGGGGTTCAAATTTTTTTAACAACTTTTTTTATCTTGGACCAGCACTCAAGGGATGACCCCTATATATGAAGTGCATTGCGCCGGAACTAGAGAGCCGGGGAATAGTATTGAGGGTACAGATGAAGAAAGGGAGATAGAGATTTTTTTTTAGCTATATCAAGCTTTTAACATCGTTGGCTAATTTTTTGCTACAGGACCGACGAAGGAGGGTGCTGTTATTACTCTGCTTTTAGTACATGATCGTGTCCGTCGCTGCCAATTATGTTCAGTGACCAGTGACTATGCCTTCATCATTGGAAACAGGCTGGAAACAACTAACACAATCATGCACTAATGCTGATCACAAGAATTCAACACAATATTTCATGACTGAGATCGGGGTTGAGCTCAGGACCCTCCGCTTCATAGTCTCGTGTTCTATTACTTCAGCCAACAGCACCCACCTATCGGCTAAAACCCTATCGTGAATTTTTTCAACTGGGCTTCCAGAATATTAGGCAGCTTCCGTACTTGTATGGCCTCATTGAAGTTAGGCAAACCACTTCTTTACCTTGGAAATGGATGGTGCACAGCCCTCGTAATATTTATCAAGCTTAGACTTGGTTTGAGTGATGGTTTTTTTTCCCGCAAAAATAATTCTAAATGAGCGTCCAGAATTTATTTTTTTCTATTTTCTTCTCAAAATCCATGGCTGCCATGAACATACGCAGTTTGTTCAAATTTCAACAGAAGTCGAGAGGCTGTTGCCTGTTGACAGGAGCAGCATGCCCATTTCAATTAAGAGGTAAAACTCATGGACTTTTTGCACCGTCCGAAATAATTAATAATAATTAGCAGCTTCATTGATAATGTTGCTTTGCATGTTGTCCAAAGCGAACACTCTTATTAAATTGAATTAAGATTAAATAGGCTAATAGTTCGAAATTTTAATTTAAATCTCAGAAAAACATGATAAATATTCCAAGGCACAAAGGCAAGTCAACATCAGTTTTTGTTATTCAACTTACACAGCAGAGCAGAACAGCTGTTTTCGAAAGACGCAACACTTTCATCATCAGTGCTCATGTGTATTGTGTTTGTCACCACTTATTAGGTGGCTTAGTTGAATGTGATAACAGTTCCTATTTACACAAATTTTATTGTGAAAAAGAGCACTGATGATGAAAGGGTTGCGTCTTTCGAAAACAGCTGTTCTGCTCTGCTGTGTAAGTTGAATAACTAAAACTGATGTTGACTTGCCTTTGTGCCTTGGAATATTTATCATGTCTTTCTGAGATTTAAATTAAAATTTCGAACTATTAGCCTATAGAATCTTAATTCAATTTAATATAGCAATAAAAAATGTTCGTTAAAATTCTTACTAACACTCTTATTGTTGAAATCAATTTCCTTTGAACTTAAACTTTTACTGGTTACGCTATTGTATGCTGCAATGGAAATTTGTACTGTTTTTGTGGCTCGTTTGTCTATTAAAAAGTTGTTCATTCATTTGCATAAATTTCTAGACTCACTGTTATTCAGTTTGTGTTTTATTATGATTCTTTTTTTTTTTTTGCTGCTAAAATATGCTAATTTATAATATTTTTAGTGTGTAACTTCTAAAAATTCATGGTTTGAATCTATGCTTTTATTCCCAAATAGGATTTGCACAAATTAAAAACTTTTTGTTTGATTTTCTTCTATAATATTAATTTCAAACAAATCATTTGATTTTATTTTTGGCATTAAGTTTGTAGTAATATGTTTGCTTATATATTTACTAAATTTTTTAAATGTGGTTTGTAATTGAATATTAATAATCGGCAGGCATTTTTTGCCTTTTTCTGGATATTTGAAAAAGCTGTTGTAGTGAAAAGTTTTAAAAGTGAATATATAGAGATCAGTGGCTTTGCCGACTTTCACTGGTCTATTGTTTGTTGTTGCATAAAAGAGTTTAAAAGGCTGCAATGGTAAGTCTGATTTTTCTGTCAAACAATTTCCGATTGTCTATTTTCATGTTCAGTCCCCACAAATTCTTGCATTCTAATTTCTCATTTTGCTAAGCAATAAATAAAGTTTGTCCAAATACTAAAAACAAAAACAAAAAAAAAAAAAATAAATAAAGAAATATGGTAATACCCCAAAGCTTTCTCTCCATTTTACTACCATTTGTGTTGTTTTAATAATGTTATGCTTTATAAATTTTGAAATGATATGTTTTAAGTTTTACAGGACACATTTTTTTGTTTCTGTGTAACCACAATGACAGATGTTTAAAAGCCTTAATCGTCGTTAAAGCCTAACAACAAATTTACGAAATGAAAAGAAAGAAGTGAGAACGATATTACATGCAACCGTATCGAATCTTAAATACCCTACAAATATTTATTAAATAAAAATCCTTTCATCAGCTTAAAAACCATTTAAGTTATTTTTGTGCTTAATATTTTATTATCAATGACCACAACAAGCGACCAAAATATTTTAAAAAAATATTTAAACTGCTGTGTCAGAGTTGAATTTTTAAGACTCTAATTTGACAGGGCCGCACTGGGAAGGGCCGTGGAGGCGACAGCTCATCCTTGTTGTAAAAAACTTAAAAAGTAAATTTTTGGGTTAATTAAGTGTAGAAAAAACAATTTTTTTTTTTTTGATAGGGCCATTTTGAGGACAAAGGGGGAAGGTTGGGTAGAGAAATAAAATTTTAAAAATAAACTAAATAAAAAGGAATGAGAACTTAAAGAAAACAATTTGTTTTTTTATATTAAATTGAATTAAGATTCATAGGCTAATTGTTCGAAATTTGTTTTAAATCTCAGAAAGACATGATAAATATTCCAAGGCACAAAGGAAAATCATTTGTTTTTTTTTTTATCTCGGACCAGCATTCAGGGGATGACCCTCACATATGCAGTACATTGCGCCGGAACTAGAAAGGAGGGGATAGTGTTCAGGGAACAGATGAAGAAAGTTGAAGAGATAGAGAATTTTTTGTAGCTATTTTAACCTATTTACTTCGCCGGCCAATTTTTTGCTATAGGACCGACGAAGGAGTGTGCTATTATTAACCCTTAAATGCATGACTTTCTTAATTTAAAAAATTTTTATTTATAACGATAGTTTCTTGCACACAAAGTCATAAAAAAATAACTAAAAAATTATTAAACGCAAAATCGTCCTTTATTCATAAGGATAAGGGATTGTTGCCAATTGGCTACATAGTGCTAATAAAGTCTTTTAATTTAAGTGAAAGTTTTTAAAACAATTATTATTTTTGTTAAGACATAGGGCAATTTCACATTTGTCACATATTGTGCGGGAAACCCCTTTGCATCCGGGATATTTACATCGAATTTTCGCATCCACATGCTCAGGCCAGTGACCAATTTGATCCCTACGTATATCCAATGGTGGTACATGTTGTGCGGGTCCTTTTTTCTTTTTTGCTTGAATAGCAGGCTCAATATTACTATATCTCACGCGTTTTTTGGCGAAGTTGATTATACTCAAACATTGGGCTACCTCCACACGAAATTGCATTTGGTTTAAAATGTCAGAGGCCGGTTTGTTTTGCTGTTGAAGGACTCTTTTATATGTTAGCCATGCATTGACCATTGTGAGGTCAAGCAGGTGGTAAAAAATTCGAATATACCATTTTCTGCTTTTTATAGAAATTTTGTATCTTCCCATTAGGCTATCTAACAGATCCACGCCACCCATATGACGGTTATATTCTTGTATTACATAAGGGCTTTTAGTACATGATCGTAGCAGTCGCTGCCAATTGGCCAATATTCAGTGATAAGTGCTATGCCTACATCATTGAACCAGGCTTGCAACAACTAACACAACCCTGCACTAATGCTGATCAGAAGAATTCAACACAGTATTCATGACTCAGGGCGGGGTTGAACTCAGGACCCTCCGCTTTATAGTTTCGTGTTCTACTACTTCAGCCAACAGGTCCCATATTATAACCTCCAAAAAAGAATTTGTAGGGTCTATTCACTTTGTCATTCCGTTTGTAACGCATCAAAATATCCATCTCAGACCCCATAAAGTATATATATTCTTGATCAGTGATGAAATCTAAGACGATCTGAGAATGTCCGTCCGTCCGTCCGTCCCTCTGTGGAAATCACGATTCAGTCCAAACGAAAAGAGCTAGACTCTTGAAATTTGTTATAAATATATTTATATATCTTAGAGCAGGTTAAGTTCAGAGATGGGATAAATCGGGCCAGGGGGAAAAAAGTTCCCCTAAGAAGACCTAAACCAATCCAGAAAAAACAACATAATTTTTAAAGTTTTTTGGTTATTTTGTTAAGCAAATGATATATTTTTATGTCAAATTCAGTCCAACGCCTTAAACTTGGAGCCATTAAATAAATAAAAATTATTTCTTGACCCCGCCCACTTTAGTGGGCGTTATTATATGCAAAAATAGCATAAAAATTTAACAAATTGTTTTACTTAAGCCTACATTCCTTAAAAATAAAATTTTTAAGCTTTAATGACGAATCTGAGACGATACCTGGTACTCCACTGCCCTTAACCCCTCCTCCCACTTCACCCCCTAAATGACCCTACCAAAAAATAATTTTTTTTTTAAATTTTGTAAGTAATCATCCCAAGCATTAATTTTTAGAGTTTTATGACTGCCTGTTTTTGCCCTACCCCCTCCTCCCCCTTTGCCCGCTAAATGACCCTATAAAAACATTTATTTTTTAATTTTGTATGTAATCATCTTAAGCATTTATTTTTAGAGTTTTATGACTGCCTGTTTCTGCCCTACCCCCTCCTCCCCCTTTGCACCCTAAATGACCCTATAAATTTTCTTTTTTTAAATTTTGTTAATAATAATCCCAAGTATTTATTTTTAGAGTTTTATGACTGCCTGTTTCTGCCCTATTTTTGAACCCCGCCCCCTTTAGTGGGCGTTGACGTACGATATTAAATAAAGGAACTCTGTCCCACCAAGTTAAACATTTTAAATTCACTTAATAAATATTTGGAGGGTATTTAAGATTCGACCCGTTCGAATATAACGTTTTTACTTGTTTTTGTTAAAAATTTACACTATTTTTCCATATATGTTATTTCAACGCCTACTAAAGGGGACGGGGAACAACAATGGATTTTTTCTGGCTTTGAAAGTTGAACGCTTTGGATATTTTTTTTGACTTAAAAGTACATCATTTGCTTAAGAAAATTACAAAAAAAAAACTTTAGCAATTATGTTGTTTTCTAGAGGTTGATTTAGTTCTTCTTAGGGGAACTTTTTTCGCTCTGGCCCGATTTAGGCCATCTCCGAAATTTCAAGAGTCTGGCTCTTTTCGTTTGAATTGAATCGTGCTTTTCACCGACGGAAAGACAGACGGACGGACCTGGCTAGATCGTCTTAGATTGCATCACTGATCAAGAACTCATATACTTTATGGGGTCTTAGAGAAATATTTCGCTGCGTTACTTACGGAATGACAAAGTGAACGTGCCCTCTAATTCTTTTGTGGAGGGTATAAAAATGAAAATGTTGTAGAATAGATTTTGCAAAGTAATTTTTAGCACATGATGATGATGCTGATGGTTTGTAATTTTATTTATTTTACATTAGGCACATAAAATAATATATATTTCAAAGTAGAAATGCTTATAGGATTATATAGCGCTGATGGAAATACTGCAACTCAATTATTTTCCGAAATGGTGGTTGCAATATGAACACACCTCGTTATAAAAGTTTAAGATAATTATAAGAAAAATATTGGCTATTTTTAACAATTGCTAGTTAAATGTTTTTTCCTAGGATAGTTGGGGTCTTTTTGCGTGAAACCAACGATATGCTTAACTATATATTTAAGTCGTTGGCAATGAAGGCTATACTCGTTTCAATAACCCTTTACTGCTGTCACTGCTACTGATTCGGTTGCAAGATTTCTATTTATTTTATTTTATATTTCTATGATGGCTTATTTCAACTAAATAGAATGAAAAAAGTAATACCCTACTGTTTTGAAAAGTTTTGTGTTAGATAACCCAGTAATTTGTAGATGAGCGTTAAAAAAAAATATAAAATATGAAAAATAAACAAAGCGAGATTTTTCAATTTTAGCTGCTTCACTCAGGGCGGTAGTGCATTGTGCAATTAATTGAAATTTGTAGCAGCAGGATTTTCCCAGTTTCAAATCTTGTATTTGCCAAATGCTGCTGGGCAGAACACATGTAATTATTTAAAACATGCTCGCACTTTTATAAGGATTCCTGATATACAATGTGGTAGTATTTTGGAGTTATTCCGTAAAGCATAGACAGAGAGTGCTTATAGTTTTTAAGGCCGGCAAGTAAGTGTGTTGTTATGCAGATTTCAAAATTGCTAAGAATATTTACATATTAACAGACATTTTAAACACATGAACATACCAAAACCAAATGCGCTTGTTTTTGGCTAACAATATTAGCAGCAGCAGCAGCAAAAAAAGGTTAAAACTTGTGTGCTATCCTTGATGTTAACGGCAAAGATGAAATCCTGGATCCTTCTGTTGTCTCTCTTTTATTGTTGAGACCTGATGTGCCATCATTCTAATTTCATTGTACGAGTCTTTTCAGCAACTACATTATCATCTTGCCACTATTTAAACATTCTTGGTATTTTTCCTACATATTTTAAAAGCCTTATATCCTTTCTCGCACATACAATCATGCTACTTGCCAAAAAAAAAAAAAAAACAAAAAGTGCTCTACAACAAAAGCTCTCGCATAAATTTAAAACCATAGTCTACTACTGGCAGCTACAATATTTTAATAAAGGATTTGTTATATTTCATGATGACTTTAATATGTAGATTTATTATATCTAATGTTGCCATAAGTGCATATGTAAATATTTTCATAAGTATTAATTAAGTAGTGAAATTATTTATATCTTTCAGACAAAATAAACGAAATAGACAAATACAGCCAGAGGGCTAGAGAAATAATATGAAAAGTACTCATTTGCTTAGTTCAGAAAAAGGGAAAGGGCCAGTTGGACCCAGCTGTAGTTGCTTTGCACATATATTTTCTCCCGCCCTTAAAATATTTGTTAAGATGTTTGCCAAAAGTATGAGGAGAAATAAATAACGTTTGAATTAATTTATGGAAATTTTAAATTGTATGCGTATACTTAAAATCAATTTATCACTATAAAGAGTAATTCATACAAAATATTTGAGGCTTATAACATTCTTATTTCATATATTCTATACAAGATTCTCTCATTAACAAAACAAAAAAAGTTGGACCGGGTCGAGTCTTAAATACCCTCCAAATATTTAGTAAGTAAATTTAAAATGTTTAACGGGGTGGGACAGAGTTCCTTTATATAATACCGTACGTCAACGCCCACTAAAGGGGGCGGGGTCCAAAAATAGCCAATATCATGTTTTCCACAGATGAACGCATGCGCATTGCTAGACCGTCTTAGACTTTATCACTGATCAATAATATATATTCTTTATGGGATCCAACTCTTTTCGGAGGGTATTAAAACTGTATTTTGGCGGGGTCGCTCTGGCAAGGGCTGTGGGGGACACAGTTCACCTTTGTCATAAAACTAAAAATAAATGTTTGGAATAATTATATACAAAAATAAAATTTCTTGTTTTTGATAGGGTCATTTAGAGGGCAAAGGGGGAGAGGGGGTAGGGCTAAAACAGGTAGACATAAAACTCTAAAAATATATGCTTGAAATGATTATACACAAAATTAAAAAAAATTTTATTTAGTTTTAATAGGGTCATTTAGCGGGCAAAGGGGGAGGAGGGGGTAGGGCAGCAACAGGCAGTCATAAAACTCTAAAGATAAATGCTTTATATTAAGATTGGAATATTAAGAATATTTTCAATAATCATCAAACCAGCAGAACGGATCAGTACCGATTTCGAGGCCGCTACGCCATCTCATCAGCGTTCTTTGTTCAATTTTTCCACTTTTGCAAGTGGTGCTGGTTAGTAGGAATATCAACTATTTAACCAATATTTTAACGAAAATTGAATATGAGAAGTTCCCACATTCATATTTTCAAGTTATTACCTTTTGGTTAGTACGAAATTCCCCAACCCTGACGATTAATATTCCAATATCTCTTTTGCTTTTTCCAGAGCCATAAAATAATAAATAGAATTTAAACAAATTCATTTATTAACAAAATAACAAAAAAATAATTTGCAGTCATGCAGATTCGAACTTAAGCCCGTTGAAAAATTAACAATTTACATAAGAAAAAGTTGGACTAATAAAAATTCATACATAATTTAAAAATGTTTTATTTATTTTTTGATATGGTCATTTATAGGCAAAGGGGGGAGGAGCGGATAAGGCAGAGTAGTACCAAGTTCCATCTCAGCTTCGTCATTTAAGTTTGAAAATGTTATTTTCAAAGAATGTAGTCTTAAATAATACAATTTGTTAAATTTTTACACAATTTTTTTTCATATAACATGTAAATTCCACGCCCACTAAAGGGAGCGAGGTCCAAAAATATACTATATCGGACGTATGGCTTAGGGCAGAGGAGGATCAGGTAACGCCTCAGCTTCGTCATAAAAGCTTAAAAAAAATTTACTTTTAAGGAATGCAGACTTATAGCGATTTCTTTTCTGGAAAATATGTAACATTTTGTCACTTTTTCTTCTAAAAAACCACAATTAGGAGCGATTTTAAAATAAAACACGTCTTCATAAGTGTGTGTAAGTAAGTGTGTTGTTATGCAGATTTCAAAATTACTAAGAATATTTACATTTATAGGCAAAGGGGGGAGGAGCGGATAAGGCAGAGTAGTACCAAGTTCCATCTCAGCTTCGTCATTTAAGTTTGAAAATGTTATTTTCAAAGAATGTAGTCTTAAATAATACAATTTGTTAAATTTTTACACAATTTTTTTTCATATAACATGTAAATTCCACGCCCACTAAAGGGAGCGAGGTCCAAAAATATACTATATCGGACGTATGGCTTAGGGCAGAGGAGGATCAGGTAACGCCTCAGCTTCGTCATAAAAGCTTAAAAAAAATTTACTTTTAAGGAATGCAGACTTATAGCGATTTCTTTTCTGGAAAATATGTAACATTTTGTCACTTTTTCTTCTAAAAAACCACAATTAGGAGCGATTTTAAAATAAAACACGTCTTCATAACTCGCAGTCTACATTTACCATCGATTTGTTCTGCCAATGAACAAATCCATGCCCGCACATTGTTTCAGCTAGTATAGACCACTGTTGTTCATGTTTTGGTTTTGGTTGAACAGCGTTGTCAGAACATTTGTTCGTACAACCATGGTCAGCCATCAAATGTCATTTTTACTTTGACAATTACTTTAACCATAAAAATTTAAGTGAGAAAAACCGCGAAAATATTTTCCAAGAAACAAAAATCTATTAAAATACCAAAGAATAGAAGTTTTTCATAATTTTAAAAATATTTTCCAAAAAATCTTTATATTCTGGGATTCTGGGATGTAAGTAAACCAATAAACCACGAAGTGAACTTGCTGAAAAACTTGAAATTGTGGTAAAACAGGACACGAACATAAACTGATACTCCCCACATAGAAAAACATGAACAAATTATGTGCTGCCATTCTGCCGCCGCAATGTTCATGTGCAAACAAATCGACGGCTAATATAGACGGCGAGTAGGACATGGTAGCTCAATTTCCTTTAATGTCACTATTTTCAAATGCCATAATGATACCATATTTGATCGAAAAGTGCAAGAAATGTAACATTCTTAAAAAAAAAAAACATAAAATATTACAATTTGTTAAATTTTTACACTATTTTTGCATGTAATAACGCCCACTCAAGGAGCCCAAACTTGTTTTTGATTTAACGTTTAACGTCTTTGATATAAAATTATATCGTTTGCCTAGCAAAATTACAAAAAATATCTTAAAAATGTATGTGGTTTTTTAGCGGTTGCTTCTTAGGTGAACTCTTTTCCATCTGGCCCGATTTAGCCCATTTATGAACTTGACTTGTGCTATAGGTTAAGTTAGAAGGGCTGCCCTGCAGTAAGCGAGAAAACACTCGGAGGCCATAAAAGGCCCACTGTGATGCCCAGAGAACTATACCATACACAATCTCGTCAAGGCGGAGTACTGGTTCCTGAGAACTATCCAAAACTTCTCACAAAGCCCGCCAGGGCAGCCAGTGCTGCATCCCTGAAGCAGTCCAGATCTTGCAGGAAACGACAGCCTAGATGTCTTAGTCCACGCTCCTCCAGGGCTGGACAGTCACAAAGGAAATGCTGTACTGACTCCTCTTCTTCTTCCTCGAAACAGCTTCTGCAGCGACCATCATGGGGAAAGCCCAAACGTTCTGACATGTGCCCAATTGCATAGTGCCCCGTCAATACCCCCACCAGGCGTGCCAACGACTTTTTACCAAAAGTCAGAAGCTGTCTAGTCCTAACTCTGCTAATCGAGGGCCATAGAGTTTTGGAGACCCTACAGGTGGTAATGCTTGGCCACCTGCTTGTCACCTCCCTATCAGCCCACTCCTGAATTTTGACCAGCAGCTCAATGGAGGGAATGTCATTCAAGGCCGAACCAGCTGTTGTGCATTCGTTCGCCATTTCATTTCCCTGAATGCCTTCATGTCCTGGAAACCAAACTATCTTGACGTCATGTCCTTTAAGTCGAACCAGAGATTGAATGCATGCCAGCACATATTTCGACTTCACTATCCCCGAGTCCAGGGCTCTAATTGCTGCCAGACTGTCACTAGTTAATAGTTCTTGCCTCCAAACTGACCCCATCAATCCTTAATGCTGCCTCGGTAATGACATAAGTCTCTGCCTGGAAAACTGTCGAGTTATCGGGTAGCCTGAGCGATACCGAAAGGCCGATATCCTCGGAAAATACCCCCGAACCAGTGCCAGTGTCCATCTTCGAGCCGTCCGTAAAAACCAAAGTTGCATCCAGTCCTTCCTCTTCGAGAAAGCGACTGAGAAGCTCATGAGAGCAGTCATATAATTAGTCCGTCTCCCCAGGACCTGCCCTCCTACTTTTGTAGGATAATGCCATGTCTCGTACGGTCATGCCTGAAGCTGCCTGACCCCATGAGTCTGAGGGCAGATCTTGCAGATATGTACCTGATGTAAGCCCCAAGGGGACTTATGCTATCTTTAAAGATATATTTAAACCAAGTTTCAAGGGGCTGACTCTTTTCATTTGGACCGAATCGTGATTTTCACAGTAGTAGCACACGAGACTATGAAGGGGAGGATCCTGATCTCAACCACGCGCTGAGTCATGAAATATTGTGTTGAATTCCTCTGATCAGCATTAGTGCGTCGTCGTGTTAGTTGTTGCCAGACTGTTTCAGTGATGAAGGCATGGCACTGGTCACTGAACATAATTGGCAACGACTGACACGATCATGTACTAAAAGCAGAGTAATAACAGCACCCTCCTTCGTCGGTCCTGTAGCAGAAAATTAGAAGGCGAAGTAAAAAGGGTGAAATAGCTACAAAAAAATGCATCTCCTCATCTTTCTTCATCTGTCATCCCCTCAGCGCTGGTCCGAGACAAAAAAAAAATTACGAAGGACATCATGATGAAAACGCGATTCGACAATTGCCAGTGGACTGCCATAAATGAGTAAAGCCTAGAGTAAATGTCGGTATTGGCAAGTGTCTTGCTGATTGTCAGGTCTATTCCTTGATGGACTGAACAATCAACTATCGAGATACTTTAAGAGTACAAAAGGGATCCTTTATAGTTGTGGCCTGCTTTGATATTTTTTTCCGTGCATATAACTTATAGTATGTAAGTGAAGTACCTTGAAGTTTCATATTTTAAGGCACGTACTGCAGCATCTCTTTGCCGAGTTAAATAAAAGTAGGTAGAAGAAGCTATTTACTTTTTCAATTAACGACTGTGTTTAATAGTTTATATATAATGAGGAAATTAAATTTGTTGTATTTGTTATTTTGATTAGTTGCAAAATATATCAGTAGTAAATGATGTCAAAATTATCGCAAAATTAGTCATCGAAATTCTATGCTCTTACTAACAATCGGTCGCTGGTATTGCCATAGAAGGAATTTACACTTCTGTGCTATCGAGAATATCGCCGTTGAAGTTTGTGGAAAATGCAAATTAAAATATAAGAACACAAAAGATTGCATAAGTCATGGGATGTCCTTTTTTAGAACTTAAACAGTTATAGCTGGCCCGATTTTTACAAAACTGCTCGTTTTCTTCGCTAAGATTATATTCAACTTTTATACAATAGAGTGCCCAGCTCTAGTTATTGCCAGAACTCCAGTAAGAAAATTTTACACTCATTGACAGCCTGCTAAAAAAAAGAATCAAAGTCTATGTTTTATTTTAAATTAATTCCAGCATGTAGCTGCCATTTTTAAATATTTAATAAATCCTTTTTTCTCTGCCATCCAGATATATTAGTAAAGCTTTTTAAAATATACTCATCTGTTTTGCCACAGACAAGCGACATTTCGTTTTGAAATTTTCTTGTCTGCCATCATACAAGCATTTCTAAGCGCTTACCCGGCCCCCCCCACCCTCTCTGCACCCAGAGAATAAAAATGAAACGAATTCCTTAAATTCTATTTGGCATTTTTGTGTATAGACAATAATTTATAAGGATTTTCTATTTTTATTTATTTTATTTTTATTATTATTTTTATTTTATTTTTATATTATTTTTGTAATTTTGCTTTAGTCATGTCTTGAAGAAATCTCTTTGCCAGCACCAGAGAAATATTTAACTGCACAAACTTATGCACGCACTCACTGTAGGAGAATCCTTTTAAATCATTTTTATTTTTATAGCGAATTTGACGACAAGCATTGGCACACATACCAGAAAAATACCCACACATACGAGTAAATACTTGTGCATACAGAAAAGACTTATTATTATTATTTTTGTAGATAAAAGAAAGAGCTGCACAAACCCTTGCAGCAGCAGCCATATCTTCTCTGGCGGGTAGTACTACTCAACAGTGGATGTATCAGATTGTTTTCTGTGTACCAGGCGCTGTTTGCTGTTATGGAATATCAATATGTGTTAGTCATGTTGGTTGTGCCTGTGCAGAGCTTTAGCATTCACTCATATGCAAGCCAGCAGTCTGTGTCCGGGTGAAGATTCTATTTTGAAAATTGTCTGCTACAACTATAATACGCACATGTCTGCCTGACTCAAATTGGCAGCTACTGTGTGGGTAATTTACAGTGGATGTGCAGCTCATAAAATATTCTATTATAGCTACCAAAATATAGCATACTTTAGGGCATCCTTAAATGCATGCAAAGACATGCATTCATAAATATTTATTACACGTTAAAATATTAAATATTTCAATATATATTTCACAATACGAAATTAATTGTTGTGCATTATTCGGAATTCGCAACCACTGTTTGTTATCTACCTGCTTTATTGTCTCCTGATTGTGATTGTCCTTTGAATGAATGTTAAAACTTTAAGAAGACAATGTCTAACTTTTTTTCTCTCTTTCTTTTCATATTTGGTCTTGCTCCTTTTGTCTGTGTGTAAAACGTTTGTAAATATAGTATTCTTCTTTGAACAAATTATTTGTGTTATCCTGGTATTTGGCTAAAAAATAAAGCATGAATGACAAAAGCTGCCAAAGAAGGATATAATATTTATACTTTTAGTTTGATATACGTTCTCAGTGTTTTCTTTAGTTTAAGAAAACTTAAGTAAAATCCCTAATTAAATGCAAATTACAAAATGTTGTAAGGCAATGGAGCCTTAGTAACAGAGTTAGTTGGAATCTACAGATATTTCGCAAGAAACCCAGACGCTAGGGAAACAAAAGCATTTAAATACTAAGAAAATCGTGGGAAATGTAAATGTCATGGCATGGGAAGGATAATAATATGGCAGATAAGGAGTTGGAATTTAAGACAAAAAACTTTTCTATGGCATATTTTTTTAAGACATGGTACAGTGTCTAGTTTAAAAAGGCGTTTTATTGGGTGGTTTCCATGAATATCTTAAGAGGAACTGGACAGCTACTTGCCCACTTTTTGCCACTTTATCAACAATTCTGATAAAGATTTAGGTTTACTTCCCCTGCTGTAAGACAAGGTGTTGGTCTGTTTGTTAAGCAGACAGATTTGATTGACAAAGGCCATCTTCATATCAGATGCTGAAGACTGTTAACGGGGTTGCAATCTAAGTGCACTAAACGTTGAACATTTCTTAAGCACAAGCTTAAGAAAGTTTTTTGTCATTATCTTGTTCAACCTCACAGACGCTGCTATAGAGTGGTTTCATTTGGCACTTGAATTTTGTAATTTTCCCAGTAAAATTTATTTCTTTTTGTAAAAGAAAATCGCAAAAAGGACAAGGTTTTCTTTGAAAAGGTAGAGCATTATTAAAAACAAATACAATAATGCTGGCAAATAGTTGATGAAGTTTATTTTTTGTTTCGAGTGCTAAATTAAATGAAATGCTTTAACAGGACCCTTTAAGCTTTAGTAGTCAAGGTTAATGTTACCATGAAATAAGTATTAAAGGATTTATTTGCAACACACAAGGCCGGTGGCTGGGGACAAAACTGTAGTATTTAAAATAAAATTTCCTAAAGTGTGCGACAGTCTGGTTACATCCAGTCACGCTAAATGTCATGTGTCCTTTATGTTCATCATGTGTCCTTTATGCCGTTACTTATTTAACGTGACCTTCACGTAACGCCATACTTTTTAACTGCTGCTGCTTTGGCTTTAATGTACACGAAAGAAAAAACGAAACTGCAAATAACTGAAACAATAATAAAACCTGCCATAAATTAAGTACTTTTATCATAAAATTTTATTATGAATTTTGGCCAGACATCATCATAGCCAGCCGCAGGTTTTAGTTGTGGCGCAGAGACAGTTTCCCAAAAAATATATAAAAAATTTGCATCAGCTGAAACATTAACATGACCATAATTATTAAAACTAACAAGTCATGTTGTCCTTTTGGACTTATTTCCTGTCTGTCGCTTGTCTGCTTGACGACGGGCAGGGCAAGTAAAATATGCTGGAGGTTGTAAGGCTGCAAGATTTAAAGTGTGTAAAGATTTAGCAAACTTGCATCAGCTGTACTGGTGTATGTTAAATTTGAAATAATTCATTTTTTAAATACAAATTTCTTCAGTCTTTCATTGACAAATAATCTGTTTAAGTATTTAAGAATTATATTCATCGTGGATGGATGTTCGTTTCACAACTCAGTAGGCTTGCCATGCGTCCTCTTTTCCCTGGACAGCGCCCTCTTTTTTAGATCGTCGGGGTTCGTCCTACTACTTTTTTCACAAGTGTCTGGGGTTGTCCTACTTTTTGCTGCTTTTACATTTTCAAAATATCAAAACTACTAAATTTTCGCTCATAAGAAGAAAAGCTAAATTTTTAAAAACAAAACGCCCAAAATAATTTACAAATAACACAGATTTCGTACGAATCAATTTCCGTTCGAAATTGTGAAATACCCAGAAAAAAATCACTATTTTGAACAAAAAAAGGCTATATGTGATGCGTTAGAGACTGCGTTGGCATCACTCTGTATGAATGTCAAGCACTTTATGAATATTGGAAAAAATGTGATAGACCTGTATTGAAATGAATAAAAATTTTTTAAATAAAAATAAGTAATTTTGTATATTTTATTGAGTTTTTTGATTTTTATATTTGAATTTTAGGCAAAAAAAAGAGTCCTCTTTTTTGAGTCAAAAGTCCTCCTTTTTTAGGGTCGTTGTCCTACTTTTCTAAAATTGGAAATGGCAACCCTACCACTCAGTAATAGTTCAGAGCAACAGTCTTGTTATTATAAGACAATTGTTTAGGTGGAATAAGGCATACAAATATTAACACAAAGAATTGACAATAATCGCAATTGCCAAAAGCATTTTTAACAAAATTTTATTACAAACTTAAAGTTCGGCAAGAAATAGCTATTTAATATAGGGTCCGCAATATAACGTTTTTTTTTCAACTAGTTGTTATTTTGTGAATGGTAACACTTAGATCATGTCTGATTTGACAGATAATTAGTTTTAGCCTTCCGCTGAACGAATATGGTTGACCATCCAATGCGTTTTCGCTTCGCTAAGTGGGCCTGTGATCGACTTACAGAAGATGCCGATTTTGCCAAAAAAAAAATCATCTTTTCAGATGAAGCTCATTTTGATCTTGGCGGGTATATAAACAAGCAAAATTGTCGCATTTGGGCCACAAAAACCCGCACGCATACATTGAAAAGCCGACGCACTCAAAACGAGTCACTGTTTGGTGTGCGGATTTTGGTTCAGAGGCATAATTGGGGCATTTTTCTTCGAAAATGAGCATGGAGTGGCCGTTACAGTCAATGGTGATCGTTAACGGGAAAGAAAGGGTAGGGCAGAGTAGTACCAGGTTTCGTCTCAGCTTCGTCATTAAAGCTTAAAAGTGTTATTTTTAAGGAATGTAGGCTTAAGTAAAACAATTTGTTAAATTTTTATGCTATTTTTGCCTATAATAACGCCCACTGATGTGGGCGGGGTCAAAAAATATTTTTATTATATTTAATGGCTCCAAGTTTAAGGCTTTGGACCGTATTTGACATAAAAATATATCATTTGCTTCTACTGAAGATGTTGCCAGTGGAATAAAATCACTGTAAATGATACATTGTCGAGACCGGTATGCTTACGAAACAAATTGAACGTGTTATAATGGACAATAGCTCCTAAACAAATTGGAAAAATGGGACATGAAGAAAAATAATCAAACGGTAACACGGTTATTATAACAATAACATGTTAACATCAGGTTGATACAGTTCTCGTATTCTTTTTCACAATAAAATTTGTGTGAATAGGAACTGTTATCACATTCAATTAAGCCACCTAATAAGTGGTGACAAAGACAATACACATAAGCACTGATGATGAAAGGGTTGCGTCTTTCGAAAACAGCTGTTCTGCTCTGCTGTGTAAGTTGAATAACAAAAAACTGATGTTGACTTGCCTTTGTGCCTTGGAATATTTATCATGTCTTTCTGAGATTTAAATAAAAATTTCGAACAATTAGCCTATAGAATCTTAATTCAATTTAATATAAATAAATTTAAGTTTCTTTAACATTTCCTTAAAAAAATAGTTTTATGTCTGACTCCTTTACTCAGACTGCCTCTTAACCTTATGACAGTATTTTCCTTTACGCTGAACACTTAAATAACGGAAGTCTTAAAATGTGACTTTGTGGTTACTTATTCTTGGCACGCGTGCTTCTATTGCACAAAACGCAATTCCACAATTTTCTATTGCAGCAAAATGGATTTTGTAGATCTCATGAAATGATATTTTAGCAACAATACAACAAGTTGAAAGAATTAAGCTAAGGGCGTTTTATACAGTTTACTTAAGTTGCAGTCTTAAGATACAAAGAAATAAAGAAATTTCTTTAAAGTAAAACTTATAATAAAAAGAATTCAATTTAAAGATTTTATTAAAGTTTTCACTGATCAAAATTAGCTGCTGTTTAATTTTCCCTTTCCAATTAATCATACTTTACCATGCATTTATTAATGTCGCCTAAAACTATGTGTGGCTTCAGTGTGTAAGACAAAAGATAAAATATATGAAGTTTTTGTTTTAGCGTTCTAAAAGCCACAATGTTCACATATTCTGCATAATATTTGAGGAAATAGAAAATTGTTTGCTACATTACAAATACCAGGAAAAAGAATAGACAAAAATAAAATACAAGAAGGAAAATTATATTGTGCCAAAGTTATTCGCAAAATTTTAAAAATTCTCAAAACAGTAGTAGTACATACTTTTCGTAAACACACACAATTGCAAATATGCTGGCACAGCCACATAAAAGCATACAAGCACACAAATACATAGATAATTTCGCAACAAATTCATTACTATTGTCTAACACAAATACGGGTAAGAGACAAAACATTTACCGAAACTAAAACTCTGAGAGACATTATTGTACAAACCATTAAGTATTGTGTGTCTTTGAAACACAAATACTCTGGCCCATGCAAACAGACACACACACACACACACACACACATAATGATTACAATACAAATATGTATTGTGTTTAACTTAAGCTTAAACTTCCGCTTCCGCCTTTACAGAAGAGTGTATTTTAATTTACTACCCCAGAAGAGCTGGGGAAAAGTATTAATTATTTCAACAACTGGATAATTCTCTGGGTAAAAAATACACACAAGCACACACTCATACCACTGAGTTGTTTTGAAAATAATATCGCAGATTGAATCTAAATATTGTTAGCATTAAATAGCATGAGGGTAAAAATTATGTTAATAATTTTATATATGTATAGCGACTTTCAGATCTTAATTTCATATATACATATATTATAATTTAGGCTCTTTATTTTTTTAACAAAATCAAAACATATTGTTTTATCAAATTCAATTTAGATTTATAGACTAGTTGTTGGAATATTTGTTTAAAATTCAAAAGGACATGATAAATATTCCAAGGCTCAAAGGAAAGTCAACATCAGTTTTTAAATATTCAATGTACACAGCAGAGCAGAACAGCTGTTTTCGAAAGCCACCACACTTTCAAGGAACTTGTTCTTTATTTTCACTTATGTGTTTTTTGTGTAATCTTAGTATAAAATACTTATGAACACATTTTGTAGATATTTAAGATTTATTTGATTGCCTTCGTAAAAAAACAGAATTAAAATTGTTCTTGGGTCTATGTGAAACATATTATTGGAGTCATGTCACGGCCGCGGCAGAAGTCGCGGGTAAAAAGTATCATAAAATAAAATTAAATTTATTACTTCATACACTCTGGTATGAGCGCATAAGCTTCCGCTTTTGATAAGGACTTGCACTTTTCATAATGACTTCACTTTCTATGATCAGTTGCACTTTTCATAATGAGTTGCATTTTTTATGATGACTTGCACTTTTTATGATGACTTGCACTTTTTATGATGACTTGCATTTTTTATGATGGCTTGCACTTTTCATAATGACTTGCATTTTTTATGATGACTTGCACTTTTCATAATGACTTACATTTTTTATAATGATGACTTGCACTTTTCATAATGACTTGCATTGTTTATGATGACTTGCATTTTTTATAATGACTTTCATTTTCTATGATGACTTGCACCTTTCATAATGACTTGCACTTTTTATAATGACTTACACTTTTTATTATGACTTGCACTTTTTATGAATACTTGCTCTTTTCATAATGACTTGCACCTTTTATGATGACTTGAACTTTTCATAATGACTCGCACTTTTTGTAATGACTTGCACTTTTTGTAATGACTTGCACTTTTTATAATTACTTGCACTTTTTATAATGAGTTGCACCTTTCATAATGACTTGCACTTCTTATAATGACTTGCACTTTTTATAATGACTTGCACTTTTTATGATGACTTGCTATTTTTATGATCAGTTGCACTTTTCATAATGAGTTGCATTTTTTGTGATGGTTTGCACTTTTCATAATGACTTACACTTTTTATGATGACTTGCATTTTTTATGATGACTTGCACTTTTCATAATGATTTGCATTTTTTTATGATGATGACTTGCACTTTTCATAATGACTTGCACTTTATATAATGACTTTCACTTTTCATAATGACTTGCATTTTTTATGATGACTTGCACTTTTCATAATGACTTGCACTTTTTATAATGACTTGCACTTTTTGTAACGACTTGCACTTTTTATGATGACTTGCATTTTTTATGATGGCTTGCACTTTTCGTAATGACTTGCATTTTTTATGATGACTTGCACTTTTCATAATGACTTGCACTTTTTATAATGACTTGCACTTTTTGTAATGAATTGCAATTTTTATAATGACTTGCACTTTTTATAATGACTTGCACTTTTTATAATGAGTTGCACTTTTTGTAATGACTTGCACTTTTTATAATGACTTGCACTTTTTATAATGACTTGCAGTTTTTATAATGACTTGCATTTTTTATAATGGCTTGCACTTTTTATAATGACTTGCACTTTTTATTATGACTTGCACTTTTTATGATGACTTGGTCTTTTCATAATGACTTGCACTTTTTATAATGACTTGCACTTTTTATAATGACTTGCACTTTTTATTATGACTTGCACTTTTTGTAATGACTTGCACTGTTTATAATGACTTGCACTTTTTAGAATGACTTGCACTTTTTATAACGACTTGCATTGTTAGTAATGACTTGCACTTTTTTCCTTACTGTATAATATAAAATATATGACAGTAACTCTGTCTCTCTGTATGTCTGTTAACTTTTCGTGCTCAAACAGCTGAACCGATTTAGTTGAAATTTGGCCTAGATATAGTATAAGATGCGAGGAATTACATAGGGAAGGAATTACATGGGGTTTTGGGAAGTGATCATATTGAGTGGCGATCGAAAATTTGTATGGACATATGAAATTATTAAGCAGATAACAGCGAACATTTTAAACTTTGATCCAGTGAAAATACCACACATCATTGACATAACAAACACATTAGCTGAAATATCACATATTTTTCCTAGTCAAAGTCGCGGGTAAAAGCTAGTTAATAATAATTCAATACAGTGATAACGCAACAGACTTAATTCATATAGAGATGTACACAGATCCAAGAATGCATGCGGCCATTCCCAATTACCACACAAGTGGACATAAAACACTTGTATCTGATTACTTTCTATAACAACTAAAAAAACAAAAACATTTTAAAGAAAATAGTTAAAGTAGCTTATACTATTGTGCTGTTAACGACTTGGCATACAGACAGCAACACAATCGCACAAAAAAAAAACTCATATGCAAGATACGAGTCGTTTTTATTTTCAATTACACACATGTACTCGTAAACTAAGCATTCATGTATTGTTTTTCCCACTAAATCTCGTCTTTCTTTCAAAATGCAAGCCGTTATCTGGCATAAGAGTTGCTTGTTGTTGTGTTCAACAGCACCCAACAACAATTTCATAAGTGTTGTTATTGTCATTGTGCTGTTTGTTGTCATATCTTGGCGTCATCTAGCAACAATGGCAGCAGTACAATAGCTCTGCCAGTAACTAGTTTTAGTTTTTATTTACAAACTTGCAATTTAGTGCAATGACTCTTGTTTTGTTTTTGTTTTTTTCTTCTTCTACGTTTGCGTGTAATGGGGAGATTTTAAGTGCGAGCTACAGACACGCACACTATTCTGGCTTTTTGTATACGAGTATATCTCTCGAAATTACTATCATTTCCTTTTTTCTATTTCCTAGTTGCTTGTGTAACACTCATGTTGTTAAATTGATAATGTCTTGTGAAATTTATATGTGTGTGTTTGTGTGTGTGTTTGTTTTCTTGCAGATCTTAGACTGCAGGGTATAGAGAGAGATATTACATCCACATTTTATTGCTGTTTTATCTTACTTTTATTAATTTTTGTTTTATTTTCTGGCACGAGTTTATCAAAAACGTGAGTTAAAAGGTGATAAAGTGATTATTTTCTTCGAACAAAAAAGCACCGTAAGGAAACAAAGCAATGAGAATTGTTTTTTATTTTTTTTTGTGAAAGTAATGCAAAGAAATTGCTTTAAGAAAAAACAAAGATATCGTTCATTGTACAAAGGATGGGAATAGAGCATTATTTCGAGTATTAAATAAACATTTTGCTGGTTATGTAATACGTGTGTTTTAAAGATGATGTGAAGGTTGTCTGTTTATTATATTTGATTCCTTCAGCATAAGAAGCAAAATAAAGATACAAGACGGAAGTATTTGATATAATTTTTTATATATTTAAAAAAAGTGGTGGCTATATTCACTTTGTCATTCCGTGACAAGACCTAATAAAGTATATATATTCTTGATCAGTGATGAGATCTAAGACGACCTAGCCATGTCCGTCTGTTCGTCTGTGGAAATCACGATTTACTCCAAACGAAAAGAGTCAGACCCTTGAAATTTGATGTAGATACATTATGAAAGACAGCACAGGTCATGGGCCCTATAAGTCAAGAGGTAAATCTTTTACCCTAAGAAGAGCTAAACCAACCTCTAAAAAACAACATAATTTTTAAAGTTTTTTTGTAATTTTGTTAAGCACATAAAAGCGTTGAACTTGGAGCTAAATATCAGAAAAATTCATTATTTGACCCCGCCCCCTAAATATTTAACAAAATTGTATTTCTTAAGCCTACAGTCCTTGAAAATTGCACCTTCAAGTTTTTATGACGAAGCCAAGATGATCTCTTATTTGCCGCCTAAATGACACTGTAAAAAAATTTTTTTTTCTTACACTTAGTCCCCGTTTACACTTGCAATTTTTGTTGCAGCAACTCTTGAGTATTTAGTGAGGAAGATCGAGAAAGGAATGCAAATGGTATATATTCCTAAATTGTATTACAGGATGTTAATTTCCCAACAGGCTATAGGTTCAAATCTGCGAAACTGCAAATTATTATTATTTTTTATTTATTTTTTATTTTTAATAAATGAACGTGATTGCATTCTATTTATTAATTTTTTTGAGAGTGGAATATTAAGAATATTTTTCATAGTCATTAAACCAGCAGAACGGATCAGTACAAATGGGCTATATCGGGCCGAAGTGCAAGAAAGTTCCCCTAAGAAGAACTAAACCGACCTCTAAAAAGCAACTTAATTTTTAAAGTTTTTTTTTTGTAATTTTGTCGAGCACATAAAATATTTTTATGTCAAAGAAAGTCTAAAGCGTTGAACTTGGAAAATCCCATTATATGACACCGCCCTCTATAATGGCCGTTGACGTAAAACATTATATGCCGAAATAGTCTAAATATTTAACAAATTGTATTTCTTAAGCCTACAGTCCTTAAAAATTGCAACTTCAAGTTTTTATGACAAAGCCAAGATGATCTCTTATTTGCCGCCTAAATGACACTATAAACAAATTTTTTTTACACTTAGTCCCCGTTTACACTTGCAATTTTTGTTGCAGCAACTCTTGAGTATTTAGTGAGGAAGATCGAGAAAGGAATACAAATGGTATATATTCCTATTTCAGCACTCTCATACCAAATAAGAATCGCTGCAACAAAAGTTTCATAGTGTAAACCGGAAGTTAGTTGTCCCAAAAAATTTACTTTTCAAGTTTTTAACGATTTTAAATGTCTCCTCCAAGGCCCTTCCCGGGAGTGGCTCTGTCAAAATAGAGTTTTAAAATTGGGCACAGCAAAGTCTTAAATGAACTCTAACCTAGTGGCCCAAACATTTTTAATTAATCTCCGTTCCTTTTTATGCCCGTTGATATAAAATATTAAGTGAAAAAATAAAAAAACAATTGCAAGGCAAATCTGAGTCAGTCAACATCAATTCTCGTTGGTAATTATTTTTTAAGTACAGCCAGACTAGTGATCGTTTACTCTCTTTCAAGAGTTTTACGTCTCACTCGCACTAGATAATTTTAATGCCTCAGATAACTGTATAGATTTACAGATCTTCTGAGAAATTTTCCGTGGTTAACTACGTTGCTACTTAATATGTGAAGGCATCGCCCGTGCACAGTCAGTCACAATAACGGAAGAAAATACGGGTTAATAACATTGCCTACACATGGGCTGAGTCACTCCGTCGGCAACTGTTCACCAAATACTTTGCAAATTTACTTCGTGAAGTATTTAAACAAATAAATAAATAAGTAACATTAATTACTTTTATGCTGAAAGGAAAGGTTTTTCAGCCATGCTGTTTCTATTACGAAATTATTTCAGATTCTATGGATAGATTCCGTAATATGACCCAGGACCCATCCGATCATTCAAAATTTTTTTTACTAATTGTTTCCATAAATCTCGTCATATGGCCGTGGTACATATTTCGCCGCCGCTATATTAATTACTTTATTCTGTTGTAGGTCATTTGTTTTATGTAAATTGTCGAATTTGCTAAAAATATGTTTTTTTGAAAGATTATTAAAAAGAATGTTAAATTCATAAAAAATAATTTGCAAATCGCAGATTTGAACTTAGGGACTGTTAAATAATTTTCAAAGAATAGGACTATTTAAATGCAGTCATAAAATATCTTTCAATTAAATTATTTTTCTCCAAAAAATTTATATATAGAAATCGGGCCAAATTAATGAATAAATATATTTCGCCTGTATTATGTAAGCAATTTCATCAATTAACCACTGTGCGTTAATCCGAATTGTGAAAAATTTTTCAGGTGAGAAATTTTGTTACAAATTGAACTTTTAAATACAACTTTAATTATAAAACAAGGCCAGTTTTACTCGAAACTATAAATAAATTGCTTAACGAATTTAAATTAATAAAGTTTTTTATTTTTTATCTACTTTTAGAATTTCAATGTATGTGAAATGACAGGAAAGGATCTCTTTAAAACATAAGGTAAGTTATACTCATAAATCCTAAAGCAACTTTATTTTGGCAGAATATTTAATTTATATTTAAAGTACTTGTACACATTTGCATTATTGAATGGAGGAAAAAAAAGTAGTTTCTCTTAATTGGCTGCCATTTGCAAAAAACTTTCTACTTTTCCAACAAATAATACATTCAAACTTAAACAACGAAAGAAAAAAGTTACAAAAACATTTGAAAAGTTTTTTAAAACGCCTCTAAACTATATTTTCAATTATTTTATTCTGCTTATCAATATAGCAATTTTATTTCACTTTAGAATACTCTTTTATTTCTATATATATATTTTTAAACAGTTTTTGTTGTTGTGGGGGGAAAGGAAGAATAAATAAAATGCAACTACTTATAACTACAAATAAAAAAAATTATAATAAAATAAAATAAAGTTTATTGTGTCTGAAGGCAGGCACAATTTGTTGCTGCAACAGTAGACCAGTTTCGTTTTCTATTTCAAATGCATTAAAATGTATTCAAATAAAAATACTCGTATACATCGAAGAAACTTAAGAGCAGGCGTTCGAGTAAAAGAAAGCTACTGATTTGATTTGCTTTTGTACTCGCATATTTATTATTTGCTATACGAGAATCGCGAAATATTTTAAATATATTTATTTCATTATTAAAGTCACGAAATACAAATAGAAATTATGTGACAACATATTTTGCTGGGAATAATAGATTAGAGAGGAACACCTCAGCTTCGTCATAAAAGTTTAAAAATTAAATTTTTAATGAATGTAAACTTAAGAAGTACAATTTGTTAAATACTTCCACTATTTTTTGTATATAAAATCTTATTTTTATATCAACGCCCACAAAAAAAGGAACGGAGATTAATTAAAAATGTGGGCTAGAGTTCCTTTAAGACTTTTCTGTGTCCAATTTTAAAACTCTATTCTGGCAGAGCCACTCCGGGAAGGGCCTTGGGGGAGACATTTAAAATTTTCTTTAAAAACTTGAAAAGTAAATTTTTTGGGACAACTAACTTCCGGTTTACACTATGAAATTTTTGTTGCAGCGATTCTTATTTGGTATGAGGGTGCTGAAATAGGAATATATACCATTTGTATTCCTTTCTCGATCTTCCTCACTAAATACTCAAGAGTTGCTGCTACAAAAATTGCAAGAGTAAACGGGGACTAAGTGTAAGAAAAAAAATTTTTTTACAGTGTCATTTAGGCGGCAAATAAGAGATCATCTTGCCTTCGTCATAAAAACTTAAAGTTGCAATTTTTAAGTACTGTAGGCTTAAGAAATACAATTTTGTTAAATATTTAGACTATTTTGGCATATAATGTTTTACGTCAACGGCCACTATAGGGGGCGGTGTCAAATAATGGGATTTTCCAAGTTCAACGCCTTAGACTTTCTCTGACATAAAAATATTTTATGTGCTCGACAAAATTACAAAAAAAAAAAACTTTAAAAATTATGTTGCTTTTTAGAGGTCGGTATAGTTGTTCTTAGGGGAACTTTCTTGCTCTTCGGCCCGATATAGCCCATTTGTGCTATTCGCCATAATTTATTTGTACCAAATTACAGGGATCTGGCTCTTTTCGTTTATACTGTATCGTGATTTCTACAGGCGGACGGACGGACATGGCCAGATCGTCTTAGATTTCATCACTGATCAAGAATATATATACTTTATCGGGTCTCAGAGGGATATTTGGCGTTACACACGGAATGACAAAGTGAATAGACCCTCCAATTCTCTTTTGGTGGTTATAGCAGTAGGTGTAGGGATGCTGTAATGATAGGCGCTCAATATAATTAACATATAGGGGGTTCTTTACATATCTGATATGGAACATTAAAATCCAAGACCAAATATGGCTTTGCCTGTCTTTCAAAGGCAATTTAAAACAACAATTATTATTGTTCGATCGAAGAACTTCTCTTTAATTCTGGTCTTACGTTCAATGGAAGACTTCTGCAGACACCCAAGATGTACGTGAATAATATCACAATCTTTTACTGCACTAAAATTATTTGTCCAATTTCTTTGTCTCTTAAATTAAAAGATTAATCCAAAACTGTTAAATTGTTAAGAAAGAAATTTGTAGCTAATTTCATTTCAAATTCTTAGAGTATTCAACCCTCGCATATAGTCCTTTCTTTCTCAGCAATTTGAGAAAAAAAAATTAAATAAATAAACAGCATACTTTTAACAAACAAAATGTTGCACTAGAAAAAACAAAATGCAGAGTGAACAAATAGATAAAAAAAACTGCAATGAACTGTGAGCAATTCTATATGATATTTTATTTTTTGGATATTGAAAATTGTTTTCATTTTTCAATTTTACATGCATTTCAGAGCACAGACTTTAAAGATTTCTTTGCAAGAAACTTTGTGCATATATGGGCAAACAGAAACGATGTAAAGTATGTTAAACTAGTTATTTCCTTTTAAAAACAGGCTGGAAAAGAAAATTTAAAAGAATAACTAAACCATTTTAAAGAAGTGGTAGAAAAGGAAATAATATTTTCCTGATGTAAAAGAAGTAAAAGTAAAATTTTTATCAGAGATTTGCTTTGAAATAACAATTTTCAATTATGATTTTTAACAGCACATTTGCTGCTCCCAATAAAGAGCAATTTAAATGTTTGCCGAGTAAAATTGTTGTTTCTTTCGTAGCTTAAGGTTTGTGGACCTAAATGGTCAGTATTAAAGATTGCAGCATAATTGCTTCTGTAGACATTTAGCCAAAGTAATTATCACAAATTAGGCATATGGTTGTAAAAACTTTATAGCCTTAAGTATCAAATAGCAATCGATATGTTATAGCAGTAATTCTGTAGTGTGGTAAGGACAACGTTAACTTCTACAGAATATTTTTTATAGGATTTTTAGTTTGTAAATTGAAGAAGAAAAAATTCATAGGAATAGTTAATTGCAAGTGCAATTCTTTTTTGCCAAAGCAGCAGGTCTTAAAACTGCTGGTAGTCGTAGAATGTTTAAAATAGACAACCTTATAAACAAACTTTCACTTAAATTTTTGCTCATATTTTCTTTTTATATTTTATTTAACAAAGAAAGTTATGCAGTCTTACTGCAAGTACCTGGTGCTTAAGTTAATATTCACCATCTTTCGCACGATAATGGCAGTCATTGTTCTGTTGCATAATTACAAGAAGAAACATGCTAAAAATAGTTTTTTTGACTTATATGTCACACTTCAGCATAAAAGTATGCTATAAGTTTTACAAAATATATGAAAGTATGCTATAGATATTACACAATCCAAAAAAGTATGCTGTAGATATTACAAAATCCATAAGAGTATGCTATAGGTTTTACAAAATCCATAAAAATATGCTATAGATTTTATAAAATCCATAAAATTATACTATCGATTTTACAAAATCCTTAAAAGTATGCTATAGATGTTACAAAATACATAAAAGTATGCTATAGATGTTATAAAATCCATAAAAGTATGCTATCGATTTTACAAAATTCATAAAAGTATGCTATAGATATTACAAAATCCATAAAAGTATGCTATCGATTTTACAAAATCCATAAAAGTATGCTATAGATATTACAAAATCCATGAAAGTATGCTATAAATTTTACAAATTCCATAAAAGAGTGCTATTGTCTTTACAAAATCCATAAAAGTATGCTATAGGTATTACAAAATACATAAAAGTATGCTATTGATATAACAAAATCCGTAAAAGTATGCTATCGATTTTACAAAATCGATAAAAATATGCTAAAGATATTACAAAATCCATAAAATTATGCTATAGATTTTACAAAATCCATAAAAGTATGCTATAGATGTTACAAACTCCATGAAAGTATGCTATAGATTTTACAAAATTAATAAAAATATGCTATAGATATTAAAAAATCCATAAAAGTATGCTATAGACATTGCAACATGCATAAAAGTATGCTATCTATTTAACAAAGTCCATAAAAGTATGCTATAGGTTTTACAAAATCAATGAAAGTATGCAATAGATATTACAAAATCCATAAAAGTATGCTATCGATTTTACAAAATCCATAAGAGTATGCTATTGATATTACAAAATCCATAAAGTATGCTATAGATTTTACAAAATCCATAAAAGTATGCTATTGTCTTTACAAAAGCCATAAAAGTATGCTACAGGTATTACAAAATACATAAAAGTATGTTAGTGATATTACAAAATCCATAAAAGTATGCTATAGATTTTACAAAATCGATAAAAGTATGCTAAAGATATTACACACTCCATAAAAGTTTGCTATAGGTTTTATTAAATCCATAAAAGTATGCTACGGATTTTACAAAATCCATAAAAAGATGCTATATATTTTACAAACTCCATAAAAGTATTCTATAGATGTTACAAAACCCATAAAAGTATGCTATAGATATTACAAAATCCATAAAAGTATGCTATAGACTTTACAACATGCATAAAAGTATGCTATCGATTTTACAAAGTCCATAAAAGTATGCTATAGGTTTTACAAAATCCATCGCTCGTGAAAGTACGTGATTAAATAGTATGCGTTCGTGAGGGTGCATAATCGTGAGTGCCTTAAACTTTGCTGTGCGTGAGTATGCATATTTCGTGATCGTGCTTGATCGTGAGCTCAATTTTAGTAACGCGCACATCCCTCGTCTGCAGGCATATTCCATAAGTCGTTAAAGCTTAGAGTTCATCGCAAAAAATTCAAAAGGTATTTTTAGTCTAAATGCTTGTAAGAAAGTTCTGCATATTTTCGGGGGATTATTATAACCTTCAAAAAAGAATTGTAGGGGTTACTCATATTGTCATTTCGTTTGTAACGCAGCGAAGTCTGAATCTGAGTGATGAAATCTAAAACGATATAGCCAGGTCCGTCCTGACCCCTCCAATTCTTTTTGGGTGGGTATAATAGAAATTGATTCGGCAAAATTGATGTGTGTGGAAGGCGAATAGGTGATGTCAGAGATAACAGATATTTAACATGAAATAATTGTATGGGTGGTGATTTATTACTCAAGTCAGTTTGTTTTTAAAACGCATTAAGAAATTTATTTCATGGGAAAATAAATTTACTTGTATTGTGGAAGGCTTACAGCTGTCAGCTGAGTAAATACATATTAGTAACAAAAAAAACTAAATATTAATCTTTGTATGTAATAAATAGAGCAGTGATCCTTTAGATTATTTTATTACATTTTATTATTTTTCTCATCTCCTGTAACAAATTGTATAATTTAAAAGCAAACTTATTTTCTTAGATTTGCAATGTAATTTACTTACTTTGTGAAAATTTTCAACGAAAAATTCTATTATAAAAATATATTCTTCAAACTGTGTTTTTCCCTCAAATCCCCTACCAACAGTGGGCAGCATGACAAAAAAGAAAAAGAAAGAAAAAAACTATGTAACCTGCAAGGAGCCACCTCTCTTAGCACTACATCATTTCATTTCATTTTATATAAAATTATCTGTCATCCAGCACGTTTAAATCTTAAAAGGAAAAAATAAAACTTGAGCTAAATATATAAAACACTAACGAAGGTGTTAAGAGATATTTTATACCATCTTTTTAAGGCAGACAGTTCTGATGGATTTGCCACGTTTGTGCCGCTTCTTGCATTCTGCTCTTCTTCTTCTTTATCATATTTTCTTAGTCCTGTTGCTGTAAAACTCTCAAGTTGCTGCTTTTAACACCTTTTTTCTTCTGGTAAGTTTATACATCTTTACCTGCTAACGGGTAGCGGCAGTGCAGCCAGTAGTTTGTAAGATTATTTATGTCTGCACATGGTTAACCCGACATTTATAATTGCCACAAACATGATGCAGCTAAAGATACTTGTACATACGTTTAACATCAACAACAACAACAACAATACTGACATTATTAACAATACTAACACCATGATGAGGTTTAGTTTCAATGATCATTAACTTTAAGTTTTGGAAAGTATTTTTATTTGCAATTTCTATTCTTTTATTTTCCCTACAATTTTTTTTAGACAATAGGAAATGAAACAACAAGATTGTCAAGTGCTTTTGAAGATATATTGCTTGCTTTTTTCTCTTGCCTTCCTTTTTAGAGTTTTTATTTATTATTTTGTTTGCTTTTTTCCATACTTTTCTTAAATGTCATGTTATCACTTAATGGAAATTTTAAATCAAATAATGTTTTTCTCTCGTTTATTTTTAATTTTTTTTTTATTTTTTTTTGCTTTTCATTCTGTTTTATGGTACAAAATTATTATTAGACAGATATTTTAGAGAATAAATGGTAAGAATGAAAACGATTAGATAGCGTAAAAGAAGGAGATAGAGAGGGAATCTAATAAAGTTAGAGAGTAAAGTGAAAAGTGTTAAGATGTTAATAGTAAAATGATTTTGTTTTTGAAGTGCATATATTTTACAGAAAATTAAATATTTTAAGAACTTCTGACTTTAAAAAACTTTGTGATTCAATTATGTGGATTACTTCCTATATGGCCGCGAATAATCTATTGAATTAGGGGATGTCTAGATTCAATGATAAATAATTTACATCATGTCTTAATGCAAAATATTTAAACCTTGATGCTGCTACAATTTTGTTATTTTTTTTACCATAGTTTTAAATAAATTAGTCGAACTTTCTTATGTAAATTATTAATTTTATCAACGGGCTTAAGTTCGAATCTGCAAGACTGCAAACCATTTTTTATTATTTTATTAATAAATGAATATGTTCAAATTCAATTTTTTATTCTTGCAGATTCGAACTTAAGCCCGTTGATAAAATTAACAATTTTTATAGTTTTAAATATTCTACTTATACAAATATAATAAAACATGTGTAAATTCTTGCAAAAATCATGTTTAAAACCACTAAATATTCAAGTTATTTCAAATCTAAGCAAAGGAGTTACAAAACCAATAATTCTTTAAATTGATTTAAAATAATTAAATTTTTTTCTTTACCACACTTGAAAACAGGTTGGAAATTATGTGAAAAAGAATTAAATATAATATCTCCATATTAATTTTACCTATTCTTTTTTAAGCAACTGCAACAAATGATGTAATTAAGCAATTTTTTTTATATGAAATAAATACATTTTGTATTATTTGTAAATTGGCATCTATTGTTTGTAGCAGAACTGTAATGAAGTGATTGAAATTTATATAAAAGGCCACAAAGACCACAAACGAAATGAAACTTTTTAAAGAAAAACGCATACATATAAATAGACGTATTAATAAAATCCATAATATATTATTGCATACATTCAGGAGGTAATATAATTATGTTTCATAAAATAAAAAAATAAAATTAAATTATATTAAGCGACTTTCCAAAAGACAGTCGTTGCCTGCTGAGTAACGATAAATGGAGCAGTAGAATCCATTCGGATGAAGAATATATTACAATAAATAAAACAGTTGGCTTATCATAATATTTCAGTAGATGTTAGGAAAATATATTTTTTTTAGCAACACTTAGATCTATAACTAAAAGATAAAAGAACGACACCAAACCGATCTTTTATGGCACAAATCACTTCTGAATCGAAGTATTGCCTGCCACTCCTAATGAGTGTCAGTACGGACATAAAAATAGCTCAGAGTGGAAAAGACTCCTCTTACAACCTCGCAAAATAATACATTCCCATAGAATATGTGTAGTAGTCTCATCCTGCTGTATACAAAAGCGACTCAGAAGATGAGTCCACAAAGAATAATTCAGCACAAAATGACAAGTAAAAAAAAACGATTAAAATTCAGGGACAACCCTTAGAAGAAAGGGTTGCTGTCCATGCCTTATTTTGTCAAAGAACTGGACAACATCATTCCCTCTTATGAGAAAGGAAAGTCTTTTCCAGCACAATTTTTATACCCTTAAAAAATATAAAGAATTGGGGGGTATATTCACTTTGTCAATCCATGAGTAAGGCAGCGAAATATCTATATGAGACCTCATATAGTATGTATATTATTGATCTGTGATGAAGATTAAGACAACCTAGCAATATGTCCGTCTGTGGAAAACATGATATAGTAAATTTTTGAACCCCATTCCCTTTAGTGGGCGTTAAAGTTACATATTATATGAATCAAGTAAAAACGTTATATTCGACCGGGTCAAATCTTAAATACCCTCTAAATATTTAGTAAGTAAAACTAAAATGTTTAACTGGATGGGACAGAGTTACTTTATACAATATCGTACGTCAACGCCTACTGAAGGGGGCGGGGTCCAAAAATATACTACATCATGTTTTCCACAGACGAACATATGGGCATTGCTACACCGTCTTAGACTTCATCACTGATGAAAAATATGTAAACTCTATGTGGTCTAATTCTTTTTGGAGAGCATAAAATCTGTATTTTTTGGGGTCTGTCTGGCAAGGGCCGTGGGGGAGGCATTTCACCTTTGCCATAAGACTCTAAGAATAAATATTTGGCATAATTAAATGTAAAGTTTATTATGTGAATGAAGATAAATATGCCGAGTTAAACATGTTTTGACGTAAGCGGTTAGGAAACAACGTATTTAGCTGTTACGTTAAAAATATGTTATGACGTAACGAAATGGCAAACAGTGAAGTTTTTTTTTATAAAAATGCATATTTAATAAATTTGTTGAGTATTTTGATAAAATATTTACAGGCCACGGAAGGTCAACTTACAGGTCATGAGAGTGTGTGTGTTATCTTGGAGGGATTTTGCCCCCAGTGGCGAAATAAAGAGTTGGCATGCATTGCCAGTAAATAAAAATTGATTATGAGGGTGTCTTCTATCACACACAACAATTGAAATAGCTGAATTGAGTTTGTGAAAGTATTTAAAGGCCATGAAAGGTCAACTTACAGGTCATGAGAGTGTGTGTGTTATCTTGGAGGGATTTTCCCCCCAGTGGCCAAATAAGGAGTTGGCCTGCATTGCCAACACTCCCATAATAATTTTCTATATAAATGTGGATTTTCATATAAAAAAGAATTTCTCTGATTGCCATTTCGTTACGTCATAACACATTTAACTTCAGTTCGTAACTGCTTACGTGAAAACATATTTAACTCGTCATATTTATTATCCTCACACACATTAATTTATTTTAAATTTTTTTTAAAGGGTCATTTCGAAGGCTAAGGAGAGGAGAAGGTAGGTCAGAGGAGTACCAGGTTACGTTTTAGCTTGGTCATTAAAGCTTAAAAATGTTATTTTTAAGGAATGGAGGCTCAAGTAAAACAATTTGTTAAATGTTTACACTATTTTTGCGTATAATAACGCCCACTAAAGGGGGCGGGGTCCAAAAATTATATTTTTATTTCATGGCTCCAATCTTAACGCGTTGGACTTTCTTTAATATAAAAATATATGATTTGCCTAATAAAATTACAAAAACATATTAAAAAATTATGCTGTTTTTTAGAGGTTGGTTTTGTTCCTCTTAGGGGAATTTTTTCCCCTCTAGCCAGATTCGGCCCATTTACGAACTTGACCTGTGCTATTTTTCAAGATATATTTATACCAAGTTTCAAGGGTTTGGCTCTTTTCGTTTGAACCGCATCGTGGTTTCCACAGACGAACGGACTGTGAGCGAGATTTTGCAAAATTACCATCGTGATGAAAGAAAGTATGCGATAAAAGCTAATACGTTCGTGAGCGCTTTAAATATTGCCGTGAGTGAAAACATGTGACTTTCGTGACCGTGAGCTTAATTTTACTCAGGTGCACATCTCTACTTTATACTACTATTTAATTGCATCTACGCGGAATAAACATAAAGCCATATTCATGACACGAATTCAGACACGGCAAAAACTACAGGAATTTATTTGTCAATATGTTTGTTGAATATGTCAAACTTCTTATGAAATATAAAAAAAAAATATATATAGAAAAGTTAAGCAAAGGTTGCCACTGTATGGGGTTTGACAGCGTCTGGTGCAAACAAGTAAAACAATATACTGAAACTCTGAATTTTATGGAATTAATTTTTTCTTTTACAGTTTTTAAGATTTTCTTTTATAAATCGATAGTATTTAATTAAACAGAAATTGAAACAAAGTTTCATAAATGCTCAAGTGATTTTCAAACAATATTATTCAACACATAATTATATACCGTCGTTATTCAGCACAAATGAACCAGAAGAAATAAAAAACGAAAAACAAACTGAATAAATAAGCAGATGTCAACGACACAAATAAATGTGGCAAAGGATACCGAATAAAATGTCTTGCGGTGAAAAGGATCGCACACACACACAAAAGAAAGTAGAAACTAACAATTACCAGTATAAAATTGAAACATGAACAACAGAATAAATACATGCACACAACCACATTCTTTAAACAATTGATATTTGCTTAAGAAATGCTGAGAACACAAGAAGATGTGAGGGTTGCAATAATAAAAGTTTTTTGGTTTTTTTTAATTAAAAGTATGAAAGTACATTTTTATTTTCGAACTTAAAAATTTTATTATTGAGATAAGAAATTTTTATTCAGACTCAAGTTCAAAACTGCAATCTGCAAATTATTTTTTTTAGAATTTTTATTGAATTCGATTTAGAATAAATTAAATTTACAATATTTTTTATAACCAGCAAACTACTGATTTCGAGGCCGCTAAAATAATTTAACGAAAAAAAATTTCAAAATAATTTACAAATTGCAGATTTGAACTTGAGTCTGTACAAAAATTGTTATTTAAATAATTTATGATAATAATAGAGTTACTGTACGAATCGTAATCTGCTTAAATTTTGTTCCATCTAAAACAAATTTTGATAAAAATTATTGTATTCTGGTATTTTTAAGCTTAAGGTCTCTTTATTTGAGTTTAATTTTTAATTTGATAAAAATTCTTTATGAAACCCCTTTAGTAGGCCCTTTGAAATAAACAACACTTTCTATTGCAATAAAATATTCCGTTGTTCATTATATTTCAAACTAATATTTAAAACAGCCATCGTATTAACAACAAAAAAAAAAACAGCGACAACTAATGCCAATTCAACAGTAAAAATTACAATTGATAAAATGGCGTCATAAGAAAGCGATTAAAAGTTAAGACGTGCCTGGGATGCGATGAGGCAAAAGAATTGCAACAGCAACTGTAGCAAATAAAAGTACGAACAACCAACAATTTACAAACAGCAATTGAAACATTAACGATGCTGCTGCTGCTTCTGCTACTGTTGCTGCCATTAAGACTTTCAATATATTTTTTATTTTTACAATTGTTTGTTTTACGTTTCGAAATATTCTTTTTGCTGTTTCTAATGTCGTTGCACATGTTTACACTTTCTATTATTTTGTTTTCTGTTTTTTCACTACGAAAAGTTTTAGTCCTCTCATGTTTACACATACTTACGCATATGTGTATGCTTGTGTTAGTGTGTTTATGTGCTATAGCCACAAGGAAGTTGTAAAAGTTCAAGTGGAAATCGTACATAATAATATCTTCTAAGTATCACGTTGTCTCATCATCATCTTTTTCTCATACTCAGTCTGTCTCTCTCTATCTCTCTCGCCAGCTCTGACTCCCTGTTACGATTTCACTTACTTGCATGTAAATGGTGTAGGTATGTGTGCATTCCTGTCTGGCTTCCTTTATCCTTTTTTTTTTTTTTTGTTTTGCTGTCTTTGCATGTGGATTGTAGTTTTGTCCTGACACTGGCAACGAAAATATAGAAATAGAAATTAAATTGAATTGAAGCATCAAGACATAAGATGGCTGAGACTTAATATTAAAAAAAAAGAAATGAATTAAAATAAGAAAAAAAAAAAGGTGAGCACAAATCTAAGGGCAATAGAAATAGACATGATGCCATCATTAACAATATAGATAAACAAAGTGTTTCAATGTGCACACACTAATAATACGAGCATGTAGGCAAAAAAAAAAAAAAATAATAAAAAATTTACACCTAAATTCTGGCACAATGGCTCGCTAACTAAAAAATTTGAAAATAATTTCTTGATTACTTCAGTTAAATTCTTTGTATTTATCTTGTAGAATATTAAAAAACTGAATCTCCTGATTTCTAATATATAACTAATCTTCTAATATCTTAACCCATTTCGTCCCAGTGTTCAATTTTTGGAACGGTAAATTTTAATCATTTTGAATTTTGTTCTCTCTGTTTAGGAAAGACTAAGAACATATCTTTTTTAATGAAAACTTTTATAAAAATTTTAATAAAAATTAAAAAAAAAAAAATTGTTAATGAAAATTTTTAAAAAAATTTTTAATGAAAATTTTTAAAAAAATTGTTAATGAAAATTTAAAAAAATATGTTAATGAAAATTTAAGATAAAAATTGGAATGAGAATTTTTAAAAAAAATTTTTATAAGAATTTTTAATGAAAATTAAAAAAAAATTTGAATGAAAATGAAAAAAAAAATTTTTAATGAAAATTTAAAAAAAAATTTAATGAAAATTAAAAAAAAAAAAATTTTTTTAAATTTTAAAAAAAAATTTTAATGAAAATTTTTAAAAAAATTCGGACATCTGATTCGTATTTTCTGGACCCAAATTACCATTTAACAACGAAGTTTTATAAACTTATTCGAAAAACAAATCTGTGGGACGATATGGGTTAATTATTAAACATTACCTTACGGTTGACTGTTGTATTACCACTACAATATGAAGGCGTATACTTATTATTTACAATTAATACACAACAATCATACGTTCAAATTTTCCTTTAGTAAGAGAATAGAATGTAATAAAAAATACAGCATACTTTTGAGAACACACAAAATGATATGAAATTGGTAATTCAAATTAATGCGTTTTCTAAACGAATTATTTGATTAAAAAACAAGTAAAAACGTTATATTCGACCGGGTCGAATCTTAAATACCCTCCAAATATTTAGTAAGTAAATTTAAAATGTTTAAATTGGTGTGACGGAGTTCCTTTAAGAAATCTCTGTGCACAATTTTAAATCTCTATTTTGAGACAGTCATTCCGGGAAGGGCCGTGGGAGAGACGTTTCACCTCTGCAAGATCAGAGAAGATCTCAGCTTCTTATAGGCTTAAGGAATAAAAATTGTTCAATATTTACAATATTTTTCCATATAATATCGTACGTCAACGTCCACTAAAAGGGGCGGGGTCCAAAAATAAAATAAATCATGTTTTCCACAGACGAACGTATGGGCATTGCTAGATCGTCTCAGACCACATCACTGATCAAGAATATATATACTCTATGGGGTCCAATTCATTTGGAAGGGTATTAAAACTATATTTTGTCGGGTTCTCTGGCAAGGGCCGTGGGGGAGACATTTCACCTTTGCCATAAAACTTCAAAAATAGATGTTCGGAATAATTATATGTCAAATTTATTTAAAGTTTTTTTTTGATAGGGTAATTTAGGGGGCAAAGAGGGAGGAGGGGGTAGGGCAGAGGAATACCAAGCTACGGCTCAGCTTCGTCATTAAAGCATACAAATTTTATTTTTAAGGAATGTAGGCTTAAGTAAAACAAGTTGTTAAATTTGTACACTATTTTTGCATATAATAACGCCCACTGAAAGGGGCGGGGTCCAAAACTTATTTTTTTTATTTTATGGCTCCAAGTTTAACGCGTTGTTCCCTCTTTGACATAAAAATATATCATTTGCTTAACAAAGTTACAAAAAAACTTTAAAAATTATGTTGTTTACTAGGGGAACGTTTTACCCTCTTGCCCGATTTAGCCCATTTCCAAACTTAGCTTGTGTTTGTTTATCAAGATATATTTATAACAAATTTCAAAAGTCTGGCTCTTTTCGTTTGGACTGCATCGTGATTTACACAGACGTACGAACGGACATGCTCAGATCGTCTTAGATTTCATCACTGACCAGGAATATATATACTTTATGGAGTCTCAGTTGAATATTTTGCTGCGTTACAAACGGAATGACAAACTGAATATAATCTGCATATTCTTTTTTGGAGGGTATAAACAAAATATTTGTATGATAATCCTTTAAAATGACTTGCTGTCTGCATCTAACGTTTAATTTAAATTTTTTTTGCCAGTTATAATTTTTGATTTCATTATTTCCCTTGCCTTAGCCATAGTGCGTAAATAAACATACAATTTGTTATTCTAGCATATGTTTTTTTTTTAAATAGATATATTCTTTGCACCAACCAAATTGAAATGCAGGCAAACAGCAGCAAGCAGCCGTCATCGTCATCGAAATCCCTGCCAACTTCCGTAACAAAAAGGAAGTGAAGGTTTTACACACTATCAAACACGAACAAGCACACAGGCAAATGTACAATTGTAAAATACGTAAAAACGATTGTCTGCTTAACATGTTGTTTATAATACGGAACATTAAAAAAAAAGTGCTGTTAGGCAACATCACACTAACACTAATGCCATTGCATTACACACGCATTTGCATCCAAAGAGTAAAGAAAAAAGAAAAAATGAAGCGAATTTAATCCCTTTTTTCTTTAAAGTTTTTTTTTGTTGGAATGTTTGTGAATGTAATTGTAATTTAAACAAATATTGCTGGAATTGGTTGTACTTGTGCTGTTATTTCTGGAAATGTATTTACAACAGACAGACAGCCGGCAGTCAGCCAGCCAACCAGTTATGTGAGACACCAACATATTTTGTTTGCTTTTTTTCTAGTTTCAACAAACACATACGCCTAAGGAAGCTTTTGCCATCTAAACTATTCCTGCAAAAATTCACAAACATAAATGCATTTTTAGTAAGAAAACAAGACTTGTATGAATTTTAAATTGATGTATTTTTTTTTGCTTCACTTATTATACCCTCCAAAAAAGAATTTGGAGGGTATATTCACTTTGTCATTCCGTTTGTAACGCATCGAAATATCCATCTCAGACCCCATAAAGTATATATATTCTTGATCAGTGATGAAATCTAAGACCAACTGAGCATGTCCGTCCGTCCGTCCGTCCGTCCGTCTGTGGAAATCACGATACAGTCCAAACGAAAAGAGCTAGACTCTTGAAATTTGGCATAAATATATTTTAAAACTTAGAGCAGGTTAAGTTCGAAGATGGGCTAAATCGGGCAAGAGGGAAAAAAGTTCCCCTAAGAAGAACTAAACCAACCCAGAAAAAACAACATAATTTTTAAAGTTTTTTGGTTATTTTGTTAAGCAAATGATATATTTTTATGTCAAATACGGTCCAACGCCTTAAACTTGGAGCCATTAAATAAAATAAAAATATTTTTTGACCCCGCCCACTTTAGTGGGCGTTATTATAGGCAAAAATAGCATAAAAATTTAACAAATTGTTTTACTTATGCCTACATGCCTTAAAAATAACACTTTTAAGCTTTAATGACGAAGCTGAGACGAAACCTGGTACTATTCTGCCCTACCCCCTCCTTCCCCTTCGCCCCCTAAATGACCCTACAAAAAAAAAATTTTTTTTTTTTAAATTTTGTATGTAATCATCTCAAGCATTTATCTTTAGGGTTTTATGACTGCCGATTTCTGCCCTACCTACCCCCCCCCACCTCTTCCTTTGCCCCCTAAATGACCCTACCAAAAAAAAAAATTTTTTTTTTTAAATTTTGTATATAATCATCCCAAGCATATATCTTTAGAGATTTATGACTGCCGATTTCTGCCCTACCCCCCTCCCCCCCCTCTTCCTTTGCCACCAAAATGAGCCTACCAAAAAAAAGTTTTTTTCAATTTTGTATATAATCATCCCAAGCGTTTATCTTTAGAATTTTATGACTGCCGATTTCTGCCCTAGCCCCCCCCCCCCTTCTTCCTTTGCCCCCTAAAATGACCCTACCAAAAAAAATTTATAGGCAAAAATAGCATAAAAATTTAACAAATTGTTTTACTTAAGCCTACATTCCTTAAAAATAACACTTTTAAGCTTTAATGACGAAGCTGAGACGAAACCTGGTACTACTCTGCCCTACCCCCTCCTTCCCCTTCGCCCCCTAAGTGACCCTACCAAAAAAAAAATTTTTTTTAAATTTTATATATAATCATCCCAAGCATTTATCTTTAGAGTTTTATGACTGCCGATTTCTGCCCTACCTCCCCCCCCCCCCCACCTCTTCCTTTGCCCCCTAAATGACCCTACAAAAAAAAATTTTTTTTTTTTAATTTTGTATATAATCATCCCAAGCATTTATCTTTAGAGTTTTATGACTGCTGATTTCTGCCCTAGTCCCCCCCCCCCTCTTCTTTTGTCCCCTAAAATGACCCTACCAAAAAAAAAATTTTTTTAAATTTTGTATATAATCATCCCAAGCATTTATCTTTAGAGTTTTATGACTGCCTGTTGCTGCCCTACCCACTCCTCCCCCTTTGCCCGCTAAATGACCCTATTAAAAATAAATATAAATTTTTTTTTATATTGTGTATAATCATCCCAAGCATTTATTTTTACAGTTTTATGTGTATCTGTTTCTGCCCTACCCCCTCTCCCCCTTTGCCCTCTAAATAACCCTATCAAAAAAAAGAAATTTTAATTTTGTATATAATTATCCCAAGCATTTATTTTTAGAGTTTTATGACAAAGGTGAAATGTTTCCCCCACAGCCCTTGCCAGAGCGACCCCGCCAAAATACAGTTTTTATACCCTCCAAAGAGAATTGTGATGAAGTCTAAGACGGTCTAGCAATGCCCATGCGTTCGTCTGTGGAAAACATGATATTGTATATATTTGAATCCCGCCCCCTTTAGTGGACGTTGACGTACGATATTATATAAAGGAACTCTGTCCCACCAAGTTAAACATATAAAATTCACTTACTAAATATTTGGAGGGTATTTAAGATTCGACCCGGTCGAATATAACGTTTTTACTTGTTTTTATTTAAGTTTTTGCTGTAGTTGGTGTGTCTGTGTGTGTGTTTTTTTCGCGCTTGTTTCCTTAGCTAGATATTTCACAGACATTTTATTGCACTTTGGCAGCCACTTGTTTGCCAAGATTTTATATTTCAATTTGAGGAATATTTTTTATGGGTCTTGTATATGCTTGATCCTTTTTAACGTTTTTGGTTGGTGAATGTGCGTGTGGCAAAAGATTTAAGGCGATGCAAGTAATTTTAGTAAATGATAAACAAACAAAACATTTTTTTAACCAACTATTTTCAATGAGCATCATTGGCAAGTGATACCAGCGGGAGTTAGTGAGGGATATTTTTTTTTCCATTTTCCTAACATGATATATGGCAAGATTTTTCACCTTCAAACCCACAGAGAATAAGAGTTATAGACTATTCAGTAGTTCACATCCCTGACTTAAACAAATACACTAATAGAATTCCCAGACTTTCAGCTTTCATTTCGTATATTCGTCTTTGGAAAATATTTGTATGTCATTTGCTAACGCAACTAAACCCTATGAAATGTGCACACAAAAGTTTAATACAAAAAGCACCTGAACATTTTCACAAAACCATTCAAAATCAAACAATTTTATTTTAATTCCCCAATGCAAAACGTGATAATTTGAACATATTTTTTGAAAAGTTTTTCATATTTCCAACAAAAACTAAAGCAACGACATCTCAGCAAAAACTTTTATTGCCATAATGCCAAATAAGGAAAAGTATAAAACGAGAAAAATCACAAACAGAACAAATATCTATATAAATATCGAGAAGAAAAACAGTTTACTTGTATGTGTGTGTATGTGTGCTGCTAATGCCCGTGCCAGTGCCAGCTGTTGCAGTTGTGTTCGTATTTGCAATAAAAATAAAAGAATCACAAAACTGGAAATGGGGCAAAGAAAAAGTTTTGCACTTGTCAAAAAGAGTGCTGATGACGGTGATGATGAGAGCAAGTTGAAAGTGTATGTATGAGTGTATGTGTGTAAATATTAAATTGCATATGTGTTGCATACTTTTCAGTTGTGAAACAAACAAATCGTTTACAAATCGAAGTTTTTTTTTTTTACAAAACTAAAGCGTAAAGTTGTATTGAAAACTTGGGCGGCAGAACATCAAATACAAAGTAGGTGTGAACAAGTTTTATAAACACAAATACATTTTGTGTGCTAGCCGACTGTGTAGGCCACATGTTAGAAAACGTTTTCCTGTCTTAAAAAAAATCATATTTGCAAATACAATTTAAGCTAAGCAAGTTGTATGTGTTTATTTTGCTGCCTAAAAGATTCTTTATAGAAAAAAAGGAAAGTAAATAAATAAATAAAATAAAATAAAATATATATGATGGTATTTGAAAAACATTGATTCAACTATTTAGGAAAACTGCTGTAGCCCTTATTTTAAGGTGAGCAAATAAAATATATTTTATCTAGAAATTACTGCGGTTGACAAAAATTATTTTTTTTTCAAACAGAAGAGAAACACTTGTAGTTTACTATTGTAAATCACAGAGCTTTTATCAACGTTCTGCAATATGTAATGCATAATTATCTAAGCTGTTATAATATTTCGCCCTCAAAAGAAGCATGAACACTTTTGCTGGCTTTAGTATAAAACAGAAAGTTATGGACTTTTCAGTAGAACTCCTGGATTAATTAATAAATTTTGAAAATAAATCCGTGAAATTTGTTGTAGATCTCACAATGAATTATTTTCGCTAAACTTTGAATAATTTTTTACTTTCACATATGATGATTTTATGAAAATTTTGTATGACAAATTTCTCATAAATTATATATCAAATTTATTTTATATCTTTTGTATACGGGTAGCCAAAAATTAGCCGGCTAAGTAAAATGTGAAAGCAGCTGCAAAAAAATCTCTATCTTCTCATCTTTCTTTATCAGTCTTCCCAATACCATCCCTTCCCTGTCAGTTCCGCCATAATGCACTGCATATGTGGAGTTCATACCCAGAGTTCTGGTCCTACAACAAAAGGAGAACTTCTTGCAATGACACTTCTAGGTAAAAATCATTACAAATGATATAGATTTGCGCTGCTTCTGGATCAAAAGTTCAGTCTATCATTGACTTATTCGGTTAACTATTTTCATATAGTATCTACTAGTCCAATAACATTTTTCGAATGCACTTAGTAGAATGTAGTTATTAAAATACAAATATTCGAATAAAAATATTCGAATAAAATCAATATTCGAATTAATATTATTATAGTAATAAAGTTATGCAAAACAAAAATATTTTAAGATTATTCGTTTAAAAATTTTTTTTTCGATTAAAAATTTTACTTATTTTGCGAATGAAATTAGTCGATTGTAATTACTAAAACACTCTTAATCGAACATAAGTATTCAAATAAAAAAAAAATATTCGAATAAAATCAATTTAATACTATTATTGCAATAAAGTTCAAAAAAAATTGTTTAAGATTATTCGATTAAAAATTTTATTTTCGATAAAAAATTTTACTTATTTTGCGAATGAAATGAGTCGATTGTAATTACTAAAACACTTTTAATCGAACATAAGTATTCAAATAAAAAAAATATTCGAATAAAATCAATTTAATACTATTATTGCAATAAAGTTAAAAATTTTTTTTAAGATTATTCGATTAAAAATTTTATTTTCGATTAAAAATTTTACTCATTTTGCGAATGAAATGAGTCGATTGTAATTACTAAAACACTTATAATCGAACATAAGTATTCAAATAAAAAATATATTCGAATAAAATCAGTTTAATACTAGTATTATTGCAATAAAGTTCATATAAAATATTTTAAGATTATTCGATTAAAAATTTTTTTTTACTAATCGAATAAAATTTTTTTAATAACATTAGTTGAATGTAGTTATAAAAATACAAATATTCGAACAAAAGTACTCAAATAAATATATTCGAATAAAATCAATATTCGTATTAATACTATTATAGTAACAAAGTTATGGAAAAAAATATTTTAAAATTATTCGATTAAACATTTTATTTTCGAATAAAAATTTTATTTGTTTTCCGAATGAAATTAGTCGATTGTAGTTATTAAAACACTGTTAATCAGACAAAAGTATGTAAAATATTCGAATAATATCAATTTAATACTATTATTGCAACAAAGTTCCAATAAAATATTTTAGGATTATTTGATTAAAATTTTTTTTAACTAATCAAATAAAATTTTTCGAATTTCTATTGTTATTATTAAAACACTGTTAGTCCAACAAAAGTAAGCAATTGAAATAGTCGAATATATTTAATTGAATACTATTACTCCACGAAAAAAAATATTTTGTTGTCATGTTTCAATTTCCTATTACTTATTCCTGATGATGTTAGCAAATTGTTGACGAAATATTGAATAATAAAAGAAAACTGAACTAATTTTATATAAAAAACGACCTCGAGCTTAATAAATATTACAATAAAATTCCAATAATAACATTAAAACAAAATTACTACATTAAAATTATTTGGTTACAAAAAACGTAATATTAAAATTATAATATAATTCAGAATAATCATAATCGGAATAATATTATTCGAAAAAAATTATTCGAATAAAATTATTCGAATAAAATCATTTGAATAGCATTATTCGAATAAAATTATTCGAACAAAATTATTCGATTAAAATTATACGAATAACATTTTTCGAATAAAGTTATTCAAAATTATTTCTTTAATATTATTCGAATAATAGAACAATATAAAATTAAAATGATACAATAAAACAAAACTGCTATCAAATTATTTAACTAAAATTATTCGAATATAATTAATCGAAAAAAATTATACATTTTATATTACGATATCATTCAAATGGCAAGTTCTTGCTGTTGCCACTGCAATTTTCTATAGAAAACTAAATCGATAAATTTTTTAGCTTTAAAAGTTTAATAACAGACTAAATCTTTTTATTTTTTTATACCGGCTTTTCCATGTCCTTTGATCTGTAACCAATTTTGTGTTACGTATGATGTACATGTGGATTTTTTTAAAATTTATTACTTTTTGCTCACTTAAAAAGAAATACAAAAAAACTCTACTTTTAATTAATGCATGGCGCTTATTGATGAAAACTAAAAGTTCTAGTTAAAGCATAACTTCGGCTATAAAATTCATTCAAAATACAGAGTACACTTTATTCAAATGTAATTCAATAGAATGAATGATTTTACAATTTCTATTTCCACACAGTCTTTTTTCGGTCTTTTTTTTCGTATTGAGGGTGATACAACAACGCCATAAAATGAATATGAATTTGCGGCATTAGAGTGAAAGATTTATATTCTTTTCATACAAATGTATCTTGTGGTTGTGATGGCTATGATGTTATTGCTTTGCTTGTTGCAAATTCAAATCTCCGCACACAGTTGTAGCCTTTTTTCATGATAGTGTGTGCTCTAACAGAGAATACTATTTGTATGGATATACATATTTCTGTACACTGGCTCCGTGTACTACTGTCTGTTTCAAATTTAGAAATTTCGTGGATTTTAAGGATTTCGGTCAGCCACACATTTGAGTTTACTTGAAATGCAATTTTGTGGTGGCAGAGTTGCAGTTTTGCTTGATTAGCAGCATAGATGGCGGATGTTGAATGCTTCATGTAGACTTTGTAAGAAAATTGGTTTCATTTGAAAAAAAAATGGGTTAAGTCGTTTTAATATAATAATTTATTTAGAGTTTCAAATTTATTTATAGTTTCAGTAATAGTTTTTGTTAATTTAGTGATTCTTTCTAGCGGTTCTGTCTAAAAGTTTGTTAAACTATCGGGCTATAGAAAATTGCAACCAAATCCTTATATGTTGCTATAAAGAAAAATCTTTCGTCCACAAGCGCTACAAAATTTAAAATTTGTTTTCTGGAAATTATGAAATATATAGAATTAAGCGAACAGCTGCAAAAATAAGTGTGTAGTGCAGCCATATTCCATAAGTCGCTAAAGCTAAAACTCCATTGCTAAAAGTCCAAAAATTATTTTTAGCCTTAATAGCTTTAAGAAACTCTTGCTTATTTTGTATATAACTATTTTTTAGTGAACAAATAGTTATTATCTTTCTTAATTAAAACTCCAAAAAAATAAAATAACTTTTTGTGAATATTACAATCTCTGCTTTATGCATTGCAATTTCTTATTCGTGTGTTTCTATATATTAACATCCTAATTCCTAGTTCCTGGCATCTTTTGTCGAAGGTTGTGTTAACAACCTTTAGTGATCGCTGCAGTGATCTCTGTCTTCAACAAGGAACTTACCTTTGGTTATCTCCAATTTAAGAATTTCGTTAAAGCATCCCTAAAATTTTCCTTCAACAAAAACTTGTAAAAAATTGTATATTTTTAGTTAAAAAAAAGTTTTACAATATCAATAAATGATTAACTTTTTATTTATATTTTCGTTTTATTGCTAAAATTTTCAAGAAAAAAAATCCTCTTTTAAAAACTTGTTTAAGTTGACCCAAATTCATGCACAGAACATGTAAATTTCTTGTCACTTTTTTTGATAGAAATGAAGTGACTCGGTTTGACAAAACTTACAATGATTTACCGAAATCTGTTAGCAAAAACTATTTCAAAATAAAAATATGCACATACAAATGTTTTCATTTTCAAATGTAAAACTAAGCCCCTGTATAAAATAAAAAGTGCAATAGTAGTGACAATCATGAATATACATGTTATTTTTTTTTTGTACGTTGAAAAGAGTTTTCTTAACTAAATAAAACCAACTGGAGGGATATACTAAGCAGATTGAAATATTGCACTAAGAGTTTTAAGAGCTTTTACCAAATATTGCAAAATAAATAGTCTTTTCTGTTGTTTAAGCTTTGGCCCGCCAGGTTTTAATATTTATTACTGCAGTTCTACTATGGAAAGGTATTAATAATTTAGTTTTAATTGTGGAATTTTGTTTCAAAATTAAAATGCATGTGAGAAAACAGTCTACAAGTTACTTAATATAATACCAAATATTTTAATATTATTGCCTCTATTAAGCCGAAATTAGTCAAGTATACCGACAGAAGCAAATATTAAGAATTTTCTAATTAAATCTGAAAAATCTTTATGGTAAATATTAATTTGAAAAGAGAAAAAAAATATGTATATAAGGAACTAATAAAAATAAATTGATAATACCTAATATTCTCAGTTAATTGGCTGCTATATTATTAAGTCAAAATTAATCAAGTATACCGACAGAAGCAAATATTTTCAATATATTGCATCTTAAGGTGCTTAAAGCAATTGGTTTTTATACAGAGAATGCTGTATGTTAAATATTATATTGAAAAGAAATATACATATATATATATATATATATATATATATATATATATATATATATATATATATATATATATATATATAACGAATTAATAAACATAAGCGGGTTTTTTGTTTCATTTCATTTTTGATTTTATAGTAAAATACTCGTAAATGACCCTATTTTATTATTTACTCTGCTAATATATTTGCAAAAATAAATATTTTTTAATTTCACATATTCAAGGATAATCGTTTTCTTTTAATTTCCCTTCCATAAATTAATTTTTTTTTCATATTTGCACTCGTGTTTTTGACATTTTCTACGGAAAATCATTTATTTTATTGCAAGCACAACTTTGGTTTTTCCCCTTTGACTTTATGCCACTTTCATGTGAGTACTCATGCAATTTATTAAATTGTAAATAAATATATTTTTATATATTTGTGCTGCATGCATTTGTTTGACTTTTTCCGATTTTGTTTGCAGTTAAAAAAAAAACTTTTAGTGAAAAATTAAATGAAATTTTGCCATATGTGTATGAAAATTGTGGGTGCTGTTGGCTGAAGTAGTAGAACACGAGACTATGAAGCGGAGGGTCGTGAGTTCGAGCCCCAGCTGAGTCATGAAATATTGTGTTTAATTCTTCTGATCAGCATTAGTGCGTGGTTGTGTTAGTTGTTGCCAGCCTGTTTCAATGATGAAGGCATAGTCACTGATCACTGAACATAATTGGCAGCGACTGACACTATCATGTACTAAAAAGCAGAGTAACAGCACCCACCTTCGTCGGCCCTGTAGCAAAAATTAGCCGGCGAAGTAAATGGTTGAAATAGCTACAAAAAAAAAAAAAACAACTGTCTATCTTCTCATCTTTCCTAATCTGTCCCTCAATACTATCCCCTCGTTTTCAGTTCTAGCACAATGCATTGCATATATAGGGGTCATCCCCTGAGTGCTGGTCCAAGATAAAAAAAAAAAAAAAAAAAAAACATGACAACATATTAACAAAAGTTTATATAAAATAGTTTTAAGGTGGAAACAATATTTTTTCTGTATTGCTTAGTAGACTTAAATAAAATGTTTTTTTTTTTTAATTATTATCTAATGAAACTATAATAATTATATAGCACTAACACCAAAAACTCTTTCACAAATCCTTTTTTTTGTTGATTTCCTTTTCATTTTAAATTATTAACAAATAGCAACAACAAGAAGTCGTAGGTTTGTGGTAAAATTTTCTGTTCGGTTTTTTTTTGTTTGGCTTTTAGGGTTTAATTTTTTGACTTCTTTTCAATTTTCTGCTTATTAAGTTTACAAAAGTGCTCTCTTTTGCAATGTTGCTGCAAAAATAACAACGAACCACATCAACTTTTAAAGCTGCAAAATTTTCAAGTCAAGTTGTGGTTTTGGCATTTATATTTTTTTTGTTTATATTTTCTGTAGCCTTTCTTTTTCCGCTCTTAAGCCAGCATTTCATCTCTCATCATTTTGCAAAAACCAAACTGTACAATGACTAAAATGATGTTGTTGCCGGTTATATATATATTTTATTTTTCTTTTGCTTCTATCCCTTAACATGTTTTTCATATTTCAGTTGAAAGAAAAAACAACAGCATTTTAAAATCCAACTACTTGACGTGTTTTTGTTTTAAGTTTCGTTTTTCGGGTTTATTGCTTGGAAAATTACAAAAAATATATAAGAAGTGAAATAAATGAAAACTAAAGAGTAAAATACAGAACATAAAGTCATAAAAAACCGCAATCAAGACGTCTGACGTTTATGAATCAACAGACTGCTGGCAGATTGTGGTTGCAGGTGGCAGCCATATTTATTTTGCAAGTTCATTATTTCGTTTTATAATTTAAAATAATTTCCTTTTACATAACTTTTTGTTTTTAACTATACAGTTTCATTCAACTTTTAACAGTCAGTTATGAAAAAAACAGGTTAATTATTTTAAGTTCCAGAAATATTTTTTAATAACATTTTTACGGTAGAGTGTGCAAAATTCGTTGCGGCCAATTAAAAAATGTTTTCCATTTTTGCATAAAGTTGTAATGGCCGATGTTCTAATTGCAATTTCTGCTGTTTTGCTTTCTCTTTTAGTTTTTAAATACTTCCTACTCAGACAACTAGAAAATTTTTTGGGAAAGTACAAAGAAAAAAAGCAAGACATCTTGTGGCACAAACAAATTTATTTTAAGCTGATGGGGTAATTTAAATATTAATGACTCTTTGAATTAAAATCAAAAGTTTTATTATTTTTGATTAAAAGTAAATAGATTTTCGTTTAGTCAAGATATTATTCGTTATAATTGTAGCAAACATTATTTATTTATTTTGTTATTGGAAAATCAATAGAGAAATTTATTTGAAATAATCTTGGGTCCCAAAAACTTAGAGAAGTTTTATTGTGCCATGTTAAGAATATAGAAATCATTAAACTCTTTACTCTTAAAAGCACTGGACATGATTAGAAGAACAGCTCAATCATATAAACCAGTAGTGTTTTGGGGCAGCTGTGACATCATCAGGATTTTAATTAAATTAAAATCATCTTTTTGACGTTAAAAAGCAATGAGCAATTCATAATCAGAAAAGTATATTCTTTTTCTATTGAATTCTAAAGCAGTAGAGGAATTTTTGGAAACTTTAAATATCATTTTGAAACAATGAATATCTTTTTATTCTGATTTAAACTTGTTATTGTAAAATATATATTATGGCCATTAAGATTTTATACTCATAAGAATTTTCAAAAAAATCTTTTCTTTTGCTACAACAAATAAAATATATTTTGAAATAATTTAAATTTTAAGCCCAAAGATTGTTCGCGAAAAAATCTTGCAACACATAAAAATAATTCTGCTGTTTCTTTAAATGATAGTTGAGTTATAAAAAAAAACGTTGCACATCATTTCAAAAGCTGTTTTAAAGCTTCGTTCTTTATGCTAGGAACACAACTGCGACGAACGACGAATTTTTGGTCGCGAATATTCGTCGCCAAAAATAAAACACATTTTTGTATATGAAAATGCACACAATCGCGGCGTTGGTCGAAATTCGTCATACTCAGCGAAAGTTGAAATACATTTATTTCTAATTGTTTCGTCAACGAACGGCGAACAAATCAATATAAAGTGACCAGGTTTCATATGCACAAACTGGTTTTTTGTGGAAAAACATAGTTCACTACTGTATTGTTGCATGTAGCACTAAAATTTTCAGTACATACTAAAAATGCATTCACTAATTCACAAAAATGTAACATTCGAACGACTTTTTATTAATTTTGAACACTTTTTATAATATAGTTTTTCTTTCTATTTCTCACTTTTTCATATGGTCACCCCATCATCTGTTAAATGAAAAATAATAATATATTTACAGACAAAAAATTTTTCAGAAAATATTTACAAAAAGGAATTTGTTCTGAAAAAAAATTGACAACACCGGGATAATTATTGAGTGTCTAAACAATCTGACTGGCATTAGAGGATTACAATGATTTAAAAAACAGATATTAAAATTTTGTTTGCTTATTATTTTAATTTATTCGTCGTTATTGTGTTTCATACGACGAATTTATAGAGCGATTTTTTACCAACGAATTCGTCGTACTAAGCGAAATTCGTCGTTCGTCCCAGTTGTGTTCCTAGCATTATATTCAAATTGTAAAAAAAAGTTTTTATTATTTTGTAAAGTTTTTTTTTGTGGAAACACTTTATTTACAATTCTACACTGAACTACAAAAAAGTCTTAAAACATAGTTTTTGAGTTTTAGTTTTTAAAATGCTTTGCTTTTAATTGCTGTTTTTATATGGAAGCATTTATAAAACTAAAATGTAGGCCTTTAGTCCAAATATGATGTTTTGTGCGTCTTAAAAACAATTATAATTCATATTGTTTCAAAATAGTTTTAATGTTAAAAGTAAGAACGAAAATAATTACAAAAAAGAAAACTTCAAATCGTTCATTTTAATATCGTTCATCCTCGATTTAAAGAAATTTGTTTCGGGTGTGCATGCCCAGTAGTCCCCGAAATGTATCAAGATATATTTAAGCATCAGACGTATACTTAATATTTTTCTAAGTAATATATTAATCATACGCCACATATATTCATTTCCTGCCTAAAGCTATGCTAAGAATTTTAAGTTTTGTATATATGCTCTCATTTTATCCACTGTTATAAGCGATATATCATCGAGGCATAAAGGGTATACCAACAGGGACTTCAGAACTTGGATAATATAAATTTTATCGAAGACATTTCTGTCAAATTGGTTGTAGTTTATTCGGTCTGTTTTTCCATATCAGCATACGCGGTTACACCATTAAAAAACACGTGCAAAAAGTAAGACATTTTTTTTAATAAAAATTGTTGTTTTTTTTGTTGTTTTTTTGTTCATCGAAAAATTGTATTTAGCGATGAGGGCCATTTCTTGACATGAATTGCCGAATTGCGGACGAAGACAAATTGAATTGAGATCCAAGAGAGTCCAACTCATCAATGTATCGTGTGGTTTTTTGCTTGGAGGCATCATCGATCCATTTATCTTGGAGAAAGATGTGGGGCAGGTGAGAGCGCTACAGGCCGACCAACCAACTTCTTTTAGCTTGAATTGAATGATCTGGATACCAAGGCCAAATAATTTCACATTCCTCACATGCGCATTATCATCTCACATGACGGTGATATGAATTGACCACCGAGATCATGCGATTTGACTCCTTTAAAATTTTATTGTAGAGTCGTTTAAAGTGGCAGTTGCATGCAAATAAGCCACAAGCCACATTGATACCCAAAGCCAATATATAACACATGTAATCGCTCAAATTCAGCCTGATTTATGCATGAGAGTCATGAGAATGGCCGTGACGGCCATTTGAACCATGTTATATACAAGCGCAAGTTAATAAGTCCGTGACTTTTTGAATAGAACACAGAATTTTCATATAAAAACCAATTTTCTTATCTCTTACAATAAATATGATATGACGAGGTCTTCAAAATAGTCCTTTGTTTGCGGGATGATTTTGTCGTTGAAGTCAAATCACTCTCCGCTAAGGCATTTCTTCAACTTTGGGCACAAAATATAGTCAGTCGGTGCTAAATCAGGAGAATATGGCGTAAGACGGAGCAGTTCGTAGACCAATTTATGGAAACTGCATATGTCTACAGTACTGCAAAAAAATAACTTTTTTCTTCTCCAAATGCCTCATTGAATCTGCCCAATATCGTGCTATAATATTCGCCATTTATTGTTTTCCCATTTCGAATATAGTCACTTTGCATTACACCGCTTACTTCCCAAAAAACGGTCGCCATGACATTATTGACTGACAAAACCCATCTTTGCCTTCTTGGCCGCCAATTCAAACTGAGAAACCCACTGCTTTGACTGTTGTTTGGTCTCCGGTGTTTTGTATACGGCTACGAATAGGCACAACAACTGTGTGTGGGTGAGTTTTTGAAGCGCTAGGGAGTTTTCTAAGTCTTAAATTATCCAGCAGCCATACGTGTCTTTCCAAAACGTCAATATGCATAACGATGTTTTGATGGACTTGTTGGTGATTTTAGTTAGTGATAGTCCAACATCTATTTTAATAAAAATCTCATCTTTGTTAAATAGTGAAGCATACTTTTAGGAAATATACGTGACGTATGAGTGTTATTATCTATTAAATTTATGTGGCCCACTATAAACGTTCATTTTATTTTTATACAATAAAAGCTAAGCGAAGCTTAAGCTATTACTTTTTATAATTAAGAAAGGATTTCTAAAATAAATCTGTTGCCATGAACTACTCTAAAATAAAAATCTAACTTAAAAATAAAATTCCCAGCTTTTTTCCCACAAAAAAAAAATACATGTTTTTTATTAACAATCCTTTTTTTCGAAACAAAAATGTTTTTTGCTTTATTCATGATTTTTATATTCTTGCGAAAGTCTGAATTTTATTACTGTTTTTTTATGAATAGATGAAAATATAAATGAAGCAAATGTGAGTATGAAGAAATTCAAATAGTCAGCCAGTCGTCTGTCTGGTGGTTTTATTGTTTTATTTTTACCAACTCTATCGTTGTTTTTTTTTGTAGGCAATGAATTGAATTCATTCGTAGGACTTGGCTAAACAAAAATAGTTAACTAATGAAATGGCTTTTGTGTGTGTGTGTGTGTGTGTGTGTGTGTGTGTAGGTGGTGAGTTAGTGGTATAAATGGAAACTGAAAACTTATTTAAATGAAATGCAGCAATATTAAATAAATTTAATAATGCACATTTAAAAGTTAGAAAATTTCCAAATTAAATAAATATTTTATCGTATTATTGTACAACATTCATTCGTTTATATATATATATATATATATATATATATATATATATATATATATATATATATATATATATATATATATATATATATATATATAAGACTTTAACTAACTTCTGTGTTTAAACAATAAGATTTTCCAAAGGCTTAATGAAGACTTGCAACACAAACATCAATGTCAACATTAATTTAAAACACACCTTAATTAAAACAAATTTCTAAAAATAGCAAAAGCAAAAGCAAAAGAAAAAAAGATTGGAAACCAAAAATGTGTATTTAAAATTACGGCTTTGCTGTCAAACCATGTGTCACTTTGTTTGAAGTTAACAAGTCATCAGTAGTTCTCTCAGTGATTCATTAAATTACAAATAAAAAGTAAACCAAATTAAATATTTTTTTTTTTGCTGCACAGCCTGCTAACAAACCCTTCAACTGTTTCAGAAGTTAAATAAAAAAAAGAGATTAAAAGAAAAAACTATATAAGCCAACTTGGTAAAAAAAACGATTTTCATTTAAGGCTTTTTCTAGAAATTTTCAAATTTCCACACTAATTCTACTTTTTCACGTATGTCTAAATAACACAAGCACATACACGCACACACACACACACACACACACATAAACACACTCTTACATACACATTTTAAATCTTTTTATGTGTTTACGTTTACCCACCTCTCACTCACTCATTGTTATGGTAAAGGCTTCATGAATGTTGCAACAGAAAAAAAAGTGACAAAAGAAGCTGTCACTCATTGTCAAAGTGAGTAATTTTGTTCATGGTATTCACCATCATCTATTCCCAAAGTCTTTCATCTGCCTCTCTGCCTCTCTCTCTCTCTCTCTCCCCTGCTGTCATTTGCTGCATAAAAATGTAATGCCTCAACTACTTATTGTCAGTCATTGTAACAGGCCTGAGTTTTTACTTCTTGTGTTTGTGGCTGCACTACTTGTGTATTGTTTTTGTGTATTACCGTGCATGTCATAGCATGCATTCAAGAACTTATCACAGCACTATGGTTCGGCGGTGTTATAAAATAACTGCTAGTTTCTATTTAATAATAATTTTTAGCACACTTCCTTTGCAATTTATTAACTTTTATATTTTATGAAATAAACAATCCGGAAACTATAAATAGTTTGCATATGATTTATATTTACAAGGGTGAGTCAATAAATCTGTAACTTTTTGAATTTTCCTCCACTTAATTGAAATGGCAAATACGGCGCCAGTCAACTGCCAAAATATCAGTTGACTCCTGTCAAAATTTGAACCAATTCTATCGTATAGTTTGGCAGTCCTTGACAACAAACTACCGCGCGTTTTGGCAAGAAAATTAAAAAATTCAATATCGTGTGTTCCTTAAGCAATATTTTTTGCGAAAAAAAAAAACAAGAGTAAGCTTGATATATATTATGGAGACTCTGGACCATAAACTTTCATGGCAAAGAAGAGTTTTACAGAATTTTGATGTGGCCGTAAAAGCATGGAAATTGCCAAACTTTGTGGGCGCATAGTTGAAATTTCTACATGCAAAACAATTGAAAAAAATACACGATATGCTTTTAGCCGATCGGAGATTGAAAGTAATAGAGATTTTTGAAGCTATCACACGTGGCTCAGTGGTTGAAATTTCGAATGATCACTTGGGTATGAGAAAGCTTAGCGTAAGATGTGTAACGTGTTTGCTGATAATCAAGGGAGCCCACATGTGCAGTTGTCACAGCAATTAGCCTATAAATTGGGCTACAAACTGCTTTTTCATTCGCCCTCTTCCCCAGATTTAAGCCTGTTCCCAAACTTGAAGAAATGGCTCGCCGGTCAGAGCTTTGACGCCAACGACGAAATCATCTCACAAACAAATGCCTATTTTGATGACCTCGACAAATCATATTCCCCCTTATTCTGTATCTATTTGTCTACGTCACGTCAAGACAATATTATAAATAGAACACTTGTTTATTAATTTTCTTCAGCAATTCACAATTTCGAACAGCATGTCGCTAAAGTCAGGGCCTTAGGGAATATTCATGGCCTGTCAGAAGTAATTAATTCTTGTCCATAAGGAGTAATTAAGGGTCCTGTTTTTGATATTGTCTTGGCGTAACGTTGACAATTAGTTACAGAATAAGGGAGATTATCCGTAAGGGATAAGAAAGTTGGAAAAATGTTGGACTGAGATTATAGAACTCAAAGGACACTAAGAATAACTTGTGATACGCTCCAAAAAAGAATTGGAGGGGCTATTCACTTTGTCATTCCGTGTGTAACACAGCGAAATATCCATCGGAGATGTATATATATCCTTGAGCAGTGATGAAAGACGATCTGAGCATATCCGTCCGTCCGTAAATCACTTTTCAGTTTAAACGAAAAGAGCCAGACTCTTGAAATTTTGTATAAATATATATTGAAGGATAGCACAGGTCACGTACGTAAATGGCTTGAATCGGGCAAGAGGGGAAAAAGTTCGCCTAAGAAGAACTAAACCAACCTCTAAAAAAACAATATAATTTTTAAGGTTTTTTTCGCGTAATTTTTTTAAACAAATGATATATTTTTGTATTAAAGAAAGTCCAACGCGTTAAGCTTGGAGCCATAAAATAAAAAAAAATAATTTTTGGACACCGCCCCCTATAGTGGGCTTTATTATATGCGAAAATAGTGTAAAAATTTAACAAATTGTTATACTTAAGCCTACATTCCTTAAAAATAACATTTTTAAGCTTTAATGACGAAGCTGAGACGTAACCAGGTACTCCTCTGCTCTACCCTCTCCTCTTCTTAGACTTCTAAATGACCCTTTAAAATAAATAAATAAATAAATATATAATAAAATAAATATATATAAATAAATTAATTAATTAATATATATAAATAAATTAATGTGTGTGAGGATAATAAATATGACGAGTTAAATATGTTTTGACGTAAGCAGCTACGAAGTGAAGTTAAATATGTTATGACGTAACGAAATGGCAATCAGTGAAATTTTTTTCTGTATGAAAATCCATAATTATATAAAAAATAATTATGTATATTTTGTATATACTGGCAATGCATGCCAACTCCTTATTTGGCCACCGGGGGCAAAATCCCTCCAAGATCACACACACTCTCATGGCCTGTAAATTGACCTTTGATGGCCTGTAAATATTTTCACAAACTCAATTCAGCTATTCCAATTGTTGTGTGTGATAGAAGACACCCGCATAATCAATTTTTATTTACTCCTTACCTGGTCACTGGGGGCAAAATTCCCCCAAGATCACACACACTCTCATGGCCTGTGAATATATGAACAAAATGCCCAAAAAATTTACTAAATATGGATTTTCATAAAACAAACTTCACTGTTTGCCATTTCGTTACGTCATAACATATTTAACTTCACAGCTAAATACGTTGTTTCGTAACTACTTACGTCAAAACATGTTTAACTCGGCATATTTATCTTCACTCACATTTATTTTTTTTATTTTTTAGGAGTAGGACCAGCACTCAGGGGATGTCCCCTATATATGCAACGCATTGCGCTGGAACTGGAAACGAGGGGATAGTATTGAGGGGACAGATTAGGAAAGATGAGAAGATAGACAGTTTTTTTTGTAGCTATTTCAATCTTTTACTTCGCCGGCTAATTTCTTGCTACAGGGCCGACGAAGGTGGGTGCTGTTACTCTGCTTTTACTACATGATTGGGTCAGTCGCTGCCAGTAATTGTCCAGTGATCAGTACTATCAGTACTGATCAGTACAGTAACAATTTTTACATTTAATTATCCCAAATATTTACTTTTAGAGTCTTATGGCAAAGGTGAAATGTCGCCCCCACACCCCTTGCCAAAGAGACCCCGACAAAATACAGTTTTGATACCCTCCAAAAAGAATTGGATTCAATAAAGTGTTTATGTTCTTGATCAGTGATGAAGTCTAAGACGGTCTAGCAAATGCCCATGCGTTCGTCTGTGGAAAACATGATATTGGCTATTTTTGTACCCCGCCCCCTTCAGTGGACGTTGGCGTACGATATTGTATAAAGGAACTCTGTTCCATCCAGTTAATCATTTTAATTTTACTTACTAAATATTTGGAGGGTATTTAATATTCGAACCGGTCAAATATAACGTTTTTATTTGCTTTTAATTCAAAACGACATGATAAATATTCTAAGGCAAAAAGTAAAGTCAACATCAGTTTTTAGTTATTCAACTAACACAGCAGAGCAGAATAGCTGTTTTCGAAAGCCGCAACCCTTTCATCTTTAGTACCCATGTGTATTTTATTTGTCACCATTTATTGAATATGATAACAGTTTTTATTTAGAAAAATTTTATTAGGAAATTGCATACGAGAACTGTATCATCCTGATGGCAACACATTTTTATTCAATACCCGTGTTGCCGTTTGATTATTTTCTTCATGTCCCATTTATCTGAATTTTTTATTCCCTTATACCTAAAGGTACGTTCACACTTATCAAATATTTACCCCGAAAAGCGTAACCACTAAATATTAATGAAAAATGCTTTTGTTCAGATACGTGTTTATTTATTAAAAGAGTTTCATTCAAAACTAGTAGACAGTATCAGGAATCCAATATTATTGGAAACTATTTAACTCAATAAATACTTTTTTGAATTAAAAAGTTTTTTATTAGTGTTTAGTGGTTACGCTTTTTTGGTAAAATATTTGATAAGTGTGAACGTACCTTAAGCCAAACTTTTTTTGTTTGAATACTTGAGTACATATGCACGTTTTTCATTTTCATTTGAAACTTGCCCATTGTGCATGTCATAATATCATTCCCGGTAGTGTTAGATGCTATCCTTAATTTAGTTTTTCCTTTTATATGAGTGTGTGTGTGTGTGTGTGCATGTTTTTTGCTGCTACTCTTCACATTAGCAGCAAAATTGTAATATTACGTCTGGCTTAACAGTCTGTCTCTTTGTCATTCGCTGGTGTGCGTGTGTGTGATATTTTTCCTTTAACTTTTTATGCCTGCATAAGTTGTTTTCTTGCATTTTTTATGCGCTCTCATATAGATTGTATGCAGCTTAAACATTTTTTTTTTCAGATCCTTCTCCATTTACTGTAAAATAAAATTTGCACAGAATATAATTAAAAACTTTGCGGTAAATAGCGCTTTGCTTTAGAAAGGAAGTCTAAAGAGTGTTTAGGAGTTCGCTATACGTTAGAAATACAATCTGGAAGAAATGTGCATTAAGGCCTGTTTTTTTCTTCTATTTCGTTACGTAAATAAAATTGGAAAAGAATACAAGAGCACTTACAGTGACTGCGAAAACAAAATTTTGGCTGAGAAAACAACGTGTTACATTAAGTTACGCATTACGTGAAACGTGAACGTATTGTACGTTAACAAAGAGAATTTTGGGAGTCCATTGTTTTTTTTTAAATAAAGTTTGTCCAAAACAGTTGCTGCAATGACTCAGCGGCATCCGTATCATTATTTTATCGTATACGATATAATTTAAGTTTAATTTACTTGAGCAAATTGCAATTATCTTTATTGGTTCTTCTAATAGTGAATTGTATTTAAAGATGTGTGAGTTTTTTATAAAGTGTATAAAAATAAAAATTGTTTCCATCTCTGATAGTTTAACATATATATTTAAATTTTTTTTTTAAATTTTTAAGCTTATGCTGGCTTATGTTAAAATAAAATACTAATATTTTTCCTTTCGATCCCACTGTGCCGCAGAGGCATACATATAAAATATGATTAAATGCAAACAAACTTGATATTAGTTTAATTTATATTAAATTAATTTACATAAGAGGCCATAGCGGAATATGCAACACCAACCATAATTTGATTTAATGATAGTGGCGGTTTGTATAGAGCATTTCAGTTTACTTTTTAAAATTCGTTTAAAGTGCAACTAAGTTATAACTTAAAACCCTCACATGCTTTTAAATAAAAGGTGGCCTTTGCAAAGAAACATTATTAAAACGCTCTAATGAGGCTGTTCAGAATTAGTCTGTAGGCAGTAGCAACATCATAATAATTAAATTAAATGGCAAAGTAGTTTATGCTTCTACGGCATGCTGTTGGTTAACAAAGTTAATAAGTTGACTACGAAGCTGAAAGTCGTGACATCTTTAATGTATTTAGTTTTTTTCAAATTAAACTCCAGAGATTTCCCTTTGATTCTTGACCAGTAACAGTAGGAGAAATGTAGGGATGCTGGATCAATGTATTTTTCCATAAGGATCAATTCCAAGTAAATTTTCATAAGGATCGACTCCAGGTATTTTTTCAACTCCAGTTATATTTTCTTAAGGATCAATTCCACGTATTCTTTACATCATTTACATCAACTCCAGATATATTTTTATAAGGACTAAATCAATGTATTTTTTCCATGAGGACTAACTTCATGTCCTACGTTTTCCATAAGAATCAACTCACGGAACTTTTTCCATAAGAATCAACTCCACGTATTTTTTCCATCAGACATATTTTTATGAGGCTTAAACAATGTATTTTTGCTATGAGGACTAACTCCAAGTGTATTTTCATAAGATTCAACTCTAGGTACTTTTTCCATAAGGATCAATTCCACGTATTCTTTACATCAGGATCAACTCCAGACATATTTTTATTAGGCTTAAACAATGTATTTTTTCCATGAGGACTAACTTCATGTCCTATGTTTTTCATAAGAATCAACTCCAGGTACTTTTTCCATAAGTATTAACTCCATGTATTTTTTCCATCAGGATCAACTCCAGTTATATTTTCATAAGGATCAATTCCACGTCTTTTTTCCATCAGGATCAACTCCAGATATAATTTTATAAGGATTAAATCAATGTATTTTTTTCCATGAGGACTAACTTCATGTCCTATGTTTTCCATAAGAATCAACTCCATGTATTTTTTCCATCAGGATGAACTCCAGATATAATTTTATAAGGATTAAATCAATGTATATTTTCCATGAGAACTAACTTCATGTCCTATGTTTTCCATAAGAATCAACTGCATGTATTTTTTCCATCAGGATCAACTCCACATATAGTTTTATAAGGATTAAATCAATGTATTTTTTCCATGAGAACTAACTTCATGTCCTATGTTTTCCATAAGAATCAACTCCATGTATTTTTTCCATCAGGATGAACTCCAGATATAATTTTATAAGGATTAAATCAATGTATTTTTTCCATGAGAACTAACTTCATGTCCTATGTTTTCCATAAGAATCAACTCCATGTATTTTTTCCATAAGAATCAACTCCATGTATTTTTTCCATCAGGATCAACTCCAGTTATATTTTCATAAGAATCAATTTCACGTATTTTTTTCATCAGGGTCAACTCCAGACATATTTTTATGAGGCTTAAACAATGAATTTTTTCCATGAGGACTAACTTCATGTCCTATGTTTTCCATAAGAATCAACTCCATGTATTTTTTTAAATAAGAATCAACTCCATGTATTTTTTCCATCAGGATCAACTCCAGATATATTTTTATAAGGATTAAATCAATGTATTTTTTCCATGAGAACTAACTTCATGTCCTATGTTTTCATAAGAATCAACTCCAGGTACTTTTTCCATAAGTATCAATTCCATGTATTTTTTCCATCAGGATCAACTCCAGTTATATTTTCATAATGATCAATTCCACGTCTTTTTTCCATCAGGATCAACTCCAGATATAATTTTATAAGGATTAAATCAATGAATTTTTTCCATGAGGACTAACTTCATGTCCTATGTTTTCCATAAGAATCAACTCCATGTATTTTTTTAAATAAGAATCAACTCCATGTATTTTTTCCATCAGGATCAACTCCAGATATATTTTTATAAGGATTAAATCAATGTATTTTTTTCCATGAGGACTAATTCCAAGTGTGTTTTCATAAGAATCAACTCCAGGTACTTTTTCCATAAGAATCAACTCCATGTATTTTTTCCATCAGGGTCAACTTCAGGTATATTTTCCGAAGGATTAAATCAATTTATTTTTTTTTTATAAGGAACAAATCAATGTATTTTTTCCATAAGGAACATCCCCAGGTATTTTTTCATAAAGATTAACTCCATATATTTCTATAAGGATTTCCATAAGGATCAACTCTAAGTATTTATTTTCTGCAGGATGAACTCAAGGCATACTTTCAGAAGGATTAAATCAATGAATTTTTATACTCTACAAAAAAGAATTGGAGTGTAAATTCACTATGTCTTTCTGTGTGTAACGCAGCGAAATATTTATCCCTCTAAGACCTCATAAAATATATAAATTCCTGATCAGAGATGGAACCTCCCAACACGATCTAGCCGTGTCTGTCCATCTGCGGAAATTACAATTCAGTCCAAATAAAAAGAGCCACACCCTTGAAATTTGGTATAGAAAAATTTTGAAGGATAGCCAAGTTCGCAAATGAGCTAAATTGGACCAGGGGTAAAAAAAGTTCCTCTAAGAAGAACTAAAGCAATTTCTGAAAAACAACATAATTTTGAAAGGTTTTTTTTTTGTAATTTTGTTAAGCAAATGATTTATTTTTATGTCCTAGAAAGGCCAAAGTGCTAAATTTGGTGCCATAAAAACAGAAAAATCCATTTTTGGACCCCGCCTCCTTTAGATGGTGTTGACGTATTATTTGCAAAAAAATAGTATAAATATTTAACAAATATTATTTCTTAAGCCTACATTCTTTAAATATTAATTTTTTTTTAGCTCGGACCAGCACTCGTAGAATGACCCCCTGAGGCAGAGAATTTGTTGTAGCTATTTCAACCTTTTACTTCACCGGCTAATTTTATTTTGCTACAGGACCGCCTAAACGGCGCTGTAGCAAAATCAGGGAACATCTGCTCAGAGAACATCTCCTCAGAGAGAATCTCCTCAGAGAACATCTCCTCAGAGAACATCTCCTCAGAGAACATCTCCTCTGATCTTAAACCTTTTCCTCCTAATGACCCTATCACAAGCAATTTTTTTCTACACTTAATTACCCCAAAAATTTACTATTTAAGTTGAGATGTCTGCCCCACGTCTCTGCCCGCATTGACCTTGTCAAAATTAACCCTTTATTTTGTGCACAGGAATATCTTAAAGGAACTCTGACCCATCAGGTTAAACATTTTTATTAAAAGATTAAAATCTAAGTTCAAACATAAAAATTGAGTTTTTATTCATTAAATATTTGGAGGATATTTAAGATTCGATCTGGTCGGTTCTTACTTGTTTTAATTCAGTTGCTATCGTCTGTAGGACTTTGGTCCTTCCGCAATAAAATGTGAAAAATATTGCTGACGCCTTTTCAAGAGCGCACTTAGTGGTTGTAGTTTATACCGGAACTGTTTGGTAAGGGTGTCACGTACGCATTAATACTCGGCCATCGTATGGCTGTCTGGACTTCGTTTCAAACCATGACAGTAATTAATGTGAGCTGTTAGAAATTCACCGGAAGATGCAAAAGTCATGGTATGAATTTGAGAAGTGCACCAATGCTCGCATCTGTGTTTGTCTTTTACTTAGAGCCTAACATCTCATAAGTTTTAAGCGGGGCGTAAGGCCTTACTGGCAGATACTTGCTTTCGCACTTCAAAATCCTTGTATTCAAATTTATATATTCTAATTTTCTCTTGAATTAAATTACAATAGAAGTAAATTGAATGTCTTGAATTCATTTAATCTATTAAAAATTTGCAAACCCCTTGACTCACTTTATACAATTTATTAAATTATTTTGCACTTATTTTTTTTTGTAAAAATTCCTTTAATTAAAAAACTATTTATATATTTGCTGTATTAATTTATAAATATTAAATAAAATTTTCATGTGCCATATTAATTTTTTTCTGACTGCTGAGTGTCTGCCTTTAAAGCAAATCTGTATGCTATTCTCTGCCCTTGCATACAATCAATTTTCATCGATTTTATTTTCCAGCATAAATATTTGCATTCAAATTGTTGCTGTTGTAGTAATTGCGGCTATTGATGATGATGATACCACACAGAATATATAAACGATACAACGCATATGGCTGTTAAACTAAAATATTAAATGTGAAACGGTTTTCCACTTGGCTGAGACTGTACAAGAAGGACTATGCGTTGCATGAGTACAAAATATTGGGTGTTTTTTATTGAGGTATAGAACTTTAAGTTGGCATCACTTTTTTAACTGGCGGCCATTTTGTCAGCTGTCAAGTGATTAATATTTAGTTCGGTTTGCCATTTCATCATGAACAGGTTGACAAAAGAACAACGCTTGCAAATCGTGCAAATTTATTTCGAAAGTAATCGTTCAGTTCGCGAAGTTTACCGCAAAATTTTGTTCAGTGATGAGGCTCATTTTTGGTTGAATGGCTACGTCAACAAGCAAAATTGCCGCATTTGGAGTGAAGAGAATCCACATGAGACCCTTGAGACGCCATTACATCCACAAAAACTGACTGTTTGGTGTGCTCTATGACCTGGTGGAGTCATTGGGCCATACTTCTTTCGACATAATGCTGGAGAGTCAGTTACCGTTAATGGAGACCGGTATAGAGCCATGATAACCGACTATTTTGTTCCCGAATTGGATGGCATGAATGTGGATGAGTTGTGGTTCCAACAAGACGGCGCTACATGCCACACAGCGCACGTCACAATCGATTTAATGAAGGAAACATTCGATGAGCGCATAATTTCGCGGAATGGACCTGTCAATTGGCCACCATGATCGTGTGATTTGACACCATTGGATTATTTTCTTTGGGGATATGTGAAGTCGCTCGTCTACGCCAACAAACCAGAAACGTTAGGGGACTTGGAAGCCAACATTCGTGGCGCTATTGCCAACATACGGCCCCATATGCTCGAAAAAGTGGTTGAAAATTGGACCTGTAGAATTGGTTTTATTCGATCCAGCCGCGGCGGCCACATGCCCGAAATCATATTTAAACATTAATGGCATAAAATTATCCTTCCAATAAAGCCAAATTGATGGACATTAAAACGATTTTCTTGTGTTTTATTTTAATTCGAAGTTATATACCTCAATAAAAAACACCCTGTATATGTGGCAAGGAAATTTCTGTGGCTTTATAATTTTTACTTAAGTGAATGCTTTAATATTAATATGAAACAAATTGTTGCTTTTTTTTAGCAATATGTTGTTTAATATGTTGTAATAAAAAACATAAAATGTTTGAAACTTTAACCCGATTTACAGTGATTTTCTTTGCGAACGATGAAAATATGGAAAAAAATTAACAGTAACTTTAGCCCAAAATGGCGATAGATAGTCGAGTGGTCGTCGTGATCGACTGAATGGCCAAGATTATTAAAAAAAAACTTGCAGAGAGCAGAATCCTTACAGATGTATTCAAAGCTGTGCATTAAAGCAGTATTTAAAATATCGCTTGTGTTAGTGGAAGTATGGTGATTCTACGCTGTTCTCAGCAATTGGTTCCATCTTACGGCTGATAGTGTTTTTGACCTGCAATTGAAGATATTGAAATTGACTACATCAAATGCTCGCATTGATGTTGAAACATTAATTGTTGCTGTTCTTTGCAATGCCGAAAGGATGTCGATATGGGTCAAGGATCCTTTTCGACTTAAAGGGAGATTTTTAGAGCAGAAAACCCTTGATTTTTTTTTAATACAAAATAAAATAGATGATATAATTCGTATGTATTTCAATTAAAGGTAATCATTTCATTGTTACCCATTAATTCATATGTCATGCTGCCATAGGACATCATCTATAAACAAATACTGCATGTTAATTTATGAATTAATTAAAGAGAATATAATTTTTGTTGCAGTAATTTAAAATAACATGGAAATTCTACAAAAACATAAATGATATAGAAAAAAATTGAAGAAATTTGAATTTGAAATTTTTTCCCAGGCACTTCCGTTTCCGATAGCAAAGTTTAAATGCCTGCACCTTTAAATCAAAGCAGTTATTGAAGCCACACTTACTTACTTCAACACACATGCATACATCTTTAAACTCTCACTATTTGAATGTGGTAGCACATGTACAGTGTTGGCAATAATATTCCCGACTATTCCATAAGATATACAAAGATTTAAAATATTAAAAGAAAATTCAATACAGTCGACTCTTGATAATTTGAAACACGTTAATTTGAATCTCGCGGTAATTTCAACTGTTTTCCAAGTCCCTTGAAAAACATTCAATAAATTGAAAAATATCTATGTAATTTGGTCCCCTCAATAATTTGAAATTATTTGAATGGCATTTTGATCGCCGACTCGCTATAATTTGAATTTTTTGGCTCTACGCTCTATAATTTGAATTATTTTAATTGCTGTGTTTTATGCAAAATATAAAATAAATAAAACAACCATTTATTTTATTTTTTTGCGATGTGCTACAAAAATGACATCTTGCTCGCCAACGTTCTATAATTTGAAGTTCGGTTATTCTACACTCTTTAATTTGAACTCCTAATGGGATTTTGTTTCTGTTTTTTTAAAGAAATTTAAATCGTTTGCATTCGTTTCTGTGCCACGATTTTAGCACACACCACTACATCGACAGTTGCTAACATAAAAAATTCAATTTCTTGCTTTGCTTTTGCGGAATTTAGTGCGTGCAAATGGTTTTGCTTTTTTTATGAAAACTCTTGTTAATTTGAAATTTTTCTGTCTCTCTTTCGATATTTTGAAGTCTCGTTAAAATGTAAACTCGATTATTTGAACTTTTTATCTGGTCCCTTCAGTTTCAAATTATCAAGAGTCGACTGTATAGATTTTTTGCATACAATTTTTAAGATATCTGGAGCCAAGAAATTAAAAATAGTGCTATGAAAAACACAAAGTGTTAATATTATTTTCTATTACCTCTGTCACTGTACAATGCCGCCATACCAGTTTCTCAATAGTGGAAAGCAAGAACAACAATAAAAAATATAGCAACAGCAGCAAACTCTACAATAACAACAGCAACAACAACAACAAGTATTACAAACGAATAAACACAATTCACATGTTAAGCTTAAAAGCAGATACGATATCATGATTATAAATTTATGCACATAAACACATTTACACGCATTGGCAGTCGCATATGAACACACACACACATTTTCCAAAATACACACTCTTTCTTTCGTGCTCATGTGCTAAAACTTATGAAAGTTTATGGGTGTTGGTTAAATGCCTAACGAAATTTTGTAGGCATATTTAAACGTAAAGGTAAACAAGCATGTTATGAAAGGGTAACCAAAGTATAAAAACAACAACAACAATAAAAACGAAAACAAGCAGCAACAGCAACAGCTACAAATACAAAAAAAAGTACAAAAACAAAGATTGTGTGTTGGCTGACCAGATTAAACCAAGTGAATAAAAATGTCTGAAATAACTTCCGTTGGCAAATGCACATTAAGCAATCATAAACACACAAACAGCCACACGCACAAGCACACGCACACAAACACATACACACACACATACAAAAAACTGTAAATATAAAAAGTTTTGGTATTTTTGGTGCTCAAATTACTTGAGCAGTTTAACAGAATGGGTGAGATGGAAAAATGCTTCCGGAATAAATAACGCATAAACAAAAAACAGAAAACAAAAATTGTTATAAATGGAAATGAGAAGAGAAAAAATTGAAATGAGTTCAAAAGAAGCCGAGTAGGAGGTGCGGATCACTGAACCAGAGAGGAAATGTATAAAAATATAGTCGAAATAAAAACAAACTAACAAAACAAAAATGCAAGATTGTTTCCTATGACGTTTACTTTTTTTTTTTTTTTTTGCTAAAAGAGATATTTTAAAAAGTTGGTGGGATTTTATCAGGGAATTAGCTCAGGCTAATAATTGGTTTTACTAATAAATATTATACATATTTTTAATGGTATTTAAGATTCCACCCGATCGAATAATGTTTTTACTTGTTTTATTTTAAAACTGTTAAAACAAAAAAAATTTTAACAAGTAAAAACGTTATATTCGACCGGGTCGAATCTTAAATACCCTCCAAATATTTAGTAAGTGAATTTGAAATGTTTAACTTGGTGGGACAGAGATCCTTTATATAATATCGTACGTCAACGCCCACTAAAGGGGGCGGGGTTCAAAAATATACAATATCATGTTTTCCACAGACGAACGTATGGGCATTGCTAGACCCATCGGCAGTCATAAAACTCTAAAGATAAATGCTTGGGATGATTATACACAAGATTTAAAAAAAAATTTTTTTTGTTTGGTAGGGTCATTTAGGGGGCAAAGGAAGGGGGGGGGGTAGGACCGAAATCGGGAGTCATAAAACTCTAAAGATAAATGCTTGGGGTGATTATATACAATATTTAAAAAAAAATTTTTTTTTTGGTAGGGTCATTGAGGGGGCAAAGGAAGAAGGGGGGGGGGGGTAGGGCAGAAATCGGCAGTCATAAAACTCTAAAGATAAATGCTTGGGATGATTATATACAAAATTTAAAAAAAAAATTTTTTTTTGGTAGGGTCATTTAAGGGGCGAAGGGGAAGGAGGGGGTAGGGCAAAGTAGTACTAGGTTTCGTCTCAGCTTCGTCATTAAAGCTTAAAAGTGTTATTTTTAAGGAATGTAGGCTTAAGTAAAACAATTTGTTATATTTTTATGCTATTTTTGCCTATAATAACGCCCACTGAAGTGGGCGGGGTCAAAAACTATTTTTATTTTATTTAATGGCTCCAAGTTTAAGGCGTTGGACCGTATTTGACATAAAAATATATCATATGCTTAACAAAATAACCAAAAAACTTTAAAAATTATGTTGTTTTTTCTGGGTTGGTTTAGTTCTTCTTAGGGGAACTTTTTTCCCTCTTGCCCGATTTAGCCCATCTTCGAAGTTAACCTGCTCTAAGTTTTAAAATATATTTATGCCAAATTTCAAGAGTCTAGCTCTTTTCGTTTGGACTGATTCGTGATTTCCACAGACGGACGGACGGACATGCTCAGTTCGTCTTAGATTTCATCACTGATCAAGAATATATATACTTTATGGGGTCTGAGATGGATATTTCGATGCGTTACAAACGGAATGACAAAGTGAATATACCCTCCAAATTCTTTTTTGGAGGGTATAAAAAAGTTATAATAATTTTGTAAGCTTTTTTTATAAAAAATTTTTATAAATTACGCTGTAGGAATTTAGTTTGAAATATGTTTTTGTATCTTGTTCAAAATTTAATTGCAATATCTTCTTTCTTCTCTTTTTAGGTATGTACTTGAGGCATTTGTTTGGTAAGAATATGTTTATTATTTAATATAAGTTGATAGCTATTTTATTATTTTTATTTTAATTAATATTGAGCTTGGGGCTTAGTTTTATAAAATAATAACTATAAAACTATTTGTTTTATAATTATATCAATATTTCGATATCCTCTGGATATCTTCTTCAGAATAACAATTTAAAAATTATTTATAATATTTCAACAATAACAAAATTTTTTAATTTATATAAAGTTAAATATTTTTGTTGTATTTTGTTTTTATATAAAATTGAAAGAGAATGAAAATTTTTTTCATACATATTAAAAACATTTCAAAATTGAAACTTTTTTCTTTCCTGTCTACGTTATGAAAATTGAAATTTGAAAAACGAGGAAATGAATATAATAATTAATAAAATTTGAACACATTCTAGGTTACCCTATAATTCTATAATTTTGTGCTATACTATAAGTGTCAGCTTTAAAATTAATTCTTTTGTCTAATGGTACATTTATTATCTGTAACATTGCTAACATATACCGATGTCTATAACTGTTTTCAGAATTTAAAATGGATATATTTTCAAAATCTGGATAGTGATTTGAATCACGACAATGTAAAGATAGTGCTGTTTTTTGTGTAGAAAAATTATAAAAAAATAAGCCTCAAGCTCAATATTAATTAAAATAAAATTAAATAATCAAAGGCTGAAAAAATAGAACAAAATATTTTTTTATTACAAAAAAAAAACTACAGTCCATAGCGCAAACTGGTCAATTTATAAGTCACGTTTAACATTGGAATTCAGAAAAATATGCTCCTTTAAAAATAATGTCTTCGAAGAAAAAACTCGTCAATCCCTTTTTAATTAAGTTTGTGGCTCCCGTAGTATTTTTTATATATATTTCAATTTAGTTATTTTTTATTATGCAGTTGCAACCACACACCTTTTGTTATAAATATATTATTTTTACTGTATTAACTTGTCATGTTTGTTTTAATATAATTTTTGTGTAAAAATTTTTGCATTTCATACAAAAAAAAAAATTGTGTGCATGTTTGCTTGTAACACGTACTCGTATCAATTGATAAAATGTTGCCTAGCTTAGGGCGTGCTGCAGGCACATATCCTTAATGTCATAAATCACTTAAGGCTGTCACAGTGACTTTGTATTTTATTTTATTTATAATTTGATTTTTATTTTTTTATTTTTCTGAGCCTTCTCTACTCCTTTCCTGCATTCCATTCGCACAAGTTGTTGGTCCTTTAAGAAAGTCTTTAAAATATGTTGGTAATTCAACGTTAAAAAAGAAAATTCTTCATTAATACTTTTAAATGGCTTTATATATTTTTTCTGTGAGCAACTTATATGAAGGATTTTAAACAACGTTTTTTGTTATAAAAATAAATAAAAAACGTCCGTTCTTTTCCTTATATGCAAAGAAAATTTGAAATACATATTTAACTCTATATGACAGCAGTCTGAGAATTTGTTTTCACGTAGTTTGAATGCGAGAAAGTTATTGAAAAAGTATATGAACGAATATATGAACGGATCACAATTCCAAATAATTATTTTGTTTTTGGAACGAAGTTCCTTATGGTACAATACGGAGGGTTACCCTGACCGGGAAAATACGTTCGTAATGTAAGATTTTTTTGTTTCTAAGAGCGACTTTTTGAGATATGAATTAAGTTTAAACTTAGTTTAACGTAGTCTGAAACTCTGAATTTTCCGACGAAATGGTATTTTTTTATATTATGCCGTAAAAGACCAACATTTTAACCAAAACTAATCTGTTCCGTCAAAAGTATGTAGACAAACTTGGTAATGACGCCACAAATTTGTTTTCCGATTAGCTAAACCCAGTTTAACTGAGATCTCAAAAATCAATGTTTAAGACGTATGAGTAATACGAATCCATACAAACCAATATTAATCATACGCAGCCGTGCCGTGACAAAATTCAATTTCGTTTGGGAACAAAATTGATTCTGTATTTTCGTTGGTCGACGAACAAAAAAAAATATCATAATAAAAAATATATAGACGAATAATTATTTTCTTTATACATCGAATGTAACTTAAAATTAATATTCTTCGTTCCTATCCGGTGTCCCACTACACCACACATCTGTTTTTTTTTGTTTTTGTTCTTGTTTTATAACGGGAATTAACACGTTGGCTATTTTTGCCTATTGAAGGCTTGTTTAGAAGGGACGGATGCTTAAATGAACTGAAAATTTCAATTATTATATTTGTACCATTTCTTATGAAATATATCGGCCGTTCTGATGTTCGATAAAAGCCTTGATTTCTCCAAAAGAATTTGGAGGGTATATTCACTTTGCCATTCCGTTTGTAACGCATCGAAATATCCATCTCAGACCCCATAAAGTATATATATTCTTGATCAGTGATGAAATCTAAGACGAACTGAGCATGTCCGTCCGTCCGTCTGTGGAAATCACGATTCAGTCCAAACGAAAAGAGCTAGACTCTTCAAATTTGGCATAAATATATTCTAAAGCTTAGAGCAGGTTAAGTTCGAAGATGGGCTAAATCGGATAAGACTGAAAAAAGTTCCCCTAAGAAGAACTAAACCAACCCAGAAAAAACAACATAATTTTTAAAGCTATTTGGTTATTTTGTTAAGCAAATGATATATTTTTATGTCAAATACGGTCCAACGCCTTGAACTTGGAGCCATTAAATAAAATAAAAATATTTTTTGACCCCGCCCACTTCAGTGGGCGTTATTATAGGCAAAAATAGCATAAAAATTTAACAAATTGTTTTACTTAAGCCTACATTCCTTAAAACTAACACTTTTAAGCTTTAATGACGAAGCTGAGACGAAGCTTGGTACAACTCTGCCCTACCCCTTCCTTCCCCTTCGCACCCTAAATGACCCTACCAAAAAAAATTTTTTTTTTAAATTTTGTTTATAATCATCCCAAGCATTTATCTTTAGAGTTTTATGACTGCCTTTTGCTGCCCTACCCCCTCCTCCCCCTTTGTCCGCTAAATGACCCTATCAAAAAAAAAGAAATTTTAATTTTGTGTATAATTATCCCAAGTATTTATTTTTAGAGTTTTATGACAAAGGTGAAATGTTTCCCCCACACCCCTTGCCAGAGCGACCCCGCCAAAATACAGTTTTTATAGCCTCCAAAGAGAATTGTGATGAAGTCTAAGACGGTCTAGCAATACCTATACGTTCGTCTGTGGAAAACATGATATTGTATATTTTTGAACCCCGCCCCCTTTAGTGGGCGTTGACGTACGATATTATATAAAGGAACTCTGTCCCACCAAGTTAAACATTTCAAATTCACTTACTAAATATTTGGAGGGTATTTAAGATTCGACCCGGTCGAATATAACGTTTTTACTTGTTTTTTTTTTTAAATTGAGCCATCTGAGTTGTTTTTTACACCCTCCAAAAATCGCTTTTTAATTCCGTGAGTAACGCATCGCTTAATCTCTGTAAGACCCAGGGATGAAATCCAAGACGATCTAGTCATGTCCATCCGTCTGTGAAAATCAATTTAAAATTTTTTATGGACAAATTTTAAAGGATAGTACAGGTTAAAGTTCGTAAATGGTCTTAATAGGGCCAGAGGTGAAAAAAAGATCCTCAAAGAAGAACTATACCAACTTTTAAAAATCAACATAATTTTTAAGGGGTTTTTGTAATTTTGTTAAGCAAATAATATATTTTTATGCCAACAAAACAGTCCAAATCGTTGAACTTGGAGCCAGAAAATCACTAAAATCCATTTTTTTTTGGAAAAATAGGGTAAAAATTAAATTCTTCTGGTTTCTTGACCTCTTTTTAATTATTATTGTATTCTGGTATTTTTAAGCTTAAGGTCTCTTTATATTAATTTAATTTTTAATTTCAATATTTCGTCACTCCTTTGTGTGACTTCTTCAGGAAATTAATTATTTTATTTAATATGAAACAAAATATTTTTTTATATTAAATAAAGTAGTTAATTTCCTGAAGAAGTCACACAAAGGAGTGACGAAATATTGAAATTAAAAATTAAATTAAAATAAAGAGATCTTAAGCTTAAAAATATCAGAATACAATGTTAATATTAAAATAATTATATTTCTTAAGTGTAGATTCTTTAAAAATTTAATTCCGAAGCTGTTATGACGAATGGAAGATATTGTCTGATCTTCTTCTGAGCCACCCCTTCGCCCACCTTTGCCACCTAAATGAAACAAATAAATTGTCTCTAATAAATTTTATAAATTAATTATGAAATGTTTCTTTCGACTTTTTTCTACGCTTATCTGATCCATAACAGTTCGTAATCACTTCTCTCTAATAAAACTAATACAACAAATTTGCCGGAAAACAACTTTTCAGATTATCACCTTGTAACTTTTGAAGAAAGGTATTTCTTCTTTAATTACACTTGCACACACACATACACACGCGCGCACAAATTGCTGTTTGTTTGAAAGAACGTTTAACAAAGAGAGCAGAAATGGGTTTTCTGTATGTATGCCTTCATATGGCTGCGTATCCTGTGTGCCGCTTGTATACATTTTTACTTAAACTTTCTACAGTAATTGAATTTATAATTAGTTTAATGCAAATGTTTTAACATCACGCAATATTTGTTTTAAATTTTTCTTATATATATATTTTTGTTTTTTCTTAAGTTAAATTTCTTATTTTTCTTCAAAACTTTACTGCTTCTTGTTTTCTTTCCTCTCTACAAAAAAGTTCATACAAAACTTTGACATCTTTTGTGTTTGTGTGTGAACGCATACACATCAGCATGTTTTAAGGCTTAATTATACAATTATAATTAAGTCGCTAAATGCATGTCATTTTATAATACGTTATTTATGTGACTCACTGTGTATGTGAGGACTTTATTGTATGTATTTGTACATTTTCCTTTCTGTTGTGTTCGTAGGATTAAGGGTACTGCCACTTATGTGCGAGTATATTCATAAACAGGGTGCATCAATTGGATGCGGTTTTTATAAATTCATAGTTTAAGACTTGATTGCTAGATGATTTCTGAATGAGCGATGTAACATGTAGTGTCATACTATTTTTTTACTCCAACTCTAAGGCAATGATCTCCATTTATGCTGCAAGTAAAGGTTATCCAAATTTTTTTGGTTTTGAGAAGTTGGTCCTACTTTCTACGCAGGACAATTGGTTATAGGAAGGAGGACAGAGGGAGTTTATACATATTTGATTTGAACTTCCTAACCTGTTTAATGCTAAGAATACAAATGCGACGTATGACGAATTTTTGGTCGCGAATACTCGTCGCCAAAAATAAAACACATTTTTGTATATGAAAATGCACACAATCGTGGTGTTGGTCGAAATTCGTCATACTCAGCGAAAGTTGAAATAGATTTATTTCTAATTGTTTCGTCAGCAAATGATGAACAAAACAGTATCAGGTGACCAGGTTTCATGTTTTTTTGTGGAAAAACATAGTTGACTTCCATATTGTAGCATGTAGAACAAACATTTCCAGTGAATATAAAAAATACATTCACCAATTCATAAAAATCTAGTTTTCGGACGAAGTTTTATTAATATCGAACACTTTCTTTAATATAGTATTTCCACCTACTTCCTACTTTTTCATATGGTCACCCCATCAGCCGTTAAATAAAGAGAATATTTTTTATGCAGAAGAAAATTTTTCTAGAAAATAATTACAAAAATTGGAAATGGACACCACCGAGGTAATTGTTGAATGTCTGAACCATGTGGCATCAGAAAATTACAAAGATGATTAAAAAATTCGTAATTTTTATACCTTCCAAAAAAGAATTTGGAGGGTATATTCACTTTGTCATTCCGTTTGTAACGCATCGAAATATCCATCTCAGACCCCATAAAGTATATATATTCTTGATCAGTGATGAAATCTAAGACCAACTGAGCATGTCCGTCCGTCCGTCTGTGGAAATCACGATTCAGTCCAAACGAAAAGAGCTAGACTCTTGAAATTTGGCATAAATATATTTTAAAACTTAGAACAGGTTAAGTTCGAAGACGGGCAAGAGGGAAAAAAGTTCCCCTAAGAAGAACTAAACCAACCCAGAAAAAACAACATAATTTTTAAAGTTTTTTGGTTATTTTGTTAAGCAAATGATATATTTTTATGTCAAATACGGTCCAACGCCTTAAACTTGGAGCCATTAAATAAAATAAAAATATATTTTGACCCCGCCCACTTCAGTGGGCGTTATTATAGGCATAAAAATTTAACAAATTGTTTTACTTAAGCCTACATTCCTTAAAAATAACACTTTTAAGCTTTAATGACGAAGCTGAGACGAAACCTGGTACTACTCTGCCCTACCTCCTCCTTCCCCTTCGCCCTCTATACGACCCTGCCAAAAAAATTTTTTTTTTTAAATTTTGTATATAATCATCCGAAGCATTTATCTTTAGAGTTTTATGACTGCCGATTTCTGCCCTACCCCCCCCCCCCCCCCTTCTTCCTTTGCCCACTAAATGATCCTACCAAAAAAAAAAAAAATTTTTTTAAATTTTGTATATAATCATCCCAAGCATTTATCTTTAGAGTTTTATGACTGCTTGTTGCTGTCCTACCCCTTCCTGCCCCTTTGCCCGCTAAATGACCCTATCAAAAAAAAGAAATTTTAATTTTGTATATAATTATCCCAAGCATTTATTTTTAGAGTTTTATGACAAAGGTGAAATGTTTCCCCCACAGCCCTTGCCAGAGCGACCCCGACAAAATACAGTTTTTATAGCCTCCAAAGAGAATTGTGATGAAGTCTAAGACGGTCTAGCAATGCCCATACGTTCGTCTGTGGAAAACATGATATTGTATATTTTTGAACCCCGCCCCCTTTAGTGGGCGTTGACGTACGATATTATATAAAGGAACTCTGTCCCACCAAGTTAAACATTTCAGATTCACTTACTAAATATTTGGAGGGTATTTAAGATTCGACCCGGTCGAGTATAACGTTTTTACTTGTTTTTGTTCATTATGTTAATTTATTCGTTGTTATTGTGTTTCATACGACGAATTTGTACAGCGAATTTTTACTTACGAATTCGTCATATTGAAAGAAAGCCGTCTTTCGTCCCAGTTGTGTTACTGCCACAAAGTGAGATGAAGGATATTTGAAAGTAGTTTGTTCCACATATGGGCTGTTCTGTCAAAGGACGATTGTCCTCTGTAATGCGTAGAGCAATTCATTGGTTTATGGATCATAAATGAACGTACATTTGATGAAAACCTTGTTATGCCTTAAAATAGTGGAATTTCCTGGTTTCATTATCGAACATCATTTTATAGTACCGACAGAACAAGAAAATGTGCTCCAAATTGCCAGGATGATCAAGTGAGACGTACTCATTCTTCATTAGAAATCGGCATAGTTTGAAATGCCGTTTAGAAAATAATGCAGCCACCATTTAAAAAAAAACACGGCAACTGTTCATGTATTTTTATCTAAACATTAAAAGCCATTTTGTACAATAAAAGTAAACACTGAACTAACTTTGAAGGAGTTGCATACTTTGGCGAAAGCTCGTGTAACCTCAACTTATAATCAAACGAAAAAAAAAATATTTAACATTTTAATTATTAAGATAATAATTTTTTGTACAGACTCCAGTTGAAATCTATAATCTGCATATTATTTCTTTTTACGAATTTTTATTAAATTAAATTTATTTTATTAACAGTGTAATCTTTAAGATAGTTTTATAATCTTCAAGCTATAGGGTCCGCTAAATAACTTTTTTTTTTTTTGAAAATACTATAAAAAACTGCAGAATATTTTCTCAAATTTCTTTTTTTATTTGCAAGTACAATCCTGCCGGTTAATAATGGAAAATAATTTCATTCAAATGTTTGCCTCGGCTGGCCATGCAGTAGCCTTCACGATCGGTCCAATTTTTAAGCACATTATAGATTGTGCGCAGCTGTATTTTACCAATGGCTTCACGAGTATTGTCCTTTAAAGCGTCTTGTCGGCGTAAAACTTATCTTTGACGGCACCCCACAAATAATAGTCCAACGGTGTCAAATCGCAGCTCCGAGGTTGCCAAACGACATCAGCTCTGCGGCTGATAATGCGATCTTCTAAAACAGGGCGCAAAACATCGAGTGTAGATTCGGTTGTGTGGCACGTAGCGCCGTCTTGTTGAAACCAAATGTTGCCAATATCCTCCTCTTCAATTTTTGTGAACAAAAATTAGTTCAACATGGCCCGATAACGATCGCCATTGACTGTAACGGCCACTCCTTGCTCATTTTCGAAGAATAATTGCCCAATTATGCCTCTGAACCAAAATCCGCACCAAACAGTGACTCGTTTTGGGTGCGTCGGCTTTTCAATGTATGCGTGCGGGTTTTCTGTGCCCCAAATGCAACAATTTTGCTTGTTTACATACCCGCCAAGATGAAAATGAGCTTCATCTGAAAAGATGATTTTTTTTGGCAAAATCGGCATCTTCTGTAAGAGGATCGCAGGACCATATTTCCCAGCGTTGTTCAAGCCTATACACAACCATATTCGTTTAGCGGTAGGATAAAACTAATTATCTGTCAAATCAGACATGAGCTAAGTTTTACCATTCAGGAAATAAGCACTAGTTGAAGAAATAACGTTAGATTGAGGACCCTATAACAGAACGGATCAGTACTTATGTGGCGGCTGTTACGCTATTCTAAATATTTCACTCTTAATAAAAATAACATGAATTTAGTTAAAATTCTTAAAAAATTTGTTTACAGATTGCAAATTTGAATTTGAGTCTATAAAAAACATTCTTAACTTAATGATAATTTAATAAGTTTGAAAAATTAAAATTTACAGTCATGTTTATTTAAATTATTTTAATAATTTAATAAACGTTTTGAAAAGTTACCTGCAATTAGATCACCCTTTATGTGTGTTTAAGGAGGGAAAGTGTATGTTTTATTTTAAAGATTTTGTGTACATTCACTCATATGTTATATTTACTTTACAATTGAGAATTTTCTTCTATGCATGAATTGGAAGTCATATAAAATATTTTTCTCCATGGCTAAAATAATTTCGATATCAATTAACCGTCATAATAATCAGTAATCAATAATATATGAAATTACATGGATTAAATGATCTTAAAACTCTTTTATACAGAAAATTTAATAGATTTTAGGTAAAACAAAATTAATTTCTAAAGCAATAAAGGCAAGTCTTTAAACTTTAAATATTTAATAAAAAGACCTGAACAAAGATTGTTTGTATATAACATTTTTAAGCCTTTTGAAACAATGAATTTCTGTTTCACGAAGGATTAGTAATGACAGCTAGTTAATTTTCATATATTTACGTTCTTTTTGTTAAAATATAAATTATGGCCTTTACGATTTTGTAGTATAAAAAAATATTGTTGGTATAAAAAAATTATTTTTGTTCTTACAACATATTAATAATTTTTTTAATTTAATTTTAATTTTTAGTCCAAGGTGTAATCGAGTATTAAAACTGCACAGTGGGACATTTTTTACACAAGACATAAAAATAATTCTGTGCTTTTAATATTAAGTGGCCATACATCAAACTGATGCTGCAAACGCTGCTTTTCTTTGATAGTGTTAGTGAAAAAACTCACACGTATGATTTGAAGTATATCAAAACAATTTAGATTTTCACTGAAAAACAGAATTTTACCAACATGTACACAAGTTTGAAGCATCGGTTTGATGTGTGGCCGTACCACTTTAGTGGGATTGTAAAAAAAACTTCACATGCTATTCTTAAAACTGTTTGGGAGTTTCGTTCTCTATGTTCAAAATGTTAGAACAAACAAAAATAGGCTAAAAATATTTCTATTAGATTGTAAAAGTTTTTCACAAAATTTTTGAAATTTTATTTGACATTAGATAGCAAGTAAATTAAGAATGCTGGGCATTTTATTATTAATATTGATATTTTTATATCGAAGCATTTTTAAAACTAAAATACATGCTAAATTCTTCTGGTTTCTTGACCTCTTTTTAATTATTATTGTATTCTGATATTTTTAAGCTTAAGGACTCTTTATTTTAGTTTAATTTTTAATTTCAATATTTCGTCACTCCTTTGTGTGACTTCTTCAGGAAATAAAATAATTAAAAAAATCCGAATAATAAAATACACGCTTTTATTTAAAAAATTATTTTTTGTTTGTCTTAAAATCAATAATAACTCATTTTGTTTCAAAATCGTTTAATGTTGAAAATAAGAATGAAAATTTTGTAAGTAAATATAAAAAAAAATTTGTTCCATAAATAATGTTTTGTTTTTTTTTAATGTTTTTTTTTTAATTTTCGCTCAGGATTTAAAAATTTTCAAATTTTCCTGTGTTTGTATGTTCAACAATCCCCGGAAAATATGCTATAATAAACGAGATAAATTAAAACATCAGACGTATACTTAATATTTGCTGATGTAAGATATTAATCATACGCCACAGGTATTCACTACTTGTTTATTGTAGTTTATTTTATTGCTTACATTTCTATGGAAGAGATTGTGCGAGATAATTCAGTGGGACACACAAACAGGGACTTCCAACCTTTCCCAGGGCCATCTGTAAAATTAGTTGCCGTTTATTCAGTGTGTTTTGCCAAATCACTGTAGACGGATATGACATTCAAAAAGACGTGGAAAAAATAATTTTTTTTTTATCATGAGGTTAATTTCTGTATGAATGGGTACGTGAGCATAAAAATGTTTTAATTTTGAACAATACCAAACCATTTGAGATTCAAGAGGGTCTCATTAATTCTGGTAATAATTACTGTTTGGAGTGCCTTTTTGGCTGAGAACGACGTGTTAAATTATCTTCAACATTTTAATAGTATTTTCCGATCCATTTATTTCATCACTGCGGCATGTAAAGTCACGAAAAGAGCTGAGAAATAATTATAATGAGAAGTGATTAATGTTTAATGACTATGAAAAATATTCCATTTCTCAAAAAAATTAATAAATAGAATGAAATCACGTTCATTTATTAAAAATAAAAATAAAATAAAAAATAATTTGCAGTTTCGCAGATTTGAACCTATAGCCTGTTGGGAAATTAACATCCTGTAATACAATTTACATAAACAAAAGGTTCACTATTAAAATAGAAATCCATACATTAATTTAAAACGTTGCGAGGGCACGCGCACTTGTTTACATGTTCATAGTAAATTGACAACTAAAATTCAATTACTTGAACATAAATAACAAAGAAGCTTTAGCAATCAGCAGCCGATGGCTCTGGAAAAAGCGAAAGAGATACATGGAATATTGGGAATATTAATCGTCAGGGTTGGGGAATTTCGTACTAACCAAAAAGGTAATAACTTAAAAAAATATGAATGTGATAACTTCTCATATTCAATTTTTGGTTAAAATATTGGTTAAATAGTTGATATTCCTGCTAACTAGCACCACTTGCAAAAGTGGAAAAATTGAACAAAGAACGCTGATGAGATGGCGTAGCGGCCTCGAAAACAGTACTGATCCGTTCTGCTGGTTTAATGACTATGAAAAATATTCTAAATATTCCATTTCTCAAAAAAATTAATAAATAGAATGCAATCACGTTCATTTATTAAAAATAAAAATAAAATAAAAAATAATTTGCAGTTTCGCAGATTTAAACCTATAGCCTGTTGGGAAATTAACATCGTGTAAAACAATTTACATAAACAAAAGGTTCACTATTAAAATAGAAATCCACACATTGATTAATGTTTCATTTTACGAATTGTGAGCATTATTTTACAAAAAAAATTTAAAAATTAATTAAAAATTTTTTCTTAAATTTTTTCAAGAATAATTTTAAATCAAAAAAGCCTTAAAAAAGAAATATAAAAAAATAATTGTTTTACTTTCCAAAAATTGGATTTTTCTACAAATTTTCAACTTTTCTAACCCATAAGTTGGCTCTTAAAATCCCTAGAACCCTTTTCAAATACTCATTTCATAGGTTGATAAATTATTTATCAGTAGCTACTTGGACCCGATGTTGCCCGGCTGGCTTCCCCAACTATTCGACTTTGTATAAAAGGTTTTCATTTAATGCTTTGCATCCACCTTCTAGAAAATTAAGAACTGTTTTGATGTATTTTCAGTATAAATATTTTTATTTCTTTACTTAAATATTTTCGGATTATATGGGCGCGGTGTGTTGGACGTGGCCTATTTCTATGATACTTTCCTGATATGTTAACTTCTTAATACTGATAACTTGTGCCAAGTTTCGTAACTTTTGGTGAAGAAACAAACATTTGGGGAGGAAAAATATTTTTAGGTTATATGGGCTGGATGCGGTGGGCGTGGTCATCTTTGATAAAACTTAAAATATTTCTTGACTGAGTTGATCAGAGGATCTGTGCAAAATTTCAGCGTTCTTCTACCTCTCGTTATACTTTTCGCCATGAAATGCCATGGGATGTATGAAGAAATCCCACTATGTGCCACACCCACTTCAGATATCTAAAATAAAATTAGCCTATTTTACCCCCAAAATATCCCGTAATGTACTGTCAAAATTATAAATGTGTAACTTCAACGATATTTGCGGCGCACGCCAAAACATGTCGCCGATTGCAGAATTTTTTCCTACTTACTTGACACTTATCGTGATATTTTGGACAATTTACACAATATCTTTATAAATCATGGCCTATGTCTTATTTTGATGTATAAGCTAAATTATTGTAAAGTTTCATTAAAATGCAATCAGTTGTTTTTGCATGAAAGAGGAACAAAGATCCACACATCCACACTGACAAACATTCGGCTTTATAATATTAGTAGGATATGTCCTTTATTAATTTTTTGACTATCTCATTTGGTTCAAAACTTATGATTTTTGTAACGAAAAAACTGAAATGGTCCTACATCACTCTCAACAGCGAGCGATGTAAGTCGATGACTACCAACTTCTTTAGGACTGAATTTAATGATCTGAACACTAACGACATTTGGATCCAATAGGTGCTACGTGCCACTATGAACTGACCATCGAGATTAGGCGATTTCGTTCTGCTAGACTTTTTCTTTGACGCATATAATATATTAAATTTTTGTTGAAAGTAACATTTTAATAAAAAATTTACTACCACTAGATATCGTTTCATGACAAAAATAAAATTTTTTGTTTTTGTTTCAATCGTAATTCTGCGACAGACTAGTTATCTCTAATCCTGACATCATTTAAAAACTGTGTTTCGTATAAAACTAAAACTATTAATATATTTCGAGAAGTCTATTTGAATTAACAAGTTTTTTCTTTCTTTTTTCGGCCATGTGATGGAAATCGCTTATCGCATGAAATAAAGCGTTTTCGATTTGAAGTCACAAAATTGGTGTGCAGAAGTTCGCAATCGCTCAAAATCATTCAAAAGAAATTGGCGTTTGTCAAGTCGCATGTGATTCGACAATCGTGCGATTCAAAGCACATACATGATTGTTGAAGTCTATTTAAATTCTTAACCCCATTTTCATAAAAAAAAAATAATATGTATTTGAAATCTATTTTAAGAAAATTTTTTATGAAAAACCTTGACTAAAAACACTTGAAATGTGTTTTAAACTTTATGAATAGGGGGGTTAACATATAATTATTTTTATAAAACTAAAATACTCGTATATGGTGCTTTTTATAGAGTGATACAATTTTAATTCTTAATAAAAATTTGTAATATATTTTTGATATCAATGAAACGATCTTTATTGGTTAGAAAATTTTATGACATTAATGTTGAAATATCATTTCTGCCATGTGGTCGCCATGGCTGCCACGTAGAAGGCACAATGTGGAACAGCAATATTCAACAACTAAAAAAATCTTCCATAAAGTGGAAGGACACAACCTCCCCAGTTGCTGAGAACGGCGACGAATTGATGGACTAGGATCATCAGCGGCAACAGCTTCTGCAGTCCACATTATCTCAGTAACAGTAAATGTGGTCCGAAAACGATCTACTGTTTTTCGAATTAGCCGCTCCGCTCTAAAGGACAATTGCGTGCGCCATAAAGTGGAGGAAGTGCACGATGAGTTTGACGAATAAAACATTTATTTTGATTAAAAATTACAACAATTTGCACGCGTTACTCTGGTGTAAGTCGATCCATAATGAAATGTCAAAGCAAGCTAAACAAAAAGCAACTATCACCTGTTACATGGGTGGTCAAATAAAGCAGTGATGCCAACTGAAAGTTGTATTACTCTATAAAAAACACCCTATATATTATTATTGGCTAATTAAACACTTTTGCCAATTCAAAGGCGTTCTTAGTTTTTAAAATTCGCACAAGTGGGGTTATTTTTTGGTTAAAGTGGACACATTGGATTTGTTTTCATGAAATTCCCGGGCCAATAAATCATTGTAATTTCCTTTATAGCCCAAACATTGTGCCCTCATTCCTGCTGTCCTAATGAAACGTTATAAATTGCTAATGCTTAGAAGTGATTGAGTGTGCGTTCATGTGTGTGTAAACTTTAATCATAGTTCAATCATGAGTGTATTATTCAGATGCTTAAATTCCTTCATATAACAACTACACGCTGGCATAAGCGTGCACATACTCACACACTGCATTTTAGATTAATCACTTGTATTTGTATGCAAAATAGTTTGCGTATGTATTCATCTACTTAAGATATTTTCCGCTTTTCTGAATAGTTGTTGCTCATGTTAATAAGTGTCTTATTATTTTCTCATATCCCAACTCAACAGAACGCATATATATATAATTTCTATAAAAATTTATTAGCAACATATAGAAACATAGACGTGCCGACATGCTTTCATAATTAGCTGCGAGAGTAATTTCAAAAGGCTTTAAATAAATGTGTGTTGCATATAATATTCTTATATTAACTTTAAAGGCTGCCTGGCCTTGTGTTGCATTAGGCTAATGGCGCTGTGGCCTAAGCTTTTGTTAATATATATATTCATGCAGGTTTGTTTGATTTAAGAATGAGTATATGGGCTTTTGTTTGTAGGTGAGTGTGTATGCCTACATCACATCTAGCTTTTCTATGCATCACAGCTTTGCCATATTGTTGATGAATGTCTGAGTGTTTTAATATCTAAGGGGAGTATATAAATATTAGTATCCATTGATTTTTATTTTGCATTTAGCAAACCACTTCTATATTCCATCTCTTACTTCTGGTACAATAAAAGTGTGCATGAACACTTTTGTACATCAGTGTATATGCATCTTTACATACATTTACGTTATTGAATAATTTGCATATTCATACAGCCTTAACATATGAATTACTTGCGAACAAGTTTAACTTAAACTTTGCCTTCATGTAAACAAACCACATGTTAACATTGGCGTCAATCCCGACATTCTTTACTTGCCGATCGGACTACTTGCTGGCGTTTTGTTTTTATTTGTTCTTACACATCTTCGCTGTGGTCCTTAATATGCTGCAGTAAAAATGGTTAAAAAATAAACTTTACTTAGTTGTATTGGCGGTAATGAAGAATGAACAGTGGGCTGCACAGCAGAAGATTTTCATATATACGAATAAAATTTTTTTTTTTATAAATTTGCTTAGTTAAGTAAATAACAATTCAGAAGCACTCGCGGAAGGAAAATAAAAATTGTAAAGGATTTCGTAAACTACTCGCATATCTTGCACAAACTTGTCAATTGAATGATATAAAATGTCTCTCAGCATGCTTTGTAAGAATTGGCACTAAACAAATTACACAAGGTGTGTTCAAAAAATAATAATAATAATTATAACAATAATAATAATTATTATTATATTCTGATATTTTTGAGCTTAAGGTCTCTTTATTTTAATTTAATTTTTAATTTCAATATTTCTTTACTCTTTTGTGTGGTTTCTTCAGGAAATTAATTTAAAAAAATAAAATTTATTTTCTGAAGAAGTCACACAATTTTGATCTTTTTTTTTTGTGCTAATTTTTTGACCTATTTTTTTATGTAATAATACAATATTTTTCAAGCTTAAGGTCTTTATGATATATATATATATATATATATATATATATATATATATATATATATATATATATATATATATATATATTTATTTTTCAATATATCGTTAACCTTTGGTTAACTTCTTCAGAAAATTGTCATTATTTTTTATGTTTTCTTTCAATGAATTTTTTTTTTTTAAATTGTTTCATTGAAAGAAAACATAAAAAATAATGACAATTTCCTGAAGAAGTTAACCAAAGGTTAACGAAATATTGAAAAATAAATATATATATTTCATAAAGACCTTAAGCTTGAAAAATATTGTATTATTAGAAGTCACACAAATTAATGACGAAATATTGAAATCAAAAATTAAATTAAAATAAAGAAACCTTAAGCTTAAAAATATCAGAATATAATAATAATAATTAAAAAGAGGTCAAGAAGCCAGAAGAATTTAAAAAATAATTATTCATTCTTAAAATTTAATTTGTTGTCCACTTTAAACTAGATGTACTACACTTGTGCTGGCATTTTTGTCTAATTCTCCCAGTAGTTCTGATGTACAGTTTTTTTTTTATTAGGACCGGCACTCAGAGGACGAGCCGTAATTACGCATGCACTGTTTTTATACTGTCCAAAAAATAATTGCAGGGCATATTCACTTCCGTGCGTAACGCAGCGAAATATTCCTCTAAAATCCCATAAAGTATGCTACATATTCTTGATCAATGATCTAAGACAATTTAGCCATGTCCGTCCTTCCGTTCGTCTCTGGAAATCACTATACAGTCCAAACGAAAAGCGCCAGACCTTTGAAAATTGGTGGGTGCTTTGTGGGCTGAAGTAGTAGAACACAAGACCATGTAGTGGGGGGTCCTGAGTTAAACCCCGCCCTGAGTCATGAAATATTGTGTTGAATTCTTCTGAACAGCATTAGTGCGTGGTTGTGTTAGTTGTTGCCAGCCTGTTGCAGAGATGAAGGCATGGCACTGGTCACTGAACATAATTGGCAGCGACTGACACGATCATGTACTAAAAAGCAAAGTAACACCAGCACCCTCCTTCGTCGGTCCTGTAGCAAAATATTAGTCGGCGAAGTAAAAAGTTTGAAAAAGCTACAAAAAATTCTTTAACTTCTCATCTTCCTTCATCTGTCCCCTCAATACCATCACCTCCTTTCTAGTTCCAGCGCAATGCACTGCAAATGTAGGAGTCATCCAAGATAAAAAATAAAAAATTTGGTATAGATAAATTTTGAGCCATAGCGCAGGCCAAGTTTGTGAGTGGACTAAATCGGATCACAGGGGAAAATGTCGCTTAGCGAATTGGTTTTTATCTCTCTAATCGTTACATAACGCCGTGATTTCCTGGCTCTCTTCAATCTTGGTAACAGGAAGAAACAGCACTAGGGAAAGTTTTTTTTTTTTTGAAGATAATGGCTTAGGCATGATTACGACGTTGGCTTTTTTTGTCACAAAATTACTAACCAGCAAAAGTGTGTGAACAGAGTTTTGCAACAATATCCGCTGTTACATATTTCATTTCTAAAAGTTCTGAAAAAATTTGATAGCGTCTAGGCAACTAACATTCTCAGCAACTTATCTCATTGTTATTCAACAACTATTCAGAAAAATTGTTATCCCCCTTTCTCAAGTGATTACTTTCTTCAGGATAAGCGTCGTCCTTTTATCTTCTCGACCTTATTTTAAAAGCTGGTATCACTTGAATAAATTTTTTCCGACTCAAAGTCAAAATGTTTCAAGAGCTTTTGAGCACTTACTCCTACTGCCGATTTCACAATGTCAACAGAGTTCTTTCTTTCGTACAAAAATATATTATAAAATTTTTTGTGTTTTTGTTTCAAATGTATTTATACGAAAGAAAGAACTGTTTCAATATTGTGACATCGGCAATTAATTTTATTTTAATTAAAAAATTTTTTGACCCATTTTATTCCACAGCAAAAAATCTCTGAACACACAGAGCACATGTTTTTATACTCTCCTAAAATGAATATTCACTTTGTCATTCCATTTGTAACGCATAGATATATCCATCTCAGACCCTATAAAGTATATATATTCTTGATCAGTGATGAAATGTAAGACGATTTGAGCATGTCCGTCAGTCCGTCTGTGGAAATCACAATTCAGTTCAAACCAAAAGAGCCAGACTCTTAAAATTTGCTATATATACATATATCCTGTAGGATAGCACAGACCAAGTACGGAAATAGGCTAAATCGGGCAAGAGGGGAAAAAGTTCCCCTAAGAAGAACTAAACCAACCTCTAAAAAACAATATCATTTTTTTTGTAATTTTCTTAAGCAAATCATATATTTTTTATGTCAAAGAAAGTCCAGCGCCTTAAACTTCGAGCCATAAAATAAAAAAAAATTATTTTTGGACCTCTCCCCTTTAGTGGGCGTTATTATATGCAAAAATAGTGTAAAAATTTATCAAATTGTTTTACTTAAGCTTACATCTCTTAAAAATAAAATGTTTAAGCTTTAATGACGAATCTGAGACGTAACAGGGTACTACTCTGCCCTACCCCCTCCTCCCCCTTTGCCACCTATATGACCCTATAAAATTTTTTTTTTTTATATTTTGTATTTAATTATCCCAAACATTTACTTTTAGAGTCTTATGAAAAAGGTGGAATGTCTCCCCCACAGCCTTTGCCAGAACGACCCCGCCCAAAATACAGTTTAAATAACCTTCAAAAAGAATTGGACTTCATAAAGTACATATATATTCTTGATCGGTGATGAAGTCTGAGACGATCAGGCAATGCCCATACGTCCGTCTGTGGAAAACTTGATATAGTCCATTTTTTGGACCCCGCCCCCTTTAGTGGGCGTTAACGTACGATATTATATGTAAAAATAGTGTAAATATTGAACAATTTTTATTCCTTAAGCCTATAAGAAGCTTAGATGTTCTCTGATCTTGCAGAGGTAAAACGCCTCCCCCACGGCCCTTCCCGGAATGACTCTGTCAAAATAGAGATTTAAAATTGGGTACAGAGATGTCTTAAAGGAACTCTGTCCCACCCATTTGACTTTTTTTTACTAAATATTTGGAGGGTATTTAAGATTCGACCCGGTCGAATATAACGTTTTTACTTGTTTTAATAAGTCTTACCAACAAACTTTATAAGGTAAATAGATGATACTGAGAGGAGATGAGCAATATGAGTGCACACAAATAAATATTTACACCACTGCTTCAAAGTCTATTTTGAAGTTACTCGACCGCGTACAGGAGAGGGCGATGAAACTCATCGGAGACAGTAGGGTAGCCAACTCTATTGAGTCTCTTGAGCATCGTCGCAATGTGGGGTGCGTATCGTTGTTCTATCGTTACTATAATGGTAGGTGCTCTGGTGAAATTAGGGAACTTGTTCCTGAAACCCATTCTTTCTTACGCTCAACGCGTTTTTCATCAAGAGCGCATGCGCTTGTGGTCGATATTCCAACGAATCGCACTACGCATTACAGAGAAAATTCGTTTTTTGGCCGAACAGTCCGTATGTGGAACAAACTACCCGCAGATGTCTTCCCCGCCACTTACAATTTGTGGAGGATTAAGTCGAATATCCACAGACACTTCTCCCTTTATCCTCTTTCCTAAAATCAATTTTCCTAGTTTCAGCGCAATGCACTGCATATGTAGGGCTCATCCCCTGAGTGCTGGTCCTACTCCTAAAAAAAAAAAAAAAAAAAAAAAAAAATAGGAATAGGAATAGGAATTTTATTGAATATAGACCTCGTATATACTGCGTATATTAAAGACATTATTTTTCTAATGTCTGTCTTTATAAAAAATAATAATTTATAAATGAAACAAAAATTTGCCAAAAAAAACTGGCTGAAAATTTTAATTTCAAATAACAAAAGAGCCACTGTGCTTAAGAGATAATAATAATAATAATAACAAGTCGTATGTGAGAATACGTCGACACAGCGATGATGATACGTTTACCAGTGAGCGTTGCGATGTCTGTGTGCCCGTTACAATTTAAGCATACAATCATTATGATAATCCTTAATCGATATAATGGCTTACAACGAGTACATAAACCTGAACTAAAACACATTTAAACTCAATGCGTACATAAGATGTGTACATGAATGTGTATGCGTGTGTGTGTGTGTGTCTGTGTATGTGCATAGACATGCTAATGCCTTGACTTTTGTTTATAATACAATTTCAGCTAGTTTTTTTTTTCTTTAACAGGCTTCCACTTATTTTTCCCCACATATATATTTTACTCCTCTACAACCATTGACAACATGTCAATATGAATTTTATATGTTAAACATGATACCGCTTAAACTGATACGCATGTATGCCTCCCATACGCCAGGGCAAGCGCACGGCTTAATGTGTGTTTGTGTGTGTGTGTGTGTGTATGTGTTGCAAACCAAGCAATAAACTGGCATTTCACTGTAATGCCAGGTGTAGTAGGCATTAAGATGAAACAGCACAGCATACATTAAGGAGCAAAGGAATAGGAAATTATTTAGCATACAAACAGGAAGCTAGTTTAAGCCTTAACTTTATCTATACAACCACTCGTACTTTCACAATTCATTTCCGTTTTCAGGCAGGTGGTTTTCTGCCGGTTGCTGTGGCCTGCTGTTTATCAGCTGACTTCTGTTTTACCTTTTCCATTTATTTATCAGCACACTAGCACGTGCTGCTGGGCTCTTAGTGTGGTTTTCTTTCAAAATCTTCCTTCGCATGTTACGGATATTTACTTGGCTTTTGAGTTTGAGGCATTACTAGGTTACGTTTGTAAGTATTTTTGCCATATTATTTTACAACTTTTGAAGAGAAAACAGCAGAAAGGAATTTGTCTATTAATATCTGTTTAAAAGTGTGGGTGCTAATGATTCTGTTTGAAAGCTTTCAGTGGCTTTTGTTTACCTAAAGTGTTTTTTATACCCTTCACAAAAAAGTGAAAGGGTATATATATGTAGGTTTGTCATTCCGTGTGTAATTTCTTCGATATGCACATGGGACCCCATAAAGTATATATATTCTGGATCCTTATGAATAGCGATGACGATTGAGCGATGTCCGTCTGTCCGTCCGTCTGTACGTGAAATCGGTTTTCCCAAGCTCCCAGAAGAGCTAGAGACTTCGTTCTTGGACCGTTGGATTGGAAATGAACTTAAACAGGCTGCTATTGAAATTCAGAAAGATCCGAAGTATGGTTCCAGATCTGGGAAGCTTACACCTATTTCTCGACGCAAAATTTTTACCAAAAATCAATTATTTTTTTTAATGTTTGTAAATTAAACCTATTTCGTGCTTTAGGGCGCCTCAATGGTCTATTAAAAACTAAAAAAATAAAAAATTTTTTCCAGGGATGGGAAATAAAAAAAATTTTTTTCGGCTTATTCCGTATTTTGTAGTACATGTAGTATCTAAAATTGTTAAAAATTTTAAGTTTTTCTTTAACAAAACCACTTTATACGTCATGAAGATTTGCATTGGCAAAAAAAAATTTTTGTTTTTAAATTCAAATTTTACTTCCAGGGTTGGGAAATTGCATTGTTTTTATAAGTGAAAGTAATGAAACAGGTCTAGCCAAGCCCCCAGAAGAGATAGAGACTTCATTCTTGGACCGTTGGATTGGAAATGAACTTAAATAGAGTGGTGTTAAAATTCAGATAGATCCGAACTATGGTTCCAGAGCTGGGAAGCTTGCACCTATTTCTCGACGCTAAATTTATACCAAAAATAATTTATTTTTTTTAATGTTTGCAAACTAAACCTATTTCGTGCTTTGGGAAGTCTCAATGGTGTATTAAAAACTAAAAATATAAAAAAAAAATGTTCAGGGATGGAAAATAAAAATTTTTTTTTCGGCCCATTCCGTATTTTGTAGTACATGTAGTAACTAAAATTGTTAAAAATGTTAAGTTTTTCTTTAACAAAACCTCTTTATACGTCATGAAGATTTGCATTGGCAAAAAGAAAAGAAAATTTTAGATTCAAATTTTGCTTCCAGGGGTGGGAAATTGAATTTTTTTTATACATGCAAGTAATCAAACAGGCAATCGATGTTGTTGTTTTTTGTTTTTTGCCAACTAAAACAGTCGTATAATTTAGGAAGAACAAAATTGGTATCAAAAATTCAAAAATAAAAAATAAAATTTCGAATCCAGGGATGGACAAGTGCAATATTTTATGGTACATGAAAGTTACCAAAATGGTAAAAAATTTGCAATTTTTTGTAAATAAAACTACTTTATACTTCAAGAAGCATTGCACTGATAAAAAAAACAAACAAAAAAAATTTAAATTTCGTTTCCAGGGTTAGAAAAATTAAATTTTTTTTGGTACATGCAATATTTTGTAGTACATGTAATAACCAAAATGGTTCCAAAATTCGACTTTTTCTTAAACAAAACTACTTTATACCTCATAAAGATTTGCATTGATAAAGAAAATTTTAAAAAATTTAAATTTCGCTTCCAGGGTTAGGAAATTGAAATTTTTTTAAACATAAATGTAACCAAAAAGGCAATTGACGTTGTTTTTTTTTGCTAATTAGAGCTGTTTTATAATTCAGGAAGAACAAATTTGGTATTAAAATCTTAAAAATCAAAATTTCGACTCCAGGTTTGGACATATGATATATTTTATGGTACGTGAAAGTGACCAAAAAGTTTAAAAATAGTATTTTTTTTGTCAACTAAAGCTATGTTACGCCTCACTAAGAATTGCATTGGTAAAAAAATAAAAATTCGCTTCCAGAGTTGGAAAATCGAAATACTTTTCGTACATAATAGTACATACATAAATTAAAAATTTTGTGTTTTTAGTGAATTAAAGCTATTTTATATATCAGAAAAAATTAGATTAGTATTAAAAAATTAAGAATTCGGTTCCAGGGTTAGGAAGTTGACATTTTCTGATTCATAAAATCAGCCATTTTATTTGTTATTTTTGATTTTTATGATGAATTATACATACTTTATTTATCAGAAAGAAGTAATCTGGTATTAAAAACCAACAACATTAAAAACCAAAGACGATTCTACGGTTGGACAATTAGAACTTTTTGGGGTACATGAAACGGATTTTTTGTTTTGTTTGTAAATTAAACATATTTAATATTTTCGAAAGACGTTCATAGGTATTAGATATAAGAGAAGCCAAAAATTTAGCTTCCTAGCCGAAAAATTTAAACGTTTTCTTAAATATAAAAGTAACCGATAACATTATTTTGATATTTTAATTAAACCTACTTTCTGTTTTGGCAAGAAAGAAAGAAAGAAGAATTACATCTGTGAAGGGTATATAAGATTCGGCACAGCTTTTACTTGTTTAATTTCTAACTGATCGTTAAGTTCTATTTAAAACTTGAGTTGAGTGTTTTAAATAGTGATTTATATATCAGTTAAGAAAAATGTTGTTTGCTGCTAACCAACCGCTACACTTCCATCATCAGTACTCTCAGTTGTATCCAAGAATGATAAAATAAAGATTACGCCTTGTGCATGATTTACCGTTTCATAACGTATTTGTTGCCTCGAAGAGATTCCCAAGGTTATAATATATGCAAAACTAATACTTCCTCGTACAAAATTAATATTTTATTTTATATTTGGCAACAATTTACTCAGAGAGATTTCCAATTTACTCAGAGAGATTTCCAACAAGCAAATTAAATCGGATTTATGAAAGAGCAAGTTTTGTGTTATATTTTAAAATAAATATATTAAAATAATTATTAAATAACTTAAAGTGTAAAAAACTTTATAAAACTTGATATTTAAAGCTCATAAGCTGTAAACAAAAAACCTAAATTAAAGAGAAAAGAGAACAAAAAGAGCAAGCATGAAATGGGCAGTGGGCAATTGCAAAGAAAGTAACAGCAAAAAAACAAGTGAGAAATAATTGTGTTAAAATGTAATATTGTTATCAAAATTTCTTTTTGTTTTAAAAACTCTGTGTCATTTTATAGTTTTCCAAGAGATGAAGCTCAAAGGAAGTTATGGCTGATATTTTGCAAGCAAAAAAATTTGTTTTGAATAAGGAAAAAAGAAAAATAATTAGCACTTGGGTTCAATAATTATATAAAATAACTATAAATGAACAATTTCAAATAAAAAAAAGTGGAAAGTAAAATAATTTTTAAAAATTGTTTATTGTCAAACAAATTTAATTTGAAATAACGCAATTTGTCCCACTGTCCTGGTTTTACAATAAGATAATAGTTCTCCAACTGAATTTTATTAGCCAATCAGAACACATGTTCAGTGACGTCAGAGTTCCATCATGCGCAGAAAAGTATTTTTATTTCAGTTTGTTGGCGTATTCTTTATTTTATCATTCTTGGTTGTATCGTCTTTTATCACTCTTAGGATTCTTAGTTGCCTCGAATAGAGGTGTACTTCATAGTCCCGTCTTAACTACTTCAGCCAACAGCACCCTCATTATGGATTTGCTAAGCTTCAGATGTATAAATTGTGGAAAGGACTCTTATCATTCCACTAGACTAGACTCTGCTAAGATGCCTGCATATGAATTCGGAAAAAACTTAATAGCAGGTTTTTCTTTAGGAAGATATGAATTGTGCACAAAAATGAACCTTCATATCAGCGAAAGATGGTCCAGCAGTAAAAATTAGCCGGTGAAGTAAGAAGATTGAAATAGTTACAACAAATTCAAATACCCTCCAAATATTTAGTAAGTGAATTTAAAATGTTTAACTTAGTGGGACAGAGTTCCTTTATATAATATCGTACGTCAACGCCCACTAAAATGGGAGGGGTTCAAAAAATATACAATATCATGTTTTCCACAGACGAACGTATGGGCATTGCTAGACCGTCTTAGACTTCATCACTGATCAAGAATATATTTACTTTATGGGGTCCAATACTCTTTGGAGGGTATAAAAACTGTATTTTGGCGGGGTCGCTCTGGCAAGGGCTGTGGGGGAAACATTTCACCTTTGTCATAAAACTCTAAAAATAAATTCTTGGGACAATTATATACAAAATTAAAATTTCTTTTTTTTATAGGGTCATTTAGCGGGCAAAGGGGGAGAGGGGGTAGGGCAGAAACAGGCAGTCATAAAACTCTAAATATAAATGATTGGGATGATTATACAAAAAAATTAAAAAAAAAAATTTATTTAGTTTTAATAGGGTCATTTAGCGGGCAAAGGGGGAGGAAGGGGTAGGGCAGCAACAGGCAGTCATAAAACTCTAAAGATAAATGCTTGGGATGATTATATACAAAATTTAAAAAAAAAATGTTTTTTTGGTAGGGTCATTTAGGGGGCGAAGGGGAGGAGGGGGTAGGGCAGAGTAGTACCAGGTTTCGTCTCAGCTTCGTCATTAAAGCTTAAAAGTGTTATTTTTAAGGAATGTAGGCTTAAGTAAAACAATTTGTTAAATTTTTATGATATTTTTGCCTATAATAACGCCCACTAAAGTGGGCGGGGTCAAATAATTATTTTTATTTTATTTAATGGCTCCAAGTTTAAGGCGTTGGACGGTATTTGACTTAAAAATATATAATTTGCTTAACAAAATAACCAAAAAACTTTAAAAATTATGTTGTTTTTTTCTGGGTTGGTTTAGTTCTTCTTAGGGGAACTTTTTCCCCTCTTGCCTGATTTAGCCCGAACTTAACCTGCTTTAAGCTTCAAAATATATTTATGCCAAATTTCAAGAGTCTAGCTCTTTTCGTTTGGACTGAATCGTGATTTCCACAGACGGACGGACAGACGGACATGCTCAGTTCGTCTTAGATTTCATCACTGATCAAGAATATATATACTTTATGGGGTCTGAGATGGATATTTCGATGCGTTACAAACGGAATGACAAAGTGAATATACCCTCCAAATTCTTTTTTGGATTGTATAATAAAATAAGTTTTAATACATTAAAGTTAAACTAGATTATTAATGCCTGGGAAACTAGTCTCTGCAGGAGGGTAACTTGCATCAGATGGGGGAGTCAGCCCAAATGGGTGACCAGACCAATATCAAGTGGAGACCACATGCAACTCTTAAACTTTAGAAAGGGATCAAAATTAAATATGGTGTCGAATTTGTCTGACCATCATTTTAGTACATCCTTGTGTTAATTGTTGTCACCCTGTTTCACTAACGCAGGCATAGCGCTAGGCAATGAGAGTAGCATATCGATTGACATGCTGTGAGAGGAGGCTGGTAGCACCCTCCTTCGCCAGCCCTCTAACAAAAATTAGCCGGCGAAGTAAAAGTATAAAATAGCTGACAAAAATCTCTGTCCTTTCATCTATATTAAACTCTTTTCTAAATTCCATCTCCTAATTTCTAGTTCCGGCGCAATGCATTGCTTTTGTAAGGATCATAAACTGGATGCTTAAATTACCTCAAAAAAATAAAAAAAAATTATTAAAAAAAAAAATTCTAGTGTGATCGCTTGCTTGAGACTAGGATTACAAATGATACCCATAACGACAAAAATAATCACACTTTCGTTATGGTCATAAAATAATTATTCTTAATTCGCAGTATTTCTTTTTTTGTTGATATTTTTGCTGCACGAATACAAACTCGTCCAGGATGACCTCCAGCACAATCTTATGCTTCCTTGGCTAAGTTTAATTTTAGTTTTATTTCTTCTGCTATTATCATGGACTTATTAACCTACCCTCGTACACAGCCCCCCGTTATATATGATAGTGCTAAAAGGACTCCTTTCAAGTATGACGAGACGATCATTTGAGCGGTAGTAATCAGCTTTATTATTAAGTGCTTTCAGAAAATCTTAGTTTAACATTTGTTTCGCACATGCATGCAAAAACTATTTGTCCTTGTGCAAATGGGTGTGTGTGTTTGTATACAAACATGTGTCATATTCCGTGTATGAGCTAAGAAACAATGTCCTCAATTTCAACGTGCACTTACACAAACATACACAAGATTAGATAATAAAAGTATGGTGTGTGTATTTGTGTGTGTGTGTGTGTGTGTATAAGGATTAAAATCTTTAATATATGTACATGTTTTAAAAGGCAATATTTGCATTAAATATTTGATTAAGTTGTTTCACAAAAATAAACTCTCCATGAGCCAAATAGAAAAGATATTAAAAGATATTAATTTCAAAGGATATATTTGTTGATAGCCTGAAGCAGTTAAGATATCCATTATAAAGCTTCAATGAAATTTCGGATTTTAATTAAGTAATACAATATTGATTTTGTTATAAACTTTAATTATAATATATGACAACTTTGCTCAACTGACAGAGATTAATATTAATAAATATTGAAACAAAAATTTAATATTTTAGCAACATCAATTTGAAATTAAGTGAAGACAGACAGCAGCATGTGTCTTAAAGGTGTTTAAAAATTATATTACAGGATGCTAATTTTAATGTTTAAAAATTTCACACAAAAATATGTATTTTTTTTTTGTTATGTAAATTTATTTAAATATTAGAATATTTTAACTAGAAATATTGTAATATTATTTACACGTGAGTAGAGAAAACAGAATCCGGTGTTAACTACTCAGTTATTTCAGTATATTCATATATAAAACTGGCCTATAAAGCAATTTTAATTTATATATAATAAATATTTCATATATAATTATTCATTCCCAGACTCATTTCAGACATGACGTCGAAACATCTATATAGTTATAAGTAGCAGGTTTATAAACGTTCCGAGTCTGTAGTAAATTAAAATCTTTGAAATAAAAATTTCTGGAAATATCTAATTTGAATTGAATTTAATTTTGTAAACTCTGATTTACTGGAATTGCATGAAATCTTTTTCTTTATACTTCTTCTTGCCATAATCACACATTTGCCATAAAATCCAAAAGTAATAATTGCTTTAAAAAGAGAAGATTTTAAATTTTTGTTTAATCATAAATTAAATTTAATAGCAAACGATTGTTGTTATTATTAATCTATTAACACACCATTAAACACTTTTTTTTTTTTGAACAATACGAAATGCCATTTGAGACTGTAATTGAGAAAAGCGAGCCAAAAAAAAAAAAAAAAAAAAATGTCTGACAAAAAAGAAACACACTCACCCAAATAGCAGCAAAAAGGAATTGAACCCAAAAAGCTGTACAATAAATTTAATCTGAAATTTATGGCTGTCTAAATACAAGGCATAAAAGTCAAGCGACAAAAATAACCAGGAAATAGAAACCTCAAAAAAAGAAACACTGCTAAGGCCACATACAAACACACACACACACACACATACATTCATAGCAACAGTTACGCATAGAAACCATATAAAAAACATTTTTACTTTTTTCATCTCCAAAAAAATTTTTTTTTTTTTCATTCATTTCCTTAGCACACACACATGGACGTGCACGTACACACTCACACAGATTTCAAAAATCTTATAAGGAAATACAGACATATAAATTTAGATTAATATCATAATGATCAAATAAATATATACAATGTGTTTACACACGTACACACGCACACACACACATTTAAGCACAGCTTGATAATATATAAAATGATCATAAATATGAAAATACTCGCACCAGGAGTCAACAAACTACGCAACAAAGAGAGAAAAAACAAGTAAAAACGTTATATTCGACCGGGTCGAATCTCAAATACTCTCCAAATATTTAGTAAGTGAATTTAAAATGTTTAACTTGGGTGCGACAGAGTTCCTTTATATAATATCGTACGTCAACGCCCACTAAAAGGGGCGGGGTTCAAAAATAGACAATATCATGTTTTCCACAGACGAACGTATGGGAATTTGCTAGACCATCTTAGACTTCATCACTAATCATGAATATATTTACTTTATGGGGTCCAATTCTCTTTGGAGGGTATTAAAACTGTATTTTGGCGGGGTCGCTCTGGCAAGGGCTGTGGGGGAAACATTTCACCTTTGTCATAATACTCTAAAAAGAAATGCTTAAGATAATTGTATACAAAATTAAAATTTTTTTTCGGTAGGGTCATTTAGGGGGCAAAGGGGGAGGAGGGCAGAAATAGGCAGTCATAAGACTGTAAAAATAAATGCTTGGGATAATTGTATACAAAATTAAATTTTTTTTTGTTAGGGTAATTTAGGGCAAAGGGTGAGGAGGGGTAGGGCAGAAACAGGCAGTCATAAAACTATAAAAATAAATGCTTGGGATGATTATGTACAATATTAAAAATATTTTTTTTATAGGGTCATTTAGGGGGCAAAGGGGGAGGAGGGCAGAAATAGGCTGTCATAAGACTGTAAAAATAAATGCTTGGGATAATTGTATACAAAATTAAAATTTGTTTTTTCGGTAGGGTCATTTAGGGGGCAAAGGGGGAGGAGGGGGTAGGGCAGAAACAGGCAGTCATAAAACTCTAAAAATAAATGCTTGGGATAATTGTATACAAAATTAAAATTTGTTTTTTCGGTAGGGTCATTTAGGGGGCAAAGGGGAAGGAGGGGGTAGGGCAAAAATCGGCAGTCATAAAACCATAAAAAGAAATGCATGGGATAATTGTATACAGAATTAAATTTTTTTTTTTGTAGGGTCATTTAGAGGGGTGAAGGGGGAGGAAAGGGTTAGGGCAGAGTAGTACCAGATATCGTCTCAGCTTCGTCGCTAAAGCTTAAAATTTTTATTTTTAAGGAATTCAGGCTTAAGTAAAACAAGTTGCTAAATTTTTATGCTAATTTTGCATACAATAACGCCCACTAAAGTGGGCGGAGTACAAAAATAATATTTTTTTAATATTATGGTACCAAGTTTATTTGACATAAAAATATATCATTTGCTTAACAAAATAACCAAAAAACTTTAAAAATTATGTTGTTTTTTCTGGGTTGGTTTAGTTCTTCTTAGGGGAACTTTTTGCCCTCTAGCCCGATTTAGCCCATCTTCGAGCATAACTTGCTCTAAGCTTCAAAATATATTTATACCAAATTTCAAAAATCTAGCGCTTTTCGTTTGTACTAAATCGTAATTTGCACAGACGGATGGACGGATGGACGGACGGCCGGATGGACATGCCCAGATCGTCTTAGATTTCATCACTGATCAAGAATATATATACCTTATGGGGTCTGAGATGGATATTTCGATGCGTTACAAACGGAATGACAAAGTGAATAGACCCTACAAATTCTTTTTTGGAGGGTATAGAAATGTCTAAAGACAACAAAAATATTATAATTTACAACACATTCGAACATGATATTATTATTCGATAAGTCTCTTACGTACAGCTTAGATATTACAAGTGTATTGGTTAAGGATGTTGGTTAAGTGTGTGCGTGTGTGTGTGTCTGTGGTGTGATAAATACTTAGTTTTGATGCCAAAAAGTGAAATTTATATAGAGATAATGGCAATAAAGGAGAATGAATTCTTACGAAAATTATTAGGAAATATTTAATTTTTTGGAAATATTTAATTTTTTGGATAAATGAATATGAATGGAAGCGCCATGGGACATACGAATAAGAAAAAAATTCATATTTATCAATTACAAGTAAAAACGTTATATTCGACTGGGTCGAATCTTATATATCCTCCAAATATTTAGTAACTAGAAACTCTATTTTTTATTAAAATTTAAATTTTTATGATATTTGGCTTATGCAAACAAGAAAAAAAATTATTTTAATAACGTCGTTTCCAATGTGTTTGGGAGGAGCACGATTGAGACACCTTTCCGTCAGCATAAAAACTTACGTATTAATATTTTATATCAACGAGCCAACATCTTTAATTAAAGTTCTCTGTTGACCACAACAATAATACCGTTGTCTTCGAAAAAGTAAGGCCCGAGAATGAATCTGCATACCACACTGTGAAGCGAAGTGGATGATATTGCATCTCATGAAATATCTGTGGCTTAGAATTGCTCCATATCCGATAATTTTGTTTGTTAATCATCCCGTTTAGATCAAAATGTGCCTCGTCAGACATAAAAATGCAATACAGGATGTTTTCATCCTCTGCCGCCATTTAAATGATCTTCTCGTAAAATTCGTCAAATTTGTTTGCTTGTTAATTGAAGTCTGGAAATAAATTTAAATCTTGATGAAAAAGTTAAATTCCAATCTTCATGCCGTGACTGTCTGCTAACAGCCATTTGAGTAGATAATCTGCCTGTCAAAACTCCTGAATTAGATTGTATGACAGCAGCTACAGTTTCCTGCGTCCGAACAGAGCAATGTCGATGATAAGCCATTCTTGTGATTGTGCCGCGCTAGATGAAATTATTTACGTGTCTCATTATAGCCCATCTGCTAGGAAGAGAGCCGCTTTGGATGGATATAACGGACTACAGACTCTTAAACGTGAAAGCGGCGCACTACCCAAATTCTTGTTTTATTATCCCAATTGCCCCATTTTCTTTAAACCTAAAGATCAATCTATAAAATAAAATACAATAAAATAAAAAGCGAACAGGTTCGTTCCATAGAAAAAAAGTTATTAGGTTTTTAAAATGAATTCAGATTTATTTATAGGCCAATTGCTCGAAATTTGTTCTTTTAAATTCAGAAAGACATGATAAATATTCCAAGACACAAAGGAAAGTCAACATCATTTTTTAAATATTCAATGTACACTGTAGAGCAGAGCAGCTGTTTTCGAAAGCCGCAACATTTTTATCATCATTGCTCATGTATATTGTGTTTGTCACCACTTATTAAGTGTTTTAGTTGAATATGATGGCAGTTCTTATTTAAACAAATTTCATTAGGAAATTGCATACGAGAACTGTATCAACCTGATGGTAACACATAATTGTTTTAATACCCGTGTTACCGTTTTATTATTTTCTGAATATTTTTATTTGGTTTGTTTTTTTGTGGGTAGCAGCTTTCATCAGCCAGCCGTTATTTGATGTATCGTACAGCACAGCAGGTGTCTTGGGTTCCATAGAAAATCAAATAGTCTTGCTTTCTTTTTCCAGAATATGATATTTCGTCTGTGTAACTCCCCCGGTGACAGACGTGTCTGTATTTTAAAAATTCTACTGACGTGGTAGTACATTAGACACTATTTCCTAGGCTTCCAAGCTCGATTTTGTAACCCCACCGAAATTATTTTAGTTTTTAATGATATGGCAATTCGTATTTGAACAGCATTTATTGGTATTGGACACAAATAGAATTACATACGACTATATTTTATATATTTAGAAAGAGTAGTAACTATTAGAAAGCAAGTTATAAATTGGATTTTTTTACAACCTAAGGTAATTATTTAGTCGAAAATAAAAAAAATATAATTATAGGGACTTAACAAAAAGTTACCATTCATTCATAACAAGTCTACCTCAATACTGGCGTGGTTGACTTCTAGACACTTTGATGATCATAGAGACACCTGCGTCGCCATAATTTTTTTTATCACATGAATGTGTTAGAGGATGGTACTGAAAATGCCATAGTCGAAATTTGTATAATAGCGTAGTAAAACAATATTTTAGGTTTATTGGTGACTGTTAGACTGCCACGTCACAGTGGCCGAAGGATATTGAAGAATTGTACAAATTTGAACTAAAAATGCCTTCCTTAAGCTTGAGTTATTTATAAAAAAAAAAAACTGAATAAATATTTTATAATCAATACCGACCGAAGGAACAGCAAAATTTGTCCTGGTATAATTTTCACGAAAAAGGAAGCCCACTTATAATTTATTTCTTACAGCCTGAGTAGAAGTAATAAATTACAAGAATTGAAGCAATACAAAATGGTGATGAGGCCGGTAAAAAAACTACTCTATAAAAAATATTCTACACAACAAATTACTTATTGGCGCAATATTATCATTTCTTTCTAACATAATAAATATTTTAACTTTATTAATGTTATTAAAGCTACTGACAAATTTCAGTTTTGTTTCGAGAAGAAATAACAAATTACATGCTAAAAGTGGACATTAAGCAAACTCCTAGTCTATTAATCTTTTGCCTATAAATATTTTTTTCAAAGAGGCACTTGCAAAATGGCAAACTTCCCTCTTAAACAAAACACCAAAGGAGAAAGAAAGAATACAAATACGGTGGCATGATTTTACACTAACGTTTTAGCTGTTACCAAAAAAAAAAAAAAAAAAACAGAGGAAGGAGAAAACGTATAAAAGCATATTTCAATTGTACAGACCATGAATTTTCAAGATTCAAATTATAAAATATATAAAAACACTCACATACACGTTGGCACTTAAATTGGGCGACCACATACTTTTAGGCAGGCGGAAATCAACGATACACAAACTGGAAAAGTAAGATGTATGAGAAAGAAAACCTCTTTTATGAAAAATGCCAACAGCCTAAAAATATGCCATAAAAAAGCTTTTAGTTATAGAAAAAGCATAAGAGTAGTGTGTAGTAGCATATATTTGTTGGTGTCACAGACCGTAAAAGTGAGCGCGAGTGTGTGCGTATTTAATATGCAAGTGTTGGTAAGTGAATATAGACAAACCATTTAATAGAAAACTAATTTATTACTTCAGCAGTGAATTCTTTTTTTTTTCGTTGGCATATTGTTGTTGCTCTCTAGCATTTATTTTCTTTGTTGGCTTCAGTCAATTTATTTTCTTGCTGTTATATCGAATGATATGATTTTTTCTTTGTTATTTTCTTATTACACTTTTTATTTTTCCTCCTTTTAATATATTGTTATTTTGACAATAAAATCTCAAAAGACTTTGTTTTTTATGCACATTCATAGCCATTTCTATTGGCTTTCGTTGCAGGACTTTACAGCACATTTTATTAGTTTATATATCTTTTGCTTTTAAATGGTTTATGTTCCCTTTCTTTAAAATGTTTTGTTGTAATAAATATATAGAAAAAAGAAAATAATTCTCTTATTGCCTGGCTTTTTGGCTCCAATTATTCGTTCCTTTGTTTTGTCTTCTTGGGTATCATATCAAATTATATCCCAGCAGGGTAATGCCTGCTTTAAATTACTTTTCTAAAATCTAAGTGTGTCTATTGGTTTTAGGTTTTTCTTTTTTGCTTTGGTATTAAAATTGTTGGTAATTTTCTATTATTGAATAGATTTACAAAAAAAAAAGGAAAAAACTAATACGACAAAAAAGCTACAATATTTGCATTGCAATAATAGTGTAAATTACGAGGGAGTGTCAATAAGTCCTTGAATTTTTGAATGGAACTCAGGCTTTCTCCCAATTTGTTTATTCCTCCCTAAAAATATTACTTGTTGAGGTCATGATAATAGACATGTTTTCTGAGATGGTTTCATCGTTGGAGTCAAATGTCATTCCACCGAACCATTTTTTCAAAATTTTGGAATAAGAAATAGTCGCTGGTGGACAATCTAAAGAATAAGGGCGGATGAGCGAGCAATTCGTAGCCCACTGCATGGATTTTTGTCATGGCAACTGCTGTTTCGAATGTAAAGACTTTAACTAGGCGACCACAACGTTGGGCATCTTCCGTGCTTCATGGCCACAATGAAATCTAGCAAACCCCCTTCTTTACTATGAAAATGGATGGCGCAGATTTCAAGCGTAGCCTTGATGTGAGTGACGTTATTTATTCCGCAAAAAATAATTCCACATGAAGTTCACTTTTGTTTAGGTTTTTTGATCAAAACGAGCTGTAGTTTGCCATCAACTTCTGAAAAACACAAATTTTTCCAGAAGTCAACTAATAGCTGCCTGTTGGAAGGCTCAATTTTCTTTTCATTTAAGAGACGGGGTAATCAAAAGGCCATACACCCATTGACCCGCCGATTTGTTTTTTATTTTATATTTTTTGTTTAGGATTATTTTTACAAGAACAGGGGAACTAGAAAAGATGGGGATTTATATATTTTTTTAATCTTGGACCAGCACTCAGGGGATGCATCCTACATATGCATAATGCATTGCGCCGGAACTAGAAAGGAGGGGATAGTATTGAAGGGACAGATGAAAGATGAGAATAATTTTTTGTGGCTTCTTTTCAACCTTTTTACTTCGCCTCAATTAGCGGCGACAGATGAGGAAAGATGAGAAAATAGAGAATTTTTTTGTAGCAATTTGAACCTTTTGACTTTGCCGGCTAATTTTTTGCTACAAAGCCGACGAAGCAGAGTGCTGTTCCTTCGCTCTTTGGTACATGATTGTATCAGTACCTGGCAGTTATATTCAGTGATCAGTGCTATGCCTTCATCACTGAAACAGGCTGACAACAACTAATACAAGAGTGCATTAATGCTGATCAGATGAATTCGACACAATATTGATGACTAAGCGCAGGGTTGAACTCAGGACCCTCCACTTCATTGTCTCGTGTTCTACTACTTCAGCCAACAGCACAACAGCCAATATAATAACAGAACCCTATCTAAGAAAGTCCTTTCTTTGATTTTATCCAAGTAAAAATTTTTAACACAGACTTCAATTTCTTTTCCTTTAATTTTAAACTATAAGAAAATTTTAGAGATTACTGAGACCTATTGTAGAGCCTACTGCTTTAATGAACAATAACACAAAGGAAAATAACTGAAGCTGGCGTTTTTAGTTTTCATCATAACAGCCTGAAATATCGTGTGTGTTACCAGGATTTATTTTTTATTATCCCTAAGCAAAGTATTGAGGATTTACAGAAAGAAAAAATAAAAAACAAAATACTACTATTTAATTTTCTATGCAATTATATATTCATTAGTTTCACTCATAATTTTTATTCACAAAGTGTTTGGTTTTTATTTATGCATTAAAACTCCTTTGAGTCCTTTTAAAATTATTAGCTGTTTTAAACTGATTTCTATTGCCATAAAATATATATGTAAGTAAAACTAAATGAGCAAAAATAAATAGCAAAAACAAAAAAAAAGAAAATTTTTTTAAATAAAATATATTTAAAAAAATTATACGTTTAATATGCTTTTTATTACATTTTTCAATTTACCGTGTATTGCATGTTGCTGAAACGTTTTTAAACAAAACATGTAATTGCCACCCATTAAAATCATGTCAACTAATGCAAACGCTTTAGGGGCACCAGATAATGACACACAAATTATACACAAAAAAAAAAAAAAATGCCAGAGAGCAAGTGTTTAGGTGAGGGAAGGATAAAACTAACAGAAACAACAACTGAAAAAAGTTGCAAAATAAACTTTATGTTAGAGAAAAACAAAATGTTTATATATGGTGGTTTCCATAAGTGAGAAATGGCTACAAAAAATTGTTTTTGTACTAGTCTTTTTACAGGTCCACCTCAACGCATTGCACCAGTTGGGTTGAAGTGAAAAAATTCCTTTCATTACTCTTCTATGTATTTCAGGATACTCATCATAAGTCATGTGACGTGACTGCCCTTTTCAAGGGCTCGCCACAGGTGTGACTTGCAGGACTTCATGTAAAAGCAACCGGTAACATTTATATGATGATGTCACGGTAGGCACCCAATTGATAACATTAACATGCTGGGTAATAGTTTATGGACGTTTCAGAACAATCTCTAGAATTATGTACGAATTTTTAAATGAAAAAACGTAAAAGATATATTTTGAAACCTTTTCAGGTCCGAAGACATTCGGAAAAAGTATGCACTTGAGTGCAATGATTCTATAAGGGGGCAAATTACGACACTCGATATCGATCGAAATTCGCTTTCGAAATGTATTGAAATTTCGATCGATATCGAATGCGGTAATTTGGCCCCTGCACTCTTCTTGCAATCACGACTCAGAAACTGTGTGCACTTGTCCAACTTTCACTTGTCAGTCATAGGATAAGTACAGTCGAGACAATTGTTGCAACATTTTCCTCAGTTTATTTAAAATCATAATATTTCAAAATATATAAAACAATGGGAAGTAGTCTTCACTTGTTAGGCCGCTAAATTACCGTGCAAAGTCTAAAAATGTATGCAAGATTTTCTCTTCTTTTCTTTTTATGTTCTCACCCATATAAAAACGTGTTTGTTTTCTATATAAAAAACTTATATTTATGTTTTATTTCTCCCCCTTTTTGGCATTTGACATGTTTGAGTATTTCCTGTAATTGTTGTAGCAAAAATATATTAAATAGTTTTCGGCACTCTACTGTAGGCATGACTGGATTTAGCACAGCTGTCTTACGAAAATTTTCTCATATAATAAAAAGTGATGTTTTTATTCCTTTAAAAATACTGGACAACGCAAAAACAAAAATTTTACTCTCTTATTCTAATAGAAGAGATCTAAAGGCATGTCAGTGCAAAAAATATTTAACCAACCATCATTAATTTTGATTGCAACCTGTAGGACTGTCTGTTACCTTTTTACGCTTAAACCGCTGAACCGATTTAAATGAAATTTGGCATAGAGCTATTTTGAGATCCACGGAATGTTTTTGCAAAAATTCCTGTTAAGTGGTCTAGGGTGGTCGATATTTGTATAGATACAAGAAATTATTGTAAGAAATTATTAATAATGAACATATTAAACTTTGCTACAGTTGACTTAACAATGTATTTGTTTTTGGCAATGGCTTTATGAGGGATCAAGGGCGGCCTAAAGTATCTAGGGATATATGAAATTATGAAACTGATAACTAAGAACGAGGTCTTGGGTAAAATGATTAATAAAATAAAAAAACGCAACTTCAATACACGGTGGTATGAGGGCATAAGCTTCCCCTTTTTATAATGAGTTGCACTTTTTATAATGACTTGCACTTTTTATGATGACTTGCACTTTTTATAGTGACTTGCATTTTTTAAGATGACTTGAAGTTTTTATAATAACTTGCAGTTTTTATGATGACTTGCACTTTTTATAATGACTTGCACTTTTTATGATGACTTGCACTTTTTATGATGACTTGCACTTTTATAATGACTTGCACTTTTTATAGTGACTTGCATTTTTTAAGATGACTTGCACTTTTTTGATGACTTGGCCTTTTTATGATGACTTGCACTTTTTATGATGACTTGCACTTTTTATGATGACTTGCACTTTTTATAATGACTTGCACTTTTTATGATGACTTGCACTTTTTATAATGACTTGCACTTTTTATAGTGACTTGCATTTTTAAGATGACTTGCAGTTTCTATGATGACTTGCACTTTTTATGATGACTTGCTTTTTTTATAATGACTTGCATTTTTTAAGATGACTTGCACTTTTTTTGATGACTTGCACTATTTATAATGACTTTCACTTTTTATAATGACTTGCAGTTTTTATGATGACTTGCATTATTTATAATGACTTCCACTTTTTATAATAACTTGCAGTTTTTATGATGACTTGCACTTTTTATGATGACTTCCACTTTTTATAATGACTTGCACTTTTTATGAAGACTTGCACTTTTTATGATGACTTGCACTATTTATAATGACTTTCACTTTTTATAATGACTTGCAGTTTTTATGATGACTTGCATTATTTATAATGACTTCCACTTTTTATAATAACTTGCAGTTTTTATGATGACTTGCACTTTTTATGATGACTTCCACTTTTTATAATGACTTGCACTTTTTATGATGACTTGCACTTTTTATGATGACTTGCACTATTTAATATGACTTTCACTTTTTATAATGACTTGCAGTTTTTATGATGACTTGCACTTTTTATAACGACTTGCACTTTTTATAATAACTTGCAGTTTTTATGATGACTTGCACTTTTTATAATGACTTGCACTTTTTATGATGACTTGCACTTTTTATGATGACTTGCACTTTTATAATGACTTGCACTTTTTATAGTGACTTGCATTTTTTAAGATGACTTGCACTTTTTTGATGACTTGGCCTTTTTATGATGACTTGCACTTTTTATGATGACTTGCACTTTTTATGATGACTTGCACTTTTTATAATGACTTGCACTTTTTATGATGACTTGCACTTTTTATAATGACTTGCACTTTTTATAGTGACTTGCATTTTTAAGATGACTTGCAGTTTCTATGATGACTTGCACTTTTTATGATGACTTGCTTTTTTTATAATGACTTGCATTTTTTAAGATGACTTGCACTTTTTTTGATGACTTGCACTATTTATAATGACTTTCACTTTTTATAATGACTTGCAGTTTTTATGATGACTTGCATTATTTATAATGACTTCCACTTTTTATAATAACTTGCAGTTTTTATGATGACTTGCACTTTTTATGATGACTTCCACTTTTTATAATGACTTGCACTTTTTATGAAGACTTGCACTTTTTATGATGACTTGCACTATTTATAATGACTTTCACTTTTTATAATGACTTGCAGTTTTTATGATGACTTGCATTATTTATAATGACTTCCACTTTTTATAATAACTTGCAGTTTTTATGATGACTTGCACTTTTTATGATGACTTCCACTTTTTATAATGACTTGCACTTTTTATGATGACTTGCACTTTTTATGATGACTTGCACTATTTAATATGACTTTCACTTTTTATAATGACTTGCAGTTTTTATGATGACTTGCACTTTTTATAACGACTTGCACTTTTTATAATAACTTGCAGTTTTTATGATGACTTGCACTTTTTATAATAACTTGCATTTTTTAAGAAGATTTCCACTTTTTTTGATGACTTGCACTTTTTATAATGACTTGAATTTTTTATGATGATTTGCACTTTTTATGATGATTTGCACTTTTTATAATGACCTCCTTTTTTTAAGATTACTTGCACTTTTTTAAGACGATCTAGCAATTCCCATACGTCCGTCTGTTAAAAACTGTGACCCAGCTGGTTAAGCATCCTTAGCTTATCTCAGTTCCTTTTTTGCACATTGATATAAAATATTAATATGTAAATTTTTATGTTAACGGAAAGGTGTCTCAGTCTTACTCCTTCAAACTAATTGGAAAAGACCGTATTAAAATTACATTTTATTTTTTTTATCTTGGACCAACACTCTGCGGATGACCCATACATATGCAGTACATTGCGCCAGAACTAGAAAGGAGGGGATTGTGTTGAGCGGACAGATGATGAAAGATTAAAAGATAGAGAATTTTTTGTAGCTATTTTAACGTTTTTACTTCGCCGGCTATTTTTTGGCAACAGTACCGACGAAGGAGGGTGCTGTTACTCTGCCTTTAGTACACGATAGTGTCAGTCGCTACCAATTATATTCAGTGGCCAGTGAATATATTATTACCGAGATGAGCATTTTTTATAGAGATCCAAGTTCAAATCTGATATGTGCAAATTATTTCCTCTTAAGAACTTTTATTAAATTCAAGTTATTGATGATTATAAAAATACGTGCTCTCTCTATTAAATTGCTATTAACCTTTTAACTTTTATTTTGGTAATTTATTGTATTATTTATTAAAATTCTCATACCTATTACTTATTCTTGAAGATGTTAACAAATTGTTGACGAAATATGGAATAATAAAAGAAAACAGAAATAATTTGATATAAAAAGCGATCTGGATCTGAATAAATTATACAATAGATTATAAAAATATTTTAATTATTCCATTCTTAATAAAATAATTTGAATTTATTAAAATTCTTAAAAAAATGATTTGTAGTTTGCAGATTTGAACTTGAGTTTCAATAAAAAATTTTTATCTTAATTATAGCTACATTTTTTTTTAAATTTATTATAAGAACTCTAACTAAAGTTATGATAAATTTTTAATTTTTACGAAATGCTAGGAAAATAATTTTTTTTTGTAGTGTGTATTGGAGATTTATCCCGACCGCCTAAAATATTTTTGTTGACTTTGTTTTTTTGTTTTCTATCCCCCTCTTCAATGCTTTGAAGTTAATAGCACATTGTTAAGTGATGCTGCCGTTTAAGGTTGAAAATTACATATGGCGGGTGTTTTTAGAATATCCGTTTTGCCATTATATGTACACATTTTGTGCACACACATACTTAGAAAATTTATAGCTGCTCTCAAAAAGTTTTAATATAAATTACTACTCGTATGTGCGTCTAACTTCTTACGATGACTATTTGGTTATTTAGTTTTGTATCAACCTATGGGAATTGATCTGCATGTAGCAGAGTTTCCTTGAGATGCTTAATAATTGAATAGTTTTTGTGAGCTGCTTATAGCTGCCAGTATGTCAGTCCTATCTACAAAGTCATCCGATGACTTCTCCAGCGTGAACAGCGCACCATGGTGTCACTTTGAGCGGGTGTAATGGCTCCTCGTGCATCACTCGTGTACTTTCAGTGCCCCAGAAGCGATAGTTTTGCTTGTTCACGCACCCGCTGAGTTGGAAATGAGCCTCATCACTCATTATGATTTTGGTCAAAAAAGTTTGTACTTGGTCCTCGAGGTTAAGGATGGGGAGTATATTGCTCCATGGCTTGTTCATTTGTATTCTACATCTGTTTAGTTCACAAACCTCAAAACAGACATTGACATTGGCCGCTATTTGCAAGAATAAGAGCATCTTCCAATAGGGGATTTCTTTTGGCCCACCTTGTTGTTCGGCACATTAAATAGCGCCACTTCTAGTGACCTAGCCACAGACTTAGATATTAAATAAATATATTCCTTATCTTGAAAGTAGCAGCTCGAGGCCAGCAGTATTAAATTCATTATGACATTTTTTTGTCATATTTTATTTCCCATGTGTTTGTAATGAAAATAAAAAAAATTGTTAGATACGCCTCTTTGGCCAGCTTTTATATTGCAAGTCCTGTTGGAAATATTACAGTTTTTTTTTCTATTACTTGTGCACCGCCCACCTTAAAGAATAAAAAAAAAAAAACAAATAACTACAGAAAAATAAAATAAAAAATTTTAGTCGTTGACCATTCAAATGAAAAATTAATGACAAAAGTGATTTTTAAATAAGGTTTATGATTACGTTGACATGTTTTTTTCATTGTTGTTGTTGTTGTTGTTGTTGTTATACAAAAAGGACATTTTATTATTTGTTTTAATGTCTGACCATGTTACAGGTTAAATATAGCTTTGGCTCCGCCACCGGCCACTTTGCATTTGTGGTTGTAAATGCACCGTTTTGGTCTACCATTTTGCTAACGTGTCATTAAATTGTCATCAGAAATTTATTGAAATTCTTAGCATTTTTATGTAAAACTTCTGTTATTGTTGTTGAGGTTTTTTATCCCTCTTTCGTTTTATGCAATTTAAGTTTTTTTTTTTTTGTCAGGTTTCGTTAGCTCGTTAAGTACTTAAATTGATATCGTTTTGTGTTTCGCTCTTGAAGAATTTTAAATTCACATTTTCACAGTGTGAATGTATGTGTAATCGTTAAATGGAATTTTATTGAAAAGTTAATTATAATTAAGGCCATTATGCGATTTAGAGAAATTGCGAAAGAAAAAAAAACTTAATGATTATTTGCTTGACTGTGTTCTTATGTATCAGTTGTTGCAGTGGATTTCTCAGAATTACTAATTTAAAGAGGGAGATGAAATTTTTTTTTAGCAGGCAACTCTCGTTATTATTTTTTTACTAACAGTGGGCCTTGTGCACGCACAAAAAATCATCTCATTCTTGTTTATAAATTTATAAATTCTCTAACAGTTGTGTGGTTAACAAATTTCCTGAAATGCTATTCATTGCAATGAAATATATTTTCATGTAGTAAGAATTTTAACGAACATTTATATTGCTATATTAAATTAAAAACAAATTTCGAACAATTAGCCTATGAATCTTAATTCAATTTAATATAGAAATATATATATTTTTTTTTTGAAGAGCAAAGCAGAGCATTTTTTATGCCAGAACAGCATAGAAATAATAAAGTATCTAATATTGACGTATTTGAATGCTTTAAGTTTGCAATAAGTTGCTTACTTAGCAGAACATTTTCGCACAAGAGAATAAGTTTCCCAAATTGCTCTATTATCAGCTGTATAAGCGGGCATGTAGTCCCTTAGACGCTAGAAAGAGCTAAGGCACGACACACTAGATGTGAACTTCTACTTCTGGTTTTTGGTCCGATGCAGTCTTTGAATATCCTTCTTTTACTGCAAGGATACTGGAGTCTCTATATTTATTTATGCCATGCAGAATACAGGTGTGCCCCATATTGCATCTAAAATGAAGGCAAGTAACATCACTTTCTATTCTTATAAATAAGTGCTCACAATTTCTGTCACTGTTTGGGTCCAAAAATTCTTACAGCAGAAGTCCCTAGACTCTCATGTAGCCTTCGTTTGACTGTCTTCTAAGAAGGCTTCAGTCATCAACCAATGAATGCAAGTGTAGGTCTGAGCATCACAGTACTCGTATACGTCGGTTATGCTATCTACGGCGGGGTAGCTCGCAACTTTGTCCTTACACCGTTAAATACTACCCTTTTCGACTGTTTTGACTTTAAATCAACTTGATGATTCCAGCAGGCATATTGCGTAACTTGCCAAAGCTAAAACTCCATTGCTAAAAATCTAAAAAGTGTTTCTAAATTAACTATTAAGTGGTAAAAAATTGTTGCATATTCATGGGGGCTTATTTTATTTAATAATTATTTATTTGCTAGCAAATTTTTAGTTAGAAAGTAAATTGCCTGTCAAGTAATGAAATGCTATTTCATCCTTTAACACTTATTTAAAACACCGGGCGGGCCATTGTATGCGTCCAAAGTTTGTGAATCGGCTGCTTGAAAAAGTGAACTGATTTTCAACAAAATCATCTTAAGTGATGATTAAACGGTTAACAAACAAAATTGTCGCATATGTGGATTACAAAATTCATCAACAGACCTCGAAAAGCCATAAAAAACATCTAAAGAGTGAACGTGTGATGCGATCATTGGCACGTATTTTTTAAAAAAATGGACGAGGAAACGCCGTCACTAAACCATGATAACCGATTTTTTATGGCCACAATTGGCTAATATTAACATCAGTGGCCTTTGGTTTCAGCAAGGAGTCGCCACAAGCCAAACAATTCATTTGGTACAAGAGAAATTTCGTGGCCCCTTAATTTTTCAAATTGCCGTTGTCAATTTTCCGGCTTGTTATTGTCATTTAACGCCGCTAGATTATTTTCTCTAAGGCCAATGGAAAGAACGGGTTTACCTGAACAAATCACAAATAACTGACGCTCTTACACATGAAATTCAGCACTGCATTGAGGAGACAACGAAGCAAAATGTACAGACTGTTAAAAGTGCACATTTTTGTGTAACATCATATTCGATTATTAATTCCCATGTTTCTACTTTACACTGTTATTAAGAAAGCTGAATGGATTAAAAAGAAATAGCTTGTTGATTCAATTTACTTCCTAACCTCAAATTTGACCATCCTCTTAATACAAAATAAGACCCCAAAAGTATGCACCAGCAAGATATTAATTTTTAGATATTTAGCGAGCAACGGAATATGGCTGCAGGTTATTTAACTTTTCTGCATGCAGTCGACTCCGCTTTACTGGAAATAACCTAAACCCAATTTTTTCAGTTATCCGATTTTTTCTCTAAGACCTAGTTCGGATTACTGAAATTTTTTACAGTTAAGAGTACTGCTTAAAATCAGTAAAACTAAATTTTTATATCAAATATCTAGCCACTTGCGTTGATAATATAATGGAAAAATGCAATAAAGTACGTAAGAGCGAAAAGGACAACTACATTTTGCCATTTAATTTTTTAACGGACAAAACGTGCAAACTTTTTACAGCCTTAAGTTATGCAATCGATTCAATGTCATTGTTTATTTTTTCACTAAAGCAAAGTAAGTTTCATACAAAACGTAGTTGTGGGCTTGCTTTTGGTTTTCAGTAAAGCGATGTTTCGATAAAGCGGATTTGACTGTGTATTAATTTCCTATCCAAAAATATGTGAATAAGACTAGCTGCGTTTAAAATCAGTGCGGGGATTTGTATCGCTTTCAGTAATCCGATTTTTTTCAATAAAGCGTGTTGCGCTAAAGCGGATTTGACTGTTTATTAATTTTCTATCCAAAAAAATTTTAAAGGGGGTCGAGGTCTATATTTTGCTTCCATTTTAAGTTTTCACTTAACTAAATCGAGAGAAAATATATATAACAGCCAGCGAAAGCTTTTGCCAGTTTTTTTACGGAAATGCTTTTACATCTGAAACTACTACAATCCAATTATTTCTGATGGCAAAAGAAGTCCTCTAGACGTGGACTTCTGTTTTTGATAAAATTGATGTACTTGAGATACTAATTTTTTTGTCTTGTTTTCAATTGTATGTGTGGCCGTCTCCGAGAAAAGGGATTTAGTGTGTGAAACTGAAGTCTTGAAGAAAACGCATTTAAAGTTTCATAACGCATTATCACTTTATACACACCTTCAGTTGGGATAAGCGGTTTTTTGAAACACTAGGTGCCTTATCTCGGAGAAGGTCACATATAATTAACTCAAGGGAATAGGAATTTGTTAAGATAAAAAGTTGTATTTGAATCTGTAAACGAATTCCCTACAAAATTTACAATTTTTCTTATTTCATTCTAGAAATATTAGGTTTCATACGTTAATTTAGCTTTTAATACAATAAAATTGATAATAATGACATGCCACTGGCACAGGACATTTTCATAAAATGAATATAAAAGTAACTCCTAGTCTATAGAACTGCAGGCCATCACAATAGCCTTCCCCTTTAATTACAGGCAGAATAAAAAAAAAAAAAAAACAATCTGCTCACGTATTTCCCTGCTGGATGTCATAAATATTTATTGCTACTCCCTCTACATATTTTTATTCAAACTTTATCTATTTTATCACAATAAAAGAAAAAAATATATTCGAATTGTTTGCAGCAATAAAATTTTCTTATCGAAAATGTAATTGTTACAGATTTTATTACTTACCCATAATTGTGGTATGACATTCATTTCATTACTGGCCAAAGATTAATACTAGAAAAATACGCAGCAACTTGGATTTGTTTGCACTCCAACTTTTCAACTAATTATACCTAATAAATTCCCAATATGTCACGTTCAGTCATTACTCATGCCACCGGATGAATAAGAAAAATGTAAAAAAAATACAAACAAAAAGCCGAAGTAGTTTTAATGATCAATATATTTATCTCTTCAGTCATACTACAGGATTTAACTGTCTTAAGGCATTTTTATGACCACCCAACTCCCAAAAAACAATTATATATTTTCTTCTTGTCATTTTATGGCTCATTCAAATAGGTATAAGAAGAAACTGTCATTCAATGACCACTTCAAATCCTTGGAGATTAATACTGAAACACAAACAAAAAGAAGGCGCAAACATATAAAAAGATTCTTTATTTTACTTTGTAAGCCATTATGCCACACCAAAATAGTTAGCTACAGTACACTTTGCAGCGCTCTTTAAAGCTTTCGGTCTAACCAAAAACCATTTGAAGTTATCTTGCTAACGACTTCAAAAAAAAAAGACATCCTCCTCTACCAACAGCACTGGCCACTGGCAAATAAAGAAATTATTCGTAAAATAAAAAGCAAAGCACGAAAACTTTGCTGAAAGACAGCAAAAGAAAAGGAATCCAAGAAGAATATTTAGTAGTCGGAGAAAACATTTTTAATGCCATTGATACGTACTAAAAATACAATGTTGATGACAACGATACGTCTGTTGCCATCAATAAAAATAAAACGTAACCGAAATGGCCATTTGACAACTTTTCTTTTATATTTTTCTCTCGTCGTCGTGAGGAAAAACTTTTAATTCCCACAAAAAAAAAAGAGGGAAGTAGAGCAAGTGTACGACAATTGGGGGCTAGAAAAAAAGTAAAAGTTTTGTCTATTATAAAAATTCTTGCAATTAAGCGATTTTTTTTATTGCTCTGTTCTACTTTTGAGATGTGATTGAAGAGCCAAGTGGAAGTTGTTTTGTTTTTACAATTCATTAAAAAAGTATAGGCAAGCAAATGTTAGATTTTTAAAATGATATTTAAGAAAAATGCTTTGAACTTTTTTTAAGTTATTCTCGAATTCTGAATGTAATTTAATCCATAAGATATGAAAATTAACTAAAAATACATATTACAAGCTTAAAGTAAAAATTTTTGGCCACGTATAATCTATTATTTAAATCGCTTTTGAATATCCTGCCTATTTAAAACTGTGTGTCCTGTTTGAAACATTATGCTTTAAACACATTCACGACAACACACTACCGACTACATGTGCCGCTAGCAACACTTATAGCCGTATAGTCAGCTACTTAATTCTTTTGAACGCGGCAGCTACAATGTCAACATTTCATTTTAGTGGTGCCACTTTCATATATAAAAATAAAAGCGCTTATTCTAAATCAATTTATAGATCGTAACGAAATTAATTATAAAATCACTTTATTTGTTTATAGGTCTTTTTTGTATTTGCATTTGTAAGAAAGACATTTTGATGTCCTTTTTTTGTTATGGCACCATGAAAATGAGTTTATGTGTTAATTTACTTGTGGCCTAATTCAAGACTTTTATCGATAACGGCTATCAAGTATATACAAAATTAGATTTCAAATGTCGTTGCATTGAGGTTTTTTCAAAATAATTGAATTTTTAATTTTTTTTTAATCTTGGACCAGCATTCAGGGGATGACCCCTATATATGCAATGGATTGCGTCGGAACTAAAAACGAGGGGATAGTATCGAGGGCACAGATTAGGGACAGATTAACGAGGCCTGACACTTGTTAGTGTTAATAAACGAAAACAAAAATTTATGGGAAAAAATTATCGACTTAAATTTATCTTATAAATTAAAGTAGTTTCGAAATTCAATAATTAATTAATTTCAAGTTAAAAACAGAAATTTTCGAAAGATTGCAAGTAAAAGAGTCTGCTCTAATCAGATTTTGCGGTAGACACGAAAAGTTTCAAGCATTTCCTACGCACAGCTAAAGAAATTTGTTTAACAAATAAATTTTTATTTTCGAATTGTGGACATTGGAATTAAAGTAAATATATTAGTTAGTCAAGTCTCTTAAAAAAAAAATATTGGAGAGTATATTCACTTTGTCATTCCGTGTGCAACGCAGCGAAATATCCATCTGAGAACCCATAAAGTATATACAGGGTCCGCCAAATAACTTTTTTTTTGAAAATGCTATAAAAACCTACTGAATATTTTCTAAAATTTCTTTTTGTATTTGAAAGTACAATCCTTCCGTTTAATAAAGGAAAATAATTTCATTCAAATGGTTGCCTCGGCTGGCCATGCAGTAGCCTACACGATCGGTCCAATTTTTAAGCACATTATTGATTGTGTGCAGCTGTATTTCCCAATGGCTTCACGAATATTGTCCTTTAAAGCGTCAATTGTCGGCGTAATACTTATCTTTGACGGCACACCACAAATAATAGTCCAACGGTGTCAAATCGCAGCTCCGAGGTGGCCAAATGACATCAGCTTTGCGGCTGCTAATGCCACCTTCAAAAGCAGGGCGCAAAACATCGAGTGCACTTCAACTGTGTGACACGTAGCGCCGACCTGTTAAAACCAAATGTTGCCAATATCATCCTTTTCATGTAGTAATAATTTTAACGAACATTTTATATTGCTATATTAAATTTGAATTAAGATTCTATAGGCTAATTGTTCGAAATTTTAATTTAAATCTCAGAAAGACATGAAAAATATTCCAAGGCACAAAGGCAAGTCAACATCAGTTTTATTCAACTTACACAGCAGAGCAGAACAGCTGTTTTCGAAAGACGCAACCCTTTCATCATCAGTGCTCATGTGTATTGTGTTTGTCACCACTTATTAGGTGGCTTAGTTGAATGTGATAACAGTTCCTATTTACACAAATTTTATTGTGAAAAAGAATACGGGAACTGTATCAACCTGATGTTAACATGTTATTGTTATAATACCCGTGTTACCGTTTGATTATTTTTCTTCATGTCCCATTTTTCTGAATTTTTTGTTCCATCATACCTAAGTCAAACTTTTTTGGTTTGAATTTTATACTTAAGTACATGTGAACGTTTTTCCAATTTTTATTATTGGGTAGCTCAAGCCATAGCTTAAATTTGTATGTAGTAATAATTTTAACGAACATTTTATATTGCTATATTAAATTTGAATTAAGATTCTATAGGCAAATTGTTCGAAATTTTAATTTAAATCTCAGAAAGACATGAAAAATATTCCAAGGCACAAAGGCAAGTCAACATCAGTTTTAATTCAAACCAAAAAAGTTTGACTTAGGTATGATGGAACAAAAAATTCAGAAAAATGGGACATGAAGAAAAATAATCAAACGGTAACACGGGTATTATAACAATAACATGTTAACATCAGGTTGATACAGTTCCCGTATTCTTTTTCACAATAAAATTTGTGTAAATAGGAACTGTTATCACATTCAACTAAGCCACCTAATAAGTGGTGACAAACACAATACACATGAGCACTGATGATGAAAGGGTTGCGTCTTTCGAAAACAGCTGTTCTGCTCTGCTGTGTAAGTTGAATAAAACTGATGTTGACTTGCCTTTGTGCCTTGGAATATTTTTCATGTCTTTCTGAGATTTAAATTAAAATTTCGAACAATTAGCCTATAGAATCTTAATTCAAATTTAATATAGCAATATAAAATGTTCGTTAAAATTATTACTACATACAAATTTAAGCTATGGCTTGAGCTACCCAATAATAAAAATTGGAAAAACGTTCACATGTACTTAAGTATAAAATTCAAACCAAAAAAGTTTGACTTAGGTATGATGGAACAAAAAATTCAGAAAAATGGGACATGAAGAAAAATAATCAAACGGTAACACGGGTATTATAACAATAACATGTTAACATCAGGTTGATACAGTTCCCGTATTCTTTTTCACAATAAAATTTGTGTAAATAGGAACTGTTATCACATTCAACTAAGCCACCTAATAAGTGGTGACAAACACAATACACATGAGCACTGATGATGAAAGGGTTGCGTCTTTCGAAAACAGCTGTTCTGCTCTGCTGTGTAAGTTGAATAAAACTGATGTTGACTTGCCTTTGTGCCTTGGAATATTTTTCATGTCTTTCTGAGATTTAAATTAAAATTTCGAACAATTAGCCTATAGAATCTTAATTCAAATTTAATCATCCTTTTCAATTTTTGTGAACAAAAATTCGTTCAACATGGCCCGATAATGATCGCCCTTGACTGCAACGGCCACTTCTTGCTTATTTTCGAAGTAAAATGGCCCAATTATACCTCTGGACCAAAATCCACACCAAACAGTGACTCGTTTTGGGTGCGTCGGCTTTTCAATGTATGCGAGCGGGTTTTCTGTGCCCCAAATGCAACAATTTTGCTTGTTTACATACCCGCCAAAATCAAAATGAACTTCATCTGAAAAGATGATTTTTTTTGGCAAAATCGGCATCTTCAGTAAATCGATCGCAGGCCCACTTAGAAAAGCGTTGTTCAAGCGTATACACAACCATATTCGTTAAGCGGAAGGATAAAACTAATTATCTGTCAAATCAGACATGAGCTAAGTGTTACCATTCACGAAAAAAGCACTAGTTGAAAAAAAAAACGTTACATGGCGGATACTTTATATTCTTGATCAGTAATAAAGCCTAAGACGATCTGGCCATGTCCGTCCGCTTGTGGAAATCACGATTCAAAGCCAGACGCTTGAAATTTGGTATAAATATATTTTGAAGGATTGCATAGGCCAAGTTTGTAAATGGACTGAATCGGGCCTGAGAAAAAAAAGTTTTCTTTTTTGCACGCTGCTATAAAATATTAATACGTAAGTTTTTTATGCTGACGGAAAGGTGTCTCAGTCATGTTCCTCCCAACACATTGGAAACAACCTATTTAAAATAAATATTTTTCCTTGTTTAATTAAGCCAAATACCTTAAAAAATTCAAATTTTAATGGGAATAAAAATAGAATTTCTATTTACTAAATATTTGGAGGGTATTTAAGATTTGACCCGTTTGAATATAAAGTTTTCACTTGTTCAATTTCCAAAGGAATTTGAAGATGTTTCGAAACTACATTCGAAACATCTTGCATTCTTTTTCTACAACATTTTTTATTTATTTTTTTTAATTGTCTGATTGACAATTCTAGGCTTTTAAAAATAAATATTTTTAATTTAGTGGAAAAATTTAAGACGCAGCCGCATGTGGGTGGGTACCTATAAAATAACACTATGCATTTATTTTAATTTCTATATATCACATACCACTAAAATGTTTCTTGCCTGTCTCTTGGTATTGCAGATATGCTAGACTCGTTTTTAATGGGATATAGTTTTGTACTTTTGCAATGATATTACATGTCACAGCAATGACATGAACAAATTCTGCCAGAAGAATGATTTCGCTCATTATATTTAAAGTTTAAGTTTTAAACTTCTATGACTGCGATAATTTTTTTCAGATTTTGCTAAAATCTATGAATCTATATTTTTAGATTATGTATGAATTTTTATTAGTCGAACTTTCTTATGTAAATTGTTAATTTTTTCAACAGGCTTAAGTTCGAAACTGCATGACTGCAAATAATTTTTTTTTTTGGAATATTAATCCTCAGGGTTTGGGGAATTTCGTACTAACCAAAAAGGTAATAACTTAAAAAAATATGAATGTGGGAACTTCTCATATTCAATTTTCGTTAAAATATTGGTTAAATAGTTGATATTCCTGCTAACTAGCACCACTTGCAAAAGTGGAAAAATTGAACAAAGAACGCTGATGAGATGGCGTAGCGGCCTCGAAATCAGTACTGATCCGTTCTGCCGGTTTGATGATTATTGCAAATTTTCTTAATATTCCAATCTTAATATAAAAAATAACAAATAGAATTTGAACAAATTCATTTATTAATAAAATAACAAAAAATAATTTGCAGTCATGCTGATTCGAACTTAAGCCCGTTGAAATAATTCATCTATATTTTAAAAAATTTTTCAGCAATATATTGCTAATTAAAATAATTTTTAAATTTTTCTATATTATACAGCGTTTTGCTTCCGCTTATCTCCAAAAAGTATGCAGCACCTTGTGCGTATGATTATTGTAAACTTTCAAAATCAAAATATTGCTCATACGCTATGTGGCGAATATTGCTCATAAATATTTTTCAGTATGTTGTGTGGCACTTGTGAAAGTAGTTAATTATATCGAACAGTCAAAAGAAAAAACAAAAAAAAAAACAAAGAACAAAAGAAAATAAAATATATATTCTCATATATTTTCCTGTCTTCCGAAGCCGCCTACTTCTCCACCCTCGTACGCACTTAATTGTTAATTTCTTTTCATGTCCAAACAAATTTGTTATAATCTTAGTTTTTATTGTTTTCGTTTTAATGCGTAAAGTTCAAATTGTTCCTATGGATTTTCTGTATATTTCTGTATATTTATTTGCTGTGATTTTTCAAAATGATATATGTGTTTTTGGTAGGCCCCCTTCTGCAAAAATTTAAATTTTCTCCCACACAGTTTTGTTCCAACAAATTGTTTGTGTGGTTTCTTAAATGAAAGAAAAACCTTAAGTTTTATTTCCTTCTTTTATGTTTTCTTGTGTATAGGCAGTCGGTCATTTATGTTTAAATTGATGTTTCCCTAAACTGTATGACATTTATTAATGCCAGCAGTGAATGAATGAATGAATGAATGAGTGAGTGAATGAATAAGTGACTGTGTGGGCATAGAAAAAAAAATTTATAAACGACAAAACTTTGTTTAATTGTAAATGAAAGGCAGGCAATAAAGTTGATTTAGCTGGTACAATAATAACAATTATTTAGTTTATGTTGTTTATCTTTGTTAAGATTTTCTTTTTAAGCCGGCATTTAAAATCTTATTTGAAAAGAAAAAACTTAAGGCCAAAACAAAGTTGGCAATCACAGTGATAAAATAAAATGGATTGTTATTTTGTGGCACACAATTATTATTGATGTAGAATAGCAACTCTTTCATCATCAGGCCTATATTAGCCGACACCCTACAATTTGCACTTTCAAGAAATTTTAAAGCGAATCTTAACTGATAACCTGTAAAAAGTTGTATCAAAAGTAACTAAAACGGTCTATGCACTATTCAAATCCGTGTTCATTGCCAACTAAAGTTCCTTGTCTTGAAAGATATTTCTATAAAAATTATTTAATGGATCTCTTCTTATTTCTTTGATTGAAGATTTAGAGGCAGAAACCTTTAACCTAAAGAAATTAACTCTACAATTTCATTTTTGTTTTTGGTATTTTGTACATTATTCTATTTCTATTTCGAAAGGCTTTCAAATATTAAATATTATAAAAAGCGTACTTGGCAGGTTTACACTCTAAGCCCACAATATGTGTGTGTATATCCCTTTATGTAAACTATTGCATGTCAACATTATAAATTCAAACTAATTTAAATCAACACGCAGACCATATGAGAAAAACCAACAGTCGATTTGTTGTATGTGATTTTGTTTTTTTTTATTTACTTTGCATTTTTAATAATAAAATTTTATACGAAATGTTTAAGCAAAATACAGACAAAATTCCATTAAAGTAAATACATGAAAACAGGGTTCGGAGAGTCCATAGCATTGCTGGCATAAAGTAATAGAAAGCTATAAAAAGTGTTTACATTAACTTCTGTGGCTCATTATATTTCTGAAAATATAATAAAACTTTTAAAAGTGAAATTGTCAAACTATAAATCGCAATAAATCTGTATGATAAAAGTAGGCCATGGCACCGCCATAATTTTTGAGAAATTTTAAATTCCTGTTGTATAAAAGTTTTATAAAAGTAGTTCCCAAAAGGACTTCTCAAGATTGAGATCCTTGTTGGAGGATTTCTGCAGCATGTGTCACACTGGTAGTCATTAGTTTAGTCTGTTTTTTCATTGGAAAGTCCACCTCAGCGAGAAGGCGGATACGTGAACAAATAAAATTGTCAATTTTTATACCCTTCACAAAAAAGTGAAAGGGTATATATATGTTTGTCATTCCGTGTGTAATTTCTTCGATATGCACATGGCACCCCATAAAGTATATATATTCTGGATCCTTATGAATAGCGATGTCCGTCTGTCCGTCTGTCTGTACGTGAAATCGGTTTTCCCAAGCTCCCAGAAGAGCTAGAGACTTAGTTCTTGAACCGTTGGATTGGAAATGAACTTAAATAGAGTACTATTGAAGTTCAGGAAGATCCGAAGTATGGTTCCAGAGCTGGGAAGCTTACACCTATTTCTCGACGCAAAATTTATACTAAAAGTCAATTATTTATTTTAAGGTTTGTAAATTAAACCTATTTACTGCTTTGGGAAGCTTCAATGGTCTAAAAAAATTTTTTTTCCAGGGATGGAAAATTAAAAATTTTTTTTCTGCCTATTCCGTATTTTGTAGTACATGTAGTGAATAAAATTGTTAAAAATTTCAAGTTTTTCTTTAACAAAATCTCTTTATACGTCATGAAGATTTGTATTGACCAAAAAAAAATTTTTTAAATTCAAATTTTGCTTCCAGGGGTGGGACATTGCATATTTTTTTATACGTGGAAGTAATCAAACAGGCAACTGATGTTGTTTATTTGTTTTGCTAACTAAGCCTGTCTTATAATTTAGGAAGAACAAAATTGGTATCAAAAATTCAAAAATAAAATTTCGAATCCAGGGATGGACAAGTGCAATATATAATAGTTCATGAAAGTGACCAAAATGGTTAAAAATTTGAAATTTTTCTTAAAAATTACTTTATACCTCATGAAGCGTTGCACTGATAAAAAAACAAAATTTAAAATTTCGCTTCCAGGGTTGGGAAATTGAAATTTTTTTATACATAAAACTAACCAAAAAGGCAATTGACGTTGATTTTTTTTTGCTAACTAAAACTATTTTATATATTAGGAAAAACAAAATTGGTACCAAAAATTTCAAAAAAAAAAATCAAAGTTTCGAATCCAGGGTTGGACAAGTGCAATATTTTATAGTTCATGAAGGTGACCAAAATGGTTGAAAATTGTAAATTTTTCTTAAATAATACTACTTTATGTCTCATGAAGAGTTGCATTGGTTAAAAATAAAACAAACAAAAATTAAATTTCACTTACAGGGTTGGGAAGTTTAGAGCTCTTTTGGTACATGCAATATATTGTAGTACATGAAAGTTACTAAAATGGTTGCAAATTTTAAGTTTTTCTTAAATAAAACGACTTTATACCTAATGAAGACTAGGATTGCTAAAAAAAAATATAATTTCGTTTCCAGGGTTGGGAAATTGAAATATATAATAGTAACCACATAGGCAATTCACGTTCTTTTTGCTAATTAAAACTAATTTATAATTCAGAAAGAACAAAATTGATATCAAAATCTTAAAAAAATCAAAATTTCGACTCCAGGTTTGAATTTTATTTAATATTTTATTGTACATGAAAGTGACCAAATAGTTTAATAAATAAAATTTTTTTGGCAAGTAAAACTATGTTACATCTTTTAATAAAACCTACTTCCTGTTTTAGCAAGAAAGAAAGAAGAATTACATCTGTGAAGGATATTTAATATTCGAGACAGGCAAATATATCACTTTTACTTGCTTATATTATTATATTATATTATTATTATTATTATTATTATTATTATTATTATTATTATTATTATTGTTATTATTATTATTATTATTATTATTATTATTATTAGTATTTTAATTATTAATATTAACAACACCTGGCAGCAGAAAATTATATCATATATAGTTTTCACAATGTTCCTCTCACTGTTTGTGGTATTTGAAAAACTATAAAATATGTATATGTAACTAAGTTAAACATGGCCATTACCAGTTAACAAAAAACCATAAAAACCATTTTACAAAATTTTATCTTTTTTGCTCTTTGAGTGGTGTATGTGTGTGTGTGTGTGTGTGTGTGTGTGTGTGTGTGTGTGTGTGTGTGTGTTCTTATGTTTGTGCAAGTCTAGAGTAAAAATTATCCATAAATACAGATATTTTGTACAGCAGGCATGACAGCAATAATACTAGTGACAAATATCCCTGTAGTTCTGGAAGTGAAAAGAAAATTGAAATATGAATATTTAAGCAGATAATCCAATTTGAAGAAAAAGTTTTAAGCGAATGTCTAGATCAATATTTGCCTTTAAATCGCATTAATTTGAGCATAAAATTTTTTTTTTAGAAATTAATGAATAAATAAGCTGGACCCAAGTATTTTTTATGTGCTTGTGTCATTTGGCACATGGCAACAATTGGCTATATGAACTTGAAGAAATATTTTCTTAAAATTCGTTAGGACTATTTCTTTTGTGGTTTAAGTATAATCCATCTTCTTTACGTAAAATTGGAATTTTTAAAATATCCACGAGGAGAAGAGACTAGGAAATGAATACCCTATAAGATGTTCTACTATAACTTCCCTCTAGATTGTTTGGTACAGCATGAAGTTTCACCAAAAAATTAATATTGAAAATTATTGTTCGTTTGTTAAAATATATTCAAATGTAATTTAATGATATTCATTTGACTTGCGGACATTTTTTTATAAGAACCAGTTATTGAAAATCATATATGATTTGGGTTTGTTAATACAAATAATTATCTCTTTAAATTTAAACACGCTTAGAGGCTTCGAAATCAATTCTATACCTTTTTGATAGAAATAAAAGGTGGTGCTACTAGAAATTCAAACTTTGAACGACTCGATTACAGCCTATTCTAGAGAATAGGCATCCGCAAAACTTTCAGGCACAATAAAAATATTCAGCCCAACTAGAAAGACATATTGTTTGCAAAATCCTTCTATTCTGATATACAATTTCCCTTATAGTTTTTGCCACAAGAAACAAATTTATGCATTCTACAATAGAACAGAAGAAAATTTTATTATTAATATCGAGTTTTTCCCCCGTCATATATCAAAGTCAAAATGTACGAATGAAGTAAATTTATAAGAAACAAATATATAAGTATTGCCTAAGATATTTGCAAAAATTTATTTTGAATCCAAAACTGCAATTAAACAACAGATGCAGAAGAATCCCAAAATAACTCGAGAATGTCGGGACAGTCAAAGCTTCAGCCAAAGAGGAAAAAAAATTAAATTCTGTAGCTTTGCCCTACTAAAACCATTATCATCCTCTAGAACACAATAGGGCGTCAAAAGAATAGCCATCGAACAATTTTCCTTTGCTATCACTTCGAGGGCTATGGGTTTTATTTTCTGGTAAAATAATTTATATAAAAATTACTTTTATGAATTTATGCAAAATAATTCCAAATTAATTTGTCAAAAACAAAACAGTTGAGTCTGATTTTTCCATTCTTCAATTCACTTAGTCTCTAGTTTTTGAGAATAGGGGGAGTTTTTTTTATCGCGAAAAATAATATTAAAGTCCAATGGGTTTTCATTATTGAACTGACTGTAGATTAATTTTGTAATTTAAAGTAGTTATTTCGAATTTTCTTTACCATATTAAATTCAATTCTTATTAGCAGGCTAGTAATCATAAAATATGGTCCAATAATTCAAGGATCAATGGAGAAACCCACATCAATTAAGCCTTTCAACCCATACAGAGCGACTTTCGGAAGTCGCTACACATTCATCATCAGTACTCATGTGTATTTGTTTTCTGCCTCTAGTTTGATGGCTTAATTGAATGTGAAAACAGTTTCCATTTATAACAATTTTTATGCATAAATTGTATCTGCAATTAATTTTAAATTTTGTTGTTATCTCTTGGCGTATGCTACACTCTTTATTCCATCTTAACAATACTTAATGGATATCATGCCTTGAACGTTATTCTGTCGACTCCCCTTTTTTAGAAATAACCAAAACCCAATTTTTTCAGTTATCCGATTTTTTTTTCTAAAATGTAGTTCGGATTACTGAAATTTTTTACAGTTAAGCGTACTGCTTAAAATCAGTAAAACAATATTTTTTATATCAAATCTGTATATTTTTTTTACGTCAATTTAATGTAAAAAGTTTATTTCAAAAAAATTATTCATAGAATTATTATTTTGTTGTTGAAATTTTTCACGAACGAATTCTTCGAAAATGTCTAGCCACTTGCATCGATAATATAATAGAAAAATACAATAAAGTACGTAAAAGCGGACAAGTACATTTCGCCATTTAAATTTTTAACGGACAAAACATGAAAATTTTTGTTAGCCTTAAGTTATGCAATTGATTTCTAATAAATAAATATGTCATTGCTTATTTTTTCACTAAAGCGAAGTAAGTTTCATACAAAAAGTACTTGTGGACTTGCTTTTGGTTTTCAGTAATACGATATTTTCAAAAAAGCGGTGAATTTTTTTTCATAACTTGTTTATAAATTGATTTTGAAACAGAAAATATTTTTGTGATCGATTTTTCTCTATACTCCATTTATTAAATCGTCTTTTTCCAATTTAAAAACAAACTCAAAATATGAATATTTTTATTGTTGTTTCAATATAAATATCAGAATGAAACTTTTTATTTTACTTACAAAAACAGTCATATAAATGTCCAATACCTGGTACATATGGCCCAATACCGTTTCAGATGATAGCATAATGCTACTGAACTACTGCGCCTTTCAATATAATGAATTTGTTCATATACGTAAAGAATTCGATATATAATCTGTAACAGTGCACTTCAAGTGTTCTTTGTTGCTCTATAAAAAAAACGTCTGATAGTCTCTAATCAGTTGTTGAGTTGCAGCAAACAACCGCCAAATGAACTAAAGGGATCTTATGAAATATAACCACAGTTGGTGTAAGTTTATGTAATTGTGTGGGTCTGCAAGTGCAGTTGTGTGCAGTAACTTTTATACATTTTCATTTTTCTATGTAAATTTTTTGGTTTTTATTATTCGATTTTGTTGGTATAATTATGTACATAAATGTAAATAAAAATTTAGAGGTCTGTAATGAAATGAAATTTTCCAGCGCTTTTGTTTGCCACTAAATCGTAAAGGAGATATACTGCCAATGAAACGGAAACATGTGACTAAAGTGAATCTCAGAGAAAATGTTCAAATGATCGATTTAGAAGTGGTATAAAAAAAATTAATTCATATCCTCAACTTAACAAATTATATTTTGTGTAACATTAACTAAAATTTTTTTTTGTCATTTCGCAGCTAAACAAGAGCCATTGAAAATTTCCCATTAATTATGGTGCATTAATTTTTTTAAATATTAAGATGATAGAAATATTTTCCGTGTGAGCCTGTTAAGTCATTATGAAAAGTGCAAGTCATCATAAAAAGTGCAAGTCATTACAAAAAGTGCAAGTCATTACAAAAAGTGCAAGTCATTATACAAAGTGCAAGTCATCGTAAAAAGTGCAAGTCATCATAAAAAGTGCAAGTCATCAAAAAAATTTCAAGTCAATATAAAAAGTGCAAGACATCATAAAAAGTGCAAGTCATTATAAAAAGTGCAAGTCGTTACAAAAAGTGAAAGTCATTACAAAAAGTGCAAGTCATTATACAAAGTGCAAGTCATCGTAAAAAGTGAAAGTCATCATAGAAAATGCAAGTCATTATAAAAAGTGCAAGTCATCATAAAAAGTGCAAGTCATCAAAAAAATTGCATGTCATTATAAAAAGTGCAAGACATCATAAAAAGTGCAAGTCATTATAAAAAGTGCAAGACATCATAAAAAGTGCAAGTCATTATAAAAAGTGCAAGTCATTACAAAAAGTGCAAGTCATTATACAAAGTGGAAGTCATCGTAAAAAGTGCAAGTCATCATAAAAAGTGCAAGTCATCATAAAAAATGCAAGTCATCAAAAAAGTGCAAGTCATCATAAAAAGTGCAAGTCATCATAGAAAATGCAAGTCATCATAAAAAATGCATGTCATCATAAAAAATGCAACTCATCATAAAAAATGCAAGTCATCAAAAAAAGTGCAAGTCACCATAAAAAGAGCATCATAAAAAGTGCAAGGCATCATAAAATTGCAAGTCATCATAAAAAGTGCATGTCATCATAAAAAATGCAAATCATCATAAAAAATGCAAGTCATCATAAAAAGTGCATGTCAGCATAAAAAATGCAACTCATCATAAAAAATGCAAGTCGTCATAAAAATTGCAAGTCACTACAAAAAGTGCAAGTCGTCATAAAAAGTGCAACTCATTATAAAAAGTGGGAGCTTATGCGCTCATACCAGCGTGTATTAAATGGTGTGTTTTTTTATTAGAATATATGTACTTTTTGCCCGCGACTTTGGCCGCGGAGGATATGTCAAACTTCAGCTAATGTTTATGTTGTGTTGTATTTTTACACGATCAAACGTTCGTAGTTATCATTTTCAATATTTCATATGTTCATAGAAACCTTAGACCACCAAAGTATCAAAGTTTAAAATGTTCATTGTTATAAATTTAATAATTCCTTACATCTATAAAAATTTCGACCACCCATTGACCACTTAACAGGATCATTTCCAAAAACAAAAACTATCATATGTTATTCTGCGGATCTCAAAATAATTCGTTTTTCAAATTTCTTTTAAATCGGTTCAGCGGTTTAAGTGCAACCCAACAGACAGACAGAGTTAGTTTCATATATTTTGTATTACTAAGGATAGATAAATATATAGTACCTGTGAAAAAAAGTAGTTGTCCAAAATTGACTTCCGATTTTTTTTCACTGAATTTTCAATGAAATTCATGAATGAAAATGTTGCAGTACTTGTGAACACTTCGCTACCTACTATTGATATGCCTGATAGTTTTTAAGGGCCATTATTAAAATTTCATATTGGTTAAAAATAGGATTTTGTCGGACGTTTGAAAAGTGTTCTATTGCTACAAATACAATTAAGTTGGAGGCAGGTTCATACCATCTGCTAGGTTAAAGCAGAATTATAGTAATGAAAAATTTGTAAGTAATAAAAATTTAATTATTATGCTTTTAAAAAGTAATTTTAATTTCATACAAACACTATTTTATATATTAAAATTTATAGTCCTAGATAAACACACAGGCATCATCCTTAGCCAACCTTCCCCACTAGATTTGAGGCAACAGCAAAGTGCTTGTATTGGTATGTTCTCAACATATGTTTGCCTGGGTACTCGCAAGTGCTTTAGTATTAGTAAACGTCGACATTTTTCTCTTCTTTTGTGTAAACAAATATACAGACATCTATATATTTTATTTTTTATTTTTTGTAATAACATTCATTCATTACAACATTTTGCAACATTAATATTCCATTTAAAAACTTTATTTTTTTCCCTCTTCTAGTTCTGTTCCATTTCGTCAACATACACATGCCATGTAGACTCTATGGCAATGCGCTTAAAATAAAACCTTAAATAGAAAAAATAAATAAATATTTAAATAGATGTTAGCGAAAATAGGGGCGGGTTACATGGGTTACTTTTGTTTTTTTTGTTTTTGTTTTTGGTTTGCCATTACAAGTATGTTTGCTTAGCAAAACTCGTAGTAATTTCTACTCACAAAAACACATAAATTGAAATTGTTTTATGTTTTAAATTAATTTAAAAAGTATTTTTAGTTGTTGTCCTAGTTGATTATTTTGATTACTGTAGTATTTGTGCTAGATATTTTTACATATATTTGATTTTATTTTTTTTTTTTTGTAAGTAGTGGAAGTGAAGTGCATTTTAAAGCAGTTTTCTTGTGGAGTAAAATATATTTTACCTTGACTAGTTTTTAATAATTTTATTTTTAATTAGTTGCTATAAGAAAATTACACATAAAATATTAATTCTTGAGCTTAACTAAGGAAATATATTTTCTATCACGGCATAGGCTGTAGAATATTTTTGAAAAGTCGCCGCCGAAAACAGTTCAAAGAATAAAGCACTGATTAATAAGTAAAACTATTTTCAGGTGATTCTAACGACTCTGCCGCCATATTCCGTAACTCGCCAAAGCTTAAACTTCAACGCTAAAAATCTAAAAAGTATTCATAGCCTAAATAGTTGAAAAGAAACTTCTGCATATTTTTGGGAGTTTATTTTTTATTTACCTAGATGCCGCAACTGTATTCTAAAATTCGCTAAAGCCAAGTTTCGATTACTAAGACCCAACGGCTTTATTCTTAACGTAAATAGCTGTAAGACTATTTTACATCCTTGTTTTTTTTTTTTGGAGCTTTAGCTAAGAAAGATAATAATTATTTGTTTGCTAGCAAACAGCTACCTGAAGGGTGAACAAATTTAGGATGAGGAACCAAATGAGTCAAAACCACATTTTTTTTTGTACAAATTCCAAATTTATAACGGAATGTGATATCGAACTGAAATTTCCACTTCTAACGCGTCAGCATAAGTTTGCTCTCTTCACAAAATTTGGAACCACATTTTGCTTCGCTTATCTCATCAATGGAGCGCCGAAATTTATCTTTCAGAGCGTCAGTTGTTTGTGATTTGTTCAAGTAAACCTGGGCTCTCAAATGGTCCCAGAGAAAATCATCCAGTGGCATTAACACACAGTAACGAGCTGGCCAATTGATACCGCCAAATCGAGCAATTGCGTGGCTGCGAAATTTTTTGTGGTTTGCCGCAGAGAAAATAATCCAGCGGTGTTAACTCACAATAACGAAATGGCTGAATTGTTTGTCCGGGCTGGTGGTTTGTGGCGCCGTCTTGCTGAAATCAAAGATTAATGATGTCAACACTAGCCAATTGCAGTCACAAAAAAAATCGGTTATCTTGGTTTGGTAGCGCAGTGAATTGACGGTGATGGATTTTTCAAAAACACAGGGGCATGATAGGGTCATTTTCTAGCGATGTAATGGTTTTCTGAGGCCAGTTTGTGGATTTTGTGACGTTCATATGCGATAATTTTGCTTGTTTAAAGAGCCGCCTAATTGAAAATGGGATTCATCACTAGAGATGATTTTGTTGAAAAATTCCTTTATGTCGCTGACTTTTTCAAACTGCCATGGTTAAAATTTCCCAACTTTTTTCTAAATAAATGTTGAAAAATGAGAGCTCAGTTCTTCACATTTAAATTTTTTATGGTTAATTTACTTCCTAACCTTAAATTTGCCCACCCTGTACAATGTAAGACCCCCAAAAATATGCAGTTTTTAACAACTATTTGGGCTAAAAATACTTTTTATACTTCTAGTGTTGGCATTTTAGATATTTCGAGTTACGAAATATGCTGCTGCTTTGCAGTAGGTGTTTTGAAAAAACAGAAAAAACCACATGTTAAGGAGTACAATTAAACAATTAAAAAATTTTTTGGTAATTTTTTGTTTGTTTGTTGAAACTGTAAATTACTATCGTTCAATTTACTTTAAATTTGCTGTGAAAGAAAATACAAACTGTCCATTATGTAAGTTGTGCAGGTGCAGGTGTTAAGGACACTCTTGATTTATTTTAATATAAGTTGCTTGTAGTCAATAAGTTCTGGCAAATGAATTTTGATTATTTTTTATTACTTCTCTCTGGGGGGCATTTACAGTTTTTCTGTTTACTCCAAGCATTTGGGTATATTTGCACAACATTAGTATTCATGATTTACAAATCAAACGACCCTTTTTTGCTGTCGTTTGCTGGTGTTTTTTTTTTGACCTTGTTGTTGTTGTTCTTTTAGCAAATTCAAGATTTTTATCAGGCAGTACTTTCTCCTGTTTTTTTGCATTTTTTATATTCCATAATAGTAATCAACAAACCACAGAACAGTTTATTGAAAAAGTTTTTTTCAACTATGAAATTATAAACACAAAAACAGACAGACAGACAGAGAGGGGGGAGGCTAAAAACCAACAGCAAGAAGCCAAAGAAAGAAGAAAAAAAAAGAAAACATTAAATTTAAATAACCCTCTGGTTAAGAAAAATTAAAAGAAAATACAACTAAAACATGTTAATACAATATTATGATAATGATTTAAAATGGAGTGTAAAACATTGCCTACTTTTAGGGGTGAGAAACATTAAGTGAAAACAAACGGCTGTTATCTGGAAAATAATAAAGATAACAAAAAACATCTTTACACATGCACACACACAGACACACACACACACACACACACACTTGTAAAACCACAGAGATAAAGGAAGTTTGAGGAAAGCAAATATACAAAAGGAGAGGAAACTTGGCAAATAAATAAACCATAGCGACAGACAGCCTTAACAGCAGTTTGTTTAACTTGCTAGAAAACCTTTCGTTCTTCACTTGAAAATATTTCATATAAATAATAAGATAATATAAAAGAAACAATACAATAGAAATTTTCAGTAGAACGTTAGATAATTTCAGTTGAAACAAGACAACGATAACTTTTTAAATTAATTAAACTTTAACGAAATAATTTGAATAGAATTATACGAAAAATATTTCTCTGTTTAACTAAATTATAGGTAAAGGCAGACATTAATTGGAATACAAATATTTGTTTCAAATGAAAAATTATAAAAGTTTTGATACACTTAGAGCAAGAACATCGAATAACTTGTTGAATAGAAGAAAATTTAGCAAAAATATTTAAAATTCCTAACTTAAACTAGGTCTTCTTATTATTTGCCACATTTCTATGAAAACCAATTGTGCAGGACACATATCAGGTGATTGCTTGGCTTTTATATATCTATGCTTATGGATTTGTTTAACATAAAAAGTTTATACCTTTTTTGTTACCATTCTTTGGGTGTTGTCTAGTCAAGGTAAATGATTTCAGTTTATTTCTATAGTTAATAAAATGGTCAATCTGGTGGATTTCAATTCGTTAACTTCTTGTCAAGCAGAAAAATATTGGCATGTGTCAGAGTTTACAATAACAATAATAATAATAATAATAATAATAATAATAATAATAATAATGAATCAGTTTAAGAAGAAAAATGCTGAATAATATTTTAAACATAAATAAAAAGTTAATTAAAACAAAATTGAAATAATTTTAAAAAGTGTTTCAAATATTTAATGTGAACATTTTAAAACATCCTGACCAAACAATATCTATCCTAAGCCAAATAAATAGCATTAACTGCCTCTAAGCGGACACCCACCCAAAAATAAAAGATGGGATTAAGAATTAAATTGGCTTAAAAACTCACTTCTTTTTTTACAAATTCAGTTTTATTCACGTCAATGTTAAGTAGAAATATGGAGTATGATGTCAGGCAAATGTCCAGCTCTGGCGCGTCCTCAAACGTCCGGCCTTTTTAACAAAATGTTGAACTACATTTTGCAAGAAAACTTCGTTTAAGTCATCAATGCATCACCGAATTTCATCTTCCAGAGCGTCAATTGTTTATGGTTTGTTCACGTAGACCTGGTCTTTCAAATGGCCCCAGAGAAAATCATCCAGTGGCATTAACACACAATAACGAGCTGGCCAATTGATACCGCCAAATCGAGCAATTGCGTGGCTGGGATTTTTTTTGTGGTTTGCCGCAGAGAAAATAATCCAGCGGTGTTAGCTCACAATAACGAAATGGCTGAATTGTTTGGCCGGGCGGGTGGCTTGTGGCGCCATCTTGCTGAAATCAAACATCAATGATGTCAACACTAGCCAATTGCGGCCGCAAAAAAAAAACGGTTATCCCTGTTTGGTAGCGCAGTGAATTGACGGTGATGGATTTTCAAAAACACAGCGGCATCATAGGGGCACTTTCTAGGGATGTAATGGTTTTCTGAGGCCAGTTTGTGAGGTTCATATGTAATAATTTTGTTTATTTACCGAGCCGCCTAATAGAAAATGGGCCTCATCACTTAAGGTGATTCGTATTAAAAATGCGTTGTTTTTGATAGTAAATTTCCAGAATTAAAATTTTTTTTCAAGAGTTTAGCGTTTCTTGGCTAAAGTTTCCCAACTAAATAAATATCAAAGAATAATAGTTTAATTCTTGCCATTTCAACAGTTGGTAGCCAATTTGTTTCCTATCTAATTAATTTACCTACTTTTAATATTAAACTTTTACGAAGAATACGCGTATAAGCAAATAAACTTTTCTTTAAATTGTCACAACTGATAAGTGCTAAAATTCAATTAGTAGAATGGCTGAAGCAACAAAAGTCCACGTTAAATTAAATATTTCTTAATTTATGGGCGCTTAACATGCGACTATTATCATTTGATTATGAACATTATTTAATGCAGATGCCAAATAGTTATTTTTAATTAATTAAAAAGAAGCCAAAACATATCGCAGTAAATAAAAAAAATGTTTGCTGGCTTAACTCACAAGATGTAACTACGTGGCAAATTTATTAGGGAAAAATATTCGATGCCACGTCGCATACAGCCAGGATTACAATGGAAATACTGCGAGACCTCTTTCCACCAAAAAGTTATTTCAAGAAATGATGATGTTGATTGACCTCTACGGTCGCCTGATTTGACTGCTCCGGATTTCTTTTTGTGGGGATATAATAGATATACCGCGTGAAATGTATGAGAAAGTTATGAAAAATGTGCTCAAAAGGGTTCGCATTTGTGAGGCTAATAGAGGAGCACATTTATCTGTATTCCATACATAATTGCCGACATTAAATAAAACATTTATCAATGTAAGATCTATTCTCTTTCATTTAATCAAACATTAAACAAAGTAGAATAGCTTGGAGACGGACACCCTATATTAAATTCAATTAAGATTTATGGGCTAATTGTTCGAAATTTTTGTTTTAAATTCAGATTGATAAATATTCCAAGGCACAAAGGAAAGTCAATATCAATTTTTAGTTATGCAACTTACACATCAGAGCAGAACAGCTGTTTTCGAAAGCCGCCACACTTTCATCAGCAGTGCTCATGTATATTGTGTTTAACACCACTTATTAAGTGTTTTAGTTGAATAGGATAAATTTTTTTATGTATAAAAATTTTCTTAAGAAACTGCCTACGAGAACAGGTGCCAAATTACGGCATTCGATATCGATCGAAATTTGTATATAAATTGTATTGAAATTTCGTTTCGAATCGAATGCGGTAATTTGGTCCCTGTATCAACCTAATGGTAAAATAGTTTTATTTAGTACCCGTGTTGCCGTTTAATTATTTTCCTTGTGTCCTATTTTTTTTGAATTTTTTGTTCCATTATACCTAACCTTTTTTATTCCTTTATACTTAAGTGCAGGTGAACATTTTTCATATATATTGTTAGCTCAAGCCTCAGGACAAATTTGTATATGAGTATTTTTTTAGTGAACATTCAAAAAAATTATTATATTTTTATAATCCCCGAAATCATATATGTGGTCGGTAAGTGATCATAACAAACTAGTGGCATTGCAAAAAGCTCTAAAAACGTACACTGAATTTAAAAAAAAAGAATCGAAGAAAAAAGTTTTGCAACAGCATTTTTTTTTTTGGAATAACTATGGAACAGGTCTATCGATCCATTTCTCAAACTACTTAGATCTTGACATTAATAAGTCACGTCGATAGCCAACAACTTTCGTCGACACTGTAGAAAAAGGAAAAATAGCCCACACAGTAAATCATTGAAATTGCTAAACAAAATTCTCTCTGTCTTTTCAAAGATATTCCCTACTTTCCAGTTCCGGTGCAGTGCACTGGATATATAGGTGTCCTTGCCTGAGTGCTTGTCCTACTTAAAAACAGGCATTTGATTTCATTCTAGTTTTTTGATATGAAATGTTCAGGTGCAGGTCATTTGACGCGGTTAATATATAACAATTAATTTTTTACTCAAGTGGCATTTATAACAAAAATAGAAAAATAAACTTTTGTTCATGACAACATCTCACTTACTTTAGATTAAAGGCTTAAAAAACAGTGACCAAATATAATTAATTGCTCTCACAGAAATAATACCAGTTTTTGTTGGTTGCCAACTATTATTCTTGTCTTTTTTTCATTTTGTTTTAATTTTTATTATTTCTGTTTTGTTGTCAAATTGTAGCAGTAATACATACTTAAGCCTTCCTTTCATGAAAACACACAAATATATATTAAACGAAAACACAATTGTGACTAACTTTTATTGCAGCTAGATTAAAAGTGTGTGTATATGTGTGTGTGTGTATTATTTTTTAACTGTATTTGTTAAAACAAGTGCATGTGAAATTTTATACATTCGCAAGTGTAAGTGTATGTGCATTTGCCTCCAGCAACAATATATCATTTGTTGCTTTCGTTTTTTCTTTAATTTAACCCGAAATAACGTCAAAAGTTTTGCTATTTATTAAAATTTTTGTTGCTGTTTTTTCAGCAAATTCATTTTAGTAAATTTCTTAAGCCTTTTCTCTCCATCTCTCTCTCTTTCTCTCCTTCTTACTCTCTCTCTCTCTCTACCTCTCTTAGTCTTTTTAACTTGCTTTCCCAAGTGTCAAATACCCGTACAGCGGCTACAACACTAACAAGAGTGGCCACGTCTAAACTAATGGTTTTTACGAGGGTGATTAAAGAATTATTGTACTTAGCAAGCACTATTATAGAGATTAAATAACATCTGGTTTTTTGCAAACAAGTTGGGCCAACAAATTTGGGACTTGTGTATTATGAAATTAATATTGTGGCTGGAATAAAAATATATTTGGAAAAGCGTTGACCCCCAAAGGCTGCAACTTCCCACAAATTTTAAACGTAAAGTTATCGTAACATAATTAATCGTGCTGTTCTATAATTTTTCGCTATTATTTTAATATTCCAACTGCTAATATAATATAATATATATATATATAAATAACAAATCCTTTTTTCAATCAAAAATATTCTGCTTAAAAGCCGGTCTAAAATTACCCTCGTTAATACCATTCATTGAGTGTGTATTTCACAGGTTAAATTAATGCTAGTGCGTGTTGTGTCGTGTTTTAAAAAATAACTCTGAAACAAAAGAAAAAAAAAAGTAAAAGGAAAAGTCTTGTATAATTTTAGGTGTGTTGAAGCATTTATTTAAGTCATTAGGTAATAAACTGTTTTTATGTTAGACTTAATTAGTCCCAAAATGTGGATGTGATAAATAGTCGAAAATTTAATAATAATGCAACAACATATTTTCACCTTAAGCTGTTAACAAACGCACACACACACACACACACACAGAAGCGCACAATCATACACTAGTAATTGCTTGCTAACAAAACAAGAAATAAAACTTTAAATGGAAACAATTTTGTAGAGTTTAGTTGAATAAAAAGTTTTTTTGTTTTGTTGGCAAAATAAGTAGTTTTAGTTTTGAAATTATTTTAAGCTGGATATTAAATAAATATCCTCAGGAGTTGAGAGAAGTGATGTTGTTTAATTAATATAATGAAAATGTTGCACTTGCGTGTCCTTTGTCTTTCGTAGCCTTTTGGTATATTAAAAATTTTCAAGTGCTGTTAATTGTAATAATAAAAAGATAATAATAATAAAAAAAATTAATATTATTCATATCATGTTAAATATCCTTGCTAATGTAATAAATATGAAATCAACTCTGTCTGTCTGTCTGTTACCTTTTCACGCTTAAACTGCTGAACCGATTTAAATGAAATTTGACGTAGAGTTATTTTGAGATCCGCCGAATAACATATGGTGGTTTTTGTTTTTGGAAATGATCCTGTTAAGTGGTCAATGGTGATCGAAATTTATATAGATATATGAAATTTTTAAATTTATAACAATGAACATTTTAAACTTTAATACAGTTGACTTAACAATGTATTTGTTTTTGGCAATGACTTTATGAGAGGCCAATGGTGGTCTAAAGTTTCTAGGAACATATGAAATTATGCAACTGATAACTACGAACGTTTGATCCAGTAAAAATACAACACAACATACACATAAGCTGAAGTTTCACATATTCTCGGGGAATATAAGTCGCGGGTAAAAAGTATAATAAAATAAAAAACCATTGAGCGCATTAACTTCCACTTTTTGCAATGAGTTGCACTTTTTATAACGACTTGCACTTTTTTAATGATGACTTGAATTTTTCATAATGAGTTATAATGGCTTGCAATTTTTATGAAGACTTGAAATTTTTATGATGACTTGCATTTTTTATGATGACTTGAATTTTTTTGATGACTTCCACTTTTTATAATGACTTGCACTTTTCATAATGACGTGCACTTTTTATGATGACTTGCACTTTTTATAATGACTTGCACTTTTTATGATGACTTGTATTTTTCATGATGACTTGCATTTTTTATGATGACTTGCACTTTTTATGATGATTTGCACTTTTAATTATGACCTGCACTTTTTATAATATATTGTACTTTTTATAATGACTTGCACTTTTTATAATAAATTCCACTTTTTATAATGACTTGCACTTTTTATAATAATTTGCACTTTTTATAATGTCTTGCATTTTTCATGATGACTTCCACTTTTTTGATGACTTGCATTTTTCATGATGACTTGCACTTTTTTGATGACTTGAACTTTTTATGATGACATGCACTTTTTATGATGACTTGCACTTTTTAAAAGGACTTGCGTTTATTATGATGACTTGCGCTTTTTTTGATTACTTGCACTTTTAATTATGAGTTGCACTTTTTATAATAAATTGCACTTTTTTTAATGACTTGCACTTTTTATAATAATTTGCACTTTTTATAATGACTTGCATTTTTCATGATGACTTCCACTCTTTTGATGACTTGCATTTTTCATGATGACTTGCACTTTTTTGATGACTTGAACTTTTTATGATGACATGCACTTTTTATGATGACTTGCACTTTTTAAAAGGACTTGCGTTTATTATGATGACTTGCACTTTTTATAATGAATTGCACTTTTTATAATGACTTGCACTTTTCATAATGACTTGCACTTTTTATGATGACTTGCACTTTTTATAATAACTTGCATTTTTTATGATGACTTCCACTTTTTTGATGACATGCATCTTTCATGATGACTTGCACTTTTTTGATGACTTGAATTTTTTATGATGACATGCACTTTTTCTGATGATTTGCACTTTTTATAATTACTTGCATTTATTATTATGACTTGCACTTTTTTTGATGACCTGCACTTTTTGTGATGACTTGCACTTTTTATGATGACTTGCACTTTTCATAATGACCCGCATTTTTTGTGATGCTCTTTTTTCCTTACTGAATAATTTAATATATATGAAAGTAACTCTGTCTCTCTGTATGTCTGTTAGATGTTCGTGCTCAAGTCGCTGAACTTATTTAGATGAAATTTGGCATAGAGATGGTTTAAGATTCGAACAATAACATAAGGTGGAATTGCATGGAGTTTTTGGAAATTATCGTATTGAGTGGTCAAGGGTAGTTGAAAATTTGTATAGACATTTGATATTATGAGACTGCTAATTAAAAACATTTTAAACTTTGATACAGTAAACATACAACACATCATTGACATAGCATGCATGTTACCTGAAATATCATATATTTGTCACAGTCAAAGGCGCGGGTAAAAAAGCTAGAATCAAATAAATATTTAAAATATATAATCTAAAGTTATTCTAAGAAATTTTTGAGTAAAATTACCCTCATGATGTGTATTAGTCCTAATGAAATTCTCATTAAAACTAGGTAAAACCCCTGAATAATAAATTTTGAACTTTTTTTTTAATTTGGGAAATAATCAGCAGGAATAAAATTTAAAATTTACTGCTACAAAAAACGTTTAGATAATTTTATACCATTTTATCTACCAACTTCCTGTGCTCATAGCAAATCTGCGACCGCATATCCAAAGGGGGCTTTCTATAGCAGCCAGTTGATTACTAGGCTAACGTTCGTAAAGTGATATTCAAAAGGTAGTGTGAGCAAATCAACTGAGAACTGTTGAATAAATCATCTAAACATTCCGTTTTGAAATAATTTTTCTTCAGCTGTTATTAATAATGAACAAAAAAAAAACCTTAATCTTTAATCCATAATCAAGCAAAGATTATACCTTCTTATCTTTGTTCCATAGCAGGTATCATAAGCCAATCTTGGACAGATGTAACAACTTTAATCCATTAAACAGCCTTAATAATATTATAATCTAATCAAATCCAAAAGTTTAAGTAAAACACCTCAATAATAAAAGCTGTGAATTTCTTTTTACCTAAACCAAAACAAATTTAACTTTAAGTTATAAACTATAGCATATTTTTAGGGGCAATTTCACATTATTATTATTTTAAGCAAATCAAATTGTTATCAAGCATTAATATTCCATAGATGCATAGCAAATTATTAAATTGCTTATAAAAGTTCTTTCAAATCCATTTATTTTCGTTGCGACAACAGAAGTACAAGAGAGAAAAATCACAACTTAAACATCAGTTTGCCTGCTCATAGAAAAGTTAAGATTTTTGGCCGAATGTTTTTCTTATTTGGTGTAATTTTGACATGGCCCAAATAACATCGAAAACATGTTATGCATACTAAATGTTCCAACAATATACATAAAAAGAATAGAACAAAAAAGAGAACTGAACGACCCATAAAACTTCACAACAAACAAATGAAGTGGGCGTCTGTTTACAGGAAAACAAAACAAACAAAAATTCACAGCATCTTAGCGAAGAAAACAAACAGGTTACACAAGACTGATAAACGTAAAGGCCTAAAAGTATGAGAGGACATGAACTAAAATAGTATAACAAAATTTGGTAACTGTTAGAAGAAGATTTTGGTGGGCAATACAAACATTGAAGAAGTGAGAAGAACATAATTAATTTTGCGAGAAAATCTTTAAGAAACAAATTGTATAAAAAATATATATTTTGTATGAGATATTAAATAATTGAAAGAAGTTTGGGAATTTTTTTCATAGAGATAAGAAGGTCCTGATGTCAACCCCACTCTCAGTCATGAATATTGTGGCGAATTCTTCTGATCACCATTAGAGTGCATTATGGTGTTAGTTGTTGTCAGCCTATTTGTGTGATGAAGGCATAGCACTGATCACTGAACAATTACTGACAGCGACTGACACAATCAGGTACTAAAGAGCAGTGGAACAGCACCCTCCTTCGTCGGCCTTGTAGCAAATAAAATTAGCCGGAGAAGTAAAAGGGTTCAAATAAAATCTCTATCTTCTCATCTTTCTTCATCTGTCCCCTCAATACTATCCCCTATTTTTCAGTTTGGGCGCAATGCATTGCATAGGTAGGGGTCATCCCCTGAGCGCCGGTGATACTCCAAAAATAGAGAGAGAATATAGGAGCACGTTTGGCGGCTATCTCCCTAGCCGATGGATTATAATTAGGCTCGTGAATAATTTTGCCTAGCACGGCACAATCGTTAGAAGGCTTTGTCATTGAGATCCCTCAGTTCGGACGCAGGAATCTGTCGCTGCTGTAGCTGCTGTCATACAATCTAATACTAGAGTTTCGACAAAGAGTTTATCTGCTCAAACGGGTGTGAGCAGACAGTCACTGCCTCAAGATTTAAACTTAACTTTTGCATTAAGATTTAAATTTATTTCCATATAAGATTCAGTTAACAAGCAAACAAATTTGCCGAATTTTACGAGAATATCATTCAAATGGCGGCAGAGGATGAAAACATCCTGTATTGCAATTTTGTGTCTGACGAGGCACATTTTGCTTTAACAAATAAAATTGTCGGATATGGAGTAATTCTGATCCACAGACACTCCATGAGATGCAATTGCATCCATTTTGCGTGACAGTTTGGTGTGCAGTTTCATCAAGGTTCATTGTCGGGCCTTAGTTTTTCAAAGAAAACGGTCAAAAAATCACTAGCCGAGGAGTTAGCCTCTGCTCTTCCAAGTGCTTGCTTTAAAATTAAAATCAAAATTACTTGATTTATAAAATTTTTCTGGATTTTTGATCTCTTTTTAATTATTATTATACTCTGATATATTTAAGCTTAACCCATTTCGACCCAGTGTTCGATTTTTCGAACAGTAAATTTCAAGCATTTAAATTTTCTTTTTTTTATCTGTTTAGGAAAAACTAACATATCTTTTTTAATGAAAATTTTTAAAAACATTTTTAATGAAAATTTAAAAAAAAATGTTTAATAAAAATTAAAAAAAAAATTTTAATGAAAATTTTTAAAAAATTTTTAATGAAAATTTTTAAAAAAAATTTTAATGAAAATTTGTAAAAAAAATTTTTATGAAAATTAAAAAAAAATTTTTTTAATGAAAATTTTTAATAAATGTTTTTAAAAAAATTCGGACATCTGGCTCGTATCTTCTGGACCCAAATTACCATTTAACTACAAAGTTTTATAAACTGATTCGAAAAAAAAATCTCTGGGACGATATGGGTTAAGGTCTCTTTATTTATATTTCAAATATATTAATTTTCAATATTTCGTCACTCCTCTGTGTGACTTCTTCAGGAAATGAAATATTTTATATGATGTGAAACAATTTTTTGTGTTGTGACCGCTTTAAATTTATTTTTTTCTGTAGGAATGATTCCCAATTTAAACATTTTTGGTTTATAATGTAAGTCTTGTTGCTGATAGAGTAATTAAAATATTAAATTAATTCCCTCCGGATGATTTTAAAGTTGCCTACAGCTAGTGTTAACTACTTTTGTGTTAAAGAAATAAAAAAATTTTTTATTTATTTTAAAAATTATTATAAAAGGTAAAAATTTTAGTTCTAAAACATGGCCAAGCATTTTTTTTCCTGAAAATAGTGTAAAAAAAACATGTTCTACCAAATTTTATTGCACTTGTAAGACACTTTCTTATTGTCCATTTTCTGCTCTATTTTTTTCCACCAGAAAATATTTTATTTCTCATATTTATTTAGTCACGTTGTTGCTCTGCTCTTATTTTTTCTTTTAGATACAATTTTTTTTTTTTTTTTTGAAAATATTCCTTCCCAACAGTCACTCAGTCACTTGCTCTGTGCAGTACAGCACTCCGCCGCTGTTAAAGCAATAAAAAGTATGAAAATTCTTTGTGTATTTTCCGGTCTTTGCCTCATACATTTGAGCTTTTATATGTCACGATTTTATACATAATTTTTATTTTTACTTTTCACCCACACACTTAACATGTATGTATGTGTAGCTTTAAGTGTATTTGTTTGTGTGTGTGTGTAAATGCGCTTTAGTGGGTCTATATGGCCTATTTTTGTTTGCCATAAAATAGTTTTTGCTCCTGCTGTTGTTGTTATTGCTGATGTATTTTGGTGTTTTGCAGTACGTGATTTTTATACCGAATTTAACTTGACTGTTAGTTCTTGTGTTGCGTGTGTGTGTGTGTGTGTGACTGTTTATGTATTTGAACTGGCATCTATCCCAGAGTCTTTATTGTATTTAAAGTAACTACAATTTTCTATTTCATCATTTGCAGCATATTTTTACTTTGTCTCTTATTTAAAGTGGTAAATATTTGATTTGCTACTGGCCAGTAAATTTTGTAGTTTTAAGTTGCATGTTTTTGTACTTTAGAGATCAGTTGTTTAAAATTAGTTGCAGTTTGTTTTGGAAAAAAAATAAATAAATATATGGAGAATATAAAAGCGACTTAGTTTCACGTTATAACACATTTTAAATACAAAACGAAGGAAATTCTGATCTAAATTCCGTATTGTGACCGTTTTGAATTTAGTTTTTTTTAGGAATGATTTCCAATTTATAAAATTTATTCCATATATTCCATGATATTGAAAGTATTACTCTTTCAAAAATCATGAAATTGGAGATTATAGTCTGGTTTGCCATGTCATGAATAAAGGTACATCAACATTTTTTTGGTTTAGTATAAGCCTCTTTTATAAATGTGCTCTAATAATGGACAGTCTCCATACAAACAAAAGTTTTGCATGTCACCGCTGCAAAAAAATATAAATAAATAAAAATTAAAAAAAAATTTTAAAATAAATAAAAATTAAAACACTAATTTTGGCACGTCCTAAAATACAGAAATTTTTTTTAATACGGCGCCGCTGTTTAAAGTGCCTCTTTATCATGAGATATTTTTGTTCGGTTACACATGGATGATCATGCAGTTTCAATGTCTTGAACCAATTGAAATCTGTAAGGCGTCAAGAATCAAGAATCTTTTAAGATGGCCATAAGTGCAACTTCTTTTAAAAATTCCATTTCATATTCCTTTTTTTGAAATAATACGATAGTTGCAAGATTTTCCACTACCCACTACATAATCTAACTTTACATCGCTACTACAAAAATTTTTGCTTAAACTGCTTTATAATTCAGTAATTTTTTCAAAAAGTATTAAATTACAACTTGACTCATATAATAGCAACAACCCCCTTTTAAATCATTTTTTCTACATGAACAATTCTCTGAAGAGAACTAAACAAACTATTGCTAAAGTTTTAATTAATAACATTTTTATTGGATTGTTTATTTCCACCCCTACGCAATTTGTTATCAGCCAACATTCAAGCGTTTAATAAATATGAAAACGTGCCAAGACACTTAAGATACAGATTATCTACTTAACGGCTATAAACTAAGCAAAAAAAAAAAATATATAAATAAAAAAAATATCTGCACTTAAAACAAAAGAAAAAACAAAAACTGGAGGTCTAAACAAAGTAGAGGAAAAGTTTTATTTTAATCAAATGACAGCGGCACCGCAAAAAAAAAACAAACAAAAAAAAAACACTAACAATAAATTGAGTAAAAGAACTTATAAATTATCAAATGCCCCGGAAAATTCCAATGACAAGATTGTGTTGTTGACAAGTAAAATTAATAAAATTCACAGGGAACAAATTGAAAGTATGTGGGGATGGCGGTTTTAAAAGCTAAATTTGAATTTCTTTTTTAATTTGAACGTGATCCTCTTAATGTTGGTGTTTTGGCTGGAAGCCATTATTATTACTATTCACATATTTACCTATTTAAAGAGATGGTCTATTGTTAAGGGTGGGCAGCAATTATTTAGAAACCACTTCTTTAAAACAACCTTAACATCCTATATGCTTATTTTTTTAAACAACTTGATTATTGCCTTTGGTATTGAATTTGTTATTTTATGCTTATTATTTTTGGTTTGTTACTTTATTATGAACTTTGACCAGCGCTCAGGGGATGACCCCAACATACTCAGTCCAATGCGCCGGCACTAGAAAGAAGGGGATAGTATTGAGAGGACAGATGAAAAAAGATGAGAAAATAGAATTTCATTCTTCGTCATTGTTTTGCTCTGCCCTGAAAACTTCTATATATTTAAATAATTTAAACAAGAATTTTTACATAATAGCTTTAAGAAATATATATTTAAAGTATTGTATTTTCTGCTTATAAAACCCCCTAACAAAAAAATTTTCTAAAAAAAGCATGTAAATGAAATCAAGTAAAAACGTTATATTCCACCGGGTCGAATCTTAAATACCCTCCAAATATTTAGTAAATAAATTTAAAATATTTAACTTGGTGGAACAGAGTTCCTTTATAAAATATTGTACGTCAACGCCCACTGAAGGGGGCGGGGTCCAAAATTAGACTATAACATGTTTTCCACAGACGAACGTATGGGCATTTGCTAGATCGTCTTAGACTTCATCACTGATCAAGAATATATATACTTTATGAGGTCCAATTCCTTTGGAGGGTAGTAAAACTGTATTTTGGCGGGATCGCTGTGGCAAGGGCTGTGGGGGAGACATTTCACTTATTTTATTTTTTTATATATTTATTTAGTCTATGGATTAATCCTTACAGACTGATGCAATTAAAATATAACAATGTTTCAGAAATGATAAGTACATACATATATAAATGGAATGGATAAAGCTTTGTTTTACATGAGTAACAAGACAAATTACAGCAAAAACAAAAAAATATGGCTTTAACAAATGTCGATTTACAAATTCAACATTTGATTATAATCAATTTTGTAAAGAGTTAAGATATAATTTTTACGACATCAATACTTTTGTTGAAATCGATACAAGGGTAAAGTCTATTAAAATCATTGCAAATTCTCCGAAAGGGATCGAAGTTACTATAGTTTGTAGTGTAAAACTTAATTCTCAAGAAGCTATAGTACCTTATTGGACGATTCTGTATATTCAAGTTTATTTTGCTCAGGAGAAATTGAGATGTGACGCAGCCGTTTATTAATTTCAGCAGAAAGGTAACATTTAGCATTTGCCGACGGCTCCTTAAGATTGGGAGCTTAATAAGTCCTAGGCGTCTCTCGTAAAATGGTAATCTTATATTAGAGTTCCAAGGAAGACCACGAAGACAAAGTAATAAGAATTGCACTTGTACTGACTCTATTTTATTTGAATGTGAAAGATATTGCGGGTCCCATACAACAGATCCGTATTCAAGTATTGGGCGAACTAAATTACATCTTTTGTCATAAAACTATAAAAATAAATATTTGGGATAATTATATACAAAATAAAATTTTTTTTTATAGTTTCATTTAGAGGGCAGAAGGGGGAGGAGGGGGTGGAGCAGAGGAGTACCAGGTTACGTCTCAGCTTTGTCATTAAAGCATAAATATGTTATTTTTAAGAAATGCAGGCTTAAGTAAAAGAATTTGTTAAATTTTTACACCATTTTTGGATATAATAACGCCCACTAAAGGGGGGGGGGAACTAAAAATTAAATTTTTTAATATAAAGGCTTCAAGTTTAATGCCTTGGACCTTCTTTGACATAAAAATATATGATTTTTTTTTTTTTTTTTTTTTAAGAGTAGGACCAGCACTTAGGGGATGACCCCTATATATGCAATGCATTGCGCCGGAACTGAAAAGAGGGGATAGTATTAAGGGGACAGATGAGACAAGATGAGAAGATAGACAGTTTTTTTTTTAGCTTTTTCAACCTTTTACTTCTCCGGCTAATTTTTGCTACAGGGTCGACGAAGGTGGGTGCTGTTACTCTGCTTTTAGTACATGATCGTGTCAGTCGCTGCCAATTATGTTCAGTGACCAGTGACTATGCCTTCATCATTGAAACAGGCTGGCAACAACTAACACAATCATGCACTAATGCTGATCAGAAGAATTCAACACAATATTTCATGACTCAGCGCGGGCTCGAACTCACGACCCTCCGCTTCATAGTCTCGTGTTCTACTACTTCAGCCAACAGCTTAACGAAATTAAAAAAAAAAAATTCATTTATTAATAAAATAATAAAAAATCATTTGCAGTCATGCCCGTTGAAAAAATTAAAAAAAAAAAAATTCTTTAAAAATTATGTTGTTTTTTAAAGGTTGGTTTAGTTTCTCTTAAGGAAACTTTTTTCCCTCTAGCCTGATTTAGCTCATCTCCAATTTTGACCTGTGCTATCCTTCAAGATATATTTATGCCAAATTTCAGGAGTCTAGCTCTTTTTATTTGGACTAAATCGTGTTTTCCACAGGCAGAAGGACGGACATTCTCAGTTCGTCTTAGATTTCATCACTGATCAAGAATATATATACTTTATGGCGTCTCAGATGGATATTTCGCTGCGTTACAAACGGAATGACAAAGTGAATATACCCTCCGTATTCTTTTTTTTTTTGGAGGTTATAAAAACTGAAACAGCTATTTACACCAAAAACTTTAAAAGTCAAAGTTCAAGTTGAATATTAAACCGAAAAAAAGTTTTAAATACATGCAGGCAAACAAAAAGAACAAAATAAAACTATAGCATACTTTGAGGCGCGCTAAAAATGAACAAAACTGATTATCGGAATATAATTTGCTAAACAAGCGGAGTTTAATTTGATGTTATTATATCGAAAACAAAATAAAAAAATAAAAATAAAAATACTCATCATAATAACAAAAGCAAAAAGTTGCCGAAACAAAGTTGTGAATATCAACAATCGTAAAAAGCACACATAATAAGAATAATATTGAATTTTGGATAAAAGTTGTAATAAAACACAACAAAAAAACATTTCAGCAATAAAGAGTTCATAACAAGAGTTTGTTTTTCAATGAGTTTTTGTTTTGCTTGTAATTCTGTTTTTTTTTGTTTTGGAGTTTTAAGCGGAGTTTTTAACCTTTTACAATTTGATATGTTGTGCTTGATATATACACTTACACGTAAATATACAATAGTACTCGTATATGTACTTTTTTAATACTTTCATAAAATACCAACAAGTCTAGACAGTTGCTAGGAAATATTTTGGTTAAAATAATAAAAAAAAAGAAATACATTAAAATAAAACTACAAAAGCTGTTGAAGTATTAAATAAAATACATAATATTAGTTGGGTGCATGTTATTATTGCATTAAATAATGTGTTGGAAAAGGCCTGTATGTTGCCCGGGTTTTTCTACAGTTTAAGTAAAATTATTTTAATTACTTTTAAATTACTTTAGAAAATTCATATTAAAAACAATTTTAGTGCAGATGGTTTATCTAGTAATTAGTACAAATGTTTAGATAACAGCAACTTACACTTGGTGCTGGGAACTAAAATAGTTTTACGCTCAAAAGTATGCAACTCTTTTAAATGAATAATATATAAAGAACAGCATAGTTATCTTCTTGCAACTGCACAATGTTTTTGGCGAAAGGCTAATGACTCTTTAATTATGTTTCCTAAAATATTTGTATAAACAATGGAAATTCGCATAGGTGGACACAACACTGCCAAGGAGGATTTTTTTCCTTTAGCGGCAAAAAAAATATTTTTCTTAAAAATTTTGCTTTTATTTACAACGTATGATTAAATTTACTATTTTTTCTCCAAAGCAACTTCGTGACTAAAAATTTTCCCGCTAAGAAAATCTAAAAAAAAATCGTCACGTGACTTTTTCTATAATTAAATGTAAAAATAAGCCTAAGAAAGTTTGGCAAGATACTGGGTCCGCCAAATAACTTTTTTTTTGGAAATGTTATAAAAAAAACTACTGAACATTTTTTCAAATTTCTATTTTTATTTGAAAGTACAATCCTTCCGATTAATAATGGAAAATAATTTCATTCAAATGTTTGCCTCGGCTGGCCATGCAGTAGCCTACACGATCGGTCCTATTTTTAAGCACATAATCGATTGTGTGCAGCTGTATTTCACCAATGGCTTCACGAATATTGTCCTTTAAAGCGTCAATTGTCTCTGGCTTGTCGGCGCAACACTTATCTTTGACGGCACCCCACAAATAATAGTCTAATGGTGTCAAATCGCAGCTCCGAGGTGGCCAAACGACATCAGCTCTGCGGCTGATAATGCGATCTTCAAAAACAGGGCGCAAAACATCGAGTGTAGCTTCGGCTGTGTGGCACGTGGCGCCGTCCTGTTGAAACCAAATGTTGCCAATATCCTCCTCTTCAATTTTTGTGAACAAAAATTCGTTCAACATGGCCCGATAACGATCGCCCTTGACTGCAACGGCCACTCCTTGCTCATTTTCGAAGAAAAATGGCCCAATTATGCCTCTGGACCAAAATCCGCACCAAACAGTGACTCGTTTTGGGTATGCGTGCGGGTTTTCTGTGCCCCAAATTCGACAACTTTGCTTGTTTACATACCAGCCAAGATCAAAATGAGATTCATCTGAAAATATGATTTTTTTTGGCAAAATCGGCATCTTCAATAAGTCGATCGCAGGCTCACTTAGCGAAGCGTTGTTCAAGCGTATACACAACCATATTCGTTAAGCGGAAGGATAAAACTAATTACCAGTCAAATCAGACATGAGCTAAGTGTTACCATTAACGAAATAAGCACTAGTTGAAAAAAAACGTTAGATGGCGGACCCTTTATTAGAAAATAGGCCAACGAGAGCACTAAGATTTATATCTCATTAAAACTTTCCTTAAATTTTCAACTGTCTTTAAGCGAATTGCTTTAATTTCATATTCAGTACTCCAGAATTCCCCTGTGAGTATTTCCAACACAATTAATTTTGCATCTGAGTTCAACTTATTTCATAATTGTTCTAATCAAATGGCAACTTGTCAATTATATTTATATTTTTAGTTTTGTTTTATTTCTATTTTTGTTTAAATTATTAAACAAAACTTTTTTCAGATTTTTTACTTTTGCTCTTACAACTTAATGCTTATTTTAAGTTGTGCTCAGTTCAGTTGTTCAACTTGCACGTCACATCTAATTGAATAATTAATAAAACGTTAATGGCATAATGATTTTCAGATTAGATAAATGCTTTAAATGTTTTATTAATTGTAATATACATTGATAAATAATTATGCAAAAAAGAAAAAAAAAGAATGTTTAACCCAAACAATGAATCCTTGTGTGTATCACAATTATAATAAAATTTCAAAGTGAATTAAATTTCTGAATGTTGATGTGAAATGTAATTGCAAATATAATTATTATTTGCAATTATTCTTTTTTTTCCAGTTTGATTAATCAATGTTGAACAAATACCATTAGGAATATCAAATTATATCAAACGTTAAATTATTAAACTTAATTCAAATATAAATAATCGCATGTACAGGCTGGCGCTAAAGTAATTAGCCAAATTTTACTAGATTAAAATAAGTAGAAATTATTTATTTGGTAATTTGCAATATTTATTATCAGATTGAAAAGATAATGTCCATCCGTCAGTGTTAATATTTATCTAGTAAAAACAGAGCCTCCGAGTTAATTAGATTCAAAACTTGCCATACGAAATTTGGATAATTTTTAATGAGTTTTTAATCAGGAAGTTCTGATTTTTCCATTTATTTTTCCATTAAATCCGAAGTCATGTTCCTAATTTTAAATAAATATAATGCTAAGAACACAACTGCGACGAACGACGAATTTTTGGTCGCGAATATTCGTTGCCAAAAATAAAACACATGGGTGTATATGAAAATACACAAAATCGTGGCGTTGGGCGAAATTCGTCATACTCAGCAAGAGTTGAAATAGATTTATTTCTAATTGTTTCGTCAGCGAACGACGAACAAAACAGTATCAGGTGCCCAGGTTTCAAAAACTCAAACTGGTTTTTTATAGAAAAACATAGTTCATTACTGTAATGTTGCATGTAGCACGAAAATTTTTAGTGCATACTAAAAATGCATTCACCAATTCACAAAAATTTATCATTCAGACGACCTTTTATTAATTTTGAACACTTTTTATAATATATTCTTTCTTCCTATATCCTACTTTTTCATATGGTCACCCCATCAGCTGTTAAATGAAAAGAATAATTTATTTACAGAAAAAAAATTTAGAAAATAATTACAAAAAGGAATTTGTTCTGGAAAAAAATGGACACCACCGGGGTAATTATTGAATGTTTAAAGAATCTGGCATCAGAGGATTACAAAGATTTTTAACAAAATTTACAATTTTTTTTTTCATTATTTTAATTTATTCGTCATTATTGTGTTTCATACGACGAATTTATAGAGCGAATTTTTACGAATTTTTATCGATTTCGATATTCATGCTGTTCTAACACCATCAACCAATAGTTCGTAGAAAAAAATTGAGACAATTATTCCACATTTACTCAAATGTCAAAAATGATTGATACACGACGCCATTTGAAAAATTTATAACACTTTGCGATTAAATGATGAATTTTATGGCACCTTGTATATAAATTAACTGCTAAATTAAAGAATGTACATGAAAGGATTTAGAATTTTTTATAATATGGAAAAAAGCATGAAATTATAACTATTATCCGCAATTTCCTTACTTTAATAGCTCTTAAGCAAAACATCGCTGATCTTGTGGAAATCGAAAGAAGTTTACGGAGAGAAACTTCTGCAAAAATGAAAAATGTATTATGGACAATATTTCTGACTTAAAGGAAATCTAAGAGAGTTTTCATAAAATCCAGCTGCTAACAGCAGTAACATACAAACACTGTTTTTTCCCACTACTGAGCGATAAAAGGGCAATCTGCTGGATTTCTTAACTCAAACTAATAGTAAGATATACAAATAGTATTTTAAAGTCAACAATTTTTTGAGTTCAGATTCCGTTACTCGCTAAAGATCTAACTCGATGGCTAAAAATCTAAAGATATTCATATTCAGTCTAAATGCTTGTAAGAAACTTTTGCATATTTTTGGGGGCTTATTTGTTATGAATATATTTGCTAGCAAATAAGTAATTGTTATACAACTTAAGCCCCTAAAAGTATGCAGAAGTTATTTACAAGAATTTAGTCTAACAATAACCTTTAGATATTTAGCGAGAGTTTAAGTATTAATAAGCTACGGAATATGGCTGCAGTTCTCTTAAATTTTTAACCCACTAAAAAGAATATCCTGGCTAGCATTAATTAAAAAAAAATTATTTTTCTGCATTTATATTCTATGTAAAATATTACAATATATTACATATTACATAATATAATTTTTATAACGTTTAATTAAAGTTTTTCTGCTAAAAAAAAAAAAAGAAAAACAAAAGGTTTTTGTATAGTAAGTGGTATTTTTATTCATCAATTTGCTTGTTCGTATTAATTTCCTGTCAAGTATTTTCTGAATAAAAATAAAATCACATACACATATTGATGATGTTTGTTATATAGTAGTCTTTGTTATGACAATTTATTTCTTTTTTTTCCCCTCCAATCATGATAAAAAATTTAATACATTATTAAAAGCATATGTTTACAAGGATAAATGCTATACATTCATTAAAATTGTATAAAGCTGAGCATTAATACACAATAGCATAGAAAAAAAATTATACTTTAGCAATAACATGTTGTTGGTTTTTTGTTAGCAATTAATAAACACAATAACATGTTCTCTATATAATAATTAACCAAGGCTTCAATATTAATTGATTTTGCATACGGTGTAAATGTGACAGATGAATTGATAGCAGACAATGCTATGGAAGGATCAGTCAATAAAAACAGGATATTACAAGTGTAAAATTTTATTTATATTACAATTATTTTATTGCGCGCCTAAAAGTATGTTGTGTTTTTTAATTACTTTGTTAAGTTATTTGTTTTAATATTCCATATGGAATGGTGTATAACATTTTACTCACGGTCAGGCACGCTCATAATAATTACATACATATAGGGTACGAGAACATGGCACTCTTCTTGGCTCCTGCAGCCATATTCCCTTAATTGTTAATATTTGTTAAAACTCTATAAAATATTTTTAGGCCAAATAGTGGTAAGAAACTTTTACATATTTTTGGGGGCTTATTTTGTATTTTTACCTTCTCTGGTGATATCACCATAAAAATTTGCTACGAATAGCAGAGTGATTAGTTAGAGTTAACTAATTTTTTTTTTGTGTTCAAAATTATTTCGTATTCCTAATGAACAAAGAATGCTGGTGAGAGGGCCTTGCACACATCTTTGATGTAGAACAAAATTTTGCCTAAATGGAAAGAGATGATTTATCACAGGAAAATCACGCTATCAAAATACCCGCATTTTAGAGAAAATTCACAAAATTCACAAATATAAAAAAATTATTCTATTAGCTTAAGTAAAGGAACAAAAATTGTCTAAGGACTTCTAATATGTTTTTAAATTTATAGATATTAATTTTTATTGCAATCGAAGCAAAGATATGGGTAGCCCCCATATATCCTTTTTTGAAACATTTAGATTTGAGATAAAGTAAGTGTCAAAAATCGACGAAAATTTCCTAAAAACCTCTTAACATGCCTCTTAATCAATGTATACATTTGTATTGTAATCACAGAACGGATACGGTTACGCCACATATATCCTTTTTTGAAAAATTGAGATTTAAGATATAGTAAGTGTCTAAAAGCGACGAAATTTTTTTTAAAAGATCCCTTAACATGTTTCTTAATCAATATAAAAATTTTTGTTGTAATCACAGCAAGGATACCGTTACTCCCCATATATCCTTTTTTGAAAAACTGAGATTTAAGATAAAGTAAGTGTCAAAAAGCGACGAAAATTTCCTAAAGATCTCTTAACATGCCTCTCAATCAATGTATACATTTTTGTTGTAATCACAGCAAGGATACGGTTACGCCCCATATATCCTTTTTTGAAAAATTGAGATTTAAAATTAAGTAAGTGTATAAAAGTGACGAAATTTTTTTGAAAGATCTCTTAACATGTCTCTTAATCAATATAAAATTTTTATTGTAATCACAGCAAGGATACCGTTACCCCCCATATATCCTTTTTGGAAAAATTGAGATTTAAGATAAAATAAGATACAAAATCAGTGGAAACTTTCTAAAAGCCTCTTAATTTTCCCTCAAGTTTATGTAAACATTTCTATTGATCTCGCAGCAACAATACAAACACTTTCCGTATATACTTTTTCTTTTAATTAATATCCTTTTAAAAAATTTAGATTTAAGATTAAGTAAGTGTGTAAAAGCGACGAAAATTGTTTAAAGATCTCTTAACATGCCTCTTGGTCAATGTACAAATTTTTATTGTTATCACAGCAAGGATACGTTTAGCCCCCATATATCCTTTTTTAGAAATATTTACATTTACGATAAAATAAGATAAAAAATCAGTGAAAACTTTCTAAAAATCTCTTAATTTTCCGTTAAGTTTATGTAAACATTTCTATTGAAATCGCAGCAACAATACAAACACTTTCCATATATCCTTTTTCTTTTAGTTGATATCCTTTTGAAAAATTTAGATTTAAGATAAAATAAGTGTCTAAAAGCGACGCAAATTGTTTAAAGATCTCTTAACATGCCTCTTAGTCAATGTACAAATATTTATTGTAATCACAGCAAGGATACGGTTAGCCCCCATATATCTATTTTTTAGAAAAATTTACATTTACAATAAAAGCAGATAAAAAATCATTGAAAACTTTCCAAAATTCTCTTAATTTTCCTTTAAGTTTATGTAAACATTTTAATTTAAATCCCAGCAACAATATAAGTACTTTCCATATGTCCTTTTTCTCTTAATTGATATTTAAGGAAACACAAGACTTCAAAAGCAGCGGAAATTTTCCAAAGAATTTCAAATATGCCTGTAAGTTTATGTACAAATTTTTATTTAAATCCCAGCAAGGATATGAGTACCCCCCATATATCCTTTTTTATTTAAATCGATACTTAAGGAAAAGTAGGATTCCAAAAGCAGCGAAAATTTACCAAAGATCTCCTAATATGCTTTTAAATTTATGTAAAAATTTTTGTTTAAATCGCAGCAGGGATATGAGTACCTCCCATATATCCTTTTTTTTTTAAATGGATATTTAAGGAAAAGTAGGATTCCAAAAGCAGCGAAAATTTAGCAAAGATCTCCTAATATGCCTTTAAATTTATGTAAAATTTTTTATTTAAATCCCAGCAAGGATGTGAGTACCTCCCATATATCCTTTTTGTAAAAATTTGGATTGAGAAAATTTGGATTTCAGCAACAATATGGTACCTTCTTAATAGGATTTTAATAATTGTATATTCAGCGCCAGCTTGCAAATTTAGATATATATCTATTGAAGCCTTGTTATACGATATCGTTGTTATCCGTTTTAAATGAAAACAATTTGCGACCATTAATAAATTTATACAGGAATATAAATAAACATATAGGTGATTGTTAGGAGAATACTCTCCGCTTCATTAAATTAGACAAAAGTGTATTTATTACCATTTCTGCTTCAACTTTCAATCAAATAATTATTTAATATATTTCAATAGCGTCTTGTAAACGTTCAAACTGCTCATCTTTCACGTCATCCCAATTTTTCCACTACTTTTATTAAGGCATCTCTCTATCTATCTATAGTTTGTTATATGGTAAAATATTCTGCTGCAATTAATTTTTATCCTTCCAACTTAATTACAATTGCCAGTATATTTTAAAATATTCATTGACTTTTGCTTGTGTTTGCCACATTTTTAACAAGCAGACCACCGGGTCAAACAAATTGAACTTTTTCTATTTAATTTAAAATTTTGTTGCAAAAAAACCGCATGTAATTTGAAAAAGTTTTATTGACCTACATTTTATTTAAAATGAAAACCACAGGTTTTTTTTTTTTTTGCTGTTGTATGTCTCCACCCCCAACAAGAAATTTTAATAATTTTTAACAACATTTACCACATGAATACATTTACAATTCATGGACAATTTTCCATATGTGCGGTTAAATTAAAAATATTATACACATATACAGATATTTATTATTATTATTGCTATTATTGTTGTTGTAGTCATTGTAATATTGTTGTTTCAAATAAATTTTAGTTGAGTACAAAACAATGTTAATGTCTGTTAATACAGTGAAATATATGCTACAGCATGAGCATGTAACTTTATTATTATTTTTTTTTTAACTGACCTTTTATTTGTTTAAAAATGATGAAAAAAACAAATAATTATTATTTGCTGAAATGTGTCAACAAAAACATTTAATATGTGCGTATGTAAGGAATACACGTTAGATTGATTAAAAAAATTAATTACATTTGTAAGCATTAAATAAAAGGCTCTAGGAATAATGGCCCTGCACGAAACATTAAAAGAAGTTCCAAAATTCCAGATATGGACATGTTTCATATACTCCACATGAAACATGGCCTAAATATCAAAGGACGACGGTCACAAAAAATTATCCTGAATATATTTACAGCCATTTTGTTATTTTGTAACGTTATGGAAATAGACTTTCAGTGAACTTTGTTTGAATTTTCGAATTTTGTTACTTGGTAATTTTTAGGTAAATTATAATGTGGGGTGCGTATCGTTGTTCTATCGTTACTATAATGGCAAGTGCTCTGGTGAAATTAGGGAACTTGTTCCTGAAACCCATTATTTCTTACGCTCAACGCGTTTTTCATCAAGAGCGCATGCGTTTGTAGTCGATATTCCAACGAATCGCACTACTCATTACAGAGAAAATTCGTTTTTTGGCCGAACAGCCCGTGTGTGGAACAAACTACCTGCAGATGTCTTCCCCGCCACTTACAATTTGTGGAGGTTCAAGTCGAATATCCACAGACACTACTCCCTTTATCCTCCTTCCCAAAATCAATTTTCCTAGTTTCAGCGCAATGCACTGCATATGTAGGGGTTATCCCCTGAGTGCTGGTCCTACTCCTAAAAAAAATTATATCTATAAAGTTGTTAAGGGGTCTGTGAGACCACATGTCGACATCCTTCCTAATGATTTCAGAGCGATAAACCCTCAGAATTTCGATATATTAAGAGGAAAGAGCTGAAAGATATGTTTCTTAAACGAAGTACAGTATGACACTCTTACAGTGTGACAGAGCGCATTTAGTCTATGTCTGTCTATAAACGGATAGCATAGAGCTGAGTCCAGCAGTTTAATATTATGTGTCGGATAATTCAGTCCAAAATGATCACTAAGAAGCCCAGAAATTAGCTGAAAGTTGTACCTGCTAAATTCCATGAGACCCTGGAACAAAAAGAGTTCCATGAACGCCTTGGCTTTGTCTCATACGGTGAGCCTTGCTGCCATGGTCTCAATATCTCTTAGCCAGGAGTTAACCACTGTCCAGCCTATTCCACAAAAAGGGTTCTGTGGCTTATAAATGGAAAAACTGGCTAATCTATTCTTGACCAGCAGCTATATTTCGTATCTTGCTAAAGCCAAAACGCCATCTCTAAAAATTTAAAGATTATATTCAAATAGTTGTACGAAACTTCTGCATATTTTTAGACGCTTATTTTATAAAATTCTAAAAAGTATTTTTAAATAGTTGTACGAAACTTCTGCATATTTTTAGGAGCTTATGTTGTATAAGCTCCTAAAACTATGCAGAAATACGAATTAAGCCCCCAAAAATATGCACATGTGTCTTATGGCTGTTTAGACCAAAAATACTTTTTAAGTTTTAGCTATAGCAAAATTCAGTCCATTCTATTTTTGTGACAACACAAATTCCTCTTTCAATCCTGCTGCGATTGGTTTTTCGGTAGAATATTTTCGGTCCATATATATTACAGAAACCCTGTTTCTTTTTGGGAAACTTTTCATAATTTTCTGCAAATGTATTGGTAAAATAAAAGCACTGAGGCTAAATAGCAATCCATTGTGCCAAACAGGAATGTACTTATTATTATTCGAACTTTAAGATTAACTTAAGTATTAAACTAGGAATTATTACACAGACTCAATTTTAAATACTCGAATATAAAAATAAGTTTTTGCAACGAAGTTCCCTATGGAACGATGCGGAGGGGAAACACGTCCGTAACGTAAGATTTTTGGTTTCCAAATCAATGTTTAAGACGTATGAGTAATACGATTCCATACAAACAAATATTAATCATACGCAGCGGTGCCGTGACAGAATTCAATTTCATTTGGAAACAAAATTGATTTCGTATTTTCGTTGGTCGGCGAAAAAAAAATCATAATAAAAAATTTATACCCGAATAATTATTTTCTTTATACCTCGAATAGAACTTAAAATTAATATTTTTATAATAAGGAACTTCGTTCCCATCCGGTGTCCCACGACACCACACATTTTTATACCCTTCAAAAAAAAATTTGGAGGGTATATTCACTTTGTCATTCCGTTTGTAACGCATCGAAATATCCATCTCAGACCCCATAAAGTATATATATTCTTGATCAGTGATGAAATCTAAGACGAACTGAGCATGTCCGTCCGTCCGTCCGTCTGTGGAAATCACGATTCAGTCCAAACGAAAAGAGCTAGACTCTTGAAATTTGGCATAAATATATTTTAAAACTTAGAGCAGGTTAAGTTCGAAGATGGGCTAAATCGGGCAAAAGGGAAAAAAGTTCCCGTAAGAAGAACTAAACCAACCCAGAAAAAACAACATAATTTTTAAAGTTTTTTGGTTATTTTGTTAAGCAAATGATATATTTTTATGTCAAATACGGTCCAACGCCTTAAACTTGGAGCCATTAAATAAAATAAAAATATTTTTTGACCCCGCCCACTTCAGTGGGCGTTATTATAGGCAAAAATAGCATAAACATTTAACAAATTGTTTTACTTAAGCCTACATTCCTTAAAAATAACATCTTTAAGCTTTAATGACGAAGCTGAGACGAAACCTGGTACTGCTCTGCCCTACCCCCTCCTTCCCCTTCGCCCCCTAAATGACCTTACCAAAAAAAATAATTTTTTTTTTAAATTTTGTATATAATCATCCCAAGCTTTTATCTTTACAGTTTTATGACTGCCGATTTCTGCCCTACCCCTTCCCCCCTCTCTTCCTTTGCCCCCTAAATGACCCTACCAAAAAATAAAATTTTTTTTTTAAATTTTGTATATAATCATCCCAAGCATTTATCTTTAGAGTTTTATGACTGCCGATTTCTGCCCTACCCCTTCCCCCCCTCTCTTCCTTTGCCCCCTAAATGACCCTACCAAAAAAAAGACATTTTTTTTTAAATTTTGTATATAATCATCCCAAGCATTTATCTCTAGAGTTTTATGACTGCCTGTTGCTGCCATACCCCCTCCTCCCCCTTTGCCCGCTAAATGACCCTATTAAAACTAAATAAATTTTTTTTTTAATTTTGTGTATAATCATCCCAAGCATTTATTTTTAGAGTTTTATGTCTACCTGTTTCTGCCCTACCCCCTCTCCCCCTTTGCCCTCTAAATGACCCCATCAAAAAAAAGAAATTTTAATTTTGTATATAATTATCCCAAGCATTTATTTTTAAAATTTTATGACAAAGGTGAAATGTTTCCCCCACAGCCCTTGCCAGAGCGACACCGCCAAAATACAGTTTTTATACCCTCCAAAGAGAAATGGACCCCATAAAGTAAATATATTCTTGATCAGTGATGAAGTCTAAGACGGTCTAGCAATGCCCATACGTTCGTCTGTGAAAAACATGATATTGTATATTTTTGAACGCCGCCCCTTTTAGTGGGCGTTGACGTACGATATTATATAAAGGAACTCTGTCCCACCAAGTTAAACATTTCAAATTCACTTACTAAATATTTGGAGGGTATTTAAGATTCGACCCGGTCGAATATAACGTTTTTACTTGTTTTAGTTAAAAATTTCTATTAAATTGGAATTCTCGTTAGAACTGTTTTCTGTTATGCTTAATTGCCTGTCTGAAAAAAAAAACATGATAATAGATATGACCAATATGATATGATATGTCCAAATAACTGGCAATTAGTTTCTCAATACAATCAATTTAGTCATATGATAGTCATAGTTTTACAATTTGACTAAAATTTGCTGTAAAGGTTGTGTGCTGTATTCATATGAACAAAAATGTAAAATTGTTTCCAAAAATGTTTGTGTTTACTTTCTACTTAGTAGCCATTTTTATTGAGCCCGTTTCGCATATAGATACTTGTCACAATTTTCTTTAAAATATCAATAATTTTGTAATTTTTTATTAATAAAATTTCCTTTGTATTTTCTCATTTAACCAGGTCTATATGTGTGTGTTTAATTGGCTCTTTTTTTTTGGTATTCATATATTTCGTGTCTGTTGGACATTTTATTGTTTCATCTGAATAAAACTTTTTTTATTGAAACTAGATAATTATTCTCCAATAAAAATGTTTAATTGTCTAACACATTTTATTATTTCCATTTATTTTATTTACCCTAATTCTAAAATAAACTCATAATAATTAAAATTGAAACAATCATTAATTACAATGTCAATATACAACAAAAATAATGCTTAAAAAAGCTCTCATTAATTACATACTGCCTAAATTATTGTACAAATAAAATGTTTCGTTTAACAATTTTATTAAAAGAATTCCTCCCCTATACAGTCAAAATTTTTAATTACACTCCTTTTGCTTTTGCTAAACAACGACATGGAAACTCAAAAAAAGCCACTCTTTAATTTCTTTTAATAATAAGTTTAGGCTGTAAATAATGTAATAACACAATCAACTGTCATGTATTTTGTACCCTTTTTCAACCTCTTTTTCGTGGTCTAAAAAACTAGTTTCTATGGCGTGCTGTGTCAGGTTTTAGAAAAAATTATATTGTTAAATTTTTTTTACACAGCCATTAATCATTTACATTAAACAAACAATATTTAAAGAAACATGTATATTTTCTATTTCTTGGACGACAATAAAAGTTGAATATTATAATAAGCAGAACTTTCAGCCAAATATATAAAAACAAATAAAATTGTGGGTGCTGGTGGCTGAAGTAGTAGAAGACGAGACTATGAAGCGGAGGATACTGAGTTCAACGCCGCGTTTAGTCATGAAATATTGTGTTGAATTCTTCTGATCAGTATTAGTGCGTGGTTGTGTTAGTTGTTGCCAGCCTGTTTCAATGATGAAGGCATAGTCACTGATCACTGAACATAATTGGCAGCGACTGACACGATCATGTACTAAAAAGCAGAGTTACAGCACCCTCCTTCGTCGGTCCTGTAGCAAAAAATTAGCCGGCGAAGTAAAAAAAATCTCTAACTTCTCATCTTCCTTCATCTGTTCCCTTAATACTATTGTTATTTATTTTACCCATTTTCAATTTTAAATTGTTAATTTTTCTCAACGGGCTTAAGTTCAAGACTGCAAATGATTTTTTATTATTTTTAATGATAAATGAATTTGTTCAAATTCTATTTATTATTTATATTAAGATTGGAATATTAAGAATATTTTCAATAATCATCAAACCAGCAGAACGGATCAGTACTGACTTCGAGGCCGCTAAGCTATCTCATCAGCGTTCTGCGCTTTGATGATTATTGAAAATGTTCCTAATATTCCAATCTCAATATAAATAATAAATAGAATTTGAACAAATTCATTTATTAATAAAAATAATAAAATATCATTTGTAGTCTTGCAGATTCGAACTTAAGCCCGTTGAGAAAAATTAACAATTTACATAAGAATGTTCGACTATTAAAAATTCATACATAATCTAAAAAAAATTTTTTAATATTTTAATATTTGTTTTTCCTTAGGTGCTCACTGAACTTTAACACAAAGAACTGAATCATAATGAATAGTTTACGGCAGTCATATTATTTTAAGGGATAAACATATTGATCCGGGTGCATTATTAAAAGTCCCAAAAACTATTTAACCAATTAAGAACTATAAAAAAGTTTTTAAAAGATATTACAAACAAATACTCTTCCATATGATTATTTAATAAATCAACAACTACTGATAGACTGTGGCTACTCTACAAGGTCTTGAATAAAAGAAAATACTATTAGAAATAGTCAATTGCTGAGGATAAAGTGTACAGAAATATACTATTTTTGATGTTGCCTTAATGTGTTGTTAATAAAAAGTTAGAGAATATGTGAAATATCCCAAATAAATTTCATTAAATTCCTTAAACAATATATTATAAAAATTTAAGTACAAACTACTAGTACTTGAATCAACTTAATACACGAATATGTTAACCATATTTTTTTGCACACCATTTCCTATTAAATTTGTTTTAAGTTTAATTATATATCATTGTTTTTCTTTTGCAAATTTTTCCGGGCTAGTTTCATTCCGTGTTTATTTTTCTTTTTTAAAACAATGCTACAAAATTGTGGAACTGCAAAAAAAAACCTTTACTTAGCTAATAATGCGTTAATTAACAAGTTACTGAGATAGATTAACTACACAAAAAGTGGAACAAAACTAAAACATGAACTTTTCTTTATTTTCTTTGCAGGTATGTGCTGTTAAATGGTTATAAAACATGGCATGTATGAACTTCTTTTTTACATAAAACATGTTATATATATATATATATATATATATATATATATATATAGAAATGCATACACATTGTATACGCAACGAAATGATAAGGTAACATATATAATATTGAAATGAATCGAAGTTTAATAAATAAATTTCATAATGGACAATATCTCTTTAATTGCACTGCGTAATATTTTTTTTTTAAAATCTCATGCTTTGCTATAGGAAACGCAATAATTTTTTTTAGCAATATAATATTATAGCACTGTGAAAAGTGCAAAGTGCCCTGAAAAGTATGCTGTAGTTCTCTTATGTTGATTTCTTTTCTAAAAAAAAGTGCTAAATATTTTGCACTTTTCAATAAAAACTGGCAATATTATGGCATTTGGAAATAGATAATTTATTAGAAATTAATCTACCGTCTCCTACGAAAAATTATTTTTATTTTAAAAACGCGACCAGTTGCAGTTTCTTAGGAAAACAGTAGCCCAATCCACAATCCTGTGCAAATGGTCCTGCATTATAGCATTTGCAAATTGAGAGAGTATTTGAGAGCATTTTCAATGTATGTTGTTGGTGTAGAGTACAATTATTTTGCAAATGCAATGATGCACGACCATTTGCACAAGATTGTGAATAGGGCTAGTGATAAAATGTTGAATTTTTGTCAGAAAAAACAAAAAAAGGAGAATTTTAGAGTATGATTATTATGTATTAATATTGACCAACGCATTTTGAATCGGTTCTATACTTTTCTCTGGGGAGCTGAAAATATGATGGGACATATGTGTCCCATTCGTCGCCAAAGGTAAAAATAAAGGATATTTTTTTAATAATTTTTTTATTTTGTTATAGGTAAAAAGCAAAGAAAACGCAAACGATTCAACGAAAAACATTAAAAAATAACTCAAAAAATTCATTTAAAATTATGAGATCCTATAAATGATTCATGTAAACTAAATTAAAATCATAATTAGTTGTGATAAATTGTAAAACAATTTATTTTTCCAGTAAAGCACATTGGTCTTTTACTTGTGAAACAAATTGTGTTTGTTCAGCATTCGATTCCGCTTTTTGTGCAAACGACATTTCGCTTCCTGACTCCCCCTTCCATTCTTGTTTGGTAATGTCCAGCTAAATTCGACACTGCCTCTAGTCTTGACTGTGTAATGGATTCTCGAGGTGTCGCGGTAATACCAACTTTTCTACTACAAAAACTGTCTATGAACTGTGTAGCCAGGTTAAGTTAGGTTAGAAGGGCTACCCGCAGTAAGCGAGAAAACCACTCGTAGGCCATAAAAGGCCCATTGTGATGTCCAGAGGACTATACCCTACACAATCCTTACTATGCAAACTATTTTTTTATTTATTTTTTTGTTTTTTTATCTTGGACCAGCACTCAAGGGATGACCCCTATATATGCAATGCATTGCGCCGGAACTGATAACGAGGGGATAGTATTGAGGGTACAGATTAGGAAAGATGAGAAGATAGACAGTTTTTTTGTAGCTATTTCAACGTTTTTTACTTCGTCGGCTAATTTTTGCTACAGGGACGAAGAAGGTGGGTGCTGTTACTCTGCTTTTTTTAGTATATGATAGTGTCAGTCGCTGTCAATTATGTTCAGTGACCAGTGACTATGCCTTCATCATGGAAACAGGCTGGCAACAACTAACACAACCACGCACTAATGCTGATCAGAAGAATTCAACACAATATTTCATGACTCAGCGCGGGATTGAACTCAGGACCCTCCGCTTCATAGTCTCGTGTTCTACTACTTCAGCACAACAGCACCCACAAACGATCAGCAACTTACAGTTAGTATTGTTTTTGTTGGTTTTGCAATGTAAATAAAGCAATACGTTAGTGCATGCGTCGTCATATTTATTTTTTGTAACGACAAAATGCTTTCGAATGATCAATGCATTTGTTCCCAAATTTTTACCTTTGACGACGAATGGGACACATATGTCCCATGATTTTTCTCGTAGAAGGAGTAAAAATTTTTAAATTTTGACAACACTTTAGTCGTCAAATGTAGCATTTCCGAGTAGGAATCCTAAATAAAATTTTAAAAATTTGCAGCCGAAAATTCTTCGTCGTCAAAGGGTTAATTCATAATAATAAGTATACGCCCTCATATTTATCTGATGAGGACAATAAAACTAATAAAACTATATACAGTCGACTCTTGATAATTTGAAACTCGTTAATTTTTTGAATCTCGCGGTAATTTGAACTGTTTCCCAAGTCTGTTGAAAAACACTCAATAAATTGAAAAATATCTATGTAATTTGGTCCCCTCAAAAATATGAAATTATTTAAATGGCATTTTGATCGGCGACTCGCTATAATTTGAATTTTTTGGCTCTACGCTCTATAATTTGAATTATTTTAATTGGTGTGTTTTGTGCAAAATATCAAATAAATAAAACAACAAAAATTACATCTTGCTCGCCAACGTTCTATAATTTGAAGTTCGGTTATTCGACACTCTTTAATTTGAACTCCTAATGTGATTTTGTTTCAGTTTTTTAAAGAAATTTAAATCGTTTGCATTAGTTTCTGTGCCACGATTTTAGTATACACCACTACATCGACAGTTGCTAACATAAAAAATTAAATTTCTTTGCTTTGCTTTTGCGGAATTTAGTGCGTGCAAATGGTTTTGCTTTTTTTTATGAAAACTCTTGTTAATTTGAATTTTTTCTGTCTCTCTTTCGTTATTTTTAAGTCTCGTTGAAATGAAATCCCGATTATTTGAACTTATTCTCTGGTCCCTTCAGTTTCAAATTGTCAAGAGTCGACTGTATTTGTTTGAAAACCACTAAGATTTTAGAGAATTAGTTGTATTTACGAAATCAAGATAAGGATTTTTATACCCTCCAAAAAAAATACGGAGGGTATATTTTGCTTGTCGTTCCGTTTGTAACGCAGCGACACCCCATAAAGTATACATATATATTCTTGATCAGTGATGAAATCTAAGACGATCTGAGAATGTTCGTCCTTCCGTTCGTCCGCCTGTGGAAATCACGATTTAGTCCAAACCAAAAGAGCCAGACCCTTTAAATTTGGTACAAATATACCTTGAAGGATAGCACAGAATAAGTTTTGAAATGGGCTAAATCGGGCAAGAGGGAAAAAAGTTCCCCTAAGAAAAACTAAACCAACCTCCAAAAAACAACATAATTTTTAAAGTTTTTTTTGTAATTTTGTTAAGCAAATGATATATTTTTATGTAAAAAAAAAAGTTCAACGCGTTAAACTTGGTGACATAATATTAAAAAAAATTTATTTTTGTACCCCGCTTCCTTTAGTGGGCGTTATTATATGCCAAAATGGTGTAAAAATTTAACAAATTGTTTTACTTAAGCCTACATTCCTAAAAAATTATATTTTTCAGCTTTAATAACGAAGCTGGGACGTAACCTGGTACTACGCTACCTTCCCCTCCTCCCCCTTTCAAAAAATAAATATATAAGAAAATTTAAATAAATTTTAAATTTAATTATTCCGAACATATATTTTTGAAGTTTTATAGCAAAGGTGAAATGCCTCCCCCACGGCCTTTGCCAGAGAGACGCCAACAAAATACAGTTTTTATATCCTCTAATAAGAATTGAACTTCATAAAGAATATATATATATATATATATATATATATATATATATATATTCTTGATCAGTGACAAAGTCTGAGACGATCTAGCAATGCCCATACATTCGTCTGTGGGAAACATGTTATGGTCTATTTTTGGGACCCGCCCCCTTTAGTGGGCGTGGATGTACGATATTATATGCAAAAATAGTGTAAATATTGAAAAATTTTTATTCCTTAAGCCTATAAGGAGCTGAGATGTTTTCTGATCTGGCAGATGTGAAACGTCTCTCCCTCGCCCCTTCCTGGGATAACTCTCTCAAAATAGTGATTTAAAATTGGGTACAGAGATGTCTTAAAGGAACTCTGTCCAACCCAAGTTAAACATTTTAAATTCACTTACTAAATATTTGGGGGGTTTTTAAGATTCGACCCGGCCGAATATAACGTTTTTACTTCTTATTTTATGTAATTGATCAAAGTTACTTGAAATTTAAAAGTTGATCAATATGTTAAAGGAATGAGATCCTCAGCCCCTATTTATTCCTTAAAATTTGACCCATCCTATAGAAATTTAAGGCGATTTTATCAAATTTTGAAATTTGAATTTTTATTTCACAATATTTCGCTAATTCTGGATGTTTTCTTTAGGGCAATAATTAAAAATAATTATAACAATATTTTTACAAATGTTAAGAGAAAAATTATATTATTTATATTATCAGTTTTTTTTTATTAATTGACAATACCAGTCAATCTGAAGACAGTGTTAATGAAAAATTTTACAAAAGGATACTAGGAGCCAAATTACCGCATTCGATATCGAGCGAAATTTCCATATAATTTAAATACAAATTTCGTTTGATTTCGAGTGCCGTAATTTGCCCCCAGGTCAGAAGAACATTTTATAATTGTGGAAATTTATTTACAGGAAAATAAATTTCTTCGTTAAAATCTTAAGGGGAAATGCGTCCATTTTGCGTTGAATATAAACGGCCTAGTGTGAAAATAAATTTTATAATGATCGAATATTCCAACAAACAATGTTTCTTTATGTTTTAGAAGCTGCTTTTTAACTAAATATATATATCATATCCTAAAGGTCTTCAGCTTTCAAACTTATAAACAATTTGCATAAATTTTTGGTATCGGTAATCGAAATATTCTTGAGAATTAAGAGAGATAATGTAGCTTAACCTGCAGTAAATATATAACTACAATAGTGTAGTTATCATATTGATGTGCACATTGTTAAGGCAAACATAAAAGCCCGTATAGCACAAACATATTAACGCATTAGTCATAATCATGTTCGTATACAATGCGCTGTACATATTCCTAATGCATACATATTTGCATAAATGGAGGCATCATGATTATTTCTATGCTACAAAATTCGCATATATTTAAAATAAACTTACAAAAGTAGACAGTAAATTTTTTTTAAACAATTTAAAAAAAACGAAAAGTGTGTGGTGTAGGGTAAAATGATATATAATAAACAATTTATGGCAATAAACGAGCATGAAGTACCTTAAAATGACTCTTACAAGGACCCTCCTTTAAATATATCACCTTTTATGTGTCTGCACATACCTTCTTCTATGTACATAACACACACACACATACATACATTTACAAAACTATTCACATACAAAAGGTAAATATTGAGGTTAGAAATTTTGCAACTTTCCAAAGCTCTAAATAAATATTTAAATGAAACGATTCATAACGAGGTTATAATTTATACAAATAAAATTTTTGTGCAAGAATTTCTAAAGGCTTAATTATACTATTAGCATATCAACAAAGATTTGTAAAACACTTTTCATGTATGTATTTACCAGCAAATGAGTGTTTCATCATGATTAAATGTTCATATATGCTTAATTTCTTTGCACCATTCGATTACAGACAGTGTGACGGCTGCTGTTGCTGCTGGTTCTCATGAAAATGAGAAACTGTGCAAAACATTAGCCTTAGAGTACATATAATTCCAACAATGATGCAGATGCTGAAAAAATGCATTTTGGAATAACAAAAAAAAATAAAAATAAATAAAATAAAAAAAATAAATAAATAATAAATAAAATTAAAAAAAAACAAGTAAAAACGCTATATTCGACCAGGTCGAATCTTAAATACCCTCCAAATATTTAGTAAATAACTGCCTACTTCTCATTGTCGAACTAATTCTTTCTTTCGTACAAATGTACTTAAAACAAAAACAAAATTGTATAAATTGTTTTTGTTTCAAATGCATGTACATGAAAGAATGAATTCATTCGACAATGTGAAATAGGCAGTAAATTTAAATTGTTTAAATTATGTATGAATTTTTATTAGTCAAACTTTCTTATGTAAATTGTTAATTTTATCAACGGGCTTAAGTTCGAATCTGCAAGACTGCAAACCATTTTTTATTATTTTATTAATAAATGAATTTGTTCAAATTCTATTTTTATTTATTTATATTAAGATTGGAATATTAAGAATATTTTTCAATAATCATCAGTACTGATCCGTTCTGCTGGTTTGATGATTATGGAAAAATATTCTTAATATTCCAATCTTAATATAAATTAATAAAAAATAGAATTTGAACAAATTCATTTATTAATAAAATAATAAAAAATGGTTTGCAGTCTTGCAGATTCGAACTTAAGCCCGTTGATAAAATTAACAATTTAAATTGTTTAATTTGGTGGGACAGAGTTTAAGACAGGCGAGGGAGAGACGTTTTATCACTGCATGATCAGAGAACATCTCAGCTTCTTATAGGCTTGAGGAATTAAAATTGTTCAATATTTACACTATTTTTGCATATAATATCGCACGTCAACGCGCACTAACGGGGGCGGGGAAAAAATAGTTCATATCATGTTTTCCACAGACGAACGTATTGGCATTGCTAGATCGTCTCAGACTTCATCACTGATCAAGAATATATATACCTTATATGTAGAGTCAATTTTTTTTGGAGGGTATTAAAACAGTATTTTGTAGGGGTCTCTCTGGCAAGGGCCGTGGGGGAGACATTTCACATTTGCCATAAAACTTCAAAAATAAATGTTCGGAATAATTAAATATAAAATTTATTTATACTTTTTTGATAGCTTAATTTGGGGTGGAAAGGGGGTGGAGAGCGTAGCGCAGAGTGGTACCAGTTTAAGTCTCAGCTTTGTCATTACATCTTAAAAATATTATTTTTGGGGAATGTAGGCTCAAGGAAAACAATTTGTTAAATTTTTATACTATTTTTGCATATAATAACGCCCACTAAAGGGGGCGGGGTCCAAAAATTAATTTTTTTTGTTTTGTGTCTCCAAGTTTAATGCGTTGTACCTTCTTTGACATAAAAATATATGATTTGCCTAACAAAATTGCAAAAAAAAACTTTAAAAATGATATTGTTTTTTAGAGGTTGTTTTAGTTCTTCTTGGGGGAACTTTTTTCCCTCTAGCCCGATTAAGCACATTTCAGAACTTAACCTGTGCAATCTTTCCCTTTCGTTTCCCTTTTCGTTTGGACTGAATCATGATTTCTCCAGAAGGACGGACGTACATGTTCCGATCGTCTTAGATTTTATCACTGATCAAGAATATATATACTTTATGGGGTCTCAGATGGATATTTCGCTGCGTTACAAATGGAATGACAAAGCGAATATACCCTGCAATTCTTTTTTGGAGAGTATAAAAAACATGCAAAACAATTTTTCACAACTTGTTTTGGTTAACATGACAGCTGGAGAACGACCGTCAATTTTGTTATTTTGCCCAAAATTATAGCAAAAAATACTATAGGATACTAACAGATAGAAAAAAAGCTATAGTCTTGCTTTAATTGCACAGGGAATATCGAACTGTGAAAGTGCATTTATGCTGGATCGTGTACAGTTTTTAAGGACAACTCGCTATTAGTGTCTTACCAACTCTAATTATTTTGTCTCCAATAGTTCTCCTCCTCGTTGTAGAATGATTTGTTTCTATTCATAATGCGTATTATTACGAAATTCTGAAAGTAAAAGTTATAAAATTGACTTAATTTCAAATTTGCGAATTTACATATTAAATAAATAAAATTTAATTTTAGATATTGTCTTAAATCAAATTGTTTTATTAAGAGCGAAAATTTAAGAAAATATTTCATTTGTTACTGTAAATTAAAAAAAATATTCTTCACAATTCGTTTTCAATTTGATTAAATCGTCAGCGATTCTATGCACATTCTTATTCAGATAAGCTGATAAATCAAACAAACATCAAGTTAAGTTATTTATTCAATACGGTTGTTTAACTTTATAATACAAATTATTATACCCTCCAAAAAAGAATTTGGAGGGTATATTCACTTTGTCATTCCGTTTGTAACGCATCGAAATATCCATCTCAGACCCCATAAAGTATATATATTCTTGATCAGTGATGAAATCTAAGACGAACTAAGCATGTCCGTCCGTCCGTCTGTGGAAATCACGATTCAGACCAAACGAAAAGAGCTAGACTCTTGAAATTTGGCATAAATATATTTTAAAATTTAGAGCAGGTTAAGTTCGAAGATGGGCTAAATCGGGCAAGAGGGAAAAAAGTTCCCCTAAGAAGAACTAAACCAACCCAGAAAAAACAACATAATTTTTAAAGTTTTTTGGTTATTTTGTTAAGCAAATGATATATTTTTATGTCAAATATGGTCCAACGCCTTAAACTTGGAGCCATTAAATAAAATAAAAATATTTTTTGACCCCGCCCACTTTAGTGGGCGTTATTATAGGCAAAAATAGCATAAAAATTTAACAAATTGTTTTACTTAAGCCTACATTCCTTAAAAATAACACCTTTAAGCTTTAATGACGAAGCTGAGACGAATCCTGGTACTACTCTGCCCTACCCCCTCCTTCCCCTTCGCCCCCTAAATGACCCTACCAAAAAAAAATTTTTTTTTAAATTTTGTATATAATCATCCCAAGCATTTATCTTTAGAGTTTTATGACTGCCGATTTCTGCCCTACCTCCCCCCCCCACCTCTTCCCTTGCCCCCTAAATGACCCTACAAAAAAAAATTTTTTTTTTTTTAAATTTTGTATATAATCATCCCAAGCATTTATCTTTAGAGTTTTATGACTGCCTGTTGCTGCCCTACCCCTCCTCCCCCTTTGCCCGCTAAATGACCCTATTAAAAATAAATATAATTTTTTTTTTATTTTGTGTATAATCATCCCAAGCATTTATTTTAACAGTTTTATGTGTATCTGTTTCTGCGCTACCCCTTCTCCCCCTTTGCCCTTTAAATGACCCTATCAAAAAAAAAGAAATTTTAATTTTGTATATAATTATCCCAAGCATTTATTTTTAGAGTTTTATGACAAAGGTGAAATGTTTCCCCCACAGCCCTTGCCAGAGCGACCCCGCCAAAATACAGTTTTTATAGCCTCCAAAGAAAATTGTGATGAAGTCTAAGACGGTCTAGCAATGCCCATACGTTCGCCTGTGGAAAACATGATATTGTATATTTTTGAACCCCGCCCCCTTTAGTGGGCGTTGACGTACGATATTATATAAAGAAACTCTGTCCCACCAAGTTAAACATATCAAATTCACTTACTAAATATTTGGAGGGTATTTAAGATTTGACCCGGTCGAATATAACGTTTTTACTTGTTTCATTTAATTTTTTTTATATAAATATTTGTTTGAAGTGCCAGTGGTTTGAATGATTACACTGAAAATGCAATAAAACAGGGAAAAAAGATTTTCTGTGTCGAAGTATCATAAAGTTATTAACTAATCGGAATTATTTATATATTTTTACTCTTCTATTCATAATTTTTTTATATATGTATTTATTTTTGGTACTTATATGTTTTCGCTAGAACTACAGGCGTGCCTTGAGACTTACCGGCATTAAATTTGTAGAACCACGCCACTGTATATCTATAGATGGGGAAAAATTCATAATTTTGCTCCCACTGTGCAATGTCCTGATATTGTGTATGTTCATATACATAAATGTGTGTGATACATATTTGGCGACGAATATTCATGGCAAAAAAAAAAAAAAATTTCACGTTCGTTCCCGTTGTGCTTCCAGCATTAAGATTTCATTTAAATATATTTCTATGCGCATGACACTTCAATCTGAACTTTATTGCTCTTTATATTACTAAATTTTATTGATCATATTAACAAAATATTTTAGTTAAATTAAAACTTCTCGTTACATTAATTTGATGGTGTATTTACTCTATATTATCTTTTTTATTCAAATGACTTTTGATACTAACAGGCTTCAGTCATGTTTTTGTTATACATTTTTCAAGGACATTTTTGGCGAAATATGTTCTTATTACACAAAAAAAAAACCATAAGGAAAATATGTTGTTTTAAATCTTTGTATATAAAAAAAAATTTAAATAGCTTTTAGTCTAGCTAAAGCTCGCTCTGAGGCTCGTATTAAATTACATTTTATATATTCCACTCATATTCAAACGAGTAGTAATAGTGAAAGATTAGAAAGGTTACGTACGCTTGTAATAGAAAAAACAAATACTTATTTTATGGGGTTTTGCGAAAAGTCAACAGCATATATAAATATTTTTACAAACATTCAGACACACAAAAAGCAGCAGCACATACTGTAAGGCACACACACAACTGAAAACATGTTAATGCCTGCCTGCCTGCCCTCCTGCCTGCCTGCCTTGTATGAAAAGGATATTTTGTAGAAATGTTTGTATATAATTTTCATATTATAAACCATGTGAGAATGTCTATATCCTTTAGATAAACATACAAAAGTGAGTGGCGGTGTGAGTACATGCGCCCGGTTTACTGGTTGTTGGTGGTGTAGTGCGGCATTACTTATATTAATATGAATGACGTTGGGCTTAGTCATGTTTCACGGACGTGTATATGGTTTTATGTCGTTATAGAAACAAACGGCACAAAAAGAAAAATATTAGAGGCAAAATGATGGCACTAATAGGCTTTGTGCTTTAAGTATGTAATACTTTAATTTCGTTTTTAAACAAAATTACATAAAACATAATTTTTCATTTAAATTAAATACAATATTTGCAATATTAAAATTTTGGAGGTCACAATATATCAGCAGCTATTAGTTAAGGGGCGGGGGGTATTTAAATATGCCAACTATATCTATTGTGTAAGAAATGCTAGCGATATTTACTTTATTGCTCAAGAAAATATGTATTGGCTTTCTAAGCCTTATTATACACTTTGAAAAAGGAATAGGAGGAAATATTCAATTTGTCATTCCGTGATATTCCTCTAAGAACCGATAAAGTAAATATATTCTTGATCAGTGATGAAATCTAAGAGGATCTGAGCATGTCCGTCCGTCTGTGGAAATTACGATTCAGTCCAAACGAAAAAAGCCAGACTCTTGAAATTTGGCATGAATATATTTTAAAGCTTAGAGCAGGTTAAGTTCGAAGATGGGCTAAATCGGGCAAGAGGGAAAAAAGTTCCCCTAAGAAGAAATAAAGCAACCTCGAAAAAACAACATAATTTTAAAAATTTTTTTTTTTTTGTAATTTTGTTAAGCAAGTGATAAATTTTTAGGTTATAAAAGGTCCAACGCATAAAATAAAATAAATACTTTTTTGGATCGCGCCACCTTTAGTGGGCGTTACTATATTAAAAAATAGTGTAAAAATTTAACAAATTGAATTATTTAAGCCTACACTCCTTAAAAATAAAAATTTTAAGATTTTATGACGACGCTGAGACGTAACCTGGTACTCCTCTGCCCTAAATATTTAGAATTTCGTTAATTATGGCAATAAGGTGAATATTTATCCAATTAAAAATGCATGTCTGAACACCGCACAGTGGGATTTTTTGTGCAATAAGTATTTTTTTTCGACACATAAAATTTAAAATAAAAGTTTTTTAGAAGATTGATTCAGTATGAAGAATCCATAAATTGTATCCCATAAAACATTTATTTGTCTTCGAAATAATGAAGTAAAGTCACATGTAAATTTTGATCCAAAATGTTGAAAACTGTTTACTATAGTTACTATAGTGTTTGCACGTAAGATAATTGTATTGCTCTGATTTAAATAGCGATTTTTTTCAAATATATCGTTTTCTGCGTATATAACAAAAAATTTTAAAGTTCTTTCATATGGTTTAAAAGCTATGATAGAATAAAATTTGTTCCATAAAGTGCCGTGATTGCAAACTTCCTTGAAAGAAAGAAAGGGCTGCTCGGTCGTGCTAGGTAGATCCCGCTATAATAATATGAAAGGTAAGACTCAATATTATCAATAAAAAAAAATTAAACAATTCATAATCTTTTATAATATCATAAAATTTGTCTCCAAATTCATGAAATTCATGTATTGAAATTTATTTATAAAATAACTAGTTTTGGTAAAGAAACAAAAAGTTGTGGGAAAATATATAATATGGGTTATATGGGCGGTGAGTGGTGGGCGTTAATTGAGATAATAAAGGCTCTGTGCCAAATTTCAAACATTTTGGGCCAAAAATGAATTTTGGTTTCTATGGGCGGTGGTTAGTGGGCGTGGACAATTTTTGTGAAACTTTATTTTATTCTTAATTGAGGTAATATAGGCTCTGTGCCAAATTTCAAAAACTTTGGGCCAAAAGTAAATTCTGGTTTTTATGGGCGGAGGTTAGTGGGCGTGGACAATTTTTGTGAAACTTTATTTTATTCTTAATTGAGGTAATCAAAGGCTCTATGCCAAATTTCAAAAATTTTGGGCCAAAAATGAATTTTGGTTTCTATGGGCGGTGGATAGTGAGCGGGCCAGTTTTGGTGAAACTTTATTTTATTGTTAATTGAGGTAATAAAAGGCTCTGTGCCAAATTTCAAAAACCTTGGACCAAAAATAAATTTTGGTTTCTATGGGCGGTGGTTAATGGGCGTGGCCAATTTTGGTGAAACTTTATTTTATTCTTAATTGAGGTAATCAAAGGCTCTGTGCCAAATTTCAAAAATTTTGGGCCAAAAATGAATTTTGGTTTCTATGGGCGGTGGGTAGTGGGCGGGCCAATTTTGGTGAAACTTTATTTGATTCTTAATTGAGGTAATAAAGGGCTCTGTGCCAAATTTCAAAAACTTTGGACCAAAAATTAATTTTGGTTTCTATGGGCGGTGGGTAGTGGGCGTGGCCAATTTTGCTGAAACTTTATTTTATTCTTAATTGAGGTAAAAAAAGGCTCTGTGCCAAATTTAAAAAATTTCGGGCCAAAAATAAATTTTGGGTTCTATGGGCGGTGCGTAGTGGGCGTGGCAAATTTTGGTGACTCTTTATTTTAGTCTTAATTGAGATAATAAAAGACTCTGTGCTAAATTTCAAAAACTTTGGGCCAAAAATAAATTTTGGTTTTTATGGGCAGTGGGTAGTGGGCGTGGCCAATTTTAATGAAACTTTATTTTAGTCTTAATTGAGACAATAAAATGCTATGTGCCAAATTTCAAAAACTTTGGGTCAAAAATAAAATTTGGGTTCTATGGGCGGTGCGTAATGGGCGTGGCCAATTTTAATGAAACTTTATATTTTTCTAAATTGAGCTAACCAAAGGCTCAGAGCTAAATTTCAACATTCTACGAGCACTCCTTATATATTTTGCCAAACATTTTATGAACAAATCCCACTGTGCACTGTATAAGTTAAAAAAGTTTCCTGTAAAATAAAATAACTTTTAAAAATAAAAATTTTTTGACTTTAAGTTTTTAGCTTCGATTATTATTTTTAAATCTGCTAAAATTAATACTCTATTAAAAACCCAATCTTAATCTATTTAACAGTATAATTTGAAAATATTTATTATATAATATTTAGAAGTAATGTTTCTGTAGGCAAGAAGCAAAAAAATTTTTTTTTGCCTGAGGGCACAAAATTTTCTTTAGCAATTGCTACCTAAAGTGGTTCCACATTTTCAATACTCACTTAGCTAATTTCAGTAATTTAAGCAAACTCTTCTAGCAGTTCCCCAAAGTTTTTTATTTCTTTTCTTTTTCCATCCTATACTGTAAGCATGACTGTCATATTTTTAAAGGATAACAAGCAATTTTAAATTTAATACTTCATACTCGTATATATAAGCTACTGCATTTATTTTTCTGTTTTTATTCTAACAAACTCTTAAATAAATTTACAAAACTGTCGCTGGAGGCTCTTCAATACATTGTGCATGATACTTGCAACATGTCTTACTCGTCTATGTGTGCAAGTGCATATATATTTTTTTCCTTTATTGTAAATAATATGAAATATCTTTACATACATATGTATCGCATTGCTACCAGCTACGGAACAGATACAATAGTCAAAGTCATAGCAACAACAATTACAATGACATCTATACACATATTGTTGCAATTGCATATAAATACAATGCCATTTCTATTCCTCTATCAGCTTAATGTATCTGATTTCTTTTCATTTTATATATTAAAGCATTTTGTATTAGATTGAAACATACGCTTTTATCTGAAGAATGTACAGTGGAGTAATTTGTGTACAGATTTTTTCATTCACGAGACACTGTAGAGTGTTTAATAGGAAAAGAGGCATTGGATGTGGTAAAAGAAAAACAGCTTCCAAGAAAGCCAATAAGATCCTGAAATTGTAGTGAACTAGCGGTAGTGAAAATATGCATGACTCTTCGAGGCAGAGATCAGTTTATCAGGATTAAAAATCATAATGCTAAAATTTGTTTGTTTCAACTGAAAAAATGGTTTGCACAACTATTTAATAACAATTTTATAACTACAGGCACTCCCACTGTACTTCTGCACATATCTTTTGCGATTTGTTCTCAGGGCATGATTATGCATGTTTGTTTTCAGTTTCAATTTTATTCATTTTCTTGCTTTTCTTTGCTTTATTTTACTGCTAAATACTTGAAAGTGCATCAGTGATATCCGGCTTAAGAGGCTTGTACATACAATTGTTGCCATTGCTGTTGTCTTGTTTCCTAGTAATATTATATGCGGGTGGTCTAGATAAAAGTCAAGTAGATGTTAGATTAATTTTTTATAACCTTAAGTTGCTAAGCTTAAAATATATGTTCAGGAAAAGTAGAAACAACAAGTGAAATTTACAGCCACACATGTGCTGAAAGTTTCTTAAACAAAAAGCAAAAGGAAAGTAAAATATCAGATTTTTATTAAACTAATATTTATATCCAGGGATAATTTTAAATCATTATGATAAGTAATTATTAAAGTAAAATTTTTTGGGGTAAAATAAAAAAAAAACACAGTTGACACAGATAACAGCGAGTCATAAAAATATTTAGTTTATACAGAGACAAAGAATTTAACTAAAATTTTTTGTTGGCTTTTCAAACGGCAAAGCATCCAGCTAAAAAGTCTATAATACATTCATGACTTGAAAGTATTAAAAATTGTTCATTATCTATATTTATATCACAGGTTAATAGATTTTTTGAATTTTAACACAAAAAAAGACTCTGACAAACACATAAAAATATTTCATTGCAACATTCTCAGCCATGGCAAATTTGAGGTTAGAAAGTAAATTGGATGTCAGATGATGAAATGTCAAGAACTGAGCTGCTATCATATGGCACTTGTTTAGTAAAAAGTTGGGAAATTTTAATCAAGCAAAGCTACACTATTCTACAAAAGTTTTTAATTGTGACAATTTACTATCAAAATGTTAAAAATTTTACTGAATCTTTTCGTAAAATTTGCACAGCTCTTCCAGGTAATCAAGCTCTTCTTGCGACCGCTGTCCCTGATTTAATCGCTAAATTCGAAACTCACGATACTGTTTGCTGACAACAGACCAAAACTATATGCTCGTGGTGACCGTAGTGCTGAAAGTGGTCGTGAAACATCAACTAGCCCACGTCCGCAAAAATTGGTCATTGTCAGCTGCACTTCTTCAGCTCGTTCAAGAATTAAAGCCGGCCAATAATTTTTTTGTGTGGAACGTTTTTGAATTGGCTGTTTGAAAGACTGAACGAAAATATTGAACTTTTCAACAAAATCATCATGTTTCAAAACCAACTTTCTATAAAAAATTTTAATAATTTTTATTTCTTGAAGATGTTAACAAGCTGTTGACGAAATATTGAATAAAAATTAGACGAAATATAATTTTATATAAAACGACCAAAAGCTTGATCAATATTACAATAAACTAAATCAAAATTTATTTAAAAATTAATTTTTTTCTGACGTTTCTATATTATTTTAGCAATAATTTTTTAAACTTGAGGTCTTTTTACATAAAATAATTTTAAAATAATTATTTTTATTTGTAACTAGGCGTAAGCTGCGGCATCAACTAAAATAAATTTGATGGAAAGACATTACACAAATATATATGCAATTAATTTTTTGTTTTATTTTTGGAATGAGTTATAGCAAGTGTTATTAATGAAATGATGAATCTAAAATGATAAATCCTAAAATGTTTGGTATATGTCCGATCAACACATGATCAAATTCATAGTTTACGATTTAATTAATTTTAAGTAATTTTCAGTGGCGCCACCTGGCGAAAATTAGTCGCACCAACTTAGAAACCCCCGTCGGCTCATGCGCAACAACGTTGCTAAAGATCATAGCATGATCAAAAGCGCAGTTTACGATTTAATTCATTTTGAGAAATTTTCAGTGGCGCCACCTGTCGGAAATTGGTCATACCAACTCAGAAACCTTCGTCGGCTCATGCGCAACAACTTTGCTAAAGATGATCAAATGCATAGATTACGTTTCAATACATTTTAATTAATTATCAGTGGCACCATCTATCGGTAATTAATCGCACCAACTTAGAAACCTCCGTCGGCTCATGCGCAACAACTTTGCTAGAGATCATAGCATGACCAAATGCGCAGTTTATGGTTTAATTAATTTTGAGTAATTTTCAGTGGCGCCACCTGTCGGAAATTGGTCATACCAACTTAGAAACCTTCGTAGGCTCATGCGCAACAACTTTGCTAAAGATCATAGCATGACCAAATGCGCAGTTTACGATTTAATTCATTTTGAGTAATTTTCAGTGGCGCCACCTGTCGGAAATTGGTCATACCAATTTAGAAACCTTCGTAGGCTCATGCGCAACAACTTTGTTAAAGATGATCAAATGCATGATCAGCATAGCTTACGATTCAATACATTTTAATTAATTTTCAGTGGCACCATCTATCGGTAATTAATCGCACCAACTTAGAAACCTCCGTCGGCTCATGCGCAACAACTTTGCTAAAGATCATAGCATGACCAAATGCGCAGTTTACGATTTAATTCATTTTGAGAAATTTTCAGTGGCGCCACCTGTCGGAAATTGGTCCTACCAACTTAGAAACCTTCGTAGGCTCATGCGCCACAACTTTGCTAAAGATCAAATGCATAGTGTACTATTCTATAAAGGACATACAAACATTCATTTTTATATACAGTCGACTCTTGATAATTTGAAACTCGTTAATTTGAATCTCGCGGTAATTTGAACTGTTTCCCAAGTCTGTTGAAAAACACTCAATAAATTGAAAAATATCTATGTAATTTGGTCCCCTCAATAATTTGAAATTATTTAATTGGCATTTTGATCGCCGACTCGCTTTAATTTGAATTTTTTGGCTCTACGCTCTATAATTTGAATTATTTTAATTGCTGTGTTTTGTGCAAAATATCAAATAAATAAAACAACCATTTATTTTAGTTTTTTGCGATGTGCTACAAAAATTACATCTTGCTCGCCAACGTTCTATAATTTGAAGTTCGGTTGTTCTACACTATTTAATTTGAACTCCAAATGTGATTTTGTTTCTGTTTTTAAAGAAAATTTAAATCGTTTGCATTAGTTTCTGTGCCACGATTTTAGTATACACCACTACATCAACAGTTGCTAACATATAAAAAATTAAATTTCTTTGCTTTGCTTTCGCGGAATTTAGTGCGTGCAAATGATTTTGCTTTTTTAATGAAAACTCTTGTTAATTTGAATTTTTTCTGTCTCCCTTTCGATATTTTGAAGTCTCGTTAAAATGAAAACTCGATTATTTAACTTTTTCTTTGGTCCCTTCAGTTTCAAATTAGCAAGAATCGACTGTATATAGCTAATTAAAAAAGAAAAACTATAAGCTATATTCTCCCGTACAAGCCATCCAAAGGAGTAGCGAAGAATTCAAAATAAAAATATATATTTGAAATTGTTTTGTATAAAAAGACCTTAAGCTGAAAAAATTATTATAAAAATTAGATCTAAAATACGAACCCTGCTATTTAAAAAGCTACATTATTTTACGATCAAAACATACAATATTGATTTTTAATAATATATAGTATATGACTTTATTTGGCAAAGTACAGAAACTTGTGTGTTACATGCACAGTTTCACTAGTTTCTTTGTTATAAAGCAAACACTATTAATAAAATTTCTTTAATATTACTGACAAGAGTTTGTTCAGCACAGTCTTAAATGTCGTCATTAAAACAATTTAAAATTATAAATGAACTAAATTATTGTTTATAAGAGTATTATATAGGCATTAAAAAAACATTATTCCCGTAGTTGACTTAACATCTAAATACATTAAAGCTGGCAAAAAATTATATTAAAATCACGTTACCTCCATTAATTATTCTATAAATACACTTGGCTGTTTTCTTACTCCCACTAATAATAAAGGTTATTGTTTTTTTTTTTCTTTTTTATTTTGCACTAGACTCACCTTAAAGTATGCTTTATTATACAGTGCACAACGTAGTAAAGTGTCGGCTCTATTAACTCATTATACATCAGCAGCTGTTGCTACATGCACATACATTCAAAGCATACGATTATAGTAGATAGATTGGCAACATCTGGTGAGAGAAGGCAAAAAAATAAAAATAAACAGTGCAAATGATTAATTAGAATTACTAACCTGCCACATGTACGAATATATTAGGTTAATAGGGAACAGAGTTAAATTGATACGACACAAGCAAACACGTACAGCAATAAAGTCAAAGGGTGTGTCTGTCTAAAACACATATACAGTGTTTGCAATTAGAAGTTGAATAAATATTAATGAAAGATATTGTCAAGTCTAAATAGCAGGCGAATGCTGAAGCTGAAGGATGCTATCTAAATGAGTTTAATTTTTAATTTTACTCAGGCGGATTATTTTTCCATTGTAAAACAAAAAAATAAATAAAAAATTCGTATGATCTTTGAGGTTATAAGCCTCAGTTTAAATTTAATTTTTTTTTTTTTTTTTTTTTTTAGGAGTAGGACCAGCACTCAGGGGATGACCCCTATATAGGCAATGCATTGCGGCAGAACTGAAAACGAGGGGATAGTATTAAGGGGACAGATGAGGAAAGATGAGAAGATAGACATTTTTTTTTAGCTTTTTCAACATTTTACTTCGCCGGCTAATTTTTGCTACAGGGCCGACGAAGGCGTGTGCTGTTACTCTGCTTTTCGTACATGATCGTGTCAGTCGCCGCCAATTATGTTCAGTGACCAGTGACTATGCCTTCATCATTGAAACAGGCTGGCAACAACTAACACAACCACGCTCTAATGCTGATCAGAAGAATTCAACACAATATTTCATGACTCAGCGCGGGCTCGAACTCACGACCCTCCGCTTCATAGTCTCGTGTTCTACTACTTCAGCCAACAGCTTCCATAACTTTTAGCCATCATAACTTTTTAGCCATTAGCTGGCAATGACATTAAGTTCAGTGTCATTTCATAATTAAATCAATAACTAATAAATGCGCTAATCCATGTATGTGAGATTCGCATGTGCGTTTAGTAAAGAATTTGGTTTTTCTGTTCTAACCACTGTTCACCGTTTATGAATTATGAAAAATGACCAATTAGAAAATAATGCAAAAGCGAAGACCTGAATAGGAAATAAGTTTGTGTCACGTTCAAATAATTTTTATAATTTTTACAAATGAGTTTGCCTTTGCTTTTAATGTATAATTTTTTGTTCCTTCATGTACTTTTAACTCGCATATCATTACACACAGGCTTTCAATACAGCGTGGCGAAATTGTATACCAAAATATATTTTCTAATATATAATCCTTCCTTTGAAAATGCTGACCATTCCCATCATCATCATCATCATCATTATAATAATAATTTCAGTTGTTATTGTTCCTAAACATATAACGATGATGATGACCTCTTCATTATAGCGCCAATAATTATAATGACGAGTAGATGTTGTGTTACACTCGCAGGCGAGTGCTTGTTGTACACTTCAACAATTGTGTTGTGGGAATAATTTTGAAAATTATCATTATTTCTGAGGCTAAAAAAGGAACTTTGAGCATAAGGCCAATTAGCAGTGGCAAAGTTCACTAACATTCACATGTTTGTTATATTGTGTGCAGGTGTGTGTGTGTGTGGTGGCCTATTGTTCACATGAGTGAATGACCGTGTTTATGTATTAGCAGCTGTAGTTGTTTTTATAATATTTTAGCATGTAGCAACTATTTTGACCAAAGAGTTTGACATCTGACTGACCGTTTTACATGCTTGTAACGATTGTTGTTTTTGTTTTTGGTTTTAATTGTCAGATATTGTTTTATTTTCAAAAGGTTATTAATAGTTGTCTGGTGCATTTATTTTAGGTATAAAATGGTATTGTGGAAATTAAATATTTTTATAATTAGACACACACGCGTGTAATAATTATGCTTGTAAAACTATTTTAGTTCAAGTGGCTGCCCACTATTACCGTTGCAAACATCGTTTATTTAAAAAAATATTAAAAAAAGAAACATATAGCCTATGCAGCAGAGTGAATGTTTTCGAAGGCCGCCACACTTTCATTATCAGTAATATAGTGCATATTTCTTTACTACAAAATTGAACAAAGAGTTCAGAAAAATTAAGAAAATAATGAAAAGCCAGCCCAACGAATTAAAGTGTTATTAACATTAAATTAGTAGTCATACAGTTCTCGTATGCTATTTCATAAGAAAAAAAAACGGTTCCCCTATTCAACTATGCCATCTAAGAAACGGGTATAAAATTATGGCCATTTATTTTCTGGAAAATATGTAACATTTTGTCATTTTTTATTCTAAAAAAAAAACACAATTAGGAGCAATTTTAAAATAAAACACATCTTTATAAGAGATGGTAGATCAATTTCCAATAAATTCACTATTTTCAAATGCCATAATGTTGCCAGTTTCCATTGAAAAGTGAAAAATGTAGCATTCTTTTTTAGAAAAGAAATATACAATAGATTTAGATGAGTGGCGATACAGAAAATGGAGCGGAAACCAAAATATCAACTGTGCTGTGCAATTTTTATTATAAAATTCCTGTTGATGTTCCACACTATATCACCAAATGCATGATGCCAATGTATTTTGTCCCTATAGCATTCGTAGCAAAAATCTAAATAATGAAAAAAAAAAAAGTTATTTACTTCTCAATTTGTAGTTCGTCCTTTCAATGTAACTTCAAAATATAACAGAATTTATTTAGCTGGAATATTAAACAATCTTTAAAACACTTCAGATAAGCAGTTTTTAGTAAATCCTTGAGCTTTCTAAGCCACTCAGTTTTTATGTTTTCAATCGTCACAAAATGACGTCCTTCTTTGAGTCTCTTGAATCTTACAAACAGGTCAAAGTTGCCTGGAATTAAATATGGTGAGTACCGTGGCTGCAGCATGATTGCGCTGTTGTTTTTGGTCGTCATGACACAGTTTTTTTTTTTTTTTTGGAAAAAAATGTACCAATTTCGGAATGAATTTCACTGACACACCTTTTATGACCACAATTATAAATAAATGCTTGACCATGAGCCAACCCTTTTGCCGATATCCTCTGAAACTTTTCTAATAGCGAGTGTATTTGATTAGTCGAACTTTTCTGTAGATTAAATTACTAAAATGAAAATTATTTCACAAATTCTAATTTCGTATCTGAGATCAGGAAATTTATTTTTTTGTGAAATTGCACAAATTCTAGTTTTTATTGATTTTTATTCGTATCTGAGAATAGGATATATATTTTTTTTATGAAATTGCACAAATTCTAATTTGTATTGATTGTTATTCGTATCTGATATCAGGAAATTTATTTTTTTATGAAATTACACAAATTCTAATTTTTATTGAACGTCAAGTATTTAGAAAATTTGTATAATGGAACAGTACTGATATCGAGGCTATTATTTTTTAAATTTTCCCATAGCGATTCGATGATTTCTTTGTAAAACAGTTCTTCAGTTTGCCTACATTTTAATCGGTTGTTACTGTGATGGGTCGTCCAGGATATGCAGCGTCATTTACATTGTCTCGAAATTCTTTGCAAAGCAGCCTGTAAATAGTTTTCTGTACAATCACCGTATGCCACTGTCAACATTTCAAGTGCTTTAGAATTTTTTTTTTTAAATTTCTATATAAATTCCTTAATGTATTTGTCTCAACCGCAGAAAATTTTGTCACCTCTTCCAAAATCAAACTATAAAATTAAATAGTTCAATGCGTAAATTAAGAGATAATAAATAATAAATGAGTTAGAAATAAAACACCTCTATAAATTCATCGTTTTATTTCACTCTTTTTCTTTAAGACTTTTTGCTTTATTACAGCAAAATATGTTAATAATTATTTTCAGTGTTTTGCTGAGCATCGATTAGCAATTTATGGAAATTATATATTTATGCTATTTTAAAAAAATTCCTATTCGACATATTGCCTCAATTAAAATTAATATTAGTAAAAGGTGAAAGTACTTCTGGTTATTCTAATTTTTCCTTTGACCAGGGAAGTATGGAACTAAATAAATAAAATGTTATACATATTGTGGTCACATCTAAAAAACGTTTAAGGCTTAACGGCAATCATTGTTATTATTAATATACGAATGAAATATTATTGATGCCAAACATTTAAGTGTTTACAAAAAATAAAAATAAAAATTTTTAAAATATCAGCAAACATATAACAAACAGAAGGCTCTGGCAACAAACGTGACCATGTAGACACGTCAATACTGTGAATGACACATGCCACATAATTAAAATATAATAATTTACACAAGCACATACACACGCCCATACACACTCACTCACAATAGCTATTGATAATAAATTATATATACAACACAAACACTTATTTACAGGCTCTTACACTTATTCAATATGTAGACAGGAACACATATTGCCATTTAAACATGCTGACAGTTTAGTTTCTCTTTTTTTTTCATATAGTTTTCTGCCACAATTATAGCGGTTTACGTGGCTAAATACGTGACATTATCAACTGATGTTTTTCGGTGAAGCAATTTTGCAGCATTAGGAGAGTAAAATGGCCTTCATTATAATATAGGAAATATTATTTTATTTAAATTGTTTAAAGTACACATTTTTATTTATACTGATCATTAGTTTTTACTTACGTAATGGATTGGTATAGAATTTTACCATGATTGACTCAATTTTAAAAATTGGAAATCTATTTGATTTATTTTACAATTAAAAAACATTTTAATGGTTACACGGTGACACAGTGAAAATACACTTGAAATGAGACCAGCTCCATCAGGAGGGTTCGATTAGGAGATCATTTTGTCATATTGTAATATTAATCTAGCTTGTGGTTTTTTTATAAAATATTATTTCTTATAATTTTTATTCGATATTTCGTTAACAGCTTGTTTTTTTTTTTTTTAGGAGTAGGACCAGCACTCAGGGGATGACCCCTATATATGCAATGCATTGTGTCGGAACTGAAAACGAGGGGATAGTATTGAGGAGACAGATTAGGAAAGATGAGAAGATAGACATTTTTTTTTTGTAGTTATTTCAACCTTTTACTTCGCCGGCTAATTTTTGCTACAGGGCCGACGAAGGTGGGTGCTGTTACTCTGCTTTTAGTACATGATAGTGTCAGTCGCTGCCAATTATGTTCAGGGATCAGTGACTATGCCTTCATCATTGAAACAGGCTGGCAACAACTAACACAACCACGCACTAATGCTGATCAGAAGAATTCAACACAATATTTCATGACTCAGAGCGGGCTCGAACTCACGACCCTCCGTTTCATAGTCTCGTGTTCTACTACTTCAGCCAACAGCACCCACATCTTCAGGAAATAAAAAAAAGGAACTGATAAGCTTAATACAAATATTATTATATTCTGATATTTTTAAGCTTAAGGTCTCTTTATTTTAGTTTAATTTTTAATTTCAATATTTCGTCACTCCTTTGTGTGACTTCTTCAGGAAATTAATTATTTTATAAAATAATTAATTTCCTGAAGAAGTCACTGAAAGGAGTGACGAAATATTGAAATTAAAAATTAAACTAAAACAAAGAGAGCTTAAGCTTAAAAATATCAGAATATAATAATAATTAAAAAGAGAGCAAGAAACCAGAAGAACTTAATAAAAATAAATCATTTTGTCATATTTAAAAATTTCGATGTACTCTCAAAATCGAAAGTTATCGATAAAAAACGATTTTTTTGGACTTAGTGGGCGAAAAAAAGGTTTAACTGAGTCATTTTTAAATCGATTTTAAAATTTAAAATGCGTTTCGACAGAAAAGAGGATAGGCTTTATTTTCATAAAACGATTTTTTTATCTTGACCAATTTTTCATAAAAATATTTTCTGCGAAAATTTAAATTAAACATTTTTTTCGAGTTTTCCAACTTTGGGCGCTTTTTTCCGTCTAATTTGTCAGAGAACCCAATTTATTTGGTTTGTATAAAAAATGCGTAATTAACATTTTATAAAAGAAAAGTACTTTAATTAAAATCAGGAACGTATAGACAGTGAAGTGATAACTTTTAATTTCTGAAAAATAAATATAAATCAAGATATAACTTTTATTTTCTGGGGAATATATATAAAACGAAAAAGAACTTTTATCCTGTGAGGAATAAATAAAAATCAAGATATAACTTTTAATTTCTGAAGAATAAATAAATATCGAAAAATTTCTTTTATATCCGGAAAAATAAATAAAAATCAAGAAATAACTTTTATTTTCGGAAAAATATATAAAAATCAAGAAATAACTTTTATTTCATGTAGAATATACAAAAATCAAGAAATTAATTTTATTTCCGGAAAAATAAATAAAAAACAAGAAATGACTTTTATTTTCTGAAAAATAAATTAAAATCAAAATATAACTTTTATTTTCGGAAAAATAAATCAAAATCAAGAAATAACTTTTACCTTGTGAGAAAAAAATAAAGCTCACGAAATAACTTTTATATCCGGAAAAATTAATAAAAATCAAGAAATAACTTTTATTTTCGGAAAAATATATAAAAATCAAGATATAACTTTTATTTCATGTAGAATATACTGAAATCAAGAAATGACTTTTATTTTCTGAAAAGTAAATTAATATCAAAACATAACTTTTATTTTCGGAAAATAAATTAAAATAAAAAAATAACTTTTATTTCCGGAAAAATAAATAAAAATCAAGAAATAACTTTTATTTTGTGAGAAATAAATAAAGCTCACGAAATAACTTTTATTTCCTGTAGAATAAATAAAATTCAAAGAATGTATTTTATATTGTGAAAAATTACTGGAAATCAGGAAATAACTTTTACTTTGCGAGGAAGAAATGAAATGTAGGAATTGAACCAACATTAAACAAAGCAAATGTTTATATGTGGAATCTAGCAAAGAGGATCCTTGCTTGTGTGTATTTTTAGATGAACATTCTGTTTTTTATCAATTTGCATATAATACTACAAAAGACTTGGAATTATAAAGGGAGATAAGTAAACAAGGTCGATGATAACTATAATGATTTCCTTTACATCTTAGTGGATAATTTAAGTAGCATGGCCCGACACAAATCCCTTATGTTTTAAAGATATCCTTTTGGGTTTAACAAATGCACTTGATATATTTTGACCCCTATATTCATGAAAAAAATAATATGTATTTAAAATTCATTTTAAGAATGTTTTATATGAGAAATCTTAAATTAAATAAATTTAAAATAAAAATAAAAAATTATTTGCAGTTTCGCAGATTTGTTGGGCTGTTGGGAAATTAACATCCTGTAATACAATTTACATAAACAAAAGGTTCACTATTAAAATAGAAATTCATACATTAATTTAAAATATTTTCTTTTATGTAAAAAGAAAATATTCTAAAAATTTTCTTTAACTTAAAATTTTAATATTTTTTTTTCCATTATCCATTAGCTAATACGAGTCCTCTTTATCTGATTGTACATGACTTGATTTTGAAATCAACAGCATCATATATTTCTTATGAATTCCAATATATGTGGATGAAAAAAAAAAAAAGTTCATCGCTAAACAACAAATTGTCAACACCTGCTACTTCACAAATAACAAATTTCAATTTTCCAAATGAATAAAAAAGCGAACACATTATGGCCCGCCTCCCATACAAGCGGAACCTTTTTCTAAACAACAATAATTTAAACATTTTTAAAAGCATTAATATATACATCGTTTTTTTTTATTTTTATTTTTTTTCTTACACACTGTAGAGACAGACATATTTGGTGAAAGCAAACAAATTTTGCTGTTTAACATATTTTCTGCTCTCGTTGGCAATTTTGAATTGTTGCTAACAATTTATAATAAATTGTTACAAATCGCTGTTGTGCGTTAGTGATTTGTTATGTTTCGTTTTAAAGAAAACACAAGTACTTCTATGCCTATTTTTTATTTATATTCATACTTTATTCGTTTAATGTAAAAATATAATAACTAAAGTGTCAAGGGATGTTTGCCTTGTCAATTACTTTTTCTATTTTTTTTTTTTTGCTTTCTAACAGGATCTCTGCATATTAAATTGTTATTAAGTTGGTGCTTATAATTGACAGATGTTTTTGATTTACAAAATCAAAAAATTTTGTCATTGTTTCAACTGTTATTCGAAAAGCATTTTATATTTAAATATCTGTGTAATTTTTTTTCGCAATTCCATTAATGGGACAGTTTTTAACTAGGCCGAAATTCATAAAAAAAAATCTTTAATTGCCAACCCTTTTTTATAATTTTATTGCTTGTTGCAGATTTTCTGGTAATTTGTCTTTGTTGGTTGTATTGTGTGGCCTTATTTCATTTTATGTATATGAAAACGGAGAAAGGGGAAATGAAGAAAATAGTCAAACAACAACACGAGTATTAAATAAAAGTATTTCACCATCGGCTTGATACACTTCTCGAATTCAATTTCCCAATAAAATTTTTTTAAATACTATTATCATATTCAACTAAGTCACCTAATAAGTTGGGGGCAATCAAATATACAGGTGAGTGTTGCGGTTTTTGAAAACAGCTGTTCTGCTCTGCTATATTAATTGAATAATTACAAAAACTGACGTTGAGTCTTGGAATATTTATCATGTCTTCCGGAATTGAAAAAAATTTTTTAACAATTATGAAAAGTTGGAAAAAAAAATATCTAAATGAAAATACAGGGTTCGCAATCTAACGTTTTTGTTTTTCAACTACTGCTTATTTCGTGAATGGTAAAACTTAGCTCATGTCTGCTTTGACACATAATTAGATCTATCCCTCCGCTGAACGAATATGGTTGATCATCCAATGCGTTTTTGCTTGGCTAAGCGGGCCTGCGATCGACTTACAGAAATAGCCGATTTTGCCAAAAAAAAGTATCTTTTCATACGAAGTTCATTTTGATCTTGGCGGGTATGTAAACAAGCAAAATTGCCGCATTTGGGGCACAAAAAACCCGCACGCATACATTGAAGAGACGACGCACCCAAAACAGTCACTGTTTGGTGCGCATTTTGGTAAAGAGGCATAATTGGGCCATTTTTCTTCGAAAATGAGCAAGGAGTGGCCGTTACAGTCAATGGCGGTCGTTATCGGGCCATGCAGCCATTTGAATGAAATTATTTTCCTTTATTAACCGGAAGGATTGTACTTTTAAATAAAAAAAGAAATTTGAGAAAATATTCAGTAATTTTTTTATAGCTTTAAAAAAAAAGTTATTTGGCGGACCCTATATTTAATGTTTTTCCTTAAAACCCCAATATTATACAATGAATTAAATTTTATTTGGGATTTTTCCGAAATTGAAAATTTTAAGATCATAAAAAAAGTGTAAATGATGTAATAGATGGAGAATTTTTTTTTTTGTTAGTTCAACCTTTCGCTATTAGACCGATAATTGCCGATAATGAATTTAACAACTAAAAACAACTGAACCTTCTTAATAGTGATGAGACATTTTTTTTAATCGCATGATCCGTTTAGAAATTGCACTAATTTTTATTCCCCTTTTTATGTCATAGCACTCTGCAGTGTGTCCCGGAAAGTATGCTGTATTTTTATGAAATTGTATTCTCTTACCATAAACAAAAGTGAGAGCGTATGATTGATGTGCATTAATATCAAATAATAAGCATACGCACTGATGTCTCTATTAGAAGCAACGGAGAATAAAGGTACGTTCACACTTATCAAATATTTGCCCCGAAAAGCGTAACCACTAAATACTAATGAAACATATATTTGTTCAGATATGTGTTTATTAATTATAACAGTTTAATACAAAACTAGAAAGACAGTATCAGGAATCCAATATTATTGGAAACTATTTAGCTCAACAAATACTTTTTTGAATTGAAACGATTTGTATTAGTGTTTAGCGGTTACGCTTTTTTGGTCAATATAAGTGATAAGTGTGAACGTACCTTAACAATGGAACTTCTAAAGTATTTTTTTTTTGCTTTATTATTATACCCTTCAAAAAAGAATTGAAGGGTATATTCACTTTGTCATTCCATCTGTAACACAGCGAAATATCCATCAGCGAAATATCCATCATAAAGTATATAAATTCTTGATCAGTGATGAAATCTAAGACGATCTGAGCAGGTCCGTCCGTGTGTGGAAAGCATGATTCAGTGCATACGAACAGAGCCAGGCCCTTGAACTTCTGTACAAATATATTCTGAAGAATAGCACAGGTCAAGTTCGTAAATGGGCTGAATCGGGACAGAGGGGAAAAATTTCACCTAAGAAGAACCAAACCAACATTTGAAAACTAATATAGTTTTTATACCCTCCAAAAAAGAATTTGGAGGGTATATTCACTTTGTCATTCCGTTTGTAACGCATCGAAATATCCATCTCAGACCCCATAAAGTATATATATTCTTGATCAGTGATGAAATCTAAGACGAACTGAGCATGTCCGTCCGTCCGTCCGTCCGTCTGTGGAAATCACGATTCAGTCCAAACGAAAAGAGCTAGACTCTTGAAATTTGGCATAAATATATTTTAAAACTTAGAGCAGGTTAAGTTCGAAGATGGGCTAAATCGGGCAAGAGGGAAAAAAGTTCCCCTAAGAAGAACTAAACCAACCCAGAAAAAACAACATAATTTTTAAAGTTTTTTGGTTATTTTGTTAAGCAAATGATATATTTTTATGTCAAATACGGTCCAACGCCTTAAACTTGGAGCCATTAAATAAAATAAAAATATTTTTTGACCCCGCCCACTTTAGTGGGCGTTATTATAGGCAAAAATAGCATAAAAATTTAACAAATTGTTTTACTTAAGCCTACATTCCTTAAAAATAACACTTTTAAGCTTTAATGACGAAGCTGAGACGAAACCTGGTACTACTCTGCCCTACCCCCTCCTTCCCCTTCGCCCCCTAAATGACCCTACCAAAAAAAAATTTTTTTTTTTAAATTTTGTATATAATCATCCCAAGCATTTATCTTTAGAGTTTTATGACTGCCGATTTCTGCCCTATCCCCCCCCCCCTCTTCCTTTGCCCCCCTAAATGACCCTACCAAAAAATTTTTTTTTTTAAATTTTGTATATAATCATCCCAAGCATTTATCTTTAGAGTTTTATGACTGCCTGTTGCTGCCCTACCCCCTCCTCCCCCTTTGCCCGCTAAATGACCCTATTAAAAATAAATATAAATTTTTTTTTATTTTGTGTATACTCATCCCAAGCATTTATTTTTACAGTTTTATGTGTATCTGTTTCTGCTTTACCCCCTCTCCCCCTTTGCCCTTTAAATGACCCTATCAAAAAAAAAGAAATTTTAATTTTGTATATAATTATCCCAAGCATTTATTTTTAGAGTTTTATGACAAAGGTGAAATGTTTCCCCCACTGCCCTTGCCAGAGCGACCCCGCCAAAATACAGTTTTTATAGCCTCCAAAGAGAATTGTGATGAAGTCTAAGACGGTCTAGCAATGCCCATACGTTCGTCTGTGGAAAACATGATATTGTATATTTTTGAACCCCGCCCCCTTTAGTGAGCGTCTACGTACGATTTTATATAAAGGAACTCTGTCCCACCAAGTTAAACATATCAAATTCACTTACTAAATATTTGGAGGGTATTTAAGATTCGACCCGGTCGAATATAACGTTTTTACTTGTTTTATTGTAATTTTGAAAAAAGAAAATTATATATTTTTATGCCAAAGAAAGTTCAAATTGTTGAACTTGCAGCCAGAAGATCCTTTTGTGGTATTTTAAGTAACATATTACATGGAAAAATAGTTTGAAAATTTAACAAATTGTATTTCTTAAAACTACATTCCTTAAAAAATAAATTTTTCATATATTATGACGAGGCTGAGATGTTCTCGGATCTTCTACATTTACACGTTTTTCAATTTAAAAAAAAGTATATTCATTTTAAAAGTGGGAATTTTTTTCAGAATCAACATCAAATCTGCCATTTGGAAATTATTATTATTTCTCAGGAAATTATTAACGTTTCTCAAGCATAAATCGATTCATTTCGTACAACGGAGATAATACATTGAATTTTGTGACAATATAGAAAGACTGACGGTTCAAATTTAAACCGATAGGCGGCCCACCCGCTACATATGTAATTATCTAGATGTTAATATCGCTACAATTAATGATTTTCATCTTTAATATTTCGAAATCTCTGCTTGACAATTTCTGCAACAGTCGTCGTGCAAGTAATCCTTTAATACTTTTGTTTATTTTCCACATAATTGTGTTAAAAAGTAAAACCTTGCATTTTTTTATATATTTTATGACTTTTTCTTTTGTTTTCCCTTTTAGTTTCTGTTTTATGTGCGAATTCAACGTGGCTTGAATTTGCTATTTCTAAATGCATTTTTCTATATATAAAATATTTTTATATATTTTTTTTGCATATGCAAATATTCATATAATTTTAAAACTGTTTATGTAGTGGTTTAGTGTTTTTATGCTTTTTTTTATATATATATTTTGTATTTTGACTTAGTTTTAGTGCTTTCATAGATGTGGCTGCATTAGTGGCACATATGGTTGCAGGGTATGTAAAGAGGGAAATTCAGGAAGCTAGCGGGCAAATGCGATATTCGATATCGATAGAAATTTCTATTTAAGTTGTAACGATCGAAATCGATATCGAGTGCAGTAATTTGGACCCAGATTTGTTCAGATATTATTTAAAAAAAAAAACTAATATTAAAGTCGAAGGCGTACACATCTAAGCAGGTGGCTGATTATGGTGTCTTTTTTGAGTGACGAGTTGGATTATTAGAAAACAAAAACCACTCGTTTTGTGTCCCAAATTTCCGCCAAAAATTGCTTGGCATGAGCTAATTCATATGTCGACATCCTCAGCAGCTACCCTAGTAATAATTCGACAACTATTGAAAGTTGTCGAAGACTTTTTTTAAACTTTTTCCATGATTTCACCGCTTGTTGATTTACTGGGGTGTCCAGGACGGGCATCGTCTATCACGATCTACTCTGAAAAGCTCTTAGCCCTTGCAAACGCTTTAATGACATGGATTACAATTATATTTCATTTTTTTACAGACTATTTTATTTTATTTATTTTTTTTTACTTCGCCGGCTAATTTTTGGTACTGGGCCGACGAAGGTGGGTGCTGTTACTCTTCTTTTTAGTACATGATCGTGTCAGTCTCTGCCAATTATGTTCAGTTACCAATGGCTCTGCCTTCATCATTGAAACAGGCTGACAGCAACTAACACAATCATGCGCACTAATGCTGATCAGAAGAATTCAACACAATATTTCATGACTCATCGCGACCTCGAACTCACGACCCTCCGCTTCATAGTCTCGTGTTCTACTACTTCAGCCAACAGCACCCACTATTTATGACTAAGTACAGCATTGGACCTGTACCCTTATTCTGTAACTCTTTGTCAACGTCACGTCACGTCAAGACAATATCAACAAAAAAAAAGGACTCTTATATACTCCCTGTGGACAACAATTAACTACTTCTGACAGCCTCGAACTACTGTCGTTGTTAGAACTTATAATTGTTGAATAGAATTACAGAATTGTTGTAATTTTGATATTGCCTTGACGTGGCGTTGACAAATAGTTAGTGAATAAGGGTGCTACTTTAGCCAAAAAAGCGAATGAAAGAGCTGGACCCAAGTCTAGTCCCAGTATCGCCATATTTATATATGACTGACAAAGTCTACTAATATTCTCAAAGAGTAAAAGTGTTTTAATTCTGCTCCCTACTGTAGGCAATGGAAAAAGCAGGTGTGTGCATGTGTTTCCCTCTGCTGTTAACTTGTGTTTGTATTTGTTATTATTTTTATTTATGCATGAGTATTTACATACAAGTATCTAGTGTGTGCATATTCATATGGATGTGTGCTAAAAGTGAAGTTTTATGTGTTTTTAGGTTAGTATTGTTTAGATACATTTAATGTTTATTATGGGTTTGTTTTTTCTTTCTATGTTTGCAGATAAACACATATACTGATGTATTTACTCACTCTTGCTAATGCTTTTGTACAATTTTATTTAGTTTATGCTTTTTATGATTTTTTATGTTTATGGAAATGAAAAAGTGCAGAAACCCATATACCAGCCATACAGGATTTGTATTGGTGTCATTATTTAAATATGCTAAAAAGTATTCATTTGTTGCTATTTTCCCTGCATGTGTAGTAGAGTTTTAAGCTTTTATTTTAACAAAAGCTGGCTTTACCCCATCTTATTGTTTTGTGTCATTTAACTATTTTTGTTGTTGTTGTTGTTGTTGTTGTTATTGTTGTTGCTATTTCTATTGTTTAAAGAATTTTGTTACAGACTTGCCATGGTCTGGAATACATTATTCAAACTATGTTTTTGTACTAAAGTCGAACTCAATATTCAGTCATAAAATAATTACTAGATTTTTTTTTCCACCATCGGCATTGCCCTTTATAAGATCGCCATCTATGGGATATAGGTAGTTTTTCTGTAAGTATTTTTGAAGCTTAAGAAATTAAAAGTATTTCCAAATTTATTCCATAAATTTAGTATTTTGATGTGCATGTCAATTAAGGATAATTTCTGCAAAAATATTTCATAAATATGTTCTTAAATATCATTTTTGCTACGTCGTCGCTTGAATAATATACTCCTATATGAGATTTATTAAAAAAAATCATAATTATGAAATAGGATATGAGTGATCTATTCACATGAAGTTATGTTTGCTTTTTATAGATTTTTTTTGTACCCTCCAAGAAAACACCCCACAGAGTATATATATTCTTTATCAAATCTGGGACGATCTGACCATGTCCGTCCTTACGCCTGTCTGTTTGTGGATATCACGACTTAGTCCAAACGATAGGAACCAGACCCTTAAAATATGGTATAAATGTATTTTGAAGAATAGCACAAGTCAAGTTTGTAAATGGGCTGAATAGGGCTAGAGAGAAAAAATGTTTCCCTAAGAACCAAATCAACCTCTAAAAACAACCTAATTTTCAAAGTTTTCTTTTTTTTAATTTTGTTAAGTAAATTATATATTTTTAAGTCAAAGAACGTCCAAAGCCATAAAATCAGAAAAATCATGTTGTGGTCCCCGTCCGCTTTGGTGCGCGTGGCCATAATATATTATAAGCAAAAATAGTGCAAATATTTTACAAATCGTATTACTTAAGCCGACATTCCTTAAAAATACAATTTTTAAGCTTTTATGACGAAGCTGAGGAGTTACCTGATCACCCTCTGCTCTACCCCCGCTCTATTGCCACCTAAATGACCCTATAAAAAATATTTTTTGTAACACTTAATAACCAGAAAAATTTTGCTTTTTATTGTTTTATGGCAAAGGTGAGATCAGGGCCCTTGCCACAGCGACCCCGAAAAATATGTAGAGTTTTATTACCCTACAAAAAGAATTGAATCCCATAAAGTATATATAGTCTTGATCAGTGCTGACCATCCGTCGGTGTAGGAAAATACGATACAGTCCATTTTTGGACCCCGATCTTTTAGTGGGCGTTGAAGTTACATATTGTATGGAAAAATAGCGTACATACTTAACAAATCGTATTCCCTAGGCCTATATTCCTTAAAAATTAAATTTATAAGATCTCCTCTGATCTTCCCCTGAACTACCCCTCCACTCATCTTTGCTCCTAAATGACCCTATAAAAAAATATTTTTTTAAATTTAATTAGCCAAAAAATAAATTAATTCTTAATATGTTCTTAAGGTATAGATATTCCTCACAGAAGTGTCTTAAAAAAACTCTGACCCAGCAGGGTAAACCTTTCTAACTTATCTAACTCCATATGTAGTAAGTATTTTCACTAACATTTATATTGCTATATTAAATTGAATTAAGATTCTATAGGCTAATTGTTCGAAATTTTGTTTTTAAATCTCAGAAAGACATGATAAATATTCCAAGGCACAAAGGAAAGTCAACATTAGTTTTATTCAACTTACACAGCAGAGCAGAACAGCTGTTTTCGAAAGCCACAACACCTTCATCATCAGTGCTCATGTGTATTGTTTTTATCACCACTTATTAGGTGGCTTTTTTGAATTTGATAACAGTTCCTATTTACACAAATTTTATTGTGAAAAAGAATCCGAGAACAGTATCAACCTGATGTTAACATGTTATTGTTTTAACATGGGTAGTTACCGTTTGATTATTTTTCTTCATGTCCCATTTTGTGCACGTCAACCTGCCAATACATTGGAAACGACCATATTGATATAAATTTGTCTCTTGTTTACTTAAGCCAAATACCATAAATATGTAATTTTTAATAAGAATAAAAGTAGAATTTTTACGCAGGGTATTTAAGATTCGACACGGTGGAATATAATGTTCTTACTTGTAAATTGTTAATTTTATCAGCGGGCTTAAGTTCGAATCTGCTAGACTGCAAACCATTTTTTATTATTTTATTAATAAATGAATTTGTTCAAATTCTATTTTATTAATTTTATATTAAGATTGGAATATTAAGAATATTTTTCAATAATCGTCGGACCAGCAGAACGGATCAGTACTGATTTCGAGGCCGCTACGCCATCTCATCAGCGTTCTTTGTTCAATTTTTCCACTTTTGCAAGTGGTGCTAGTTAGTAGGAATATCACTAATACTTACTTGTTTATATATTTTCTGTTATTTTCAAAAAAATACTTTTTTTTAGTAATATTCTGCATTATATCGAATGCAGGATTATAAATTATTCACGCACCTATTTTAAAATATATATGGGCATTGACATATAGCAATAAATTATAAAAAAAAATCTTTTAAACTCGTGGAACCCCACTATCGGGATAATCATTTAAAACTAATTGTTTGATGCTGGTTAAAGTGAAATTGCATTTTGAAATTGTAAACGTAAAGTGTACTTGTCATTGATTTTAAGCAGAACTATTTTCATGAAGCATAACTAAAATCCATTTGATTTGTCTGCACAGCGACTTTTCTATTATACGGTTCTGGGAGTTTTTGGGGCGCCTGGATGTCAGCTTCCTTGGAAATTCCATTTCATTGCCATTTTCATGATACCTTCTCTCATCTGTACGCAATTTATGGATTAACCATTTCTCTTTCTGTTTCTTTATCTGTCGATATATAGTTTCTTTTTTTGCCAGGATGCAAAGATCTGCATAACATCCAAAGAATTAAATTCATAAATTTAAATTAATTAATTTCTTAGATCTAAAATAGCAATAAAATAGAAAAGAGATTCAATGTTGTGGGTTATAAGAGTGTTTATTTTTTTACTCCGGCCAGAATTCTGGAGATTACCAACTCACGCAGAGTGCTGGAAATATTAAAGGGAATAAATGGCATTTAGAGTACAGAACAACAATTATAAGAAGAGAGAAAATAAGTTTAATTTCATCAATTTTTATTCCCTGCTGCAGAGTTGGAGTGCGATAGTGCGCTACTTAGTAAATGATAGCATAAGTCGGTCGGTCGCCATGTACAGACTTAGAAAAAAATTTACAAAATAATATACATATGAAGATACGAAAAATTTTATCCCATATTTATGTCCTTTGGTGTCGTAGTCTACACTCAAAATATTCTGTACGTAAAATTAACTGAAATTGTCATATAAAATAAATGAATATTCGATTAAAAACCGGTCAACTTATTATTCATTTAACTTTAACAAAAATATCATTTAATTTTAAATGTTAAAAAATTAACAGACTTAAATCTGTAAAAAATATTGTTTTTCTCTTTTATTTTGTTAGCTCAAAGAGAAATAGTATTGTTTGAATCAGTTAAAATTAAAATTGCTTAAAATTTTAAATGTTTGTTCATTTAAGAATTATTATACGGAATACTTCTTGAATAAAGTACATTCCGTTTCTTTAATAATATTGTGAATATACTTACAAATAAACAACGGACAATATTGAAAGCAACAGAAAATCCGTATTAATGTGTACTTAGTTTTTTGAATGACTGTTAGAATCAGTTAAAAATAAATTTGCTTACATTTTTAAATGCTTATGCATTTAAAAATGACTAAACGGAAAACTTCTTGAACAAAATACATTCCGTTACTGTCATAATTTTGTCAGTGTACATATTAACTCCTCTCGTCTATTGTCTTTACTAACACTAGCCAACTACTGTTGGCCATATGTAATAGAAATCTGGCTTAACAAATTATTATATTTGGCACTGGTTACATATTATTCTGTTTTGCTTCTCATTAACTAAAACAATGATGAGGTTATTTTAGGTGGACGTGTTCCTAAGTCTTATCGTTTTATAACTGATATTGTAAAAGTAAACAAAAATTGTTAAGGAGAAACACAGCATTGTTGTTATCCTGTATTTAGTTTGTCATCTTTGCAGGCATTAAAATTCTTTATGAATTTCTCCAATCGCTGTAATTTGTCAAGATAAACTTAACGAACCATAATATAATTTTCAGGGTTCTTATGATTGCTTCTCCAAAAGAACCTTGCCTTTTAATTCAATTTTGCATAAATAGAACTAAAAAAATTGAATTATATTTTTATACAGATTGCACTTACACAATTAATTTTTTTTTTTTTGAAAATATAAATAGCTAAAAAAATAAAAAATTAATAAACTGCAAATTCAACAAACCTTAATCTAATGTAATAAACTAAAGTGAAGGAACTTTATAATGCAACAAAATAAACATAAATCTATCGTAGGAGTCTCCATAAAAGATTTGACACAATTTTCACTTTGGCCTTAAACCACACACACACACACACACATAGAGATACATAAAAATGAAAAGTATAGAATATATTGAAGGGGAAAATGGCACAGTTGCAAGCAAATATGTATATAAAACGAAAAATGGAAAATCCTAACAAACTCCGAGTTAAATTTGGAAAGCTTATTTGGTAGAGCGCGTTTATTTCGGTTCCACGGAGTACAATAGCTGTTTGTAATGTCAGTAGTTTTATAAATTTAATATCTTACATACAGATACGTCTACAACAATATTAAAAGAATATTGCCGCAATGCTTACTACCGTCTAACCGCAATAAACAATAAAATATTACCACCGAAGTGGCCACAAGAATTGCCACATGGCGGAGATTAGCACAATAATAAACAACTTCAAGTGCAGCAATGGCACTTGCATAAACACACACACAGACATACACATACACATACACATATATAGTATACTGACACATAACAAAAGCACTACACATATACCGAAACACATACATATAAACAAATAAGCAAACACGTCAAGCCCCAACAGCAAGTAGAACAGAGTACAACAAATGCAAGTACATTTTGGCAGGAATCGAGGGTTGCGTTTCACAAACGATCGGCATATGTTAAGAATTTGCCTTTTGCTAGAGATTTTTCTTAAGTTTTGCATGAAAACAATAAAAAATGAATTTACTGACGCAAATAGTTCATAACGTTAACTGTTAGATTAAGGATTCAATATTTTAATATTTTTCAGAAATCATAACTCCCCATAAAATCATCAGCCATGTAGCCTACCAAGTGATGGCCCTCGTATTTTTAAGAAAATTAATTTTATAACTATTCTTTCTTGAACACAACCCTCGTTTTGTAAAAATCACAAGCCATTCAAATACAAAATATTCAACTACGACCGAAATGAAACAAACTGCCAGGCCAGTAAACGAATAACACTAACGAACCGGGCCAACATCAGTTGCCACGTTAACAACAATTCTGCCACTTTCATAGAAACCAACACTAACAAACAATAATACTCAAGCAGGAATAAAAACAAAAGCAAAAACAACAACAACAACAACAACAGCTACAACACTAAGCGAAATAAACCAAAAGGCCAAAGAACTAAAGCCAGTAAGTTGTTGTTAGTGGCCATAAATCGTAGATGATGGCTTTTTCCTTTTCAGTGTTATTAGTACAGTCGTATTGTTGCTGTACTCGTTGTTTTGTCTTTTTTTTTTCTTTTCTTTTCGAATGCGGTAAAAATTTTGCTGCTGAATACCAAAACCCATACAGAAAATATATATATATATTTTTTTTGTTAGCAGCTGCTGCTGCAGTGTGGAAACAAGAAACTAAATAATTCTATTGTTTCTTTCCTTGGCAATTTCATTTTTATGAATTTTATAAAATCTTAGCATAAAATAAAGTTTACAATGGGGAAACCCCAGCAAAAATTATTAATAAAAATTTTTAATGAAATCATCAAGATTTTATTACTACCAGCAAGATAAACAAAATGGAGTTGCTTTTTTTTTTTGTTTGTTTGTTTTTGTTTCGAAAAGGGTTAAGTTTGCAAGGAACTGTCAGCCAAGATATGAAAAATTAATAGTTACAGCAATAAACAAGTTATAAATTGAAAACTGCGAAATTGAGTTCCTCAAGTTGAGTAGTTTACAGCATCTGGAAATTTGTCATGAAAGATTTATGCAGGAACTGCAGCCGCTAACTTTTTAATGCGCCATAGGGGATGAAAGGCCAGAGAGTTTTTTTTAAACTTCTCTATCCAAAGTATACACCACTGACTATCTGTGTGGGCTTCAGGAATTGGAATACGAAAAAGTCACAGGTTTGGTTAGGATATAGGCCTGTGTTCCTCACTATAGGTCTAACAACCTACCAGTAAATGAAACTTAACAGGAATATGTGTAAAGCATATGGAAAGAAAATTTAACGAAGACATTCACTCAAAGCAACCTTCTGTTTAGGTGCCGGACAATCTTTTCACTATTTGATGACAACATTGTAAAGCATTTGTGCTTTTATCGGATATTTAACTTTAACTGCCTGATAATTCTGATGTTGATAATTACTATTCCAAGACTGATAACATTAAACTGCATTTAAATTTTTCTTCTGTTCTGCTCTCTTACCTGGCCTACGTAATGTTTTTTTAATGGCCTTCTATTTTCAAACGGTACTTTTTTCAAAAATTACCTTTTTCAAAAAGTATCTTTTTCAAAAAGTACCTTTTTCAAAAACTATCTATTTTAAAAAGTACCTCATTTAAAAAGTACCATTTCCAAATAGTACCTTTTAAAAAAATTCCCTTTTTCAAAAAGTACCTTTTTCAAAAAGTACCGTTTTCAAAAAGTACCTTTTTTAAAAAGTACCTTCTATAAAAAAAGTACTTCTTTCAAGAAGTACCTTTTTCAAAAAGTATCTTTTTCAAATAGTATCTTATTCAAAAAGTACCTTTTATAAAATGTACCTTTTTTCAAATACATAGTATCTTTTTCAAAAACTATCTATTTCAAAAAGTACCTCATTTAAAAAGTACCATTTCCAAAGAGTACCTTTTTAAAAAATTCCCTTTTTCAAAAAGTACCTTCCATAAAAAAGTACCTTTTTCAAAAAGTATCTTTTTCAAATAGTATCTTATTCAAAAAGTACCTTTTATAATAAAGTACCTTTTTCAAATATGTAGTATCTTTTTCAGAAACTATTTATTTCAAAAAGTACCTCATTTAAAAAGTACCATTTCCAAAGAGTACCTTTTTCAAAAAGTACCTTCTATAAAAATGTACCTTTTTCAAAAAGTACCTATTTCAAAAAGTATATTTTTCAAAAAGTATCTTATTCAAAAAGTACCTTTTATAAAAAAGTACTTTTTTCAGAAAGAACCTTTTTAAAAAGTATGTTTTTCAAGAAGTAGCTTTTCCAAAAAGTAGCTTTTTCAAAAGGTACCTTTTTCAAAAAGTACCTTTTCCAAAAAGAACCTTTTCTAAAAAGTACCTTTTCCAAAAAGTACCTTTTTCAAAAAGTACCATTCTCAAAATGTTCAGCTTTCAAACAAGTACCTTTCCTAAAATTCTTTATATAAGAAAACTACGATTTAACACATTATAGTTTCAAAAAGTAGATTTTCGACAAAAGTACCATTTGCAAACATGCCAGTTTCCAAAATCACCTTTTCCAAAAAGCGATGTTTTCAAAAAGTATTTTCAAATATATATTTGTAAGACATGAATTTAAGTTTTATAAAATAAAACAGGTGGGCCAAAAGAAGTCATCCGATGACTTCTCCAGCGTGAACAGCGCACCATGGTGTCACTTTGAGCTGGTCTAATGGCTCCTCGTGCATCACTTGTGAATTTTCTGTGCTCCAGAAGCGATAGTTTTGCTTGTTCACGTACCCACTGAAGTGGAAATGAGCCTCATCGCTCATTATGATTTTGGTCGAAAAAATCGTCCACTTCGTCCTCAAGATTGAGGATGAATTATTCACTTATATGTATTCTACATCTGTCTAGTTCACAAATGTCCAAACGGATTTGACATTGACCGCCATTTGCAAAAATAAGAACATCTTCCAATATTTCTTGTGGCCCACCTTGTATTTATTTATTGCTTATATATGTATAATATAATGACACAATATCTAAATCACAATTAAATGCTTTACAGGATTTTTTCATTTATTTTATTATTTGTTTTAAATATTTATTTCGAAAAATACCTATTTCGAAAAGTATTCTTGCAAAATGTGCGAAATCAATGTGCAATGTTCCCAAAAAGTACTTTTTCCGAAAAGTAGGTTTTGAAAAGGCTGCATAATCGTAAACGCAACAACCCCAAGTCTTTTTAAAAGATAAAATATCAACTGACTTGTTTTATATAAAAAGCTTATCAGTAATTATTTCCCACTATTTGTGGTGTCATCATATCGGAGTTGCCTTGAAACTGAAACATATATTTTAATGAAATTTGATTTATTTGCATAACACATACATTTTGGGGATGTAACTTCCGTTTTGTATTTTAGCCTGTGAGGACATGAAAAAATTAGAATGAAAAAAATTCAAACGTAAATATCCACTTCACTGCATTCCTTTATTTTTATAAATTAAATATTGTAACTCATCATTTGTAATTATTTTTCTGGACCGTTATGTTGCAGCGGAAGGGAACAACATAAAGCAGGAGGAGGAAGAGGAGGAGGTGTAGGAGCAGCAACATAAAAAATGTGAGCAATATATCAAGTGTGAGTTGGAAACCATTTTGCTTATGCCATTTACTTAAATTATGGTTTTGTTTTATTATTTGAAAGTAAACATTTGCCATTTATTAAGTGGAGTAAAATGTTATTGTTCGATTTAAACAATTACTCATTCTGTTAAACGAGGGTGGTTATATAAATTTAAAATTAATTACACTAGGGTATTTTCATCAACTTCAGTTATGTGTTTTAAGCTCTAGTTGTATGACTTGACTTTAATTTTTTTTTTTTTTTACATAAATTGCAATTTTAATAAAAGTCCCTGATTGCTCCTTTTTTGCACTGCTTTGTCCTGCATCACGTTTCCATTGTATGCAGTATAACTGCAACCATAAAAAACACTTGTGTTGATATTGTATAACGTTTTGGTCCTCTGTGTGCATGTGTGTGTGTGTGTAACTCTTGTATATTAAATGCCTGTGTTTTTTTACTTTTTTCACTTTTTTGGCACTATTACTAGAGCATAACTTTAATTTATGGCCCGCTGCTTTTGTTGCCGTTGCAGTGTTAATGCAAAACAAGTAAAAACGTCGTATCCGACCGGGTCGAATCTTTAATACCCTCCAAATATTTAGTAAGCAAAATTAAAATGTTTAACTGGGTGGGACAGAGTTCCTTTATATAATATCGTACGTCAACATGCACTAAAGGGGCGCGGTCCAAAAAATAGACTACATCATGTTTTCCACAGACGAACGTATGGGCATTGCTAGACTGTCTTAGACTTCATCACTGATCAAGAACATAAATACTTTATGGGGCCCAATTCTTTTTGGAGGGTATCAAAACTGTATTTTGTCGGGGTCTCTCTGGCAAGGGCCGTGGGGGAGCCATTTCACCTTTGCCATAAGACTCTAAAAGTAAATATTTGGGATAATTAAATGTAAAATTTATTATGTGAGTGAAGATAAATATGCCGAGTTAAACATGCTTTGACGTAAGCAGTTACGAAACAACGTATTTAGCTGTGAAGTTAAATACGTTATGACGTAACGAAATGGTAAATAGTAAAATTTTTTTTTTAAGAAAACCCATATTTAGTAAATTTTATGAGCATTTTGTGAAAATATTTACAGGTCATGAAAGGTCAATTTACAGGCCATGAGAGTGTGTGTGATCTAGAAGGGATTTGATCTGCATTGCCAGTATATACAACATGATATATGGGATAGAAACCATTCCCATAATCATTTTGTATATAAATATGGATTTTCATACAAAAGAAAATTTCTCTGATTGCCATTTCGTTACGTCATAACATATTTAACTTCACTTCGTAACTGCTTACGTCAAAACATATTTAAGTCGGCATATTTATTATCTTCACACACATTAATATATTTTTAATGTTTTTTTTTTAAAGGGTAATTTAGGTGGCAAAGTAGAGGATGGGGTAGAGCAAAGGAGTACCAGGTTACGTCTCAGCTTCGTCATTAAAGCTTAAAAATGTTATATTTAAGGGATGTAGGCTTAAGTAAAACAATTTGTTAAATTTTTACACTTGGTGTATTCACACTTCGTGCGATTTGGTCGTATTGTCATAAAGTCATAATAGTTTAGACCAGTTTAAAAAAGTTGTTGTTGTGCTGCATACAAAAAAGTCATAAAATAATACCACTCTTTCAGATATTTTTTTGTATTTTCATAAAATAACTCTAGAGGTCTGAGTCGAACGGCTGAAAATCTTTAGGCGAGACGGCGATAGTATATGTTTGCCGCCGTTACTTATATATGATTCACGACTAAAAAACTGCTAAAAAATTATTCACACCTATATGTCTGTACATTAAATCGCGTTTTTATAACATAAAAATAATTAAAAGAGAACTAAATCTCAAAAAATAAATATATACAAGTGAAAAATCTTTCTCGTTTAACTTACGTAGCTGGCAGCCACTGAACGTTTTTCCGTATGACGCCGCAAAAAAAATGTATTCAGCTCATATCAAGGCAGCAGCTGTTTTAGTTAGTACATTCAAATTCATTTAGATATTCCTGTGCACCAGAAGACAAATTTAATAATTTTAAATAGAAATGGAGTTTTTCTCATATTCAAACAACTTTATTACAATTGCCTTAATTTTTTTTTTTTGCTTTGATAATATCTAATTACAAATGTGTTGTTTTCTTATCAGCTGATCGATGTTTGAAATAGAACACTAAGTTATGACGGGTTGTTCACACTAGTCATATTTTTAGTGCTATTATTTTATGACTTATGACTTTATGACTACAGTGTGAATACCCCAACTATTTTTGCATATAATAAAAAATTATTATTTGTTTATTTTATGGCTTCAAGTTTAACGCGTTGGACCTGCTTTTGACATAAAAATATATCATTTGCTTAAAAAATTACAAAAAAAAAAACTTTAAAAATTATGTTGTTTTTTAGAGGTTGGTTAAGTTCTTCTTAGGAGATTTTTTTCCCCTCTTGCCCGATTTAACCCATCTCCGAACTTAACCTGTGCTATCCTTCAAGACATATTTATACCAAATTTTAAGAGTCTAGCTCTTTACGTTTGGACTGAATCGTGATTTTTAGATGGACGGACGGAAGGACGTACATGATCTGTTCGTCTTAGAATTCATCACTGATCAAGAGTATATATATATACTTTATGGGGTCTCAGAGTGATATTTCGCCGCTTTACAAACGGAATGACAAAGTGAATATACCCTCCATATTCTTTTTTGCAGGATATAACAATAAGAACATTATATTCGACCGGGTCGTCTTTTAACAAGAACGAACTCTCTAGCCTTTCTGAGGGCTTGGGTAAACCAATTTCACTTACAGACAGACGGACATCGCTCATTCGTCATGGCTATAAATAAGGATTCAGAATATATATACTTTATGGGGTCCCATATTAGTATTGAGGAAATGACAATTCTATATATACCCCTTCGCTATATCGTGTAGGGTATAAAAAGTATACCACAACAAAATGTTTGTCGTATTAAAGATATTAATGTTTCCAATTTTTATTACAATCTCATTTTTCCGAATTTATATTAATGATATGAAATGCTGTTTAACTCATTATTAAGAAATACATTTACAAGTTGACTTTTATACAAGCAGTAGATATATAGGTTACATATTCCTTATAAATATTGAGGAATGCTGAAACTAAATAGCTTTAAAATAAAACAATTTTCCTGCTTTCAATTCAATATTTAACATACTGTGTAAGTTTAGTTGCAAATATCTTCTGAAATGAAATGAAATGCATTTAACAGAACATTAATTTATACAGACGTTATTATGTACTTGGAATTATATTTACAATCATGTTCATTAAATATAGAATACACACATACATGCTTATGTATATTCTATATAAAGCAAACTTTACATATTTAAATAACACACATACATACTCGTATATTGAAAGTAGTCTTGTCTAATGCAGCCAATGCATGCATGTAAAGCAAAATGAAATGCAGCATTAGAATGAAGTAGAACAAGGAGAGTAGTAATAGTACGCTCGTAAGATATGTTATGGATAAAATAAAAACACTCAACATATACATTTTGTATTTGCATACGATTTTATTAACAGCACCAGCATTTCGCAATGCATTTGATATTTGTGTTTGTATGTAGATGTGCTTGCCACAAGCATTAGGGTGAAACATTTAATATTTTAAATGCCGGCAAATTTATTGGCAGTGGTTGCCCTCTGGTTAAAGTGTTTAATGCATTGATTTTTAAGGGGGTAGGCCATGGGTTTGAGATCTTACATATTAAGGCCATAAGTCTGGGATGAAATTATTCTGGTCTGCTAAGTACTCCCTTCTTCTTAGGCCTTTAAAATAGTATTAAAACAGCCACTATAAATTATTTCTTTGCAAATTTCACCAAATATCATCTGAACACTGTTCTGTTTGTAGTTCCGGCACAACGCCTTAAAAGAATCATCACCTATTTTAGAAATATGATAAAGGGTGTTTTTTTATGAAGTTTTTTTTTATACGAATCACTCTGTTGTCTGACAGCTGTTTTGACAGTTTAAAGTGACGTCTCTACTCAGTATTGTTTGGCAAATCATCATGAACAGGTTAACTCCAGAACAACGCTTCCAAATCGTGGAAATTTATTTTCAAAAACAGTGTTCAATTAAAAATGTTTATCCGCTTTTTTACCGCAAAATTCTCGTCAGTGATGAGGCGCATTTTTGGTTGAACGGATATGTCAACAAGCAAAATTGCCGCATTTGGAGCAAAGATAATCCACACGCCGTTCAAGAATTACCAATGCATCCCGATAAATGTACTGTTTGGTGCAGTCTATGGGCTGGTGGAATCATCGGTCCTTATTTCTTTAAAAATGAGGAAGGACGACGCGTTACCGTGAATGGAAATCGATACAGAATCATGATTAATGAATTTTTGGTGCCAAAACTTCAAAATATGGATGTAAACGAATTGTGGTTTCAACAGGATGATGCCACTTGTCATACTGCGGGCGAAACAATGGACTTATTGAAAGAACATTTCAGCGACAACATTATTTTGAGAAATGGACCGGTGAATTGGCCTCCGCGTTCGTGTGATTTGACGCCACTCGATTATTTTTTGTGGGGATACCTGAAATCATTGATTTACGTGTATAAACCAGCAACGATTGACGCTTTGGAAACCAGTATTCAACGTGTCATTGCTGAAATACGCCCTCAAATGCTTGAAAAGGTGGTCGAAAATTGGACCTCCAGAATGACCTTTGTGCAAAATAGTCGTGGTGGCCGTATCCCCGAAATTATATTTAAATGTTAAATGACAAGAAATTATCTACCAAATAAAAAAATTTTTTTGGCCATTTCATAATTTGGCATGTGTTTTATTTAAATTTCAAATCAGCAAGCTCTTATAAAAACACCCTTTATTATGTAAAAAGTTACACTTAGTTACCTTTCCAATGACGCATAACTTATAATATATTTTAATTCGTAATAATTATATAACAGACTTTATTTAGCTAGGATTTTTTACAATCTTCGTAAGCACTTTTTGCTAATTACAGGAGTTTTCTAAGCGATTCAGGTTTTATGTTCTCAATCGTCACAAAACGACGTCCTTTTATAAGTCTCTTGAATCTTACAAACAGGCCAAAGTTGCCTGGGATTAAATATGGTGAGTACCGTGGCTGCAGCATGAGTGCGCTGTTGTTTTCAGTCGTCATGACACAGTTTTTGTTTATTTTTTTTTGTAAAAATTTACCAATTTCGGAATGAACTTCACTGACACACCTTTTATGCCCACAATTAAAAAAAAATGTTTGACATGAGCCAACCCTTATGCCGATATCCTCTGCAACTTTTTTAACAGTGAGTGTATTTGATTAGTCGAACTTTTCTGTAGATTAAATTACTAAAATGAAAATTATTAATTTTATCAACGGGCTTAAGTTCGAATCTGCAAGACTGCAAACCATTTTTTATAATTTTATTAATAAATGAATTTTTTCAAATTCTATTTTATTAATTTATATTAAGATTGGAATATTAAGAATATTTTCAATAATCATCAAACCAGCAGAACGGATCAGTACTGATTTCGAGGCCGCTACGCCATCTCATCAGCGTTCTTTGTTCAATTTTTTCCACTTTTGCAAGTGGTGCTGGATAGTAGGAATATCAACTATTTAACCAATATTTTAAAAAAAATTTAATATGAGAAGTTCCCACATTCATATTTTTAAGTTATTACATTTTTGGTTAGTACGAAATTCCCCAACCCTGACGATTAATATTTCCAATATTCCATGTATCTCTTTCGCTTTTTCCAGAACCATCGACTGCTGATAACTAAAGCTTCTTTGTTATTTATGTTCAAGTAATTGAATTTAGTTGTCAATTTACAATGAACAAGTGCGCGTGCCCCCGCAATGTTTTAAATTATGTATGAATTTCTATTAGTCGAACTTTCTTATCTAAATTGTTAATTTTATCAACGGGGTTAAGTTCGTTAATTTTTAATTTTCCGTTGATAAAATTAACAATTTACATAAGAAAGTTCGACTAATAAAAATTTATACATAATTTAAAATGAAAATTATTTAACGAGTTCTAAGTTCGTATCTGAGATCAGGAAATTTATTTTTTTATGAAATTGCCCCAATTCTAATTTTTATTGAACGTCAAGTATTTAGAAAATATATATAATGGATCAGTACTGATATCGAGGCTATTCTTGTTCAATTTTCCCATAGCGATTTGATGATTCTTTGTAAAAATTTTCTTTAGTTTGCCTACATTTTCATCGGTTGTTACTGTGATGGATCGTACAGGACATGCAGCGTCATTTACATTGTCTCGAAATTCTTTGCAAAGCAGTTTGTAAACAGTTTTCCTTATAATCACCGTATGCCACTGTTAACATATCAAGTGCTTTAGAGCAGTTACTTTAAATTTTTTTTTAGTTTCTATGTAAATTCCTTAATCTATTTGTCTCAACCGCGAAAAATCGCCGAATATGGCAAATAATCTTATTTTGTATGACTGCCACAAACAAACTGAACATGTTTAATCTCACAAGCTCATAACAAGATTTTCTTTTTCAATACGGACCAGCCATCTGAGTGATGACTCCCGCGTATGCACAGCATTGCGCCGAAACTATAAAGGAGGGTCTAGTATTGAGAAGACAGATGAAAATAGATAAGAAGATAGACTTTGCCTTGAAATATATATCATGAGAGACCTATATTAATACACTTTTAAAATAAATTAATCACTCTTGAATATTCCATTCCATTTCGCAGATTTTTATATTTCACTACTGTCAGCGAAAGTTGACTTCTATTTTGCGTATGATCGTGACCACATGTTTATAACTATTATTATGAAAACTTAAATTCGATGAAATCCATATTTTGCACTAAACATAGAACTACCAAAATGCTATCGAATCGCAAAAAAAATTCTAGGAAAAGTTTCGTTTTCTATATTCTTTGTACATCAAAAACGTACGAATGTACGTTCGTGACCCCAGGAAATGCCCATATAGCTTAGAAATGTTTGATAAAATTACTTATATAGAAAATTTAAATCTCTGGCTTGAGCTAAGAGTTCACATGAAAACATTCGCATGTGCTTAAGTATAAAATAAATCAAACCAACAAAGTTTGGCTTATGTATAATGGAACCAAAAATTCAGTAAAACGGGACATGAAGAAGATCATCAAACTGCCACATGGGTATTAAATAAAACTGTATTACCATCGGCAATTTTCTAAAAACAATTTTAATAATAAAATCTCTTATATTCAACTAATTCACCTATTAAAAGGTGACAAACAAACTACACTTGCGAACTGATGACGAAAGTGTAGCGGCATTCGAAAACAGCTATTCTGCTGTGCTGAATAATTAAATTGATATTGACTTTCCCTTGCTTCTTTTACAGTTCATTTTGATGGATAATTTAAATTAAAGATATATTAGTTTTTAAATTCTTCTGGTTTCTTGACCTCTTTTTAATTATTATTGTATTCTGATACTTTTAAGCTTAAGGTCTCTTTATTTTAATTTAATTTTTAATTTCAATATTTCGTCACTCCTTTGTGTGACTTCTTCAGGAAATAAATTATTTTGACATATTTTACAATCATCAATAAAATAAAATAATTAATTTCCTGAAGAAGTCACACAAAGGAGTAACGAACTATTGAAATTAAAAATTAAATTAAAATAAAGAGACCTTAAGCTTAAAAATATCAGAATACAATTATATTAGTTTTTATACAAATTTATAAAATTTTAAAAGAAATAAAATTTTGTACCACTTCTATACCTTAAGAGGCAACAACCATTAAGAAAAATCTAACTTTTAAAAATCGTATTTCATGTCCTGGCAAAATTCAAAATATTGTGCAACATCAGACATGCCAACAACAAATACTTACTGGGTGAAATGTATATAGAAATACATAACAATTTAACATAAATATTTCATAAATAGAGAGCGTTATTATACTGCTAACAGTATGTTCAATTGAGAGGCATGTGTGTGTGTGTGTGTACTCTTGCTAACAAGAATCTATGCAAATACGTAACGCAAAACAGTATGAACACATTTCCATTTCTATTATTTAGTTTCTGCATACACAACAGCATTTCATTGTTATTAAACATTTTGTATTAGATTTCCTGACATTTTATATGAAATACTTCCGTATAGATAGAAAAGCAGACAATTGTTTATTTCTAATTATACACAATTTTAATCAGGCAAGTTGTGGCCTTTAAGTCTGTAAGGGCTGCATGTGTTGGAATATTTTGTAGATGTGCCTCAAGTACACGGCATATAGGAAATTATTATAATGAAATTGTTCAGCACGCAGTTATGAAAATTGAGTAAAACTTCACAAAATGCAGCAGTTAGATAGGAATAATATGCTTTAAAAGCAAAATATGCAAAATAGGCTCTTGGGAAGAAATTTCAAAGATGCTGTTGGGATAATAAATATGTTTTTTAAGCTAAACAAGTAAAAACGTTATATTCGACCGGGTCGAATCTTAAATACCCTCCAAATATTTAGTAAGTGAATTTGAAATGTTTAACTTGGCGGGACAGAGTTCCTTTATATAATATCGTACGCCCACTAAAGGGGGCGGGGTTCAAAAATATACAATATCATGTTTTCCACAGACGAACGTATGGGCATTGCTAGACCGTCTTAGACTTCATCACAATTCTCTTTGGAGGCTATAAAAACTGTATTTTGGCGGGGTCGCTCTGGCAAGGGCTGTGGGGGAAACATTTCACCTTTGTCATAAAACTCTAAAAATAAATGCTTGGGATAATTATATACAAAATTAAAATTTCTTTTTTTTGATAGGGTCATTTAGAGGGGTAGGGCAGAAACAGGTAGACATAAAACTCTAAAAATAAATGCTTGGGGTGATTATATACAAAATTAAAAAAAAAAAAAAATTTTTTTGGTAGGGTCATTTAGGGGGCAAAGTAAGAGGTGAGGGGGGGAGGTAGGGCAGAAATCGGCAGTCATAAAACTCTAAAGATAAATGCTTGGGATGATTATATACAAAATTGAAAAAAAAAATTTTTTTTTTGGTAGGGTCATTTAGGGGGCGAAGGGGAAGGAGGGGGTAAGGTAGAGTAGTACCAGGTTTCGTCTCAGCTTCGTCATTAAAGCTTAAAAGTGTTATTTTTAAGGAATGTAGGCTTAAGTAAAACAATTTGTTAAATTTTTATGCTATTTTTGCCTATAATAACGCCAACTGAAGTGGGCGGGGTCAAAACATATTTTTATTTTATTTAATGGCTCCAAGTTTAAGGCGTTGGACCGTGTTTGACATAAAAATATATCATTTGCTTAACAAAATAACCAAAAAACTTTAAAAACTATGTTGTTTTTTCTGGGTTGGTTTAGTTCTTCTTAGGGGAACTTTTTTCCCTCTTGCCCGATTTAGCCCATCTTCGAATTTAACCTGCTCTAAGTTTTAAAATATATCTATGCCAAATTTCAAGAGTCTAGCTCTTTTCGTTTGGACTGAATCGTGATTTCCACAGACGGACGGACGGACGGACGGACATGCTCAGTTCGTCTTAGATTTCATCACTGATCAAGAATATATATACTTTATCGGGTCTGAGATGGATATTTCGATGCGTTACAAACGGAATGACAAAGTGAAATTCTTTTTTGGAGGGTATAAAAATATGCCAAAATATGCACTAAAAATATGCTTCAATAAAGAAACAATAGAAAGTTGGAAAATTATTGAGCGCGGAGTCAACTCTGTTCACACTGATTCATAGTCTCGTGTAGAATACTTCGATGTATTCGTGTAGCAGCTAATTCCGGGAGAATGGGTTCGATTAGTTTAGGAATGTCTTTCCGGTATCAGTTAAGACACTAGGTTCCTGGTGGAATTTATTTACTAATTGATTTTCCACTTATGAATATATAAATTTATTAAAACCGACTACAAGTCTTGTAGAGCAAACTTAGCTATTTCAGGGCAAGGAACTGTGTAAGCTGTTATATAATTCAGTAACCTATAAAATTGGTAACAAAAAAATGTTCCCATTATTGTCATAGAGCGACTGATGTTCACATCCATCACGCTTATGCTGCTGATAATGCCACGAGCTCGTCTTTGCCAGACAATTCTAATGTTCTCCCCCTCACTGATGATGGAAGTACTACTAAAATATTTAACTTCAAAGGACATTATCATCCTTTATGTTTTTTAGTTATGAAATTATACCACCAAACAAATGCTATACTATGGATATTTTTCAATGGTACCACATTCCAACATGCAAAAAAAAATATAATATCATTCACACCAACTAAATTTTGTCAAAATAAATGTTACCCAAAGAACTCTTTAATGCATTATTTTTAATTAGAACTACAACCTCCATAAGGCTCAGTGCCTGCATAAAAGATTGATTGCCGGCATATTAAGGGGAAAAAATATAAGTGAAAATAAAAGAACAATTAAGTTTTTCCCCCCTTCAGATTATAATTAATGTTTTATCTCAATTCATACATTTAAGTTCACATTAATCATTCATGCATTCTTGCTTATCATTTAATTCATCATTCTCATCATTCTCAACTGCGTCATGTTACCCATCAGCCAACCAGCCAGTCACCCAACCATCACGTAACAAGCATTTCTTCAGTTACATTTTATTATCTTAAAGAGACATGCCTTACTTTCTTTCGTTCGGGAGACAACCTCCTGTATTAATTTTATTTCTTATTTTTCGAAGCTCTTCCTTGCATTTTATTTTCCAATTTCACCAATAAACTTTGCAAACTTTTTGTGTATATGGGAGTTTTGGGGAATGTGTGTGTGTGTGTGCTGAACATTTTCATATAAATTTTACGATTGCAATTAATTTTTATGTTATTTCAGTTAAATAATAAAAAAAAAGCTTTTCAGGCATAAAAATAATATATAAGAATACAGGATGGTAATAAGATATTAAATTATTATGGAAAAAAAAAACTTTATTTTACTGCTAATTGCAGCATGTTTTTATATATTTTATTAAAAATATTAATATATATCTAAATCGTATATAAATAATTACAGGAAAACTTAAGCAAATTTAAATTTTCATTATTTAAAGTGTACACTAGCCAACAGTTCAGCTCATATTTTCACAACATTTTATGCCGTTGCTTATTTATCTGTCTACCTCTTTGTGTCGTACAATAAATACTAAAATATTTATATGAGACACAGGAATACACACACACACACACACAGTTGATATAAAAGTAAAATATATATAAAAGAAAAATTTATTTTACGGTTTACTACCTTCAACTGCAATCATATTAATGAAAAGCCAAAAATGAGAAGAAAAAAAATATTACCAAAAAATAATATCATAAACCTGCATGTCTGTACACATCCTCGAATAAAGGAACAAAAAAAAAAATACATCAACAGTGAAAAAATAAAGTTTACAAAAATTTTCATAAAAGACCACAATAAATGAAATTCATTTGTTTTTAAACCGCTTATAAAAAAAAGCGAGTATAAAAAATATTACAACACATGATAGCATGCACCGCGATGGTACTACACTCTTACACTGTTGTAGTCAAAGCGTAGAAATGTTGACTGGCCAGAGAGCACAATTCTCGAAAAATAAAAAAAAACAGAGTTTAATAAAACAACGAAAGCGAAAAAAAAATGCAAAAATTTTAGTGAACTGACGGTATACAATATAGCAGTGCATCCTGGGTTATTAAAACCCCGAAAAAAATCACAAGGACTGCCATACAGGACAAAAGAAAGCTTAGCCACAGCTATGAAATTGAATGTACAAGTGAGTACCTTTATAAATGACTGCAAAGAGTGTGAGTGCCTAAGAGTGTACATATGCATTAAACAGTAAATCCTTGCGTTTTTTTTTCTTCACTTCAACATTATTTTATAATGTTGGTTTAGATATGAAGCAATGCTTTGCAATTGCAATATGGCGGTCAACCGTTTAAGAGAATAAATTACGATGGTATGACCAAGACCCCAGACCAAGAGTCATATGGTTTGTGAAAATGCTAACGGATATAAAAAGAACAGTTAATACGACAGGAACTACAGGGTAAAGAAAGTTCAGGTCATGTATGCTTAAATGCTAAATTAAATGATCGCTGAAACTCATACAGGGTCCGCCAAATAACTTTTTTTTTTTGAAAATGCTATAAAATAAAACTGCTGAATATTTTCTAAAATTTTTTTTTTATTTGAAAATACAATCCTTCCGGCTAATAATGGAAAATAATTTCATTCAAATTTCACCAATGGCTTCACGAACATTGTCCTTTAAAGCGTCAATTGTCTCTGGCTTGTCGTCGTAACACTTATATTTGACGGCACCCCACAAATAATAGTCGAACGGTGTCAAATCGCAGCTCGGAGGTGGCCAAACAACATCAGCTCTGCGGCTGATAATGCGATCTTCAAAAACAGGGCGCAAAACATCGAGTGTAGCTTCGGCTGTGTGGCACGTATCGGCGTCCTGTTGAAACCAAATGTTGCCAATATCCTCCTCTTCAATTTTTGTGAACAAAAATTCGTTCAACATGGCCCGATAACGATCGCCATTGACTGTAACGGCCACTCCTTGCTCATTTTCGAAGAAAAATGGCCCAATTATGCCTCTGGACCAAAATCCGCACCAAACAGTGACTCGTTTTGGGTGCGTCGGCTTTCCAATGTATGCGTGCGGGTTTTCTGTGCCCCAAATGCGACAATTTTGCTTGTTTACATACGTGCCAAGATCAAAATGAGCTTCATCTGAAAAGATGATTTTATTTTTGGCAAAATCGGCATCTTCTGTAAGTCGATCGCAGGCCCACATAGCGATGCGTTGTTCAAGCGTATACACAACCATATTCGTTCAGCGGAAGGATAAAAGTAATTATCTGTCTTATCAGACATGAGCTAAATGTTACCATTAACGAAATAAGCACTAGGTTGAAAAATAACGTTAGATGGCGGACCCTTTATTTGTCCGCAAGCGATTTTCATATCAATAGGTATTCGATTTGCGACACCTCCTACAAGCCCTTACGTAAAACTGGTGAACTGTGAGAAATACTTTTTAAATTGTTAGTATTGGGTGTTTTTTATTGAGGTATAGAACTTTAAGTTGGCATCACTTTTTTAACTGGCGGCCATTTTGTCAGCTGTCAAGTGATTAATATTTAGTTTGGTTTGCCATTTCATCATGAACAGGTTGACAAAAGAACAACGCTTGCAAATCGTGCAAATTTATTTCGAAAGTAATGGTTCAGTTCGCGAAGTTTACCGCTCCGTCCATTTTATGGTCGACATAATCGTCCATCAGAGAATTAATTCGGTTAACCATGGATCGTTTTCGCACTACGTTTACTCTATGTGATAATACGCATCCGCAGAGACGTCGAACAGTGCGCACCGAAGAAACAATTGCCGCTGTAGAGCAAAGTGTTGAAGAGGACCCGAATGAATCGATTCGCCACCGTGCACAGCAATTGGAGCTTTGTCCATCAACTTTATGGAAGCTTTTGCGCAAAGATCTTGGCTTGCGACCTTACAAGATCCAGCTTGTGCAAGAATTAAAGCCGCGAGACCATGCAATGCGTCGTGATTTTGGTGTATGGGCCGAAAATGAGATTGATCTCGATGCTGATTTTCATCGCAAAATTTTGTTCAGTGATGAGGTTCATATTTGGTTGAATGGCTACGTCAACAAGCAAAATTGCCGCATTTGGAGTGAAGAGAATCCACATGAGGCCATTGAGACGCCATTACATCCACAAAAACTGACTGTTTGGTGTGCTCTATGGGCTGGTGGAGTCATTGGGCTATACTTCTTCCGAAATAATGCTGGAGAGTCAGTTACCGTTAATGGAGACCGGTATAGAGCCATGATAACCGACTATTTTGTTCCCGAATTGGATGGCATGAATGTGGATGAGTTGTGGTTCCAACAAGACGGCGCTACATGCCACACAGCGCACGTCACAATCGATTTATTGAAGGAAACATTCGATGAGCGCATAATTTCGCGGAATGGACCTCTCAATTGGCCACCAAGATCGTGTGATTTGACACCATTGGATTATTTTCTTTGGGGATATGTGAAGTCGCTCGTCTACGCCAACAAACCAGAAACGTTAGGGGTCTTGGAAGCCAACATTCGTGGCGCTATTGCCAACATACGGCCCCATATGCTCGAAAAAGTGGTTGAAAATTGGACCTGTAGAATTGGCTTTATTCGAGCCAGCCGCGGCGGCCACATGCCCGAAATCATATTTAAACATTAATGGCATAAAATTATCCTTCCAATAAAGCCAAATTGATGGACATTAAGACGATTTTCTTGTGTTTTATTTCAATTCGAAGTTCTATACCTTTAAAAAAACACCCTGTTGAACACTAAGCACAGGGTATTTTTTTTTTTGAAGACTTTTCGAAAAATGCTTTGATACTAAAATAATAGTTTCTTTCATTTTCGTTCTTGTTTGATATAAAATGATTTATTATTTTCATATTTTCGTTACATTAATTAAATTTTGTCATCAATTTTCTAAGTTAGATCACAAGTTTTTATAGCCTTCAAAAAAGGATTTAAGGATATATTCAATTTGTTATTACTCCAACAGCTCATCTTGATCCAGCGAACGTTCGTCCGTCCGTCCGTCTGTAGAAATCGCCATATAGCCCTAACGAAAAAAAAGACCAAACCCTTAAAATTTGGCTATAGATAAATTTTGAAGGATACTATAGGTGAAGATTGAAGCGGGCCAGAGGGAAAAAAATTCACCTAATAAGTAATAAACCTACATAATTTTTAAAGTTTTTTTATAAATTGTTAATTTTTTCCACCGGGCTCAAGTTTGAAATCAGTACTGATCCGCTTTGCTGGTTTGATGATTATTGAAAATATTCTTAATATTTCAATCTTAATATAAATAAATAGAATTTGAACAAATTCATTTATTAATAAATCAGCAAAAAAAAAAAAAAATGATTTGCAGTTTTGCAGATTCGAACTTGAGCCCGTTGAAAAAATTAACAATTTACATAAAAAAGTTCGACTAATAAAAATTCATACATAGTTTTTTTTTATAATTTTGTTAAGGAAATGATAAATTTTTAGGTCAAACAAGTTCCAACGCATAAAATAAAACAATAAATTTTTGAACCCCGCCTCCTTTAATGGGCGTTATTATATGCAAAAATAGTGTAAAAATGTAACAAATTGTTTTACTTGAGCCTACATCCCTTAAAAATAAAATTTTTTAATTTTAATGAGGAAGCTGAGACGTACTCCTGTGCCTTTCCTCCTCCCCTTTGCTTTAAAATGTGCCTATGAAAAAAAATTAAAAATCATTTTATTTTTAATTATCCCAAACATTTATTTTTGGAATTTTATGGCCAAGGCTATAGATGAATTTTGAAGGATACTACAGGTCAACTTCCTAAATGGGGATTGAATCGGGCCAGAGGGAAAAAAGTTCCCCTAAGATGAACTAAGCCAATGTTTTTTTGTAATTCCATTAAGGAAATTATACATTTTTATGGCAAAGAAGGTGCAAAGCGTGAAGCCACTAAATCGGAAAAATCTATTCTTGGACCACGCCCTCTCTAGTGGGCGTTGAAGTAACATATTACATGGAAAAATAATGTATATATTTAACATATTGTATTTTTATGCTTTTACCACTATGGTACCATATTCCCTGATCTGCCCCTGCCCTACCCCTCCACACGCCTTTGCCCTTCAAATTAGACTATAAAAAAAAATTCTACACTTAATTACCCAAAAAATATACTTTTTAAGATTTTACGACAGAGATGAGATGTCTACCCTTTCCGTAGCGATCCTTTTAAAATACAGTTTGAAAACTGGGCACAGAAATATCTTAAAAATATTCTGAACCAGCAGGTTAAACATTTTTACTCTTGATAAAAAATATTAATGACAAAAATAACGCAAATTGCTTTTATGCCGATGCAAAGGTGTTTCAGTCAGGCTGCTCCTACTTGAAAGATTCGACCCATTCTAATATAAGATTCTTACTTTTTTTATATAATCCATGATAATTTTGTATTACAAAGTCTGAATAAAGTAATTTGAATTTAATAAAGTTCTTTAAACAACATTATTTGCAGATTTGAACCTGAGTCTGCGTAAAAGAAATCTTTAGTTAATAATTAAATTAATAACTTGTAATTATAAAATGTATATTTATTATGAAAATATTTTTTCATAATAAAAAAATTTATATTTATTATGAAAATATTTTTTCATAAAATAATTAATTTCCTGAAGAAGTCACACAAAGGAGTGACGAAATATTGAAATTAAAAATTAAATTAAAATAAAGAGACCTTAAGCTTAAAAATATCAGAATACAATTATATTTATCTTTTAAAGTCTTTTGCAGCTTTTCATATTCAGTGACCAAGACAGTTGCAATGAAATGTATGAACGGCCATTTGAATACAATTAGGCAATCGAAAAAAATACTTAAGCTGCTTTGAAGCTGTTTTTTTTTACTTTTAATTTATTTATATATAAATAATTATATCAGATATGACAAACAATATTGTGCCTTTGGTGAATTATTTAATATTCTATTTAAAAGTGATGGCAAGATTTACATGTGTTCCTACGTGCCTATTTATTTCTTAATGCGATATGACTTTTTATCATCAATATGTGTTTTATTCTTTGCTTTTTGAGTTCTTTTCCCAGTCATTATCAATCATAATTTAATGATTTCCTGCATGGATAATCTTTCCGGTATTATAGGCTGTATTAAAGAAATATATTTGCGAGTTCACAAATATAAGGACTTGATGGAATTGCATATACACACACACATACATATATATTATTGCCTATTTATATGTGTATTTATAAAGTTAGGCATGTAACGAGATGATATTTTGAATTAAATATAATTGCATTAGAAATATAATTATATAATAGACTCATACATTTACACAATAACAAAATGTTGGTTGTGGTGTAAGGAGATTTCGTTGAAAGTGGAAGTTTTTTTTCGTTTTCTTTCAAATGGTTAAGGGTAAAGTTTGATTATTCAATGGAATATAAATTTTAATTATCATTAAAATTCTAAATGAATTATTTGGCTGTAAATTTTGTATTTTCGAAAAATAAATATCTATTTATTGAAAAGGAAATCATTTCTTCGCCAAACATGTTATGAATGCAAATGTGTGTAATAATATTATGCATATCGACATCGACGTCGCATCATCATGATAGCATAGGAATTGTCCCACCTTGTGTACTCCTTGTCAACAGCAATTGACTACTATTGACTTGTTCTATCAATATTATATGCCTTAGAGAATATTAAGAGATTGTCAAGAGTAATTAGTTGTTATCGGAAACTAGTAGACAATTGATTATTTTTTGCTGTCGATTTGATGTGACGTCGACGTCGCCATTCATAATAGCTTGGATTATTATATATTAATTTACAGCCTACTACTCATTGTCGAATGAATTCTTTCTTTCGTATAATTACATTTGAAACAAAAAGAAAATCAATGAGTGTTCGAACTCACGGGCGATGTGTTAACACCTTTTTGTTACACGATACCTGTTCGATTTCTATGAACACAGACCCGGAGATAGAGTTCATATAAAGTATTTAATGAAAAAGAATAGTTTATTGAATTTAATTTTACTTTGTATAATTTATTAATGTTACGTTTTCAACACAGTTAAAATTGGTCTGTGATAGCTAAAATATGAAACATAAACTTTTGATTGTATGCTATCGATATAACATGAGAAAACAGCGTCAATTGTAGTTCCTTGGCTAGTAGTTGGGGACTCTAACGAAGTATTCATGGTAAGCTTGAATTTATCGTAGAGAAATTCGATAAGAGGTAGTGCTTCTACGGTTGAAAAATTCGTATTAAAGTCACCACCCATTATTATTGGCATTGAAAAATAGTCCTCTTCTAGTTCGCGTGAACCATTTTCGGTGTAGGGCAGAAGTAAAAATGAATAAATTTTATTATATTCTGGACAGACTGGTTGAGCAAGAAGCTGTGCCTGCTCTCTCTTTTTCCTCCGATATTCTGATATATATTTTCTTTTTTCTTTTAATACCGACGCACTAAGTAGATGCACTCAAAATGAAAAAAATACTTAATACTTTTTATTTATTTTATATTAAACCCACAAAAAACAAAGAGAATGCAAAGCAACAGACAAATGTACATACATACATTGTTATGTTTGTACATAAGCTACATACGTTGCTGTCTTGCTATCTCATTTTTATATACGTACGTATAACCACGTCACTATTCTCTTTGCTATGCATAAGACAAAACCGAAGATCAACATAAAACACTTTTTTAATATTACTCCAAATTAATACTCCGAATTAAAACACTTAAATCTCCGCTCGCCGATATCGGATCGCCTTAATATTTGGCCTAAACTATTCGTCGAAACCCGCACTAGCGTTTTAATCCAAAAATTAATAAAATCCACTATGAATTTCCGGAGAAAATCGCGTGGGAAAATTATATGAAAATCGCCCAATAATCACTTTCAATACCGAGTGCCAAGCAACAACAACAAACAAACAAACTCTTACACCTAACACTTGCGTATGTATTGAAACTGATAGTTTACTGCCCTAGAGGCGCGCGTATAGATGTTAACACATCAAAAACAATTTATAAAATTTGGTTTTTATTTTAAATATACATATATGTACGAAAGAAAGACTTCATTCGACAATGAGAAATAGGCAGTAATAAAGTGATTAAACTGATTCACATATGTTTCATTTTCTTTCTCGTTTCAGGTAAGTTTAAACTCAACTACAATTGAATCCACAACTCCAGTGTAATTGCGTGTTAGAGGTTTGCTTTAAAATTTGTTAACGGCTATGAAGGCAATAAAAAATTAAAGTGTTCTATAACAGAAGAAATTATGTAGTAAAACCCTTTCGCAATATGTATTAAACAAAACGTTTTAAATATTAATGGCTTACAATTTAATAAAGTTAGTAACATCTTTTAAAATATTTTAAATTAAATTTTTCTTGCTAAACTAATTATTCTTTACTATAGCTTTTATTTTCATAAAATAAATAAATAATTTAATTTTTATCGAACAAGATTTCAGCTATTACTTTTTCTAATATATAATAATGGCTTTCATAACTTTGGCTTTCCCTCAGAACTTCTTCCTTGCCACACTACTGCACTTACAAATCACTTATAGCAGAACCGGAAATTCCTTTTCTTTTTCTGTCTATATCAGGCTGGTTAAATGCTAGTTACAAAATTTTATCCTGTTCGATTAAAGAGTTGTATTTAATCGCCCACAATTGTATGAAAAAGTTATAAATATTTTAAAAGTAATTTTTAAGCATGAATTTAAATGTTATTTGACAAAGTTATCAATTATAATTATTAACGTCCCTTTTCATAATGTACGATTAAAAATTAACGTGGGCTTAAACGTCAAGTTTGGCATACAAAAGTTATCGTTAAAGTAAACGTTAAGTCTTAATCATACATTGTGAAAATGGCTGTTAGAGTATTTATTAGGCTTTAAGTTCGATTCTGTAATCCGAAAATTATTGATGATTATGAAATACTCCAAAGGATCTGCTTTTGAATAAATAATTTGAATTTACTATAAATTCTTAATATATAAATTGCAAATTGCAAATTTGACATTAAACCCTAATAAAGATTCTTAGCTTAATAATTAATTTTTATATTAAATTCAATTAATATTGTATTCTGATATTTTTAAGCTTAAGGTCTCTTTATTTTAATTTAATTTTTTATTTCAATAGTTCGTCACTCCTTTGTGTGACTTCTTCAGGAAATTAATTATTTTATTTTATTGATGATTGTAAAATATGTCAAAATAATTTATTTCCTGAATAATTCACACAAAAGAGTCACGAAATATTGAAATTAAAAATTAAATTAAAATAAAGAGACCTTAAGCTTAAAAATATCAGAATACAATAATAATTAAAAAGAGGTCAAGAAACCAGAAGAATTTAAATTCAATTAAGTTTGATAGGCTAAATGTTCGAAAATATGATTTTTTTTTACATTCAGAAAGACCGTTTTTGACCATTCAACTTACACTGTAGAGCAGAACAGCTGTTTTCGAAAACCGCTACACTTTCATCATCAGTACTCGAGTATATGTTGTTTGGCATGCAATAGTTGGGAGCATTTTTTAATCATACAGATTTTAAAAATCTTTATTTCTATAATATTTGAAAACATTAACCTATGCCTTGCCACATCTGGGGCCAAATTACCGCATTCGATAGCGATGGAAATTTCTATACAATTTAAATGGAAATTTCGATCGATATCGAATGCCATAATTTGCCAACTGATGTAATTTAAGGCTATTCGTTTTGAAACTTTATAAGTTTGAATTAATAATATATTAACCATGAAATACGAGACTATGCGATGCACATAAAAATAAAAATTAATATCCTTGTATAAAGTCGATGATGCTCAAGAAGCAAATTGTATCAAGAGTCCGAGAAATTTATCTAATGCAGACATATTTAGGCTTCCCATAAAGTCAATGTCTATTTTACAAAAATTATTGTACAAAAAATATATTTGAAGCTTGCGAAATATATTATCTGAATGAAATGTTATGAGGTTATTTGTATAAATTACACTTTTGCCGATTTAACATAAAGAACTGCGGTTGGCAGTTCTTGTCTAAAAAATATTTAATGAGAAGCCGCCATCACAGAGTACGTATACGGGTTAAAGTTGCAATTGGAAATATTTTTAAATTGTACTTAGAAATATTATTAAAGTATTGCAGTAGTTTTAGAGTACGAATTGCAGTGAAGAGAGTAAAATTTTGCGGAATTTATAATTCCTGCTCTATATATGACCCTAACCTATTCTACTTATATTTCTATGTTGATCAGTGTAAAAAGAGTGCTTGGTGCAAGCATCCAGCATGGCATAACGTCTGTATAACTATTTCATTGAAGCCGAACGTTAATAGTTCATACAAATATGCACCAATGCAGAAAATTGTAATCCTATATATACAGGGTGTTTTTTTTAAAGGTTTAGAACTTCGAATTGAAATAAAACACAAGAAAATCATTTTAATGTCCATCAATTTGGCTTTATTGGAAGGATAATTTTATGCCATTAATGTTTAAATGTGATTTCGGGCATGTGGCCGCCGCGGCTGACTCGAATAAAGCCAGTTCTACAGGTCCAATTTTCAACCACTTTTTCGAGCATATGGGGCCGTATGTTGGCAATAGCGCCACGAATGTTGGCTTCCAAGTCCCCTAACGTTTCTGGTTTGTTGGCGTAGACGAGCGACTTCACATATCCCCAAAGAAAATAATCCAATGGTGTCAAATCACACGATCTTGGTGGCCAATTGACAGGTCCATTCCGCGAAATTATGCGCTCATCGAATGTTTCCTTCAATAAATCGATTGTGACGTGCGCTGTGTGGCATGTAGCGCCGTCTTGTTGGAACCACAACTCATCCACATTCATGCCATCCAATTCGGGAACAAAATAGTCGGTTATCATGGCTCTATACCGGTCTCCATTAACGGTAACTGACTCTCCAGCATTATTTCGGAAGAAGTATGGCCCAATGACTCCACCAGCCCATAGAGCACACCAAACAGGCAGTATTATCACATACATAGAGTAAACGTAGTGCGAAAACGATCCATGGTTAACCGAATTAATAGCTCTGATGGACGATTATGTCGACCATAAAATGGACGGAGCTTGCGATAAACTTCGCGAACTGAACCATTACTTTCGAAATAAATTTGCACGATTTGCAAGCGTTGTTCTTTTGTCAACCTGTTCATGATGAAATGGCAAACCAAACTAAATATTAATCACTTGACAGCTGACAAAATGGCCGCCAGTTAAAAAAGTGATGCCAACTTAAAGTTCTATACCTCAATAAAAAACACCCAATATGACTCACTGCGGAATTGAACCCAGGATCTTCTGCCTTATGTACCTACTTGTGCTTAATACAAATTATATATCGTCATTGTTAATAGTGTTTGCCCAATTGAGTGAATGGTTTCTTTCACTGGTAAAATTTGCATATACTTTTTCCCCACACCAATAACTTTTTGTAAAATATTAAAATATTATTAGCATTCGTACACATATTCCAATACATTGTTTTGTTAATGATTTGAGGAATATTAAATAAAACATGCACATACAACGAGAACCAATTGAACTCAACAAATTTCTACTCAATACAATTTATATGTGCAACACGGCCATAATCTAGACACTAGCTAACGAATACAAAAAATGTTGTTGCTATTGCTGTTGTTATTTAATAGGAAAATTATTAAAGTGTATTGCTTGAAATAAATGAATAAACAAAATTATTTGTTGTATATTTTTGTGCAACAAATGCAAATGATGTAATTTGTATTATATGAAGTGTACAACAAGTCATCAACAGGTAGTAAATTTGTAGTTTTGCAAAATGTAAAGCAATTTAATTTTAGAAAAACAGAAAACTACTCGTACAACAATATTGGCAGCCTTCCATAGGAAAATTTTTTAGGAAAATTAAATTTGATGTTATTTGATATTTTGTTATTTTCATAATGCGAGTATGAATGAATGATTTGAATTTCAAGGGCGAAAAAGTTGTGGTGAAAATGTGAAAAGTCACAATGAAAAATGAGCTCGCATTAGCAGTCTCAAGGATAGTGAACCGTTGAGCCACAAGTTGTGTTCACCTGGATCACTTCCACTAGTTTTACATACTTAATTTTATCATTAGCAGAAGTTCTTATTAATTTGTTTTTTTGTACATGAGATATGCAGTCATGCTCAAAATATTAAGTTGAAGAATATTTTGAAAATATTATTAATTCCAGGTTATGGTATTTGATATGTATCCTTATAATGCACACGTTTCGTTTTTATAATACAATTTATTTTACATATTGATTTTTGGGAATCGAGATCGATATAAGAAATAGATATTATTTCGTAGCACATGCAAAATTAAGCATGTGTTTAATTTTTCAATCAATTTAAACAATTATAATATCTAAAGGGAATTTTTATACCCTCAAAAGAATTGGCGGGTATATTTACTTTGTCATTACGTATGGAACGCAGCAAAGTATCCCTCTAGGACCCCATAAAATATATATATACTCTTGATCAGTGTTCAAACCTAAGTCCTGTCCATCCGGAAATCACGATACAGTCCTTGCAATTCAGTTTGGACAAACGATAACACACATTAGGTTCATAAGTGGGCTAAATTGTGCCACAGGGAAAAAGACTTCCCTAAAAAGAACTACACGAAACTCTAAAAAACAATTGAACAAAGAACGCTGATGAGATGGCGTAGCGGCCTCGAAATCAGTACTGATCCGTTCTGCTGGCTTAATAACTATGAAAAATATTCTTAATATTGCACTCTCAAAAAATAATAAATAGAATGTAATCACGTTCATTTATTAAAAAATAAAATAAAAATAATTACAGTTTCGCAGATTTGAACCTATAGCCTGTTGGGAAAATTAACATCCTGTAATACAATTAACAATAAAAACAGTTTTTTGTTATTTTTTTTTTAATCTTGGGACCAGCAGATGACCCCTATATATGCAATCCATTGCGCCGGAACTGAAAACGAGAGGATAGTGTGTTAAGCACATTATATATTTTTATGTCAAAAAGGTCCCAAAACGTTGAACTTCGAGCTCGAAAATCAGAAAGGCCATTTTTGGATCCCGACTCTTTTTAGTGGGCGTTGAAGTAACATATTACAGTCGACTCTTGATAATTTGAAACTCGTTAATTTGAATTTCGTGGTAATTTGAACTGTTTTCCAAGTCCCTTGAAAAACACTCTATAAATTGAAAAATATCTATGTAATTTGGTCCCCTCGATAATTTGAAATTATTTGAATGGCATTTTGATCGCCGACTCGCTATAATTTGAATTTTTTGGCTCTACGCTCTATAATTTGAATTATTTTAATTGCTGTGTCTTACGCAAAATATCAAATAAATAAAACAACCATTTATTTTAGTTTTTGATGTGTTAACATCTATACGCGTGCCTCTAGGGCAGTAGACTATCAGTTTCAATACGTACGCAAGTGTAAGTGTAAGAGTTTGTTTGTTTGTTGTTGTTGCTTGGCAGTCGGTATTGAAAGTGATTATTGGGCGATTTTCATATAATTTTCCCACGCGATTTTCTCCGGAAATTCATAGCCGATTTTATTAATTTTTGGATTAAAACGCTAGTGCGGGTTTCGACGAAGAGTTTAGGCCAAAAATTAAGGCGATCCGATATCGGCGAGCGGAGATTTAAGTGTTTTAATTCGGAGTATTAATTTGGAGTTATATTAAAAAAGTGTTTTATGTTTATCTTCGGTTTTTTTAATGATTACTAATCATAATAATTAGTAATTAGATTATTTTTTTTCAAAAGGTGAAGTAACGATTATATAACGATTATATTCAGATTCGCACGATTACTAATTGATTACGATTACAGATAATCGAAAAATAATCAAGATTAATAAAAATTACGAAAATATAATCAAAAATAATAAAAAGTAATCGAAAAATAATTTGACTACTTTCGAAGATTACTTTTGATTGTTTTTGATTATTTTTTTTTTATTTTGCGAAATTATGCCAATGCTGTTTAATGTTAGTTGTTGTTTTTTATTTTTTGTTATTATTATTGATGTGCATCGATTTGATAATTGACAACCTATTTGCATTCTTCATGATTATGCATTCTTCTTATTTATCACGGGTTCACAAAATCAACGCAATTCCAAATTGAAGGTCCGTCTCCAATACAAGTAAAATGATCACATATTTAATCGTATGCTTGTCACTAATTTTTTTATGTTTAAAATGCAAATTTTTCAAAATAAAATGTATGTATAAAATGATGCGCATTCTAAATTTTTAAAAAATAATCGAAACTAATCAAAAATAATCCTTGAAAGTAGTCAATTATTTGTTTGATTACTTTTGATTATTTTCTCGTAATCCTAACTAATCTTAATTATTTTTGGATTATTTGTAATCACAATTAATTAATAATCAGAAATTTTTACAAAGAGAATTATGTAATCAATACCATTTTTTTTTAAATTTAATATAATTGATTACTAATCGTAATCCAAATTTAACAGCTCTGGTTGTAACACAACAAATAGTGTAATTAAAAAATGATCTGAATTGTTCTATAATTTTGGCTATCGAAAATGTCTCATTAAATTTTATTGCATCAATTGTAATTTACCAAACGATACAATTCTTATCAGAATGTTAATCATTAACAAATCACATTTGTAATTGTGTAAATGATTTGGTAAATTTTCCTATGATTTGCTATTAAATATAATATCAAATTACAAACACATTAAACTTTGTAAATTGATTAACTTTAACACTTACCCAATTAACCTAGATACGAGTATATAGTACAGTGAAACATATCAATTCATCTTTGTAAATAATGTGGACGAAACAATGGCCTACACTTGTACAACAAATCAAATTTAATTTTAAATTTTATAATAAAATTCCTATTGTGAAATCACTTTATAAGAGAACATTGTGTGGATTTGATTTGCGTTTTTTTTATTGGTGAAACTGTTATGCAAATCACGTCTTAAATACAAAATCTCTATGCCATTGATTACAAATTTCTATTACATTCCATGACTCGTACTCACTGTTGAATTCAATTCACACTATTTAGTATCAATTGTCAACTGTAAACAAATTCAGGACAACAATTAAATAACAAATTGGATCAATCAACTAATTAAAATCATTGTATGTCTGTCATCTGTGTGTGTGTGTGTGTGTTTGCCGTTAAGCTTTGGAAATAGACGAGTGTTTTATGCACATTTTTAGTTGTTGTCTATACACTCGAACAATTGATTGAAGAAATCGGAAAAGTAGTCAAGCAGAATAAAAATTGTTTGAACAATTTTCTTTTATATTATTAACATTTTTTTAAGGCAATACTAATTGTTAAAGTGAATATATATCAGTTGTGAACAATTACGGTGCAATTGAAAGACCAGCAAACGTTTTTGTTATCCTTTATTATTATTACAATTACAATTTAAATTTTTGTGGTATTTGGCTGAAGAACAAATAAAAACGTTATATTCGACCGGGTTGAATCTTAAATACAAACCCTCCAAATTTTTAGTAAGTAAAATTAAAATGTTTAGATTGGTGGGACAGAGTTCCTTTATCTAATATCGTACGTCAACGCCCACTAAAAGGGGCGGGGTTCAAAAATATACCACATCATGTTTTCCACAGACGAACGTATGAGCATTGCCATCTTAGACCATCTTAGACTTCATCAATGACCAAAAAATGTGTACCTTATATGGTCTAATTATTTTTGGAGAGCTTTAAATCTGTATTTTTCGGAGTCTCTCTGGCAAGGGCTAGATACAATGGGCAGACATTTCACCTATGCCATAAGACTATAAAAGTAAATATTTGGGATAATTAAATATAAAATTTATTATGTGAGTGAAGATAAATATGCCGAGTTAAACATGTTTTGACGTAAGCAGCTACGAAACAACGTATTTTGCTGTGAAGTTAAATACGTTATGACGTAACGTAATAGCAAACAGTGAATTTTTTTTTTTATAAAAATCCATATTTAATAAATTTTTTGAGGATTTTGTAAAAAAATTTACAGGCCATGAAAGTGTGTGTGATCTTGGTGGGATTTTGCGCCCCCCAGTGGCCAAATAAGGATTTTTTGGAGTCTCTCTGGCAAGGGCTAGAGACAATGGGCAGACATTTCACCTATGCCATAAGACTATAAAAGTAAATATTTGGGATAATTAAATGTAAAGATTATTATGTGAGTGAAGATAAATATGCCGAGTTAAACATGTTTTGACGTAAGCAGTTACGAAACAACGTATTTAGCTGTGAAGTTAAATATGTTATGACGTAACGTAGTAGCAAACAGTGAAGTTTTTTTTTATAAAAATCCATCTTTAATAAACTTTTTGAGCATTTCGTGAAGATATTTACAGGCCATGAAAGGTCAATTTACAGGCCATGAAAGTGTGTGTGATCTTGGTGGGATTTTGCGCCCCCCAGTGGCCAAATAAGGATTTTTTGGAGTCTCTCTGGCAAGGGCTAGAGACAATGGGCAGACATTTCACCTATGCCATAAGACTATAAAAGTAAATATTTGGGATAATTAAAAGTAAAGATTATTATGTGAGTGAAGATAAATATGCCGAGTTAAACATGTTTTGACGTAAGCAGTTACGAAACAACGTATTTAGCTGTGAAGTCAAATATGTTATGACGTAACGTAATAACAAACAGTGAAGTTTTTTTTTTATAAAAATCCATATTTAATAAACTTTTTGAGCATTTCGTGAAAATATTTACAGGCCATGAAAGGTCAATTTACAGGCCATGAAAGTGTGTGTGATCTTGGTGAGATTTTGCGCCCCCCAGAGGCCAAATAAGGAGTTGACATGCATTGCCAGTATATACTAAATGCTGTATGGGATAGAAAACACTCCCATAATCATTTTGTATATAAATATGGATTTTCATACATAAAAAAAAAAATTTCTAATTGTTAATTTTTTCAACGGGCTTAAGTTCGAATCTGCATGACTGCAAATGATTTTTTATTATTTTATTAATAAATGAATTTGTTCAAATTCTATTTATTATTTTATATTAAAAAAAAATTTCTCTGATTGCCATTTTGTTACGTCATAACGTATTTAACTTCAGTTCGTAGATGCTTACGTCATAACATATTTAACTTTACTTCGTAACTGCTTACGTCAAAACATAATTAATGCGGCATATTTATTATCTTCACAAACATAAACTTATTTTTAATATTTTTGTTTAAAGGGTAATTTAAGAGGCAGTGGAGAGGAGGGGGTAGGGCAGAGGAGAATCAGGTTACGTGTCAGCTTCGACATAAATACTTAAAAAGTAATATTTTCAAGGAATTTAGGCTTAAGTAAAACAATTCGTTAAATGTTTACACTATTTATGCATATAATGACGCCCATTAAAAGGGGCGGGGTCCAAAAATTATGTTTTATTTTATGGCTCCAACTTTAACGCATTGGATCTGCGTTAACATACAAATATATCATTTGCTTAACAAAATTACAAAAAAAAATACTTAAAAAAATTACGTTCTTTTTTTAGAGTTTGGTTTAGTTCTTCTTAGGAAAACTTTTTTCCCTCTGGCCCGATTCAGCCCATTTACGAAGTCGACCTGTGCTATCCTTCAAGGTATATTTGTACCACATTTCAAGAGTTTGACTCTTTTCATTTGGACTGAATCGTGATTTCCACAAACGGATGCCCTCTGATCGTCTTAGATTTCATCACTGATCAAGAATATATATACTTTATGGGGTATCAGATGGATATTTCGCTGCGTTACAAACGAAATGACAAAGTGAATATACCCTCCTTTTCTTTTTTGGAGGGTATAAAAATAATCTACTAGTTGTGGCGAACAATTGGATTCAGCTAAACGCTAAAAAGAAGCAGTTAAAAACAAACAACCGGTGAAGAAAAAGTGTAAATAAAAATTGTTAATTTTTTCAACGGGCTTAAGTTCGAATCTGCATGACTGCAAATGATTTTTTATTATTTTATTAATAAATAGAATTTGAACAAATTCATTTATTAATAAAATAATAAAAAAATCATTTGCAGTCATGCAGATTCGAACTTAAGCCCGTTGAAAAAATTAACAATTTACATAAGAAAGTTCGACTAATAAAAATTCATAGTAAATAAAAATTTTAAAACTCTATTTTAACCCTATCAAAATAGAGTTTTAAAATTAATATTGTATCGAATTTAAAAATAATGGATGGATAATAAATCCAATTGCAAAACAGAAATTTTAAATGAAAACGCTATAGAGGAAAGAATAGAAAAAGTATCTGGTGTGATATCAATTTGAAGGTGCTGTTGGCTGAAGTAGTTAACACGAGACTATCATGCGGAGGGTCCTGAGATCGATTCCGCCCCCAGCCATGATTATTGTATCGAATTCTAGTGATCAGCATTAGTGCATGATTGTGTTATTTGTTGTCAGCCTGTTTAAGTGATGAAGGCATATCACTGATCACTGAACAATTACTGGCAGTGATTGCGATCATCATGTACTAAAGTTCAGAGGAACAGCACACTCCTTCGTCGGCCTTGTAGCAAAAATTTGCAATTCAATTGGTACAAAAGTTTTCCTATCTTCTCTTCTTTCTCCTGAATACTATCCCCTACTCGTATCTTCCAGTTCCGGCGCAACGCATTATGCATATGTAGGGGTCATCTCATGGGCACTGGTCCTACTCCTCAAGACATAATTAACATCATGTTTGGATTTATGCATTTTAATTCAGGTGCTGTGAGGTGGCAGAATTTTTTGTTTCTGAAGCAAAAAATGTGCATGATTCTGTTTCCAGATAATGGTGACATCACCTTTGGAAGCCCATGCATTGTATGTGATTTGTACCACGAGTCGCTGGCGTGAATGTTATGTACTGATTGATGTTCGGGCAGAACTACTGAATGCTTGGAGGACTCAGCTTTATATTATTATTAATAAGACAATCGAATATTATTTGAGGCATATTGATAAAAAAGTGCTTGTATATTTTTGTAAAGGGTCCGCCAAATAACATTTTTTTTAAATGCTATAAAAAAAACTACTAAATATTTTCTCAAATTTCTATTTTTATTTGAAAGTACAATCCTTCCGGTTAATAATGGTAAATAATTTCATTCAAATGGCTGCCTCGGCTGGACATGCAGTAGCCTACTCGATCTGTCCAATTTTTAAGCACATTATCGATTGTGTGCTGCTGTATTTCACCAATGACTTCACGACTATTGTCCTTTAAAGCGTCAATTGTCTATGGCTTGTCGGCGTAACACTTATCTTTGATGGCACCCCACAAATAATAATCCAACGGTGTCAAATCGCAGCTCCGAGGTGGCCAAACGACATCAGCTCTGCGGCTGATAATGCGATCATCAAAAACAGGGCGCAAAACATCGAGTGTAGCTTCGGCTGTGTGGCACGTAGCGCCGTCCTGTTGAAACCAAATGTTGCCAATATCTTCCTTTTTAATTTTTGTGAACAAAAATTCGTTCAACATGGCCCGATAACGATCGCCATTGACTGTAACGGCCACTCCTTGCTCATTTTGGAAGACAAATGGCCCAATTATGCCTCTGGACCGAAATTCGCACCAAACAGTGACTCGTTTTGGGTGCGTCGGCTTTTCAATGTATGCGTGCGGGTTTTCTATGCCCCTAATGCGACAATTTTGCTTTTTTACATACCCGCCGAGATCAAAATGAGCTTCATCTGAAAATATGATTTTTTTTGCAAAATCGGCAAAAGTAATGTCGCAATATTTCCCAGCGTTGTTCAAGCGTATACACAACCATATTCGTTCAGCGGAAGGATAAAATTAATTATCTGTCAAATCAGACATGAGCTAAGTGTTACCATTCCCGAAATATGCACTAATTGAAAAAAAACGTTAGATGGCGGACAATTTATATTGTTTTAAAAGATCAAATAAATTGCCACTACTTTTATCCAGTATTTTATACAATATTTTGCTGGGTTGGAGCCGTTTTCTAGGCACCAAGCGCTCAGGTTCATTAAAATAGAATAACTAAAGTGTATAGCAGCCGTTCTTTCATGTCAGTTTGTTTCTGTAAAATGTCATCACAAAATGTAATGAATGTTAATCACATCCATTTAAATATTTTGCAAAATTAATGAAGATTGTTGCTAAAGACCGAACTACTGGCAACATTGTAAAAAGCATACGAGCAAAAAACTAGAAAGTCAATGCAATAAAATAATAGAAATACATAGAAAAAACTTCTGGTCAATGCCCAATAAATGGGTTAATTCCATTGTATAGGGCCAGTGATTTAAAAAAGAAACTAATAAAATAATTAAAAAAAAGAAATCACAGCACAGGGCACTAAGCAAAATAGAAAACTAATAGAACTAATAAAAAAGCTAAACTATTGAACCTTTAATACAATTATCACTTATTGACAGCAATTACTTGTGATTTTGTTGCTTGGCTGATAAGGGACAACAAAAAAAAATAAACAACAACATTAAAATTGCAAATGAAAACAAGGACTTGCCTTTCACCTACTGCCAGTAACAGCAATTACTACAACAATGCTTGCTCCTGCAACGAGTACTAACTACTGCTAACACCTGCTTAAAGTGTTGCATGTAAAATATTTCCGTTTCCGCCAAAGCCAAACAGTAGTAACTTCAACAAGGACATTAAGTGACAGTCTTTATTTTGAAGTGAAACTTTTGTAGGTGAAAAATAATACAACTCATTAAATTACTGTTTGTTTAAGTGATGCACAGTGGGCCGCGCTATAACTAGACTCCTTACAATTCTAAGGAAAATTAGTAACTGTTCTAATTTCATTGTTCTATGAATGGCAATTTATTTGTGGCAAAAAATCCAAAACTATTTTTATGAAATGGTTTTTTGAATTGTTAGAGATTGCATAACCCATTTTAATTAAATCCCATGTATTCTACTCACTTAAACAACTTCGAGTATGACGATGCTGCTGATGTTGTTGATGGGTTTCATTCAGTTTTTTTGTTAATAACTTTTTCTGTTTTTTTTTGTTTGCTTGCATGTCGCTTTTCGCTTTTGTTATTGTGTATGGTTAGTGTCATTGTACTGATAAATCGCTTTCGATACCTGCATATAAGTGCTATTGTCTGCCTGACGCCATGTCTGTCTCACCATTCTTCATACTCTCGTTAACGAAATTATTTGTGCATGTCGATGCATGTCTACCCTTTAGTTCATTTTGCTTTTTCCAAAATATCCCGCCATAAACAATATTTAAGAAAATATTTTTTATTTTTTATATATGATTCGGAGGGTCCTGAGTTCAATTCCACGCTCAGCCGTGAATATTGTGTCGAATTCCTGTAATCAGCACTAGTGCATTATTGTGTTAGTTACTGTCAGCCTGTTGCAGTGAAGAAGGCATGGCACTGGTCACGGAACACTACAGACAGCGTTTGACACTACATTGTTCTAAAAGAGCAGAGCAACAAGCACCCCTCCCTTCGACGACCCTGTAGGAAATATACTCGTAATACTATTTAGTAAGTTCTTCAAAAGACTTTCCAATTATTAGATTCAATAAAATTTCGCACCAGAGTGCTCTGTAGAAACTGTCACTTGATTTACTTTCTCCCAAACTACAGGGTTTTGTCAATGTGCGTCTATTTCAATATGTATGTGTGCATGTGCGTATTTTATTAAAATGATTTAAATGAATGTGCATTTGTTTGCCTGTTCGTCTATTTGTTTGTTTGCCTCTTCTATTTAACACTTTTATGCATTTGATTTGACTACTTTTCGTAACGTTTAAAGAGAGATGATGGCACTACGGTTAACGCTACTGCCACCCATGGAGTAGTACAGAGAATAAGAGGGAGAGAGAGAGAGAGAGAGAGTGAGAGAGTGAGAGAGAGGAGCGGTGTGCCGGGCCTGGTTCTAGTGATAAATGCTTACATTTTGCAGGGTTTCATAGTGTTTTTTGTTTGCATAAGATTAGCCCATAAGTGTCTGCCATTGAGTGTAAATGACATGTTGTGATTTACCGTTGTAAAATTGGTATTTGTTCTACACTTACCGCTTACGTATTAACATGCATACTAACATAGTTGTGTGCATGTAGTGGTGCACACACACGTAAACAACAAAGCTTTTACACATGTTCATACACAAGGTATTAAAGTAAATGCCATTGTTGAAAGGATTTTTTCTTTTGTTGTTTTGTTTGTTTATGTAAATGATTAAATTAAACTTTAATTTTTGCAAAAAAAAAATAAATAAATAAAACAATAAAATGGATTATTTGACATGAACGTAATGGAAAAGTTGTATAAAGAAGAGTTTTATTTAAAGCAGATATTGGGTCACAGCCCAGACAGAGTGTTGAAACTGAAATAAATTTTAAAATAAATAAAATACACGACATTTAATGAATATTATGGCTCGCAGTTTCCTTATTACTATACCTTAAGATATAATGAAGTTGAAAAAGGCGCCGTATAACGTATGACGGATTCTATGTGTCTCGGCCTTAATAGGTGGACATCCGCTGAGTGCTCGTCCTGCTATAAGTAATTAAAAATATATCAATTCGTTTATATATAGTAAAAAATAAAAATAAATTAATTTGATGCTCTTACCTCAAAATCCTTCTGCATGCAAAACTTATTTACATTTACTTACGGTTAATATAATTTGTATATTTCTGCAATAAAGAAACTTATAGAGAAATTTATATTTAGAACAAAAATCGTATACATACTGTCAATTATAAAAAATTAATAAATTATTTAAGAACCTGCATTAATTTTTTGCTACTAAAAGCAGGCTATTAGACTTGTGATTAGACTTGTGATGCCCTAAATATATATCATGTCTCTCTGAGATTTAAAACAAATTTCGAACAATTAGCCTATAAATCTTAATTCAATTTAAAATAATAGACTCAATTATATGCCATCTAATTAATTAAAGCTACTGCTACAAATTATTTTTAAATAATAAAGGCCGAATTCATGAAAAATATTTTATGCTTATAACCTTCTTAATTGACAAATTTTTATAAAAAAAACTAATTTTTATAAACATGAAATATTTTGTATGAACTAGGCTGTAAATATTTTTGCTAAAAACCTTGTGTATTTTCAATTTTCATTACTCTTGCATTAACCATAAAAATAAAAATAAAATAAAGAACACACACACACACGCACAAAAACTGAAAAATAAATTTTTTAGCACACAATTTCGTTACTTCATGTCTTTGTTAATTTCTGTCATCGCTGTTAATGTCAGTTTACACTTCAACATGACAATGATGAAAACCTTTGGCAATATTGTGCATGTCGTGTTTTGTTTTTGTCTCTCTGTTACTGCAGTTTTACAAGACCCTTAATATAAAAACAAATGTCCTTTGGAAAACCATGAACAAGCCTAACGCGACATTAACTTCCGGTTGTAAGAAGTCTACTAACACATAACCATATAAATACACAAACACACACATACTTTATGCACACGATCAAATATGTCTGAAAGGCAAGAAAGACGTTAGAGAGCATAAGCTTAGCATAGGCCAACAAAAAAGTGTCTTTATGTTCATAAACATACTGTTAATAAGTCCACATAAAATACAACACAGTTTTTCTAGCCGGTCGGTATCTTACGGCTGGTTAAGCATTTACCCCCCTTTTTACTTTAAATAGCGGGAGTGCGAGGTGTGTGTGTGTGTGTTGTAACAAAAACAGCAACCAACCGGCTGAAACAAAATACAGGACAAGTAGTACTGGAAAAAGTAAATGAAAGGCAAAAATGTTTTTAATATTTTTTGTTTCTGTTGTTAACTCTTATGACAGGATACGGATACACTACTTAGCTATTGGCAAGCAATGTTTCCGTTTCCCCTGTTGCTATTCTCGTGGCTATGTTTTCTTTTCTACTCTATAATATTGTCATTTTGCTAGCAACAACAATTTTTTCTATAGTTTCTATGCAGCCTCCTTTGTTTAGATTTTTCCCCCCCTTATTTTTTGTTGCACTTCATACTCTTAAACCTCCAGAGTGCCTTCCTTGTTGGCTTTTAAAGCCAAAGGAGTATTTGTTTTGTTGGCTTTAAATGTCTGTTGTTTCTTTCCATTTATTTATCTCTGCAGTTGTTTTTAGTTGCAACTTTTTCCATGCAGCATAAATCCATGAATATTTGTATCTTGTCATCATTGTATGCATTATATTCCATGCAATTAAATAAAGCCAGCGAAGAGTGTTGCTTTCGTCTACTCCTCAGCAGCAAAAGCTGGTGTGGCGTCAGCGTTTGTTCTTTTCTGCAGTTGTGCGAGTATTTTTGTGTGCCAGTTGAGTCCTTAATTAAAAGTGACATTTGCCTTGATGATATGGCAGTAATGCGTAAAATTGAGATATACATTTTTATTAATTTTCTTTAATTTTTTACAGAAAAGCATATTTACCACGTTTTATGAGCTATTTTTTTTATACCCTCCAAAAAAGAATTTGGAGGGTATATTCACTTTGTCATTCCGTTTGTAACGCATCGAAATATCCATCTCAGACCCCATAAAGTATATATATTCTTGATCAGTGATGAAATCTAAGACGAACTGAGCATGTCCGTCCGTCCGTCCGTCTGTGGAAATCACGATTCAGTCCAAACGAAAAGAGCTAGACTCTTGAAATTTGGCATAAATATATTTTAAAGCTTAGAGCAGGTTAAGTTCCAAGATGGGCTAAATCTGGTAAGAGGGAAAAAAGTTCCCCTAAGAAGAACTAAACCAACCCAGAAAAAACAACATAATTTTTAAGGTTTTTTGGTTATTTTGTTAAGCAAATGATATATTTTTATGTCAAATACGGTCCAACGGCTTAAACTTGGAGCCATTAAATAAAATAAAAAGATTTTTTGACCCCGCCCACTTAAGTGGGCGTTATTATAGGCAAAAATAGCATAGAAATTTAACAAATTGTTTTACTTAAGCCTACATTCCATAAAAATAACACATTTAAGCTTTAATGACGAAGCTGAGACGAAACCTGTTACTACTCTGCCCTACCCCCTCCCTCCCCTTCGCCCACTAAATGACCCTATAAAAAAAATTTTTTTTTTTTAAATTTTGTATATAATCATCCCAAGCATTTATCTTTAGAGTTTTATGACTGCCGATTCTACCCTACCCCCCCCCCCCCCCCTACTTTCTTTGCCCCCTAACTGCCCCTACCAAAAAAAAAAAAAAATTTTTTTAAATTTTGTATATAATCATCCCAAGCATTTATGTTGCTGCCTGTTGCTACCCTACCCCCTCCTCCCCCTTTGCCCGCTAAATGACCCTATTAAAAATAAATAAAAATTTTTTTTAATTTTGTATATAATTATCCCAAGCATTTATTTTTAGAGTTTTATGACAAAGGTGAAATGTTTCCCCCACAGCCTTTGCCAGAGCGACCCCGCCAAAATACAGTTTTTATACCCTCCAAGGAGAATTGTGATGAAGTCTAAGACGGTCTAGCAATGCCCATACGTTCGTCTGTGGAAAACATGATATTGTATATTTTTGAACCCCGCCCCCTTTAGTGGGCGTTGACGTACGATATTATATAAAGGAACTCTGTCTCACCAAGTTAAACATTTCAAATTCACTTACTAAATATTTGGAGGGTATTTAAGATTCGACCCGGTCGAATATAACTTTTTTACTTGTTTTTTTTTTTCTTAATACATTTTTCGACAGATTTGTTAATGTAGTTGTACAGCATAATTTATAAAAAATAATTTTTATTTTTATTTATTCGATTCATAAGAGGCTTATAAAAAAGTTTTTTGTATAAAAATTTATTTTGTTGATGTGTTAGCTATTGAAACAAATTTTATAAATGAGGTCTATAAAGTTTACTCTACTCTTTGGTGTCCACCGGGAAGGTATACTTCCTTGTATTGCCGCCATTCTGGTAAACATTAGTCTTGACACTTCATATTTGCCAATCGTAAAGTAGACATGTGGCAAATTTGTTATGGAAAAATATTCGCTGCCACAACGCATACAGCTAGCATTACAATGGAATTACAGCGAGCGCTATTTCCACAACAATTTATTTCGAGATATGGTGATGTTGATTGGCCTCCACGGTGGCCTGGTTTGACTGCTCCGGACTTGTTTTTGTGGGGAATATCTGAAAAGCAAGGCTTATGCAAACAAACCAGAAACGCTGGAGCAACTCAAATAAAATATTCTTCATGAAATTAATGAAATACCGCATACCGTATTAACGGTTACATATATTTCAACCGATATAAAATTATATGTCATGCAATAATTTTTTTATAGCAAACAAACTGTTAAGCCATTTTCATTACTTCTCAAAACATGAAACAACAAGTTAAATTACCACTCCCGCTTAACAACATCAATTTAGGCTGCAACTCCCCAAAGGCAGTTAAAACCAAATGAAAACAAGTATGTCATAATATTTTCATTACATGAAAGCAAAGAAATTAAGCGGAAAGGTTAAAGAAATTCAACCGGACTCCCAAACAGTACAAAATGATAATAAATTATAAATAAACAAACAAATTAAAGAAAAAGATTTAAACACACAATTTCGTACATTTACACAAAAGATACAAACGCATTGCAAAGTATTCAATATTTAATTTAGCAACCTTGTACGTTTAACTCCACAGATTTAAACAAGACAATTCTGTTAGCAAGTGAAGGTATAAATTGGCAAACCAAAGCTAAACAAAAACAAAAAGAAAACACAACTTTTTAATGGAAATACATAAAGGATAATGTGTTTTGTACGAACTGCGTAAGTAAGACGATACAATCGTTTAACGCTTTAGATGTATCTTTAATACATACAAGTACATACACATTTACGATTAAATTAAATGATGTTGAATCTTTTTTTTTGTTTGTTTGTTAGATATCACATTTGTGTGCATACACTCGCTGCTTATGTACACCACCCACTAACACAAAAATAAATTTATTTAAGCATCTAAAGTGATTTGAAAAGGACTTGAATTTACATAACCTTCATATAAATGAAATTGAATTATATGAACATGATTTTGTGAGAGAACACTTAAGCATTAATGGGCTTACAGTGTAACAGATCATAAACAATACAATAACACAAGTGTTTTTGTTATGGGAGTCTACAAAATTTAAATCAACTTTTACTTTTTTTTTTTTAATTAGGACCGGCACTCAGGGGATGGCCTCTACTCATGCGTCCATTGTGCTGGAACTAGGAAAGTTGGTTGATAAAGGGAGTAGTGTCTATGAACATTCGATTTGAATTTCCTCATGCTATATACGGCAGGAAAGACTTCCGCAGGGAGTTTATTCCACATACAGGCAGTACGGGCAAAGAATGAATTTTCCCTGTAATGTGTAGTGCGGTTCACTGGTAAATCCACCACATATGGGTGTGATCGCACTGTAGAGCGTGTTGAACGTAAAAAAGTGAGTGTTTCGGGAAAAAGATCCCTGACTTCGTCGGAAAAAAAACCCATTATAGTAACGATAAAACAGCGAAACGCACCCCACATTGCTTCGATGCTCAAGTGAGTCGATAGAGTTGACTACCCTACCGTCCCCTATGAGTTTCTTCGCCCTCTCCTGTACACGGTCGAGTAACTTCAAAATAGACTTTGAAGCACCGGCCCATACTTGAGAATTGTATTCCATCTTCGGTCGGATGTACATAAGTGGTATAAATAGTAAGGAGTTCAGATGGGGTAAGGAATGTCTTACACCGCCTTAGAAAGCCAAGGCACTTGAATGCTTCTTTTGAAACATGAAAAATGTGTTCAGTCCATCAAACGACGCACTTGATTTTCATGCCAAGAACATCAAGAGCTTCTGATTCCTCAATATCAAGCAGCGTGATCGGACTTACGTCAGTGTGTAAGCAAGCATCATTGAGTCTTACGGGGATTGAAATTTACCCTGTTTCTGTGACCCCATTCAACAATCCTATTAAGGCCACCGTTTAGCGCAACATCCATATCATGCCTCATCGCCCCGATCTCTGACGATGTCGGCCTACTATTGAAAGCATATAAATGGCAAAGGATGCTATCATCTGCAAAAGAGTAGATAGCAGTTAAAGTCTGACATACAAGGTCATTTAGAAATATAAGAAATAGTGTAGGAGAGAGAACAGAGCCCTGCGGTACCCCAGCGGTGATACTATACTCGTCTGATGAAATCCCGTCTATAACAACTCTTATAGCACGATTCCTGAGAAAGCTCGATATAAATCGAGAGAAGACGTCACCCACACCAAAAGCCATAAGTTTCGAATGCCTCAGAAATATCCAGAGCCACTACCTTACTCTCGCCAAAGTGGTGGATAGACTGGCATCACTTTTCCGAAAGGAAGGCCAATAGGTCCCCCGTAAAGCGACCCTTACGGAAGCCATATTGGCGGTCGTTAAGTAAGCTATTAGACTCTAGATATTTCACTAGGTGAAAATTCACCATGCTTTCCATCACCTTGGAAAGCGCAGAACAAATCGCGATTGGGCGGTAGTTTTGGGGGTCGTTGGCCTCTCCCTTTTTAGGGGTTGGCGTTACATGAGCAACCTTCCAGCACGAGGGAAATTCACCTGAATGGTAAATAGTGCTGAAAAGGGTTGCCAGACGACGAGCTAACGTCGAAAAGCACTGTCTTAAGACCAGTGCTGGAATTCCATTCGGCCCAGGAGACTTATTTAAATTGAGATCCGATAAGATCCTTTTAACCGCCCGGAACCGAAAGCGTATCTTTGGCATAGTTATGGATACGCTTTCCGGCATGTGCGAACTACTTGCGAATATTTCAGCTAGAAGGTTAGCTTTATCAACCGGGTCAGTGAATAATTGATCACCCTTCAAAAGAGTAGGGATCGAAGAACTAGCATTATCCTTCACCCTTTTGACGAATGACCAGAAGCTCTTGCTGCCCCGAGAGGCAGAAAGAATTTTAGCACAAAGACGCTGCTCGTACAGAGCTTTTTCGCATCTTAGTACTACTTGATAAAATAAACGGCTCAACAATATTAAGTGTGGATTTCTCATTTAATATATTCTAACATAATGAAAAACTTTTATCCAGCAGTAAAAATATATCCCAAGTTATTCCAAGTAGACGCTGTTGGCTGAAGTAGTAGAACACGAGACTATGAGGTGGAGGGTCCTGAGTTCAACCCCTCGCTGAGTCATGAATATTGTGGTGAATTTTTTGTATTGTGCTAAATAATTTAGCTAACAACAAACAGTTTTACTACTCATAAATGTTTTTGGATCATGAATATTGCATTCGATACCGATAAATTTTACTTGAAGAAAGTTTCATTGAAATTAATACAATGAATGTTTGTGCAATATTGAATGAATAATTTAATTGCTAGTGAGCATGGTTGCCATATCTTTTGTAGTTCTTAAATCTGTTTAAAATTATATAACAAAATCGTATGTAAGTATTATTATCACGCACATGTTAAAATTCCTTAACCTAAGCAGCCGACTGACTGCTCTTATATACAATCCCAATTCGCACAAAAATATATTAGACGTCATTTTGTGTTTGTAAGTAAGTATTTTCACAATATGGTTTCGATTTGCATTTTACAAGCAAACAATTTCTTTGTTTTCTTCTTTTCTTTTGCACTTGTGTGTGTGTGTGTGTGAGTGTGCGTGCTGTTTTCAATTTTCCTTACAAATAGTGGCACTTTTGTTAAAATCCTCAAACAAATGCAAGTGTGTACATGCGAGTATATGTGTATGTATGCGAAAATTTGATTTGCTCCAACTTGGAGTTTTAAGTTCAGATTTTCCTACCAACAAAAATAAATGCCCAAGTACATGTCTAAGCATGTTTAGATGTATGAGTGAAAGTGTGTAATTCTGTTAATCCCCACTCGTGTATACTAGCATAAAGGGATTTATTTTTTCTTTTCAAATTAATATTAGGCAGGCTAACATTTATAAGTATTAAATTTAAATTAAAAAACAAAAATATATGATTGGTAATTATGGCGTTAAAGTGATTCACAATTATTGGAAAATTTGTGTGCAATTTTTTGTAAAAATGTTGATGAGCCGGCATTGCCCTATTGTTGTAATTGAGATTTACTGAATTTTCCTTTCAAAATTATCCTGTCTGAGTGTGTTAAATGGTATTATTCTCCTTGTTTCTTCCACTTCTGTTTTTATTGTTGCGCACAGCAAAAAAAAAAAAAAAAGATCTTGGCAAACGAACGCTTGAAACATTCGTATCATGGCTTTAGTTGAATTGCTATTTGTTTCCCCCCCTCTCCACCAAATCCGTATATTTTCTCTTTGTATACTTAAAGTCAAGAGCATTTGAATTCATCGTGCTCATCATAATCAACGGTATTATCGTCATCAACATCATCATTGACTAAATGAATTGCTTGTTAAATAATACAACTGATTGTGGAAACATTTTAAACATATTGAAATAAAATTGAATTAAAATAAATTCAAGTTTTATTAGTTTCTTTCTTTTTAAACAGATTTCACTATTTGGGTTATTCCTTAAGGAATTTAATTTGAAGTGGCTTTTACAAAAACACTGTAAATATATATTTAAGAAGATAAACAATTCCACACGAAAGTATTAATAGAGAGCCATAAATTGTATTCTATATTTTGAGGGTTCTGATGGCTGAAGTAGTAGAACACGAGACGATGAAGTGGAGGGTCCTGTGTTCCACCCCCGCACTCAATCATGAATATTGTGTCGAATTCTTCTGATCAGTATTAGTAGGTGGTAAATAATGAGACTTACCAAATCATGTTCTAGAAATTGCCACCTGGGCGACCCGAGGACGAATTCGTGTGGTCTCTTGGTGCTAAGAGGGGTAGCGGTGATACCCAATTTCAAAATCAATGACATATTTGATAGCATTAGTGAATGATTATGTTAGTTGTTGTCAGCCTTTTTTCAGTGATGAAGGCCTATCACACCCAGTGGCAATTTTTTAGCAATAAAATGTTACATATTTTCTAGAAAAGAACACAACATAAGCTCCAGCATTTTTATAGCCTCCAAAAAAGAATCTGAGATCCCATAAGGTGTATATATTCTTGATCAGTGATGAAATCTAGGACGATCTGAGCACGTCCGTCCGCCCGTCAGTCCGTGGACATCACGATTCAGTCCAAACGAAAAAAGCCAGACCTTTGAAATTTTGTATAACTATATCTTGAAGGATAGCCCAGGTCAAGTTCGGAAACGGGCTATATCGGGCGAGAGGGAAAAAAGTTCCCCTAAGAAGAACTAAAGCAACCTCCAAAAAACAACATGATTTTTAGTTTTTTTGCAATTTTGTTAAGCAATTGATATATTTTTATATCAAGCAAGTCCAAAGGGTTAAACTTGGACCCATAAAATAAAAATAAAATATTTTTTGGACCCCGCCCTCTTTAGTGGGCATTATTATATGCAAAAAAAATTAAAAAATTTAACAAATTGTTTTACTTCAGCCTACATTCCTTAAAAATAAATTTTTTAAGCTTTAATGACGAAACTGAGACAGAACTTGGTACTACTGTGCCCTCTCCTCTCCTTTTGCCACCTATAGGACCCTATCAAAAAAATTTTTTTTTTTATATTTTGTATTTAATTTGTCCGAACATATATTTTTAGATTTTTATGACAAAGTTGAAATGTCTCCCCCACAGCCCTTGCCAGAGAGATCCCGAAAAATACAGTTTTGATACCCTCCAAAAAGAATTGGACTCCATAAAGTATATACATATATTCTTGATCAGTGATGAAGTCTAAGACGGTCTGGCAATGCCCATACGTGCGTCTGTGGAAAACATGATATAGTCTATATTTTGAACCCCGCCCCCTTTAGTGGGCATTGACGTATGATATTATATGCAAATATAGTGTAAATATTTAACAATTTTTTTTTAAAAAGCTGAGATGTTCTCTGATGTTGCAGAGGTGAAACGTATCCCCCAAAGGCCCTCCCCGAAATGACTCTTTCAAAATATAGATTTAAAATTGGGTACAGAGATGTCTTAAAGGAATTCCGTCCCACCAAGTTAAACATTTTAAATTTACTTATTAAATATTTGGAGGGTATTTAAGATTCGACCCGGTCGAATATATCGTTTTTACTTTTTTTTTGTAATTTTGTTAAGCAAGTTATATATTTTTATGTCAAAGACGGCCCTCTAGCAAAAACTAGGCGGCGAAGTAAAAAAGGTTGAAATAGCTACAAAAACAACTGTCTATCTTCTCATCTTTCCTAATCTGTCATCTCAATACCATCAGTTCCGGTGCAATGCATTGCATATATAGGGGTCATCCCCTGAGTGCTGGTCCAAGATAAAAAAAATAAAAAAATAGGTGGAACTTGGAGCCAGAATAATCTATTTTTGGACTCCGCCCCCTTTAGAGCAAATATTTAACAAATTGTATTACTTAAGACTACATTCCTTAAAAATTAAATTGTAAAGCTCTTCCGACGAAGGTGAGATGTTTTCCGATTGATTTTCTGATGTGTGTAAGATACCACCGCGATTACAAATATTATTTCAGCATAATATACATTAAAGTTAGTGAAAGAATATAATTTCTTTTCTACTAAAACTACAGCTTGTAAGAGATAATTTTACCTCAAATCGGTTCGATTATTAAAACTCTTTAAAAGAATATTTTAGAATACAACTAAACAACGAGGATATTTATGTATTCTGTTGGTGGATGGTAAATCCCCCATAGCTGGGAAATATATATTATACTTGCAGCAGATATCTGGCAAAGCAAAGATTTTTTATTAATATATTTACGAATTTTTTTTTTAAAAATTGGCCTAAATGAAAATGTTTGATAATATAAAAATATCTTCATTGAATGATGTAGAGAAAAATGTTCAATGGTTTGTTGCAACAAATTCAATTACATTCATCGCATTTCCTAAAGTATCTTCTTGTCTGTGGACTGCAATCATTTAGTTTATTGTCTAGTGCGCCAATAAATTTTGCTCATTTACTTAGAAAATCCTATTTAAATATAAAAAATTGAAACAATTACAGAAATGCTGTGCATTTTTTATTCTATTTACATATTTTCTTTCTTTTCTAATTTGAGCCAAACATCAAGGGAACCCTTATGTGAATTCTAATTAAAATCAATTGTTGTTGGCAAATATATTGTTTTGCCAGACACAAAAACCAACATGGTTAAAAAAGGGCAAAACACAACAACAACAGCAAAAAAAAATTGTTCAAGAGAAATTAAGAAAAGAGTTTAAAAAGGGAATCAAATGTACAATAAGTAGACTTAATGCACTAGCGAGGGAAAAATACTCGTGCATATGTGAAAAAGTTAAATTGCTGCTGTTACTGTTGCCATTGCTGATGTTGCTTATTAAACTCAATGTTGGTAAAATTTCGCTAATGAATCTCTTTGCAAGGCAACACATATTTAAACAATTACAAATACTTATACACACACACATTGCGCACACATCTATGCAAGCAAGCATGGGTATGTGTGTAAGTGTAATTAATATATAGAAAGAAAACAAAACATTGAAACAATTGTGGGGAATTATAGAAAGAGATGAATAAACAGAAATATTGTTGAACAAACAAACAACATGATGAGATTTAATCCCCAATGTCAGTTGTTAAAAATAACAATTCGCCACATCACAAAAATAAAAAAAAAATCTAGAAAAATACAGCAATTAATATGGAAACCGGAAATATAAAAAATGCACTTCTTTAATGTTGATGCAGAATTCACTTCAATTTTTTTTATGATTATAGCGAGTTTAAGTGGCCTTTTAGCATCAAGAAAAATATTTTATATAACTAAAAAGATTTTTTTATTGCCGAAATTTTATCAATACTTTTCACTTAAATCTAAAAAAAAAACAAGTGCCGAATCTTAAATACCCTTCACAGATGTAATTCTTCTTTCCTTCTTGCTAAAACAGGAAGTAGGTTTAATTAAAAGATGGAACATAGTTTTACTTGACAAAAAAATTTTAATTTTTAAACTCTTTGGTCACTTTCATGTACCATAAAATATTTCATTTGTCCAACCCTGGAGTCGAAATTTTGATTTTTTAAGATTCTAATACCAATTTTGTTCTTCCTGAATTATAAAACAGTTTTAATTAGCAAAAACAACATCGTCAATTGCCTATTTGGTTACTTTTATATATTTCAATATCCCAACCCTGGAAACGAAATTTAATTTTTTTTTACCAACGAGTCATGAACGAGTTTTAGTTAAGCAAAACTTAATATTTGTAACCATTTAGGTCATTTTTATGTACCACAAAATATTGCATTATCCAACTCTGGAATGTAAATTTTTGATTTCTTTTTTAATTTTTGATACCAATTTTGTTTTTCCTGAACTAAAAAATAGTTTTAATTAGTAAAAAAAACAACGTCAATTGCCTTTTTGGTTACTTTTATGTATAAAAAAATATTTCAATTTCCCAACCCTGGAAGCGGAATTTAAATTTTTTCTTTATCAATGCAAATCTCCGTGAGGTATAAAGTAGTTTTGTTTAAGAAAAACTCGAATTTTGCAACCATTTTGGTTATAACATGTACTACAAAATATTGCATGTACCAAAAAAAAAATTAATTTTTCCAACCCTGGAAACGAAATTTTAATATTTTTTGTTTGTTTTTTTATCAGTACAACGCTTCTTGAGGTATAAGGTAGTTTTATTTACGAAAAATTGCAAATTTTTTACCATTTTGGTAACTTTCATGTACCATAAAATATTGCACTTGTACATCCCTGGATTCGAAATTTTATTTTTTATTTTTGAATTTTTGATACCAATTATGTTCTTCCTAAATTATAAGACAGTTTTAGTTAGCAAAAAACAACATGAGTTGCCTGTTTGATTACTTTCATGTATAAAAAAAATTCAATTTCCCACCCCTGGTAGCAAAATTTTAATATAAAATTTTTGATTTTTTTTGGCTAATGCAAATCTTCATGACGTATAAAGTGGTTTTGTTAAAGAAAAACTTGAAATTTTTAACAATTTTAGTTACTACATGTACTACAAAATACGGAATAGGCCGAAAAAAAAATTTAATTTCCCATCCCTGGAAAAAAATTGTTTTTAATAGACCATTGAGGCTCTCCAAAGCACGAAGTAGGTTTAATTTACAAACATTAAAAAAAATAATTGATTTTTGGTACAAATTTTTTTTCTGAATTTCAATAGCAGCCTATTTAAGTTAATTTCCAATCCAACGGTCCAAGAACGAAGTCTCTAGCTCTTCTGGAGGCTTGGGAAAACCGTACAGACGGACGGACAGACGGACATCGCTCAATCGTCATGGCTATTCATAAGGATCCAGAATATATATACTTTATGGGGTCCCATGTGCATATCGAAGAAATTACACACGGAATGACAAACCAATATATACCCTTTCACTTTTTTGTGAAGGGTATAAAAATGTGCTTAATTTATAAAAAATAAATTACATAAGACTAATAAAATAAGAGCCTTATTCATAAAAAATATATTTTTGGTTTGTTAAAGGTTTCTTAAAACAGTTTCCCATACAAAATTTGTTTTATAAGCGCTTCATAAAGCAAAAATATTTTTTAAGAATAAGACCTTAAATTTGTATACCCAAAAAAAAAAAATGAAAAATTTAAGGGTACATTGTACTGCAGCGAAATATCCCTTTAAGCCCCATAAAGTATATGTGACCTTCTCCAAGAAAAGGGACTAGTGTAGCAAAACATCGCAACTCCCAACTGAAGACGTGTTCAAAGTGATAATGCGTTATGAAACTTTAAATGCGTTTTTCTCAAAAAAAAAAAAAAATTATCAATTTTTCTCAAAACTTTATTTTCACACACCAGGCCCTTTTCTCGGAGAAGGTTACATATTATAAAACAATTTCATACAGAAGAGGTTTATCAGTGATAAAATCTAAGACGGTCTAGTCATGTCCGTCCGCCTGTGGAAACCACGATTCCGTCCAAACGAAAAGTGACAAACTCTTGAAATTTGTTACAAATGAATTTTGAAGGATAACACAACACATCAAGTTTTTTTTTTATCTTGGACCAGCACTCAGGGGATGGCCCCTATATATGAAATGCATTGCGCCGGAACTGAAAACGAGGGGATAGTATTGAGGGGACAGATTAGGAAAGATGAGAAGATAGACAGTTGTTTTTGTAGCTATTTCAACCATTTACTTCGCTGGCTAATTTTTGCTACAGGGCCGACGAAGTTTGTAATTGGGCTGAATCGTGCCGGTGGGGAAAAAACGTTCCCCTAAGAAGAGCTAAACCAACCTCTAAGAAACTACATAATTTTTAGAGATTTTTTGTACAATTTTGTTAAGCAAATGATATATTTCTATCCAGAAAATCTGAAAATAAGTTTTTTGGGGCCCCCACTCTCTTTAATAGGCGTTGACGTACGATCTTACAAGCAAAAGTATTGTAAATATTTAAAAAAATTTATTACTTAAGCCTAGATTCCTTACACAATAAATTTTTAAGCCTTTGTGTCCTCCATCCCTCCACCTTTGCCCCCGTAAATGACCCGATAAAAAATATTACACTTAATAAGCCCAAAAATGAATTTTTTACGACAAAAGTGCGTCGTCTTCCAATGGCCCTTTTTGGAGTAACCCTGTTAAAATGGAGTTTTAAAATTGAGCACAGAAATGTCTTCAAGAAACTCTGAGACAGCAGGTTAAAACTTTTTATTTTACTTACTAAATATTTGAAGTTTATTTAGGAATCGATCTGGGGGCAAATTACGGCACACGATATCGATCGAAATTTGTATATGAAATGTATTGATATATCGATCGATATCGAATGCCATAATTTGGCCCCTGGCCGAATACAACTTTCTTACTTGTTTTATGTAAATTTGCTTTAATAAATTGTTATAAATCAGAAAAACATTTTTGAAATTAGCAGCCTAGTTTATAGAAAAAATTTGGTTCATAAGAGGTTTATGAAATTAATTATTGAGTGAAAGTTGGCTTTATTAACCTGTTATAAATCAGATTTTTTCCAAAATTGGGCCTTAGGCCTTTAAACTGTAAGAAAGCGACCACTCGTTATTTTCTTTCTTTCTAAAATAATATTTGATTTTGGCTTAAAATCTTTTAAAAAATTTTGGATTTGCCATAAAGCATTTAATTTGCAGTTACTCACATGCCAATTCACTTCCCTTTGTCCTTATGAGGTAAATAATTGTACCTAAAGAAATTACTAAATAAATAGAGTAAAACAATCACAGAGATTAAGTTTTAATTTCGCTAAGCAAATCATCTTCAAATCGTCTTAGAAAAGAACATGATTTCATTTCCATCTAATACAGAACACAAATAAAATACAGCAAACGTATGAATTGTTATAATCCCATATGCATTTACGACTAATACACTCAACCATAACTGATACACCATATACATACGAGTATAAATATACAAAACAAACACTTATGCTCACCACTTCTGTACACTATTTTACGATAATATTTTAAAAGTCATATTGCACACGTATTGCTATTTGCAGTCAGTGAAATGAAGTAGATAACATTTATGTGGGTTATAATTGTGAATAAAAAAAAAGCATACAATTTGTGGTTGTTGCACATGCAGCAACAAATTTAATGCGCACATGTGAGTGTCTGTGTTCAATTTCATTCAAGATCAGTTGCATATAGACATTTAAAGGGTAATGCAATAAAATGCTTGATTTTCCTTTATAAATAAATCACTGCATGGATTCATATGCTGTGCGAGGAGAGGACAACGTCAACCTCATTAAAAGTCACCCTACAGTTCAATATTAAAGTCGGTGCGGTCAGATTAAAGTCCTAATTTATAAAAATTCTTCTGGTTTCTTGACCTCTTCTTAATTATTATTGTATTCTGATATTTTTAAGGTTAAGGTCTCTTTATATTAATATAATTTTTAATTTCAATATATCGTCACTCCTTTGTGTGACTTCTTCAGGAAGAACTATTATTTATATAAATAAATTATAATTTATAACAATTTACTAGGACACATATTCACACAAAAATTTGTTTTATTACCCAAATTTTTTTTTATAAATTGGAATGTAAATGATTAGTGGCGTTTTCTTTTCTAGAAAACATGTAACATTTTTTCACTTCTAATCCAAAAATTTGCATTTAAGATGATTTTTAAAACTATAATATATTTTTAAAACTATAATATAGTAGATTAATTTGTAGTAGATTTATTATTTCGAAATGGCAGTTTTTCATTAAAAAGTATAAAAAATTTAGCATTCTTTTCTAGATTAGAAATCAACATAAGTTAAAAATTATTATTCAGGCTCTAGTTCAAATCTGCGAATACACAAATTCCTCTTTATTTCGGGAATTTTTTTTTTATATTGAGCTTTTTATTAAAAGTGTAATATTTCGAATATTTTTTATAATCATCAAACTAGCTGAACAGAGTAGTACTGATTTTAAGGCAACTACGCCATTTTATAAGAGTTTGTTATTAAAATTTTTGCACTTTTCAATGTGGTACTATTCAGTGGGATATTAGAACTTGTTTTATTAATGTTGTTTGTAAATCAAAGTTAAAAAAAAATTGTCAGCAAGATTTTTATACCCTACTAAAAAGAATATGGAGGGTATATTCACTTTGTCATTCCGTGTGTAATGCAGCGAAGTATCCATCCCCATAAAGTATATACATATATTCTTGATCAGTGATGAAATCTAAGACGAGCTGACCATGTCCGTCCGCCCGTCCGTCTGTGGAAATCACGATTCAGTCCCAACGAAGATATCCAGACTCCCAGAATTTGGTTTAAATATATCTTGAAGGAGAGCACATGTTAAGTTCGGGAATGAACTAAATCGGGCAAGAGGGAAAAAATTCCCATAAGAAGAACTGAACCAACCTATAAGAACCAACATAATTTTAAAAGTTCTTTTGTAATTTTGTTACGCACATGATATATTTTTATGTCAAAAAAGGTCCAACGCGTTAAACTTGGAGCCATAAAATTAAAAAAAAAAATTTGGACCCCGCCCGTCAATAAACTATTTTTTGGACGCTGCCCCCTTTAGTGGGCGTTATTATATCCAAAAATAGTGCAAAAATTTAACAAAGTGTTTTACTTAAGCCTACATTCCTTAAAAATAAAATTTTTAAGCTTTTATGCCGAAGCTGAAACGTAACCTGATCCTCATCTGCCCTACCCCCTCCTCCCCCTTGCCTCCTAAATGACCCTATCAAAAAAGATTTTTTTTTGTATTTAATTATCCCAAATAATTATTTTTAGAGTTTTATGACAAAGGTGAAATGTCTCCCCCACGGCCCTTGCCAGAATTACCCCGCCAAAATACAGTTTTAATGCCCTACAAAAAGAATTGAACTTCATAAAGTATATTTGACCAGTGATGAAGTCTAAGACGATCTAGCAATGCCCATACGTCCGTATGTGGAAAACACAATATAGTCTATTTTTGGACCACGCCCTTTAATGGGCGTTGAAGTTACATATTATATAAAAAAATAGTGTAAATATTTAAAAAATTGTATTCCTTAAATCTACATTGCTTAAAAATTTAATTTATAAGCTTTTACGATGAAGGTAATATGTTCTCTGATCTTCTTCTGCTCTACCCCACCATCCGCCTCTGTCACCGCAATTATCTTAGCAAAAAAAACCTTTTTTCTAGACTTAGCTTCCCCGAAAACTTAGTTTTTACGATTTAAGTGAGAAGTTTGCTCAACGGCCCTTCCCGGATTGACCCTGTATAGAGTTTTAAAATGTCTTAAAGGATCTCTCACTTATAAAGATAAACATTTTTAACTTATCTCAGTCCCTTTTAATGCAGTTTGATATAAAATATTAATACGTAAATATTTATGCTGACGGAACGGCGTCTCAGCCAGGCTCCTTCCCGCACATTGGAAACGACAATATTAAACTAAATATTTTTTTTTTTCCTTAAGCCAAATACCATAAAAATGTAAATTTTAATAAGAATAAAAATAGACGTTTGATTTACTAAATATTTGTAGGATATTTAAGATTCGAGTTGGTCGAATATAACGTTTTTACTCAACTTACACAACAGAGCAGAACAGCTGTTTTCGAAAGCCGCTACACTTCCATTATCTGTGTTCATGTGTTTCTTTTTTCCCAACACTTATTAGGTGGCTTAGTTGAATATAATAACATTTTTTATTTATAAAAATTTAATGAGGAAATTGCTAACGAGAACTATATCAAACGGATGGTAACACTGTATTAATTCCCGCGTTGCCATTTCGATTATTTACTGCAAAAATGGCGACAACTTAAAATCTATGGTTAATTTTTGAACACTCTTAATATTGTTATTTCAATAATTTTGTGCTACTAATAAAACGCAGCAGGGGTTGTGGCATTATTGTCTTACAAAAGCACATACAGACATGTAATTGTAGTTGTATTAAACATAAGCTTATAGCACGGTTTTATTTTATGTTTAATTAACAACAAACTTGTACGTTTGTAGACTGCAGATGCACAAAATCTGCAGATATATGCAAATATATCTAAGTGATATTGAGGCAAATCTATGGGTTTATTTGTTTGTAAAACTCCAAATGTGTTGCATGTCAATTACTTTTGCTTGCGAGATATGTACACATGTATGTAGCGTACAGTGGGCAAATATATAAGGCTTGCTTAATGAAAAACTTTTCATCATACTATATAATATGTATATGAAAAAGAAAATTTTATCAATTTTCAAAAAACTTTTTATAATACAAAACGATTTATATCAGCAAGAAAATGTATTGAATCCTATATATAGTAATTGGTTGGCAAATTTTGGCTTCATGAGTAGGGTGCCACATGCATTCGTATACTATCCTGAAATTAATAACTGATTTACTTCTAATTTTGCTATAATCTATTCAATTCATTTTCTGTTTGCAGTACTTGGGGACTGGCCAACACAAAAATAACATCTAAAATGTCTACAACAGAAAAATTTTATGCTTAGACTAGGAAATCAAATATTCAGGGTTCGATGTCGAACTTAGTCACGAATATCGAGTCGAATTTTTCTGATCTACTTAAGTACAGGGTTGTGTTAGATGTTGTCGGCCTGCTTCAATGACACTAGGCGCTGTCATGTACAAAAAGCGTCGTTACTGTATCAACGACCCAACGCCAGCGATGTAAAAATAAAAAAATTGCTGCCACAAATTCTCTTTTTCCATTTATATTTTTTGTTTATTTTATATATTTGAGAACCTGTTGTTTAATAGTAAATTTTTAATGTTATTCGTGTTGATTTTTTTCCCCTGCTCTTTTGTAAATCCGTAACAAGGCATTGCAAGTGTACAAAAAATTATATATTTGCATTGACCCATCAATGGAAGTTAGAGGTAATTAAAAATTCTCCGAGGGCAAGTTTTGTAACGCGTTTACTGTAGAAATTTTGTTAATACAACCGGATGATAATTATTCATGCGTTTCATGCCGATATTCGCAAAATTTGTTGTAGGAAAAGGAATGAAAGGATATGCCCTGGGAGTTTATTCAAGTTCGTGGAGAGAAATATTTCTCTAGAATACATAGCGCGATTCGTTGGTAAATCGACGGTAAGGAAGAGTGATATTTTAGTGCAAAGCATATTGTATAAGAGAAAAGTATGCTTTAGGGGAAAGAAGTAGCTGATTTCGAAACTCATCCCACAAGCACATGCGATATTCCAGTGAGTCAATATTCTCAGCTGCTCTACTGCCTTCTATGAGTCTCTTTGCCTTGACAGCAGCGAGGTCCAGTAACTTCGAAATTAATTTTGAAGCTCCATTTCATACAAGAGAGTTAGTTCTATTCCATTTTCTGTTCGATGTAAGTGAAGGGATCAGCTGGAGTGAAATATTTCTTATAAAGGGTCCGCCATCTAACGTTTTTTTTCAACTAGTGCTTATTTCGTGAATGGTAACACTTAGCTCATGTCTGATTTGACAGCTAATTAGCTCTATCTTTCCGCTGAACGAATGTGGTTGTGTATACGCTTGAACAACGCTTCGCTAAGTGGGCCTGCGATCGACTTACAGAAGATGCCGATTTTGCCAAAAAAATCATCTTTTCAGATGAAGCTCATTTTGATCTTGGCGGGTATGTAAACAAGCAAAATTGTCGCATTTGGGGCACAGAAAACCCGCACGCATACATTGGAAAGTCGAAGCACCCAAAACGAGTCACTGTTTGGTGTGGATTTTGGTCCAGAGGCATAATTGGGCCATTTTCTTCGAAAATGAGCAAGGAGTGGCCGCTACAGTCAAGGGCGATCGTTATCGTGCCATGTTGAACGAATTTTTGTTCACAAAAATTGAAGAGGAGAATATTGTCAACATTTGGTTTCAACAGGACGGCGCTACGTGCCACACAGCCGAAGCTACACTCGATGTTTTGCGCCCTGTTTTTGAAGATCGCATTATCAGCCGCAGAGCTGATGTCGTTTGGCCACCTCGGAGCTGCGATTTGACACCGTTGGACTATTATTTGTGGCATGCCGTCAAAGATAAGTGTTACGCCGACAACAATTGACGCCTGAAAGGACAATATTCGTGAAGCCATTGGTGAAATACAGCTGCAGTGTAGGCTACTGATTGGCCAGCCGAGGCAGCCATTTGAATGAAATTATTTTTCGTTATTAACCGGAAGGATTGTACTTTCAATTAAAAAAAGAAAATTTGAGAATATATTCAGTAGCTTTTTTTATTGCATTTAAAAAACAAAAAAGATATTTGGCGGACCCTGTGCATCCTTAAATACCCGATGCACTTTAAAAGTTCTTTTGGTGCTCGGATAATGTGCTCTGTCCATCGAAGATTATACAAAATTTTCATGCTAAGATCATCATTGGCTTCTGATTCTGCAACATTTATAAAATTATTAAACATCATAATGAGACACGTTTCAGTTCGGTTCGAGCACTAAAATTTACCCTTTACATGGAATCTCATTCAGGTACTTTTCCAGGGTCATTGTTGGTGGCAACATTCTTATTTTCGCTCAGGGCTCCTATCTCTGACTCATAAATTTGTTTGGAAATACTTAAACAAAAGGAATTATATCCCACCATCTAATAATAAACGTTCTGGTTGTTTTGTATAAATCGTATTTTGCGGAGCCAGAGGACTATGCGTTCTTTCCATAATAACTCAAGTATTTTCATAACTGTTTTTTATTTATTCCATCTTTATATTATATGCTCAATTATTATTAACCCATAGTGCAGTTTTGTTTCTCGTACAAAACCAATTCTGCTGAAAATTTATAGACAATATTTACATCACATCACGAATTTGCATTTGTTTTTTATTTTCGTTTCGTTCTTTTGTTCATTCAACATGCAACAAACAACTGAAAATTAACAAATTTTCTTTTTTAATTTTCTGGTGTAATTTTCTTGTTTGTTTTTTATATCGTTGTTGCCTTTTTTTTATTTTATTAATAAATTAAAAATAACAACAACAAGAAAATCCCTATTGAGTTGTTTATTTAATTAAAAATGAAAACAATGTTTTTGTACCCCCCACTTTTATATTTATTTTATTTGAATTTTGTTGAAGTTGTTTTGCTCTGTTTTTCTTTTTTCAATATTTATTTTCCAACATCACCGCATAACACAAAAAGTTCTTTGTTGCATTATGCAAACAAATTTGCCATATACTTTCGTATGGGGTGGGGGGATGGAAATAAGGGAATACAAGCAAAAGTTGCAGTCATTCCAGTTTGACCAATTCTGCATCAAATTCTGCTGTTGTAGTTTTGTGTAATTTTATTTTTTTTTGTTTGTTATTTTTTCTGTTAACAAATTAATGAAAGTTTTCCTGGCATTTTTTAAATCTGCAGTTTTTATATATATATAATTTTTGTTCTTGATATTTGTTATTAAATCCTGTTTTTAATTTCCCTAATAAAATGCTAAACAAAATTTTTGGAAAAACTCTGTTACACGAAGTTGGTGTTTAAACATATTACATATTATTAAATATCTAAATGTTCAACTTGGCTCTATGACTTTAAAATATCTAAATAACGAAAATATAACCTGCTTTTGAAATGTTTATCTCTCCTTATCATTCCAGGCAAATAAACTTTCCCATTTTCCAGCAGTTATTATTTTAATTTCATCAGTTTAAATTCTAATATGATTTCTAACATTTCATTTTGTGTTTAACATCCCTCTAATGCAAAATTAATGAAAATAAAAAATAAAAAAAAAATCTCCATTTAGAATATAACAAACGGAATGAAAAAGCGAACAGAAGAATAGCAAATATCTTAACAACTACTTCAGCTTTAAATTAGAAACGTTAAAGAAAAAAAAAGTTAATAAACAACCAGACAACTTTTCTTATTTTCAAGAAACAAAAAAAAAGGGCTTTTGTATATGACGATTACACTGAATGCAGATAAATTCCTTAAAAAATTATATTTAAAAGGGAAATACAACTCAAAAGTTTATAAAACAATAACTAAGAAAAAAGAAAGTAAGATTTAAAATTATTTTTTAGGTTTTCTATTTTTTCCTTTCTCTTAAATTAAGTCTTGGCAAAGAAACACCTGCAATTGTTGGCTGCAATACTCGTACATAAAATGAAGTAAGAATTTACTTGAGAACCTTTTTGAAAATTGTATTTTTTTTTTCATCGACTGAAAATTTCTTGAAGGCAGCATGATTGTGTGGGTGTTTTTCTATCAATATAACATGACCTTAGGCAGTTGTTCCCAAATAACTTAATATGTTCATGTCAAGTTGTTTTATTGGCAAACACGTATTTTAAACAATTCCAAGTTCCACAAAGTTTTCCTGCGATCATGCATTTTTTTAATAGAGCACAAGGCTGGAAACGGCTAAGCGATATTTGCCCAATTCTGGGACTCTTCTGCTTAACAAAAGTAAATCAAGTCGTACGAAATTTTTAATTGTTTTTCAGTTTATTTGACTGTTACAGCAAAGTGTGTTTTGTTTAATATCTAACAGTCGTACTGATGTACTGAACCGGACTGCATTACATTTATATTGTGCTTCACTGGGCAGCATAACTTTAAATTGCGTATACGAAGTCTGCTTGATAACTCCTGGACTATTTAAATGTTCTTTGCAGTAACTTTATCAACATTTCAAAACCGGATCTCAGAGATCCTATTTGAATGCTTGTGGGTTACAGGCATCCACGTATACCAACTTTATCAACAACACCGCTGACGTCATCTCTCATCTGCCATCTATTACAAGCCTAGTGAAAAATTTTAGAACAACCTGCATTTGACAGCCATTCAGAGCAGAAATGGTTGAGAATTTTAGCAACAATAGAAAAAAAATTAATTTCATGTGTTCATCATGCATTATTTTTTGCTTGATTTACCATAAGTTTTAATAGTTCATAGTAGAGATGTGCGCGTGAGTAAAATTAAGATTACACACGATCACGAAAATCAATTTTTTTTAGCGCACGGTAATATTTAAGGCGTCCAGGATACGCACTTTTAAAAAGCCATTATTTTTAATCATGTACTTTCACGCACGATGGTACAAATTTTTTCAAAATCGCCCGATCTCTAAGTTCGGCAAAAAAAAAAAAAATATTATATATATATATATATATATATATATATATATATATATACATATATATATATATATATATATATATATATATATATATATATATATATATACATATATATATATATATATGTATATATATATATATATATATAAAGGGTGTTTTTATAAGAGCTTGCTGATTTGAAATTTAAATAAAACACATGCCAAATTATGAAATGGCCAAAAAAAAATTGTTATTTGGTAGATAATTTCTTGTCATTTAATATTTAAATATAATTTCGGGCATATGGCCACCACGACTATTTTGCACAAAGGTCATTCTGGAAGTCCAATTTTCGACCACCTTTTCAAGCATTTGAGGGCGTATTTCAGCAATGACACGTTCAATACTGGTTTCCAAAGCGTCAATCGTTGCTGGTTTATCCACGTAAACCAATGATTTCAGGTATCCCCACAAAAAATAATCGAGTGGCGTCAAATCACACGAATGCGGAGGCCAATTCAGCGGTCCATTTCTCGAAATAATGTTGTCGTTGAAATGTTCTTTCAATCAGTCCATTGTTTCGCCCGCAGTAAGACAAGTGCCACCATCCTGTTGAAACCACATTTCGTCTACATCCATATCTTGAAGTTTTGCCACCAAAAATTCATTGATCATGATTCTGTATCGATTTCCATTCACGGTAATGCGTCGTCCTTCCTCATTTTTAAAGAAAGTAGGACCGATGATTCCACCAGCCCATAGACCGCACCAAACAGTACATTTATCGGGATGCATTGGTAATTCTTAAACGGCGTGTGGATTATCTTTGCTCCAAATACGACAATTTTGCTTGTTGACACACACATCCATTCAACCAAAAATGCGCCTCATCACTGAAGAGAATTTTTGCGGTAAAAAAGCGAATAAACATTTTTAATTGAACACTGTTTTTGAAAATAAATTTCCACGATTTGGAGGCGTTGTTCTGGAGTTAACCTGTTCATGATGATTTGCCAAACAATACTGAGTAGAGACGTCACTTTAAACTGTCAAAACAGCTGTTAGACAACAGAGAGATTCGTATAAAAAAAAAACTTCATAAAAAAACACCCTTTATATATATATATATATATATATATATATATATATATATATATATATATATATTTCTTCTCTTTAATAGTTCTGTCGGAATTATTGAAAAACTTCATTAGCAAAAGTTTAATGATTTTTTGCGTGCTATAATTTTCTGATATTAGGGTAGCACATTAGGGTGGTACGAACTGAGATCGGGTGGGTAAATACTAGAACGGTATATTTGAGGCCAAGACTATTAAAGCAAAACATTGACCTCCTCAAGACAAAAACATCGACATATCACTCTTTGAGATCCACCTATAAATGTAGAAGATATAATGAAAAATGTATTTTGGAGCCCCTACTTTCGGCAAAAAAATCACCTAGCAACAATGTTTTATATTCGGTGGTGTACGGGGAAGTTTTTTTTTCGAGATGCCCTAATGTGTATGGACATACACTTGTTTCGTTCATATTAAAAATGAAAAAGAAGAAAACGGTTATCTTCCCTTTTGAGTGCTTGAATATTATATAGGGTCCGCCAAAAAAAATTTTTTTTGTGAAAATGCTATAAAAAAAACTACTGAATATTTTCTCAAATTTCTTTTTTTATTTGAAAGTACAATCCTTCCGGTTAATAATGGAAAATAATTTCATTCAAATGGCTGCATGGCCCGATAACGATCGCCATTGACTGTAACGGCCACTCCCTGCTCATTTTCGAAGAAAAATGCCCCAATTATGCCTCTGGACCAAAATCCGCGTCAAACAGTGACTCGTTTTGGGTGCGTCGGCTTTTCAATGTATGCGTGCGGGTTTTCTGTGCCCCAAATGCGACAATTTTGCTTGTTTACAAACCCGCCAAGATAAAAATGAGCTTCATCTGAAAAGATAATTTTTTTTTTTGGCAAAATCGGCATTTTCTGTAAGTCGATGGCAGGCCCACTTAGCGAAGCGAATACGCATTGGATGATCAACCATATTCGTTCAGCGGAAGGATAAAACTAATTATCTGTCAAATCCGACATGAGCTAAGTGTTACCATTCACGAAATAAGCACTAGTTGAAAAAAAAAAAAACGTTAGATTGCGTACCCTATACGTATTATAAATAACGCACTATCACGCACGTCTCTAAATATTTTTAGAAACGTGCTCACGCACGCACGCTTATTTTTAATAAATTGTAATTGTAATTGAAATTACGACATATGCAGATCTCTAGTTAATAGTTTAATTAGTTCCGGTTTGGATCGTGCCAGCCCGAGTGACACCATGCGTCCAGCCGCTATATTCCGTATCCCACGAAAAAACACCTCTGCATATTTTTGAGCGCTAATTTTCTCCAATAATTATTTGTTCGCTAGCAAATAGATAAATACTAAATAATAGTACATCATATTTTACATGAATATTTGCATATGAGTAAATTATTCGAGAGGTTGGTGCCAAGACAATGCACGAGTAAGTGCTCATATGCGAAGCCCATATGACAAAAATCCATAAATTGAAATACGAACTGCTAGCCCATCTAACATTTTTGCTAAATTTAGCCCTTCACTACTATTTTATTCTTCTAAAGCTAATGAAATGGCTGCGGGGCACTAAATTTGTTTCGAATAGAGGTCATGAATGAAACATTCGCCTATTTTTAGGCACTTGAACAAAGATAATATTTGGAAAGAAAAAAATTTAAAAAAAGCCGAAGTAACTAGATTATAATTCCCCTTATTCTGTAACTATTTATCAACGGCACTTCAAGACAATCGCCCCTATTATGAATGACAACATCGACGCGTTATCAAGACGACAGCAAAAGAGTGTCGCTTGTCCACTCTTTTGCGACAGCAACTGACTACCATTGACATGTTCTATCGATATTATATGCCCTAGAGAAAGATAAGAAATTGTCAAGAGTAAGTAATTGTTATCGGAAACGTGCAAACTAGTGATAATTTTTTCCTGTCGTGTTGATGTGACGTCGACGTCGCCATCCATAATAGGAGCGAATATAAAAAATTCGACAGTTACATTCCGGTTGGGAGCAACAGCTGATTACTGCTGACAGTCTGTGGCCATTCCCTAAGGCGTAGAAAATAACAAGAGGCTGTTTAAAGTATCTAGTTAAATTTCGAGTAAAAAAGTTATGCGAATGTCTAGGTTTTGATATTGTCGTGACGTGACGTTGACAAATAGTTACAGAATAAGAGGGAGTGTCTCAGTTAAATTGTAAACCATAAGCTGGGCTTGCTGCCGTTTAAGCATAATTCTACCAATTCCATAATAACAAAGCATCTTTGCTTATGGACAGACTTTTAAGAACCAATTGAGAATTACAAAAGCAAAATGTATAAATCTGTGAAATTATAAATTGGCGTTAGAATTAAAAATTTAGCTTAAATTCAAGTTTATAAATGGAATATATAGAAAATCAAATATTTTTTTATGTAAAAAACACAACCTCCGAAATGATTTGCCTGTCTCTGAAAAACATCCAGAGAGCGGGAATTGTGTACACGACCACTAGACTGACGGGCTACCATATCTACGCATCAGTCACAGCGGCACCCAAATCAGTGAGAGTTTTACTTTATTTTGCCACTTTTGAAAATTCCTTTTTTAGGTTAGGTAAGGTTAGGTTGAAAAAGAGGGGCATAAGCATCCCATCCGTCATGGATTACACTTAGGCCTCATAGGCCTGTTGTGCGCTCTAATTCCTTTTTTTAAGGAAACATAATATAAGAATTTCATTTTGTAAGTGAAGTCACTTTTTTCAAATTATAATTGAATTTAGGAACCCCTGCTATTTAAAATTAAAATCTTTAAATTACTTAGATTTTGTTGTAGCCCTTCTAGTGTTTTCCTTTTTTTTTTTTTTTTTGTTCAACCTTTCAGCTCTAATTCAATTTCCACAACACGAAAAGTTAACTTTTAATCCTTATTTCGTTGCAATTTCAGATCGTGGCCCTAAACAGCTTCTGTCTCGGTTACAATTTCCACTTGCTGTTTGTTTTTTGAATTTCATTTCAACTGTTGGAACAATAAAAAGAAATAAACGAACTGAGTGCCAGCCAGCACTATACAAAACAGAGCCGGTGCATAAAAATCGCGCTGGAAATAATCAAAAAGAATAAGAAGTTTAACTTCATTCGTTCCTAGCAATTCCTTTAGTCAAACACTTTTCTTTAGCAAAGTACGAAGCATTTAAAAGGAGTTAGTCTGCCAGCGTTTTCTTTTTTCTTTTCTTCTGTATTTCCTTTAAAAATGAAATGAAAAAAAAAAATGTACACAAATCTTGTACAAAAGTTGAAGGCGAAATTAGGAATCACTAAGGAAGAAGGTTGCAAATATTCGCGCTTCGTTAGCTTTAATTTTAGTAATTTTCTTGTATTACGAGCAGCATGCTCTTGCATTTGACTCCAACACCACTTTTCATCCGCCTCTGCAGTGTATTTGTTATATCATGTTGTTGTTGTTGTTGTTGTTGTTGTTGTTGTTGTACTTGCTATGTGGCGCTGTAAATTTTATAGGAAACGTTTTGTGTATTAATGCGTTGTAGCTTGACGTTAAGTTTATTCCGCTTAATAGCGCTTCGTTTTACAAAATCCCCGATCAAATAATGGCGGAGACTTTCGACAGTATGAGTGACTAACGTGTGTTGAAGTATTTCTTGCAACCAGTTACTGTTTACTTATTCCGTAAAAATTCTTGTACAAATTAAAGCAAAGGATGGCTGACTTTAACCACACGCACACACCAGAAATTTTGCCACGTAAATGGATGTGAGCAAATTTATAAATGCGTGGGGTTGTACTATTTCCTTTATATTGTAAATATATTCTAAAGAGTGAAACTGTTAAGCTTTTTGACTTTGTTAAAAATGTCTCGTCTTTTATATCAACTACAGGAGACATTTTCACGTATCGTGGTTTTATTCTTTATAACACAAAGACACAAGTTAAGGAGAAAAATAAAATGGAAAACAGTGTTATTCAAATTTTGTGCTTGCAGGAACCAACTAATATAAGAATTACTGTGAATAAAATTTAGAGTTTTTAATTAATTGTGACACGCGATACTCCGAACAACTTTATTCGAAAAATAGCTATTCACATAATTTTGATCATGTCAAAAATGTCCATTTCTCTCATATATTCTTCATTATAGTACAGCATCATCAGCCAATAATAATATGGTTTACAAATCGGGTCCATTGCATTCAAGAATCTATAAGTCTTTTGACAAATTTTGTGGTCTTCGTTGGAAGCCACAAGTGACTACTGGTCAAGTCATTTCATGCGCCAGATATGATTAAGTCTCTTACTGGTTTACAAAGTTTCGGGTCATACTCATTGCCTCGAATAGGTCATTATTTACTCTGTTCTGTAAGCTGAAATTGGCAGTAATGTTATATATTTTGCATTTATTGATGTGTTAACATCTATACGCGCGCCTCTAGGGCAGTAAACTATCAGTTTCAATACATACGCAAGTGTAAGTGTAAGAGTTTGTTTGTTTGTTGTTGTTGCTTGACAGTCGGTATTGAAAGTGATTATTGGGCGATTTTCATATAATTTTCCCACGCGATTTTCTCCGGAAATTCATAGCCGATTTTATTAATTTTTGGATTAAGACGCTAGTGCGGGTTTCGACGAAGAGTTTAGGCCAAAAGTTAAGGCGATCCGATATCGGCGAACGGAGATTTAAGTGTTTTAATTCGGAGTATTAATTTGGAGTAATATTAAAAAAGTGTTTTATGTTGATCTTCGGTTTTGTCTTATGCATAGCAAAGAGAATAGTGACGTGGTTATACGTACATAAATAAAAATGAGATAGCAAGACAGCAACGTATGTAGCTTATGTACTAACATAACAATGTATGTATGTACATTTGTCTGTTGCCATTCTCTTTGTTTTTTGTGGGTTTAATATAAAATAAATAAACAAAAAGGTGTTAACACATCGCCCGTGAGTTCGAACACTCATTGATTTTTTTTTTTAAGAAACCATTGCTTCTGTTTTAATTATAACCACCAGAGCAACTAATGAACCAGGAAAATTACTTAAAACTATTCTCAAATAGAGTCCTTAGGGTTTACTGGTTCTCTTTTTATCAAATATGACTTCTATTAGCCTTAATATCATTTGAATTTAAAATCAAAAGCTCAGCTTATCTACGGGTTAAAGGCGTGGCTTCAGCACATGGACTTTATTGAGTCATCACAAAGTTTTATCATTGGCTTAAAATGTAGCCTACAGCAGTAGCACCAACTTGTACTCGATTTACTAATTTAATTTAAAACGCCATATAAAATTAAGTCTGTTTCCGCCTCACGTCTTAATATACAACTTTTCAAGATACTATCCCCTAAAATATACTATACAAAAGCTAAAATATAATTTTGATCAGAGCTCCGAAATCTTCGCTCGAATTCGAGTAGAGAGTGAAACTCGCTCGAATTCGAGCGCGAGTACTCCTGCGAGTGAAAAAAATATCGAGTGTACTCTATTTTTCTATGCCAATCGAATAAGAGCGCATATTGCTTTGCTCGATTTCGAGTGCGAGTAAAATACGCTCGAAATCGAGCAGATTATACTCTTGCCGAGTACTCTTTCAGTCGTTCTCATACAATGGAAAAATAGAAACTGTTTGTTTTTGCCGATTTGTGTGTGTGCGTGTGTGTGTGTGTGTAGTAGCAAGTATAGTATTATTTATGTCTTTATTGTTCATTACAATATAGAAAATATAAGCAAACTTTTAAATATATAATAAAACTTTTTTTATAAAACCAACTAATTGCTCCGCACACGTGCACTGTATGGAAAGACTGAATGAGTACACAAAAACCACACGACACACAAGTCAGCAAAGACAAACAGTTTCTATTTTTCCACTCGATTTTACTCTTGAGAGTGAACTCTCACTCTATTTCGAAGATTTTTACTCCCACACTTACTTTTTAAAAAGGAGCACTCGCGAGTACTCCCACCTAAAACAAACGAGTGGAGAGTGAACTTTTTGTAACACTCGTAATCTTCGAGTACTCTTCTTCGCGAGTATTTTTCACTCGCGAGTAAAATCGAGTAAATCTGAGCTCTGATTTTGATATATATATATTTTGCTAAAAGTTGGTCACATTGTCCTCTAAAAACCTGTACGAAAATAGTTTTAAAATATTCAACGCATTTCACCCAACTTCAATATCTCATTAAAAATAAAAACGTTGAAAAATTTTTCAACGGAAGCGGATATTGTGGTGTCTTCACTTCATTCTCTATATATTTCTTAATCGACAATGAGCAATGAATGCATAAAGTTAATGTGTATGTGTGTTCTTAATGGCAACAAAACCATATTACTTTGTCTTTATCGAAAGTCTTTCCTCTTTTGCTAAAGCGTAAGTCAACTATAAGCATTTTATGTGCTAGTGTGTGAGCACGAGTATTTTCAGAAACAGTCCTCATCAACAACATATCACAGGGTTAATATTTAATGACCAACTCAAGTTGTTTCTGTAATTGCAAATGTTTCGTTTTTATTTTCTATCGTTACTGTTGTTGCTGCCTCGTGTACGTATTTATTTATTTTTTTTTAATTTTATTTACATATTGCATGGGACTCTGTTCAGTCACTGTTTGTGTTTCAGAGCAAAAGTTGCTAGACGTTGTTAAGTTTACAATAACCCAGCAGTTTTTGGTGCACTTAGTAGCCTCTGGACTTGTACCGAAAATATATCGGAATTCAATTTATACAGTCCATAACGAAAATAACAGTTAATTTTTGTCTTCCCTACAAACTTTGCTATTGTTATATAGAAATATCAGAACTACTGGGTACTTAGTGTTTTAGCTTTTTTTTTTGTAATATCTCTGTCTATATAAAATTATGTGCCATAGATTGTACACAAATTTATTGTATCTTTTAGTTTGTTGAACATTCCTCCAGTCTATCATTTGAATGTGTTTGTGTTCTTATTGCCGGCACACATACATACATTTGTGTTTTTGTGATTGTAATTTATATATTTAACAACTATTGAGTGGCAAAAATTCTTAAACGCAAAATTTATAATATTTTCAACACATTTTGCAAAAAGTGTCTTTTTAAAAATGTTATTGTTTTATTAAACGAGCTTTTGTAAAATGTAATTTTATAAAAGGCACTTTTTTAAAAGGTACTTTTTTAAAAGGTACTTTTTTAAAAGGTACTTACTTAAAAGGTACTTTTTTGAAAGGTCTTTTTCTAAAAGGCACGTTTTTAAAAGGTACTTTTATAAAATATAATTTTATAATATGTACTCTTTTAAAAGGTGCCTTTTTTAAAAGGTACTATTTTAAAAGGTACTATTTTAAAAGGTACTATTTTAAAAGGTACTATTTTAAAGGGTATTATTTTAAAAGTTACTTTGTTAAAATGTACTTTTTTAAAAGGTACTTTTTTAAAAAGTACTTTTATAAAATTTACTTTTATAATATGTACTGCTTTAAAAGGTACTTTTTTAAAATGTGCCTTTTTTAAAAGGTACTTTTTTAAAAGGTACTATTTTAAAAGGCACTTTTATAAAATGTACTTTTTCTAAAGGTACTTTTATAAAATGTACTTTTATTTTAAAGGTACTTTTTTAAAAGGTGCCTTTATAAAACGTTCTCTTATAAAATGTACTTTTATAAAATGTGATTTTAAAAGAGGTACTTTTGTAGAAGGTACTATTTTCATATGTACATTTATGAAAGGCATTTTAATAAAAGGTGCTATTATATAAGTAATTTTTATAAAATGTACTTTTATAAAAGGTAGTTTTATAGAAAGCACTTTTATAAAAAGTATTATTTTAAAGGACCTTTAATAAAACATACGTTTATAAAACGTACTTTTATTAAAGGTACTTTTATAAAACGTACTTTTATAAAAGGTACTTTTGTAGACGATACTTTTATAAAAGGTAGTTTTATGGAAAGTACTTTTATAAAGGGTATTATTACTAAAGGTACTTTTATAAAACATACCTTTATAAAACGCACTTTTATTAAAGGTTCTTTTATAAAAGGTACTTTTGTAGAAGGTACTTTTATAAAAGTTACTTTTATAAAAGGTATGTTTATAATATGTACTTATATAAACGTACTCTTGTAAAAGGTACTTTTTTTAAAAGGTACTTTTGGTTTTTTTGAAAAGTACTTACATAAAAGGTACTTTTATGAAAGGTATTTCTTAAAAGGTGATTTTATGAAAGGTACTTTAATAAATGGCATTATTATAACAGGCTCCTTTATAAAAATACTGCTTTTTTACGGGTATTTTTATACGAGGTACTTTTATAAAAGGTAGTATCGTGAAAAGTACTTTTATAAAAGTTTATTTAGGTATTATGAAAGGTACTTTTATAAATGTCATTATTATAACAGGTTCTTGTATAAAAATACTCCTTTTTGACGTGTATTTTTATACAAGGTACTTGTATAAAAGGTACTGTCGTGAAAAGTACTTTTATCAAATGTACTTTTATAAAATTTACTTTTTATAAGAAACACTTTTTATAAAAAATGTAGCTAATAAGGGAGTTAATTTTCTAAAAGGTACTTATTATAAATAGTGATATAAATGTTTGGTACTTTTAAAAACAATTTTTTATAGGCGCTTTTATTTAAAGTGCACCTCCAACGAAAGGAACTTTTTATTAAGATTGTACTTAAGTGCTTATTTAAACAATTATTTTTCACATACGATTTTTTATAACAAGGATTTTTTTTGTAAAACGTTATTTTGTTAATCATATTTGTTAGAAACCAGCTATAGTATTATTACTACAGTAGGTTTGTCTTCTACGATACATCTTCTACCTCTACGTCGATACATCTTCTACTAGACATCAGATGCTTCAATTGATCAATTTATCAATATTGAGAAGCAGACGTCTGTGGTCGTCATTTGCCAATTATTATAGGACCTAAGTTACCTGATTTATGTAGAGCACTATAGGAAATATCATGGCCCAGAAAAAAACATGAATATACAGAATATGGAATCGCTCAGCTTAGATAGTCCAAGGAGATCACCTGCCCTGTATTCAGGTTGATAACCCAACAATATGAAGTAAATAACTCGGAATTGTTGGCCTGTGGTTAACTGGCAGGCATTGGTTTATAGGATCGAGTGTTAAGGTGTTGGTTCAGCCAACCTCTGCGGTAGGTTCCAAAAGCCTTTTTAGATAAGGATGATTTCTATGGGCTATCTGCTGCCACAACATGCGAAATTATCAAGCTGAGACATCAGAATGATACACCCATTTGCCTGCCTATGGACGAATGCCCTAGAAGTGGTTGGAAATTTTTTTAAATTTAGCGTTTTTGTAGTTCCTAGTGATAAAATATAATTTTTAGTAAAATTTAATCTTCCTGATAGACAAATTGAAATTGTTTACTTTCAAACTTGTCACTCTGTTTAGAAATTTATTATTTATTTTCATTTTCCCATTGAATATTGAAAATTACATTTGTAGTTTCGTTAAAGTGCTGCTTCAATTTGTCTTGCAAGAATATTCATTCTTCTGGATCCTGTCGTATAAATTTATCTTCAAAAAAAAAATTATCCTTAATTTTTGCAGTATTTTTGTTGATGCTGTTTCTGCAAGCAATTCCTTCTTCAAGCCAAATGACATAAATAGGTTGCAATCAAATGGAAGTTTTAATACAATATCAATTCAGAATTTTTTATTTTCTTTTATTTTATTTTTTTTATTTTATTTTTTTCTTCCTTTTTAAATATATTTTAAGCTGTAAAGTTTTGTTTTGTTTCTAAGATCATTGAATGAAAATTGAGTTTTCTTGTTTAATGTTACAAAATAAGATACGAAATTCGTAGTTTGTTATGCTTCATTCAATATTATTGAACATTTGGGTAAATTGCAGCTAAAAAATTTTTAGCTTAATACTGAATAATGTTTTGGCAATGATGAATGCTTTTTAAATATTAACAGGCAATATTTAGAGGAAAAATATTTTAAAGCCTTAAGGACTAGTAAAGGAATGGGGGTCATGGAATTGTGTTTTTGTTATTAAGGTTTTTAATAAGAAAAATTTTTTAAATGAAACTCACTTAAACTGGAATTTATTTATTTAACAAAACTGAAATTCAAGTGAAGTTTTCAAAGGAACAGGCCTAAAGGTTAGGTCAGTTTAGAAGGGCTGCCCGCAGTAAGCGAGAAAACACTCGGAGACCATAAAAGGCCCATTGTGATGACCAGAGAACTATACCTTACACAATCCTTACAAAACGAAAGACTGGTTCCTGAGAATCACCTAGAACTTCTCACAAAACCCGCCAGGACAGCAAGCGGTGCATCCCTGAGGCAGTACAGATCTCGAAGGAAACGAGACCCTAGATGTTTAAGCCAAAGTTTCTGCTGGCCGGACAGTCACAAAGGAAATGCTGTACTGACTCTTCCTCCTCCTCATCGAAAGAGCTCCTGCAGCGACCCTCATGGGAAAAACCCAAACGTTCCGACATGTGCCCAATTTCACAGCGCCCCGTCAAGACCCCTACCAGGAGTGCCAACGACTTACTTCCCAAAAGTTAGACCCTGTCTAGTCATAGCCCTGCTAAGCAAGAGCCAAAGAGTTTCAGAGACCTTACTTGACTACTTGCTTGTCACCTGCCTCTCTGCCCACGCCTGAATCCTGTTCAGCAGCTCAACTGAAGGAATGTCAATATCCCTACGTGAGACTGCCTACTTGAGACGTGAGACTGTCGAGCCAGATATTGAATGCATGCCAGTACACATTTCGTACCTTATTATCCCCGAGTCCAGGGCCCTAATTGTTTCCCTAATCTTGCCTCTCAACTGAGCCCACTAATCCTTAATGCTGCCCCGGTAATGGCATAAATCTCTGCCTGGAAAACAGTCAACAGGCCTAAAAGTTTTGTTGGAATTGAAAGTTGATTAAAGATTTTAATTAAATCATAATAAATAGTTTAATTGTAAATACATTTCCATGCTAGAGTTAAGGACATCATATATATATTATTCTTATTCATTATAAATATTTTTCTTAAAAAAATGGCATTTGTAATTAAATTTTTCTTTGGCCATTCTGGTTGGAAAAAACCCAGAAAATAACGTTCTTTTACCTGTCTTTTATAAATTGATTAATACTTAGCCTTTGGCTGCAACTGCTACCTTTTAACAAAAGGAAAACCTTGCTTGCTTGCACTGTAGCAGTTTCTCTTCGTTTCCTTTTATTCAACTTAACGTTAATTACAATACACAGTTCTTACCATCTATTTGAAAAACATATACATAGTTTTTTCTCCCTTTTCGCATTTAATAAATTGTAAAAAAAATACACACTATTACTGAGTCAGGACAAAAAAATAAAAATTAAAGAAATAAAATAAAATGAGCAACAACAAAATGGAGTAAAGAGTAAATTATAATAAAAAGGATATGCAAGTAAAGGACCTTTTATTTAAACGTGTTTCGTTTCAAAGCTTATAATAATGATGAAATAATTAAAAATTATGGCCACAGGGATAAATGTAATAAACCGCACAAAAAAAACTCGTATACAAAAAAAATAATAATACAATATAAATAAATGAATGAAAAACGTTTAACACCAAATGATGGTAAAAATCAGGACTTCAGTTTACATGAAGTAAGGAAACAAAGAAAAATTAAATATTTGCATTTTAACAAAGTGGGCACTACAAAAGCAAGCAATAAATAATTTTTTTTATAAATTCGCAATAAAAACATGTAAGTGAAAGAAATATTGTGAAGATAAATTTCTTATAAAATATTGCAACATTCCAGATAAATTCAATATTATTTTCCAGCATGTCACTCATACAACGTAAAGAAGATTAATAGCTCATGATCTCTGTAAAGGCAAAAGTGCAAAAACAACAAAATACCAGTCAGTAATTTGTTTTAGCGGCTATACGAAAAGCATTCGTCTAGTGCAGCATCCTGCTTTTATGTACTTAGAGAGTCTTTTTCTACAACGGCTTCATTATGACTTCCAGTCCATGGCCAATTTTTATAGCATATGGCCGATTTTGTTTTACTTATTTCATCTTGCAAACGCTGTTTTTTTTGCAAAATTCCATAGCTTCATATTTAAAAAATATACACGAATAATAACACTGTACAACACAAAAAAAATATTACAAGGTCCGACCTAAAAATTTTGATAGAGGAGACAAAAAAAAAAAGACACGTGTATCGGCGTTTTGAAAGTTTACATCTGAATTTCATTTGAGGGTGCATTAAAGTTTCCCAGCTCTGGCACATTCTTATTGTTAATCGGCATAAGAATCCATGTGATCCTTACATTTCAGAAAACAAATTATGTACACAATATATGCACCGCAAATTGACACGTTTTCAGTACAATAAGAAATATAGCACTTGATTTTTGTTTTGACTTTGCTTTTCATTGTTTTTGTTGTAATGTAACGGATAACATTTTTGCGAAACATTTTAATCCCTTAAATCCCTGATTTAATGGTGTTTTTTGCTCTGTTTTTTAAGAAGGACCAAAAAGACCCATACCTTTAGGAGTTAAAGGGTTAATATATTCTACAAAAATGTTCTCCGTAACATTTTACATAAATTTGCTGAACACATTTTGTACCTAAAATGTAAGGATCACATGGATTCTTATACCGATTAACAATAGAAATGTGCAAGAGCTGGGAAACCCTCAAATGAAATTCAGATGTAAACTTTCAAAACCCCGATACACGTGTCTCTTTTTTTGTCTCCTCTATCAAAATTTTTAGGTCGGACCTTGTAATTTTGGAAAAAATTTGATTTTGTTGTACAGTGTTATATATATTTTTTTCGAAAATATTAATTTTGTTATAAAGATAAAATAATTTTTTGTGCAGACTCAGGTTCAAATCTGCAAATTAATTTTATAAATTCAAATTATTTTATTAATAGTGGAATATTTCGAATATTTTTCGTTATCATAAAACTAGCAGATTTTTTTCGAAAATATTAATTCAAATTCAAATTATTTGATTATTAATTGATTTACAGCAACAGGAATTTGTTGGCACTTTTTTTACTTACAGATCTGGTCTTGTTCAAAGGCCCTTACGTTCATGCGATTTGATACCTGTGGATTACTTTTGGAGAGAATATATTAAGTCTCTGATTTATGCTTGCAGGCACTTCTTGTACCATTAGAATCTAATGTTCAAGCCAACTATTTATTGAAAAACGAAGTTAATAATTGGTTTGATCGTACCATGTAATTCATAAGCATTAAACACATTCAAGACGACAGGCTACCGACTACAACCTGTCAAAAACTAGCACCACTTGCAAAAGTGGAAAAATTGAACAAAGAACGCTGATGAGATGGCGTAGCGGCCTCGAAATCAGTACTGATCCGTTCTGCTGGTTTAATGACTATGAAAAATATTCTTAATATTCCACTCTCAAAAATAATAAATAGAATGTAATCAAGTTCATTTATTAAAAAAATAAAAAAATAAAAAATAATTTGCAGTTTCGCAGATTTGAACATATAGCCTGTTGAGAAAATTAACATCCTGTAATACAATTTACATAAATAAAGGATCACTATTAAAATAGAAATTCATACATAATTTAAAATACATGTGTTTATATGGGAGTGAATATTTTCACGACTACACGACTGGTTGTTGTCCCTGCTACTTTTGTGGTTGTAGTCAAATTAAACTAATTTCTATTTTCATAGGCGGCAATAACCCAGATTAGTACTGCCAATGCAATGAAAAGTCTTAAGTAAACAAACGTTTAAAAATTTTTTTTAATCTAGTCAAGAATATGAAAATTTTTTAAAATAAAAAGTGCACAAGGAAATAGATCTTTCAAAATTAAAGAGGAATGTTTTATAAAATTTTTAAATTTTGAATCTGACTTATCAAGTAAAAATTCCCTTACTTCAAAAATTAGACGATGCAACGATACTTAATCTTTAATATGTTATATACTTGATAGCAGTTATCGATAAAAGACGTGGGTTAGGGCACTTTGAAAATGAAACGTTGAATACTAGTACCAAAAAATATTCCTATCTTCTCATGTTTTTTCATCTATTCCTCTCAATACTAACCCCTACTTTCTAGTTCCGTCGCAATGCACTGTGTATATGCGGGCCATCCCCTAAGTGCTGGTACGAGTTAACAAAAACTATATATCTGTCATACAATTTCAACTCTATTCACAGTCTTGTGCAAATGGTTTTGCTTTTGCAAAATAATTGTACTTTCCCACCAACAAAATATATAGAAAATACTCTTAAATACTCTTTCAATTTGCAAATGCAATAATGCACGACAATTTGCACTAGATTGTGAATATGACTGTCACATTAAGTTCTCATGCCCGTTATAAACCACATATTTTGTTCGTCGTTGGTTGTAGAGAATGACATAAAAAATCAAAATAATTTGGCTTTTACCTTTTTAAATCCTATAACAATTAAAACTATCTATCAAACAAATAAAGTCCATTTAGGCTGTTAAACAAAATAAAAATTATGTAGCATACTTTTGGGAAAATATCAACTTGGTTTAATGTAATTTCTACAAAACATTTTGATTTGCTTCCTGTACTTGTTCGTCTTAAATTCTGTAAGTCAGTGGCATATTCTGTTTATAATTAACTGTGGCAATCACGTAGCACCAAGATGCGAGTGTTTTTCCGTTGAAGGCAGCGGCAAAGGTTTTGTAAGAACAGAAGCACTCGTTCAGCAGTCAAAAGCTATTGTTTACTTTCTAATAATTCATACAATGATTCTCACTGATTACCTTTCTCAACTTGTGTTTTTTTTTTTTTGCTTTACCTTCACTGACATTGATTATGACGACTTGTTGTTTGTGTCATGGAGAGTGATGCAGTGCTATTTCTATCGCAGCAGTATTTCCATTGTTGATAATAGAGTTGCTGCTAATGAGAATGGGAGACGAAAGAGTATTTCTAAGACTCGGACTCGCTTGTTTGTATTTCTTTTATAAGTTTTTTTTTTCATTATTTTTGATGTTGTGCTTTTCTATTTTTCATTATGTCCTTTCTTTCTTTTTTTTTTTGCTTTTCCAACTCATTTTTAGTTTATTTACTCTATTTTAACGCCTCAGGATATGCATGCAGCACGTACTTTATTTCCCAATTGTTATCCCTTGCTGTCGTGTTATATTTTCTGTCTGTTGTATTCCTCTTCTTCTTCTTCTTTATTTTCCCAATTGATGCTGTTATTGTTGTTTTAGATATGGTTTGTGTTGTTAGTGTATTTTATAAGTTGTTATAGAGCTAAAAACTACAAGTTTATTGAAGGATTCTGGCTAAATTTGTTTTAATAATATTTTGTTATATAATGAACTTTAATATGAGTACACAGCAAAAAAAAAAAAAAAAGAAGCAGAAGTGTGTTAAATCCTGCAGAATAAAATTTCTTTAAGTCATTTTGGGAAACGTTAAAGTTTTACTGCAAACGTTGCACTATGCTTCGACCCATAGACAAAAATAAAAAAACAATTTTGTCTCAAATTGTTGTTAAATACAGATTCTTTTGAAAGATGATAAGGTATCTCAAATATATGTTAAAAAAAAAATTCTGAGTGCTTTTGCCACCACGAGAGGGCGTTAAAATCAGATAATTTCTTGCAAAAATGACTTAATAGAAAAATAGGTTTTAGTTGTTTCATAAAAATAATTCTGAAAAATTCATTTTTTTTTAAATCACTCGAAATTTGGTTTTCAGGTACTTTAATATATTTGCATTTAAACTAAAATTTAGAATTTGGTATTTATTTACAAAATAACTTTTTTTATTGCTCTGAAAAACACATTTTTTTTGTTGAAAATCCAAAAATTACTTAAGTTTGATGAAGTATAAAAAAAATGATATAAAATTAGATATTTTTTTTCCTGTTTTTGTAAGTTTATACTCTTAGCTAACAGGGTATTCAAAAATTAGTGCCTATTTTTTACCACAACTTAAAAAAAATGCATTTTTTGAAATGCCTAATTTTATGATTTTTACTCAAATATTAGGCATTTAAGAGTGTTTAATATCATTGCGTAACACGTTTTATATTTTGAATGGTAAAAAATTATAAATTATATGCTGTTTCATATTTAAATTACTATTCTAAAGTGTAAGTTTTTACAGCGAATATTAATACTACGCGTCAATTTTTTTTGAAAAGTGAAAAAATAAAAATTTGGATGGATCAAGTGCGATATGATTTTTTTTTTGACGTTAACATTACTAGTTTTCCTCTTTAATTTTCTTATTTATGTTATATTTCAAATATCCTTATAGTTTTAGTTTTGCAAGAGTATTTTAACCATTTTAGCCTATTTTTCAATTAATGATGTTTTTGTATTTTCCACATTGATAATCCAATTCTACCCAAATTTGGCATGAGCATATACATATCTTGCAAATAACAATTAACACACCAAAATTTATTACGATCGGACAATTTTTGTGGCAGTGATGGCGTTTTTAATAAAGAGGATATATGGCAGGACCTTGAGTCCTTAGTCCGATTTAAATAAAAATTTACACACACGTTGCTAATTGCATATGTATAACATATTTTTGTAATTTTGTGGGCAGTATTGAAGCTAAAATTATATTTTTCAATTTCAGGACACATGGTAGGAAGGCGTGTCCTTGCGCCGACTTTTCCAAAAATTCATATTTTTCTTAACTAAGCCGGTTTATGCTAGTGTACCAAATTTCAAAAATATCTGACAACTCCTTCTGTTTTTTCCCATCGTTATATGGGGACAAAGCACTGTGCGTTGTAGTTGTAGCTCAGAAAACTTTGGAAAATTCCGCGAAACATTATTTAAGATTATATTTATTAACAACAAAAGGATATATTTTTGCATATTATAATTATTATTTTAATTTTATTTTCGTTATAGACTATGACCAAGCTGAACAAAAAACCCCCCTTAAAATATATTTTTTTGCGAAGTACACATTTTTAGTAATAAAAAGGTTGCTGGGAAAAACTTCTAATAAAAACTTTATTTATAATGATGTCTAAGAATTTTCTGTTAAAAAAAAATGTAGATACAATATATTTCTCAAAACACTTTCAAAGCAACAAGATTAAGGCATATCTAGTTTCACTTACATACAATAAATTATTCAAACCTATTCCTATAATATTACACTTCTAACAATTTCTAATAATTTCTAACAAGTAATACAATATTTATATACTTATTTTCTTTTGTTTTTAATTTCAGGATATAATTCAAACCACTTGGGTAAGTGCAAACAATATTCCATAAATACTTTAAAGTATTAGATATACAATCATTTATTTTGATTATCATATTGTAACTGCTTTTGACTCATTTCATTATAAAACTCCAGCTTTCGTGTGTTAGTGGATACGACTACAAAGAAATAACAGGAAAATATATTTACAAGACAAAATTTATACACTTTACTTTAATAATGTTTGAAATAATCTAGTCCTCCCCTATCGGTTTTATGGAGTGTGGCATCATATAACAGGTGTTTGAGCAGCACAAAAAAAGTGTTTTCCTATAGCAAGAGTCTGATGAAGCAAAAAGTCGTTTAAATAATCGTGATAAGACAACTACTGAATACACACTTGAACAGACACACTTATATCCTACACAACAATGTGACCATTGTTGCACTAAAATGGTATTTAAGCGTTTTGTATAATGCTTTATTACTTTTAGAGGCTGTTTAGGAATACGAATTAAATAGTACAGATTTATCGACCATCTTTTGATGTTATATAGTTCTTTTAGTTATTTTGAAAAAGTGTCACTTAGTCAGTCATATTGCGTATGAGGCAGTAGAATTTGTCACAACGATAAATTGTAGTAGAATAAAGAAAACAACTGAGAGTGTCCTCTTTTTCTGTGACAAATTGTCTTGCACGCAAATTCAATTGCGACGTACATATTGCAGGTGAACTATTGAAAATGACTCGTTTTAAACGAATTGCCGTATTCGATATCAACAGAAATTGCCATTTAAATTGTATTGAAATTTCTATCGATATAGAATGTCGTAATTTAAGAGTTTTCGAATTTGATTTAAAATAAAGTTATATTCGACCGTGTCGTATCTTAAATACCCTGCAAATATTTAGTAAATAAAAACTCTTTTTTTATTCTTATTAAAATTTTAATTTTTTTTTTTTGGTATTCGGCTTAAGTAACCAAGAAACAAATTTGTTTTAATACGATTGTTTTCAATGTGGAGGAGCATCACTGAGACCCCATAAAAGCAATTTACGTATTAATATTTTACTTCAACCCACACAAAAACGACGGAGATGAGTTACAACTTTTTAACCTGCTGAGTCAAAGTGAATTACTTTGTGCCAAATCTTAAAACTCTATACAGGGTCACTCCGGCCAGATTTGTGGGCGATTCATCTCATATATGTATGTCATGAAAATTTAAAAAGCAAATGTTTGCGGTAATTAAGTGTTAAAAAATTTTAATTTTTTTTTTTTTTTTTTGATAGAGTCATCTACGGGGCAAAGGTGGGAGGAGGGGTAGGGCAGAGGAAGATCACGGAACAGCTTATAAACATAATTTTTAAGGAATGTAGACTTAAGCAATACAATTTGTTATATATTTACACTATTTTTGCATAAACTAGCTTACGTGCACGCCCACTAAAAGGGGCGGTGTTCAAAAATTAAATTTTCTGATTTTATGGCTCCAAGTTCAACGCTTTGGATCTGCTTTGACGTAAAAATATATCATTTGCCTAACAAAATTACAAACAAAAATGATAAAAAGTATGTTGTTGTTTTAGAGGCTGCTTAAGTTCTTCTTAGGGGAACTTTTTTTCCTCTAGCCGGATTCGGGCCATTTACGAACTTGGCCTGTGCCATCCATCAAAATTTATGTATACCAAACTTGAAGAATTTAGTTTTTTCCTTTTGGACTGAATGATGATTTGCACACGGACGGATGGACGGAAGCGGCTAGATCATATTCCATTTCATTACTGATTAAGAATATATGCATTTATGTGGTCTTAAAGGCCCCACAGACCTCGTTCTTTTTGCACAGTTTTAACCGTAGGGTTCAAACTGTAGGATTAAAACTGCTAGTGTGTGGGCAGAACTGCTTGTGTGTCGAAGAACATTTAGCACCCCTGGAAACCGTCTAAATTTAAAACTGAAGAATAGATCGTATAGTATGTGTGCATGGTCGGTGTACGTGCTTCCCCGTTCGGTTAAAACTGTTCAAAAGAACGAGGTGTGTGTTCACTTTTAGAGGGATATTTCGCTGCATTATACACGGATAACAAAATCATTTTTGGAGCTGAGACTATATCTGATCGTCCTCTTTACTTTTTAAGTTTTTACCACAAATGTGAGATGTCTTTCCCACGGCCCTTGCCGGAATTACCCAGTATAGATCTTTAAAATTGGGCACAGAAATGTCTTAAAGGAACTCTCACTCAATAGGTTAAACATTTTAAACTTATCTCAGTCCCTTTTGTGCAGGTTGATATAACATATGAATACATAAATTGCTGTTATGCTGATGAAAAAGGGTCTCAGCCATGCTCATCCCAACATATTGGAAACGACCGTATTAAAATAATTTTTTTCCTGTTTCCTTAAGCCAAATACCATAAAAATTTAATTCTTGTTTCCTTAAGCCAAATACCATAAAATTGTGAATTTTAATAAGAATAAAAATAGACTTTTTATTTACTAAATATTAGTAGGGTATTTTTTTTTTTAATCTTCAATGGTCACACTAACACAACAGCTGCTTAAACTCTCAAACACCAAGAACAACCCCAAATATATTACATTCAAAGCGGCCTCACAATTCTTTCTATCTATTTCTGTCTAACGAAATATTTTTGTTCTGACAAATTGCATGTTTACACTGCAGATATTGTTTATGCAAATCTCATGCAATTTTTTTTCTATTTACGTTAAAGTCCTTAATATACAAAAACACATGTAGAGTTTTCTCAAATCAGCTGTGCTTTCTATGAAGTGTGAAATTTCATAATAGCCCTATTCACAATCTTGTGCAAAATGTCGTGCATCATAGCATTTGCAAAATAGTTGTACTCTACACCAACAAAATACATTGAAAATGCTCTCAAATTCTCTCTCAATTTGCAAATGCTATAATGCAAGACCATTTGCACAGGATTGTGAATTGGGCTAATATGTAATAAGCAAACTACTGCAAGTGGCCTAATGATTATCGTATAATTTGCTATGGACAAGAGTTCTGTAGAGTAATTTGAAAATTTAAAATTATTGTTTTATTTATATGGCTATTTGGAAAATACACATGAGAACATCTAAGAGATTTGTGTTAGCATTTGTATACATTTTGTTCATGCAGGCAGAAGCGATACTGGCATGCACAAGGAATAATTGTGTATCTCTTTTTGTTAGATATAATTTTCCCCCTTTTCTAATAGCCATTTTTCCTACATTTCTTAAACATCTTTAAAACTTTCCTTATCGTCCTGCATGTTTTTGACATATTTACTTTTAAATTTTGCAGAATTTCTTGTTCGATTATCATCTTATCATCAGAGTTGCTTGTAGCCTGAATTCAAATTCTTCTTTTTCCGAATGCCTTTTATTACTGTACATTTACTGCAACTGTTCTATATATAAATATTTTTTTTTTATACAATTCTTACTTTTTTTATGTCCTTGTTTAATCGTGCATGTAACGTAAGTAAGCCAGGAATTTGTTTTAACATTAAAGTGTTTGTGTATGGTGTTTATTGGCTAAATATTTTTTTAAAAGACAGGAAAAAAGGATATGTTTAGTTTACTGTAGAATTGTAAGTTAATTTTAATAAAACTGGTCAGGTTTTAGCTTAAGTGGAGCATATTTTTAGGGGCTGGCTATGAAATGACCATTAGTCGTAATATTTACGGAAAGTTATATATTAAAAAACAAAATAAAAAAAAATTTTAAAGCTAATGGTGCAGATGTAAACGATGACAGATAGGGACACAGGAGAAGATAAATTAAATTTCCTATTTCAACAAATTTCTCGCTGCAAAGAAAAACATTTATAATAACATTTTATAATAAAACCAACTTGGAAAAGGAAAAAACAATAAAAAATAAAACTAAAGTTTTATATTCGTTTCGCGTTTATAATATCTTTTTTATTTTTCATTAATACATTCTTCTTAAGTTACATTTCATACTTGGCATATAAGCAATTTAAAATTTCATGAAAATATTTTAAACAAAACAAACATTTTTGATGTGTTAACATCTATACGCGCGCCTCTAGGGCAGTAAACTATCAGTTTCAATACATACGCAAGTGTAAGTGTAAGAGTTTGTTTATTTGTTGTTGTTGCTTGGCAGTCGGTATTGAAAGTGATTATTGGGCGATTTTCATATAATTTTCCCACGCGATTTTCTCCGGAAATTCATAGCGGATTTTATTAATTTTTGGATTAAAACGCTAGTGCGGGTTTCGACAAAGAGTTTAGGCCAAAAATTAAGGCGATCCGATATCGGCGAACGGAGATTTAAGTGTTTTAATTCGGAGTATTAATTTGGAGTAATATTAAAAAAGTGTTTTATGTTGATCTTCGGTTTTGTCTTATGCATAGCAAAGAGAATAGTGATGTGGTTGTATGTACATATATAAAAATGAGATAGCAAGACAGCAACGTATGTAGCTTATGTACAAACATAACAATGTATGTATGTACATTTGTCTGTTGCTTTGCATTCTCTTTGTTTTTTGTGGATTTAATATAAAATAAATAAACAAAAAGGTGTTAACACATCGCCCGTGAGTTCGAACACTCATTGATTTTTTTAAATAAATAGTGCTAGAATTAATATGGTGGTCACATATAAAGCAATATTCAAATTATAACAATTAAGGCTATTGTTGAGGCTAAATTTTCATATAAAAATTAAAATTTACTTATTGGCAATTAAGAGATAATTGCTTTAATAATGAGTAAAATTTATAATGCAACACTGTCAGAATTGTGTTGAATGAAAAGCTTTTACAAAAGTGAATTAGATTACAAAAGTGGTAAATTGTCTTTGAACTAGAACCGCTTCGGACCGGTGCATTTTCGAATATAAAAAAAATATCACAAAAAAAATTTTTGTTTTCCTTTAAAATAACTTTTAAACAACTTTTCCGATCGATTTCAAAAATTATTCAACGCTTGACAACCAAAAACCGCGTCCAGCGCTACTACCCGGTTCCAGATCGGTTGATGCGTTTGTGAGATTTCATAAACGAAAAAAGTGATTTTTTAAAGGAAATTTCGATATAGATATATTATCTGATCAATTAGTGTTCCAACTCAGCTAGTCGCGCTTTAAAGGTTTCTTTCAAACTTCGATATCCTGTGAATTGGAACCGGTGCGGACCAGTATATTTTAAGAAATATCAAAAATAAACTAATATGAGTTTCAAGGCCTACTATTCTTATTCTGTTGTTATTTTTGAAAATAATTTGTAATTTACAAGTTGTGAATTCTCAGATGGTTTTCGGAAGTATATGCATAAGATAAGAGGTTTTTTAACTTTTCAAAACTGTGGTTAAAGTCTACTGACGATTTGGTAAAGCACCAATGAAATGCATATAGACATTACTTAACCACCAACAAATAAATTTCATTTATAAAAAATAAACTAATTTTTTTCTTAGAATAACTTTTAAACGGGGTTTCCGACCGATTCCAAAAAACCATTCAGCTCTTCCCGTCGAGCGCTACAAACCGGCTTAAAATCGTTTCACGAGTTTGTGATATATTATGAATCGAATATTCGAAAAAAGATGAATTTTTAAAAATACTCTGAAGTTATATATGTGATCAATGAGGGTTCTCGAAACTACATCAATCACCGCTTACCACGTGCTAATCGGCTGATCCAGTTGAAAGTTATAGAGGTTTTAAAATTGAAATAATAGCATATTTAGCGGTTAAAATTAGCGGGAAGTTGCAGGGATGGCCTTTAAGGTCAACTGTTTTCCAAACTTTTTTTTTTATACCCTCCAAAAAAGAATTTGGAGGGTATATTCACTTTGTCATTCCGTTTGTAACGCATCGAAATATCCATCTAAGACCCCATAAAGTATATATATTCTTGATCAGTGATGAAATCTAAGACCAACTGAGCATGTCCGTCCGTCCGTCCGTCCGTCCGTCCGTCTGTGGAAATCACGATACAGTCCAAACGAAAAGAGCTAGACTCTTGAAATTTGGCATAAATATATTTTAAAACTTAGAGCAGGTTAAGTTCGAAGATGGGCTTAATCGGGCAAGAGGGAAAAAAGTTCGCCTAAGAAGAACTAAACCAACCCAGAAAAAACAACATACTTTTTAAAGTTTTTTGGTTATTTTGTTAAGCAAATGATATATTTTTATGTCAAATACGGTCCAACGCCTTAAACTTGGAGCCATTAAATAAAATAAAAATATTTTTTGACCCCGCCCACTTTAGTGGGCGTTATTATAGGCAAAAATAGCATAAAAATTTAACAAATTGTTTTACTTATGCCTACATGCCTTAAAAATAACACTTTTAAGCTTTAATGACGAAGCTGAGACGAAACCTGGTACTACTCTGCCCTACGCCCCTTCCCCTTCGCCCCCGAAATGACTCTACCAAAAAAAAAATTTTTTTTTAAATTTTGTATATAATCATCCCAAGCATTTATCTTTAGAGTTTTATGATTGCTGATTTCTGCCCTAGTCCCCCCGCCCTTCTTCCTTTGTCCCCTAAAATAACCCTACCAAAAAAAAATTTTTTTTTAAATTTTGTATATAATCATCCCAAGCATTTATCTTTAGAGTTTTATGACTGCCTGTTGCTGCCCTACCCCCTCCTCCCCTTTTGCCCGCTAAATGACCCTATTAAAAATAAATATACATATATTTTTATTTTGTGTATAATCATCCCAAGCATTTATTTTTACAGTTTTATGTGTATCTGTTTCTGCCTTACCCCCTCTCCCCCTTTGCCCTCTAAATGACCCTATCAAAAAAAATAAATTTTAATTTTGTATATAATTATCCCAAGCATTTATTTTTAGAGTTTTATGGCAAAGGTGAAATGTTTCCCCCACAGCCCTTGCCAGAGCGACCCCGCCAAAATACAGTTTTTATACCCTCCAAAGAGAATTGTGATGAAGTCTAAGACGGTCTAGCAATGCCCATGCGTTCGTCTGTGGAAAACATGATATTGTATATATTTAAATCCCGCCCCCTTTAGTGGGCGTTGACGTACGATATTATATAAAGGAACTCTGTCCCACCAAGTTAAACATTTCAAATTCACTTACTAAATATTTGGAGGGTATTTAAGATTCGACCCGGTCGAATATAACGTTTTTACTTGTTTTAATTCGGACTAGCAGTCAGGGGAATGATCCCTACATGTGCAGTGAATTGTGGTGAAATTATAAAGTAGGGGATAGTATTGAGAGAACAGATGCAGATAGATGAGAAGATAGAGAAAAAATTTCCCCACTACTTTGGAAGATCCTTAAGTATTAATATTTATTTTTTTAACTTTAGAATCATGAACTTGTAAAATTATGATACCAAATTAATTAATCTGTGAAAATTAAAAACTAGAAATTTTGAAGCTCATCCATGTGTGATTTATATTCGTGGTGGCATTTCACAGTCACTGTTACTGTTAACAACAGCAATTCAAAGTCAGGGAAATATATTAAAGGCATCTGTTTGTATATTCCAGCACGTTTAAAGGTTAATTACAACATTGTTGATATAATTTAAATTGTATACAAAAATACTATTTTAACATGCGCAGTACTTCCGTTCTCGCAGCCAAGTGTAGCAACACTATACAAATAAACAAACTTCCAATGTTGCTAGTGTTTGCTTAGCAACATACATGTTGCTGTTGAAGGCTCCTTGCAGTCAAACAATTTGTATATTTATAGCATAAATGCTAATAAAGTGTATGTGTATGTAGGCTTTTAAATATTTCTCAAATGTTTCCATTAGATATTCTCCTTGTGGATATTAAAAATTCAGTTTTTGGCGAAATTTGCTTTGAAATACTCGCAGCAAGTTTTCGGTAGATACATTACGAGTACGTACAAGCGTATGGCATGAATAAGACGCTGGTATATTAAAGTTTTTTTTTTTAATTTTTATTTATTTTATAGTTTATCATCGCATCTATCTTTTATTGGCTGTTGGCCAGCAAGTGTCGCTTTGCGGTCTTTTGTCATGTATTCCCTTCTTCTTTTTTTTGTTTGCCGTTGTGTTTTGCGTTTGTGGATTGTTAAAGTATTTTGTGAAAATTGTATCATAGCGAAAATTGTCTGTTCCAAAATCATCAAAAAATTTAGTTGCTTTTGAAACATCTTTGCTTTAGTTTTTCATCGACAGCATGAAAAAAAATATACTAAAAATAAACCATGAACATGAAATCATTTTCAATTTAGCTCTATTTTTCTAACACAAGAATACAATACATTAATTTTAGTTAAAAATTTTTTTTTTTTATTTTATGTCTTAAAATGAAATCTATTTAGCAAATTTGGAAAATGTATTTTGCCTTTCAATTGAAATTCATTTATAGTTTATTTGCAAATAAGTCTGTGTATATTGCCTACATCTTGTTTTAAGCAATTAAATCTGCTTATTTGGGTCATAAATGTGTAATATTTCTGAATATTTACCTTAAAGATTTTTAATATTCATTTTAATTGTTTATTTTATACGTTTATGAGTGCATATGGCTTGCCTGGTATTAATCTTAAATTGATCACCCTACACTGCAAAATCTGAAATAAGACAAAATAAAAAATTTTGTGGTTATAAAAAAATAAATTTCCAATTCTTTTTTTCACTCGAATTTTCAAATATTAAAAATGCTATAAATAATCTTGTATATATATTTTTTTTCGTTCTAAAATATATTAACAATAAAATCGAAATATTATTGCTTGTGTTTTGTGAAAGAAGTAGTTCTAGGTCACGATTTGTCAATGCTTGCGTTATTATAGGGTTTTAAAAATGCCAACCTTGGCCAACTACAGAAAATGTTGATGTGTGTGTGTGTGTGCATACATTTTTCCATTTTACATTTTAATACTCGTACCAAAGAAAATGGGTGTTTGTCTTCTTTTACATGTACGCTTCTTCAGTTTTCAGATGATTTTGCTTATATTTATTTTAATGCATTTGCATATACATTTTTATATCTTCTGGTGGCCTTTTTTTTTACGTGTAATATATTTCAACATATGGTTTCCATTGAACTTGAAAACTGATAATTAGTCATCAATAAATAATATATAATAAATATTGATAATGTATGAGACACATAAGTAATTTGTTGTTAATTGGAACAAAAAAAATTTCTTTATTTATTTCTAGTCGTTTAAAAAGAAATGCTAACTAGATTGATTTGTCTATAAATTAAAAAGTTGTAGGAATATACATATCGCTCCCTAAAATAAAAGTTAATTTTTTTGTTGATTGATGATGACACAATTGTGTTAATTATCAGCATAATTAATCAATAAAAATATTGTTAAATTTTATGTCAGTTCTGGCATATGCATGGCTATTTTTTGTGTAAAGCGAAAAACATTTTTATAGCTTAACAATTTCTTTATATAGTTTCCCATTAGCTATTGAGATCATTACGATAAAATTAAAAGTGTTAAACACAAATAACAGGTTGGCTTTTATACCACAATGACAAAATTTCTAAGGATCAGAATGAATAAGACTGCAGACGATACGAAGTACTTTTATTATTATTTTGTTTTTATTCATAAAATATCATCAATATTTCAAAAAATGACCTCACTTTTTGTTGCTAAAGACTCGAACACATTTTTTTTTGCAATTACCCATTTTATATTTGAGTTTAATTTAAAAAAAAATTATATATTTTCAAAAATAACACACACATTTTAAATTACACAAAAATGACAAAGAGAAATTTACGTCATTCTTGTGTATACAAACATTTTTAATAACGCCAAAACTATTACGGCGTCGGAATGGAAAATTAAGAAAATAATTTTGGGAAAATGAAAGCAAAACAAAGAATTGTGTACTGATAATATTAAACAGAACTAAAGTAGTGTTGAAATTAAATATGTTTTTAACCACAAGTGAATGTGAAAAATTTTTTCAAAAGAAACCAGGATATTTATTTGTAATAATATTTTATTATAAATTATTTTACAATCCCAATAATATAAAAAAAAATTATGTTGAAAGAAAATATCTTCAATATTGTTGTCATTAGCGACATAAGTTCTATGGTTCATAGACTATTCCTGCTTTGATTTGTAAAAAGTGGACATATTTAAAGATAGCAAGTAAATTGGCTGTCAAATGATGCCATGTCAAGAAACGAGCTGTCATCCTTTGATATTTGTTTAGTAAAAACTTAGAAAATTTTAGACCACAGATCGCTCTTGTACAAAGAATATTCAATACGATCAAAATAGTGACAATTTTACTGTATGACTCAGGAACCGGGCCGATCCGTGAATTTCGAAGAATATCAAAAGTAAATTAAAATTTTTTTTTTCGAAAGTGTTTTTCTTTTAAATAACTTTAAACGGCTTTTCCCGTTGATTTCACAAACTATTCAGCTCTTGTCAATAAAAAAACACATCCAGCGCTACTACCGAGCTAAAATCGGCATACGCGTGGGTGAACCAAAAATTTAAGAAAGCGAATTATTCAAAACACTCCAAAATTATTTATGTAATCAATTGGTGTTCTCGATTCCTTTATAGTGATAAAAGAATTACTTCAATTACCGCTTGCTACGTGGGAATTGATCTATTCGAAAGTTATAGCAGTTTCAAAATTATAATAATACCATTTTTAGTGCTTAAAATTGGAGGGAAGTTGCGAAGATGTCCGTTTTTCATATTATTTTTATTTTATTATATTTATTAAGCTCGAGGTCTCACTACGGAGGTTGGTTTATTTAATAACAGGACATACAGAGTTAAGGACTCACCTGGCAAGAATGGGAATCGTTGGCGATATAACATGCAGGGCCTGCCAGGAAGAGGACGAGACACTGGAGCACTACTTGTGCTACTGTCCAGCTTTTAGCCAAGTCAGAAGACAAACATTCAATCAAGAGATTATACAGGCGATGGAATTTCTTAGGAGCTCTAATTGGAAAGACTTAAGGAAGTACATTGAAGAAACTAGGTTCTTGACGTAATCAAACTCAGAGGTTTTCCATGGTATCGGTGGAGGCTCCCTACAGGGGAATGGGAACTCCTTATTATAGAGCGCACAACAGGCCTATGAGGCCTAAGTGTAATCCAGGACGGATTGGGATGCTTATGCCCCTCTTTTTCAACCTAACCTAACCTAAGCTCGAGGTCTTTTTATAAAATTATTAAAATATTTTGTTATTAATATCCAATATATCATTTTTTAACATTGTCAGAAATAAGAAATTGGAAATTGAATTTTAATATTAAAAAAAAGTGGTTCTGAAACATGACAAAGAAATTTTCAAATAAAATTAAAAAAATAACTTTTTTATTATCAGTAATAATATACCGTCGAATCCGCTTTAGCGCAATACGCTTTACTAAAAATAATCGGATTATTGAAAGTGATACAAATCGCCGCACTGATTTTAAATGCAGCTAGTCTTATTTACTTCGCTTTAGCGAAACATCGCTTTACTGAAAATATCGTATAACTGAAAACCAAAATCAAGCCCACAACTACGTTTTGTATGAAACTTACTTCGCTTTAGTGAAAAAATAAACAATGATAAATTTATTTATTCGAAATCGATTGCATAACTTAAGGCTGAACAAATTGTGCATGTTTTGTCCGTTAAAAAAAGTAAATGGCAAAATTTATTTGTCCTTTTCGCTCTTGCGTACATTATTGTATTTTTCTATTATATTGTCAAGGCAAGTGGCTAGACATTTTCGAGGAATTCGTCTTACTGATTTTAAGCAGTACGTTTAATTATAACAAATTTAAATAATCCGAACTACGTTTTAGAGGAAACTGAAAAAATTGGGTTTTAGCTATTTCCAGTAAAGCGGAGTCGACTGTATTAATTATTTGATTGCTAATTTTTTTTATATCCAGCTTTAAGTCAATTTTTTATTAAAAAAATTTAAATAATTTTTCTCTTTCAGTTTTTTAAAAAATACTATTATATTAATCTTAAATATAATTATTACCCTAAAGAAGATATCCAGAGGATATGGAAATATCGAATAAAAAAATATATCAATATCTTTTATAAACAAGTAATAGCGTTATATTCGACCGTGTCGGATCTTAAATAGCCTCCAAAAATTTAGTAAATAAAAACCCTATTTTTATTCTTAATAAAATTTACATTTTCATGGTATTTGGCTTAAGTGAAAAAGAATCAAATTTATTTCAAAGGTGAAGGAGGGGGATAGAGTGGGGGATGATCAGTTTACGTCTCAACTTCGTCCTAAAAGCTTAAAAATGTTATTTTTAGTGAATGTAGGCTTCAGTTATACAATTTGTTAAATTTTTATACTATTTTTGCTTATAACCATGTCCACTAAAGATGGCGGGGTCCAACAATTACTTTTTTTTTGATTTTATGGTTCCAAATATAACGCGTTTATAAAAAAATTATAAAAAAACTTAAAAGATTATATTGTTTTTTAGGGTTTGGTTTAGTTCTTCTTAGGCTCTGCGCCTATTCAGCCCATTTTCACTTGTGCTATCCTTCAAGATATATTTATACGAAATTTCAAAAGTCTAGCTCTTTTCGTTTGGACTGAACCGTGATTTAAACAGACGGACGGACGGACATAGCTAGATCGTCTTATATATCATCACTGATTAAGAATATATATACTTTATGGGTACACTCGGAATGACAAAGTGACTGTACCCTTCAATTCTTTTATGGAGAGTATAAAAATAATAATGAAAATTTGCATTTTATTTAAAAACGACAACGAAATGTAATAATAAATATGAGCCTTAAGCCAAGTACTCTGTTTAAAATTTCATGTGAAATTCTGACAGAACCCATACAAAAAATATTCAATCGAAATATTTGTGGAAAAATGTTGCTAAACTATTACTCTGTTTTAATTATGAAAAACATGGGAAATAATATGAATGTTTTTTATTTCGTACGATAATTTTTTGAAACTAAAAATTTTCTCATTGAAAATGGAAAACATAATTTCAATTAAAAAGGAAAAAAAACTGAAACTGATATAACTGATGTGACGCAACATTTTCTACAAATTCAAACAGAGTACTAACTAGGCTTTAACGTAGAAAAGTTTGTATAGTTGCAATTAATAAATTGTTTTAAAAAAGTGGGCACCTATTGTGTATGCTGGCCAGCTGTTCTCTAGATTTTTTTAAACTTTAGTTTGTAAGAATAATACAAGACAATCATGAATGGCATGGTTAAGCAAACAACAAAGATGCAAAAACAATATCAAAATCTCTTGTTGCTGGGATTAAATATAAATATGTTGCTTGATACTACAGACTCATGATTAGATACATATTGCTGGTTAGTGTTGTGTATTAAAAACAAGTTGCTATAAAGCAGGACATTTGCAAGGATGGTTTGTTATGTTTAGGCGAGTTTCTGTGGCAAGTGTTCTTTTTGAATGAAATTTATAGCGGGATAACAAAACTGGTTATCAAAGACTTGGCCAAGAAAAAGCAACATTTGTTTTTTGTCAAGTGCCAAAACAGCTGACTTCGTTTACAATCAATTTAAGGGAGGTTTTTGGAATGTTGTGTATCGTTTGTTTTTTTTATATATAGAATTTATTTATTTTTCTCATATAAAAAATGCTGCTTGTTAACTTGGCCTCTATGGCATAAGACACTTTGCTCAAATAAAAGCCAGCATAAAACAAAATATCGAATGATGATTATGAACAGGTTGATAATGATGTTGCGCTGTTAATGTTCTTATAATTTTAGACTTATTTTTGGAGGTTGATATTGTTTGTTAATTCACATACACACACCCCCTACGAAATGTTGTACACTTTATTTGATGTAGAGTCAGTGTATTTTTTATAACTTTTTGGTTCGATAGGTTTTGAACGTTTGTACGTTTGTGTGTGTGTTAGCCAGTGTGTATATTTTTTTTCATTTCCTTTTGGTACATTTTTACTTTTAGCCATCTGCGGGTGTTTGCTTGTGTGTGCAAATGTTTTTGTTGACTGTTGTTTCTTGTTGTGTTCTCTGTGTATATATTTTTTTTTTTTCTTTTTGGCCAAATGTCTCCGTTCGTCTACATGTTTTAAACAAATTATTACCACATACTCGTACACATAATTTCAGTTTCATTTCAAACGTTGTGGCGAATTGTTGTTAAATTCAATGCGCGCTCGTTCGGCCAATAAAACGTTTAGTGTGTTTGTGCTTATTTTTTTTAAACGTTACGTGCAACGATATTTTTGTGTTTGCCATTTTATTTGCGGCATTTTAGTGAAACATTAATAATAGCAAAAAAAATTTAAACGGAAATATCAAAAAGTTAAAAATATCTTAAAAGAAATCAAAAATTTAAGCTAAAAGATAAAGCAAGTGTGTGTGTGTGTGTGTGGAAAAAATTATATGTATTAAAGAAAATGGGCAATTAAAAAAAATATGTATATAAAATAGGAAAATAATACTAAAAGCCTGCAAAGAAAATCTAAATGAAAATAATACAATTTAAAATATTTTTCTACAAAAAAAAATTCTAATAACGGCAGCTGTAAAAGTCTTACTGTGCACACGAAGTAAGAATAAAAAATATTTTACAATTTTATTGTTTACAATATAAAAATAAATGTTTGTATTTGTAATTTGTAAATCCTATAAAATGAAACCTTTTATGAAGGCTATAAAAGTGTAATAGTTTCCTTAGGAAAATGTGGTTTATATAGAGGAAAAGGCGCAAGGAAGCAAAACATAAAAAAGGTTTAATTAATTAAATTTTGTGTCACATAAAACTTGGCGTGTGTGTGTGTGCGTATGTGTGTGTGCGTGTGTGCTTCAATTCAGATCGATAAACAACACAATTTGGATAAATTCTAAAATTTCTTTTTTAAGAAGAAAAAATTTTTTTATTGTTATAGACTTTGTTCTTCAAGGGCTTTTGGCAAAATAAAACTAAATCTCTCTGAGGCGGCCAGTCAACACCCACGAGACTTTTTTTTTTTTTTTACATGTAGATGTTTATTAGCATTCTTTTTATATTAACATACAACTTTTTTGTTTCAAAATGGTTTTTGGAAAAAATCCAGTTGTTGAATAAAATATTTGTTTAACACAACATTCGTTGTGTGCTTTGCTGATTTTGCTTAATTAACTCCAATTGGAAATCCCATTAGTAAACAAAAATTTCTTTATTTAGAGATTTCTCCTTCAATAACTTTTTGTAAAACCTGCCGAGCTGAATATGAAGTTTCTACAGCATTTTTGAGCATCAATTGCAGGCAACCACTAACATTCTTTTGAACTTACTTCATTTAATTTTTCATTTAATTAAACCATCTATAGTGAGCTTTCACATGACTTTGCATAAAGTCAAGGGTTGCCCTTTTAATTGTTTGGGTTTCAAATATCTGTCTTAGGCCTTTGGCCAATTATGAACAGATCTCGCAACATTTGGTTCATGAGGCTGCTGTTGGCTGAAGTAGCAAGCACGAGGCAATTAGGAAGCGGAGGGTCCTGAGTTCAACCCCGCTCTCAGTCGTAAATATTTTGCCGAATTCTTTCGATCAGCCTTAGTGCATGCGTGTGTTAGTTGTTATCAGCCTGTTTCAGTTATGAAGGCATAGCAACTGTCACTGAAGCGATTGAGACTGTCGTGTACTAAAGAGCAGAGGAACGGCACCCTCCTTCTTCGGCCCTGTAGCAAAAAATTAAAAGTAAAAGTTTGAAATACAGGGTGTCCACCGGTAAGGTATACTACATTGTTTTGCCGCCATTTTGTTAAACATTAGTCTTGACTTGTCATATTTGGCAGTCGTGAAGTAGACACGTGACAAATTTATTATGAAAAATTATATGATGCCTCATTGCATACAGCCGGGAGTACAATGGAGTTACTGCGAGACCTCTTTCCACAACAAGTTATTTCAGAAAATGGTGATGTTGATTGGTCGCCACGGTCGCACTGTGTGGGGTGAAAGCCCTCACAAGTGGCGATTAATTCAAAATATTAACTTTAACTTTCACAACCGTATTTGGTACCAAATGAAAGTAGATAAAATTCTAACTGCAAAGATAAAAGTTCTTGGTGGTTTATTTTATTTGCAGTGTGTGTTCGAAGTTCAATCATTTTTATATTAAATTGAATTAAGATTCTATAGGCTAACCCTCTTATTCATAAAAATTATGAGAGGCTTATAAGAATGTAATAGAGCAAATTTCATATGAAATTTTGTTTTATTACGCTGTTATTAGACTCTCATAATTTTTATGAATAAGGGGGTAATTGTTCGAAATTTTTAATTTAAATCTCAGAAAGAGGTGATAAATATTCCAAGGCACAAAGGCAAGTCAACATCAGTTTTTGTTATTCAACTTACACAGCAGAGCAGAACAGCTGTTTTCATAAGACGCAACCCTTTCATCATCAATAATTTTTGTTATTTTTGCGCGCATTGATTAAAAGAGAAAATTTTTGATATTTCAAGTGATTATAGTTTTTTTTAAGACTTCTATAAGTAAAAGTTTTATAATGGAACCGTCAATTTCAGGTATATGAGCATTTAAAAAATTATTTTTTGTTTAGCAATATTTAAACAAAAAAAATTCAATGTCTCCAAAAATGTGGTATTTTTTATATAAATATATAGAGAGTTTCAACAACTTAGCGGATGAGTGCAGGAAAAAAATGCTTTTAAGCACTTAAAATATAAGATTTTAGCTAATAAATTCCAAAATACCTATTTGCGCATTTGTGCGATTTTTGAGGTTTTTGTGAGAGAATTCCGGTTGTTAAAAATCAATGTGAAAAATAAACCAAACAAGAAAACAAGTAAAAACGTTATATTCTACCGGGTCGAATCTTAAACACCCTCCAAATATTTAGTAAGTGAATTTAAAATGTTTAACTTGGTGGGACAGAGTTCCTTTATATAATATGGTACGTCAACGCCCACTAAATAGGGGGGGATTCAAAAATAGACAATATCATGTTTTCCACAAACGAACGTATGGTCATTGCTAGACCGCCTTAGTCTTCATCACTGATCAAGAATATACATATTTACTCTATGGGGTCCAATTCTCTTTGGAGGGTATAAAAACTGTATTTTGGAGGGGTCGCTCTGGCACCCCTTTGTCATAAAACTCTAAAAATAATTGCTTGGGATAATTATATACAAAATAAAATATTTTATTTTATTTTATAGGGTCATTTACGGGGAAAATGGGGTAGGGCAGAAACAGGCAATTATAAAACTCTAAAAATAAATGCTTGGGATGATTATATACAAAATTAAAATACCTTTCTTTTGATAGGGTCAAAAGGGGGCAAAGGGGGAGAAGGGGGTGGAGCAGAAACAGATAGTCATAAAACTCTAAAAGTAAATGCTTGGGATGATTACATACAAAATTTAAAAAAAAAATTTTTTTTTGGTAGGGTCATTTATGTGGTGAAGGGGGAGGAGAGTGTAGGGCAGAAAAGTACCAGGTATCGTCTCAGTTTCGACATTAAAGTTTAAACATTTTATTTTTAAGGAATGAAAGCTTAAGTAAAACAATTTGTTGAATTTTTATGCTATTTTTGTATATAATAACGAACACTAAAGTGGGCGGGGTCCACAAATAATTTTTTTTAATTTTATGGCTCCAGTTAAAGGCGTTGGACCGTATTTGACATAAAAATATATCATTTGCTTAACAAAATAACCAAAAAACTTTAAAAATTATGTTGTTTTTTCTGGGTTGGTTTAGTTCTTCTTAGGGGAACTTTTTTCCCCTTAGCCCGATTTAGCCCATCTTCGAACTTCGAACCTGCTCTAAGTTTTAAAATGTATTTATGCCAAATTTTAAGAGTCTAGCTCTTTTCGTTTGGACTGAATCGTGATTTCCACAGACGGACGGACGGACATGCTTAGTTCGTCTTAGATTTCATCACGGATCAAGAATATATATACTTTAAGGGGTCTGAGATGGATATTTCGATGTGTTACAAACGGAATGACAAAGTGAATATACCCTCCAAATTTTTTATGGGTATAACAAGTTGTTTTTATTACCTTTTTTATAATTTTTTCTAAAGGCACATAAAGTATGCTCTAATTTACTAATTTATCGTTTTTCATTCCAAAGTTACAGCAAAAATAGTTAAACATTTTTTTTATCAAAACATATTTTTAAATGCTGGTTTTTTTATGTACTTATTAGTACTCATCAATAAAAAATAACAACATTTTAATATAACGAGTTCTATGAATTAATCGCCACTTTCTCTACCATTCAAACCCACTGTTGGTCGCCTGATTTGACTGCTCTGGTCTTCTTTTTGTGGGCATATCTGAAAAGCGAGGTTTATGCAAACTAACCAGAAATCCTTGAGCAACAACAACAAAATATTCGTGATGAAATTAATGAAATACCGCATGAAATGTGCGAGAATGTAAGGAAAAATGTGCTCAAAAGGGCTGGCATGTGTGAGTCTAACAGAGGCGAAGGACATTTATCTGATATTGTGTTCCATACATTAAATTGTATTCCGACATTAAATAAAACATTTCTCAATATAAGATCCTTTGTCTTTTATTTAATTATTATAAACAATAAAGTAGAGTACCTTCCCGGCGGACACCCTGTACTAAAGAACAGATAGCAGCACCCCGTTCGTGGTCCTTGTACTAAAAAATTAGAAATAGCTAAAAAAACCTCTACCTTCTCATCTTCCTTCATCTACCCTCTCAATGCTATTCCCTGCTTTCTAGTTCCGGCGCAATGCACTGCATACGTACAGGTCATCCCCTGAGTGCTGGTACGAGTTAAAAAAAAGTCATCCCGCCGAGGGATGTTGTTTAATTCTCAGTGTAACTGCCTGTTCGTTATCACACTCGTAGCGGGTCGTATGCCATGAATGCATCACACTAAAGCACAGCTTTCCCTGTATCTAAAGTTTATGTTGCTGTAAAATAAATTTTACTTTTGTTTGCTTAAAAAAAAAAACAAATTAAACTGCAGCCTTAATAAGAAATCTGGCGCGTAAGAAAAATATATATTTTAGTAAAATTTTATGACAAAGCAGCCATAATAAAGACATAAACTGAAGTTTTCGTTTCTTTTCAAATATCTGTTTCTTAAGAAAAGTTGCTGGCGAAATTTTCATTTACTTGTCCAAAAACTTGCTGGACTTAAGCATATTTAACGTAGTGTCGAATTTTATGATACTTAAAGCGTTATAAAGATTTTATGACCTGAAAATTTTAATATGTCTAAATCTTACCGCCACTTTTATTACGACACAATCTTGTATTTCCACAGCAGCTGGAAAAATGCTATCATTTTACATGTTTTGCATATAAATTGTTGTTGCGTCCCTTTTGTACTATAGAATAAGGAACGACTTTTCCTTATTGAGTGTGTTTTTTATTTTGCTTATTTAATTGTCGTTTTAAAAGTGCAAATATGAAAATTGTCTAGTGCAGGCAATAAAATTATTTTGAAATATTTAAAAAGAATACCTTCTTCATATGTAAACTTTCAACAGTTTTTTGTAGGAGTTTTGAAATTATTTTGTTATAAATTTTCTGTCACTTCTATTTTTATACCCTCCAAAAAAGAATTTGGAGGGTATATTCACTTTGTCATTCCGTTTGTAACGCATCGAAATATCCATCTCAGACCCCATAAAGTATATATATTCTTGATCAGTGATGAAATCTAAGACGAACTGAGCATGTCCGTCCGTCCGTCTGTGGAAATCACGATTCAGTCCAAACGAAAAAAGCTAGACTCTTGAAATTTGGCATAAATATATTTTGAAGCTTAGAGCAGGTTAAGTTCGAAGATGGGCTAAATCGGGCTAAGGGGAAAAAAGTTCCCCTAAGAAGAACTAAACCAACCCAGAAAAAACTACATAATTTTGAAAGTTTTTTGGTTATTTTGTTAAGCAAATGATATATTTTTATGTCCAATACGGTCCAACGCCTTAAACTTGGAGCCATTAAATAAAATGAAAATATTTTTTGACCCCGCCCACTTCAGTGGGCGTTATTATAGGCAAAAATAGCATAAAAATTTAACAAATTGTTTTACTTCAGCCTACATTCCTTAAAAATAACACTTTTAAGCTTTAATAACGAAGCTGAGACGAAACCTGGTACTACTCTGCCCTACCCCCTCCTTCCCCTTCGCCCCCAAAATGACCCTACCAAAAAAAAAAGATTTTTTTTTAATTTTGTATATAATCATCCCAAGCATTTATCTTTAGAGTTTTATGACTGCCGATTTCTGCCCTACCCCTCCCCCCCTTTTTCCTTTGCCCCCTAAATGACCCTACCAAAAAAAATTTTTTTTTTAAATTTTGTATATAATCATCCCAAGCATTTATCTTTAGAGTTTTATGACTGCCTGTTGCTGCCCTACCCCCTCCTCCCCCTTTGCCCGTTAAATGACCCTATTAAAAATAAATAAAATTTTTTTTTTAATTTTGTGTATAATCATCCCAAGCATTTATTTTTAGAGTTTTATGTCTACCTGTTTCTGCCCTACCCCCTCTCCCCTTTGGGTCTAAATGACCCTATCAAAAAAAAGAAATTTTAATTTTGTATATATTTATCCCAAGCATTTATTTTTAGAGTTTTATGACAAAGGTGAAATGTTTCCCCCACAGCCCTTGCCAGAGCGACCCCGCCCAAAATACAGTTTTAATACCCTCCAAAGAGAATTGTGATGAAGTCTAAGACGGTCTAGCAATGCCCATGCGTTCGTCTGTGGAAAACATGTTACAGTCTATTTTTGAACCCCGCCCTATTTAGTGGGCGTTGACGTACGATATTATATAAAGGAACTCTGTGCCACCAAGTTAAACATTTTAAATTCACTTACTAAATATTTGGAGGGTATTTAAGATTCGACCCGGTCGAATATAACATTTTTACTTGTTTTATTTTTTTTTTTTATCACCACATATAAAAGAAAAACCAAGTTTGAAAATTGGCTTTGGTTTTAAATGAAATTGCACGAAAGAAAGAACTGCTTCGACATTGTGAAATCGGCCATTAGTTTTAATAATAAACACTTTCATAGTAGATTTATTCAGTAGCATCTATTCAAAGTAGCCCCTTATTTATGATACGCTTGTGTTACTATTTTTCTAATCCTTGAAGTTGTTTGATGTGCACTTTTTGGATTTTCAAACCATTTAATACAAAATCAGAGCGATTACTTAAGAGCTTATCAAGTTGATGTGGAATATGCGCGGAAAGGACTTGTTTAAAAGAGCTATCTGCAATCCATCCATACTGATGAAGCAAAAGAAGCTATGGGAAATGTCTGCAACAACAAGAAGGTTATTCAATTAAATTTTATCGCTCGTCGAGCACCTCAGTTCGGAGGCTGTCTAACATCCGTTAATCAGAAGCCTAGCTAATGCCATTTTGACACAAGATCAGCTAGAAACATTAATTGTCAACACTGACAGGCCCCTTGATATTTCCCGAACTAAATCTCTAATTTATCTTTGAAATCTCTATCGGACTTTGCTATTAAATATTGATTAGTACTCCTTTAGTTCGTTAATTTAATTTGAATTAAGGAAAATTTCCATATTAATCTTTCACTAAAATACCTGGAAAAATCTTATCAGCTAACCACAAACACAATAGTGAAGTAAAAAAATGATTGAATTTTTTTTTAGTTTAAAATTTTATGAATAGATATATTGGAAATATTGAATTGAAATGAAGTATCTGATCAACAAGAAGTTGTGGCAGCGTTTGGAAGATCCTCAAAGGATGAGAAAATAAAAGTTATTTCATAATTTTTATTTATTCCCCGTAAAATAAAAGTTATTTCTTAAATTATATTTACTTCCCACAAAATTAAAGTTATTTCTAAAACTTTATTTATTCCTCAAAAAATAAAAGTTATTTCTCAATTTTTATTTTTTCATCAGAAAATAAAAGTTATTTTATAATTTCTAATTATTCCTCACAAAATAAAAGTTATATCTGAAATTATATTTATATCACACAAAATAAAACTTATTTCTAAAATTTTATTTATTAATCAAAATATAAGATTTATTTCTTGATTTTTATATTTTCATCAGAAAATAAAAGTTATTTTATGATTTTTATATATTCCTGACAAAATAAAAGTTATTTCTGCAGTTTTATTTATTTCCCATAAAATAAAAGTTATTTCTAAAAATTTATTTATTCCTCACAAAAAGTTATTTCCCGATTTTTAACTTTTTTCTTTAGAAAATAAAAGTTGTTTCTGAAATTTTAGTTATTCCTCAAAAAATAAAAGTCATTTCATGATTTTTATTTTTTTTATCAGAATTTAGAACTTATTTTGTTATTTTTATTTATTCCCCACAAAATAAAAGTTATTTCTAAAATTTTATTTATTCCTCAAAAAATAAAAGTTGTTTCTCAATTTTTATTTTTTCATAAGAAAATAAAAGTTATTTCATGATTTTCCGATTTTTATATTTTGTTTAGAAAATTAAAGTTGTTTCTGAAATTTTAGTTATAACTCAAAAAATAAAAGTCATTTCCAGATTTTTATTTTTTTTTATCAGAATTTAAAAGTAATTTCATAATTTTTATTTATTCCCCATAAAATAAAAGTTATTTCCTAATTCTTATTTTTTCATCAGAAAATAAAAGTTATTTTTATAGTTTTTATTTATTCCTCACAAAATAAAAGTTATTTCTGGAGTTTTATTTATTTCCCACAAAGTAACACTCATTTCCGAAATTTTATTTATTCCTCACAAAAAGTTATTCCCAATTTTTATTTGTTCTTCAGAAAATAAAAGTTGTTTCTGAATTTTTAGTTATTCTTAAAAAAATAAAAGTCATTTCCTGATTTTTATTTTTTTTATCAGAATTTAAAACTTATTTTGTAATTTTTATTTATTCCCCACAAAATAAAAGTTGTTACTAAAATTTTATTTATTCCTCAAAAAATAAAAGTTTTTCCCTTATTTTAATTTTTTCTCAGAAAATAAAAGTTATTTCTAAAATTTTATTTATTCCCTAAAAAAAAAGTTATTTCTCGACTTTTATTTTATTCATCGGAAAAAAAGTTATTTTTTTGAAATTTTACGTACTCTTTACAAAATAAAAGTTATTTCTGGAGTTTTGTTTATTTCCCATAAAATAAAAGTTATTTCTAAAATTTTATTTATTCCTCACAAAAAAAAAGTTATATCCTGATTTCTATTTTTTCTTCAGAAAAATGTCATGATTTTTATTTATTCCTCAAAAATTTAAATTATTTTTCTATTTCTATTTATTCAATACTCTTGCCTACAAAATTAATTTTCCATATCAAAAATGCAAAGAAAACCCCAAATGAAACGAAAATTTCTGGAAAGCTTTTTCCTAAAAATATAATTTTTCATTCTGTTAAAGAATTAATTTATTTCCTACATATAAACAATAATTTGGATTTCATATTTGCTTTAAAACCAATTTTTTTAAATACATTTTATATAAATTTTTTTTGGCTTGTATGCATATATGTACACATGTATTTACATATGTACGAGTATGTGCACATGTGTGTAAGACTAGGTACGAGTATATGCCAGTAAAAAACTTCATTTTATTTACTTTTTATTTATAATGAAATATTGCGACAACAATTTTATGTTTCTCTATCACTTTCATCATTTCTGAAATCGTTTAGTTACTAAATTTTATATTGTTTGATGATTTTATAAATTTAAATATATATTCTTTCACATATTTTGTTTATTTCATTCAAAGCAAATGACACATAATTTTCTTTTCAAACACAAAAATTTCTGCTCCATTTATGCGAGTTGCTTTGCTTTAAATATTTTTCTTATTCAAATGTGCTCTCTGATGTTTGTGATCTTAAGAATTATTGTGTTTTTTGTAAATGAAAAATTTTCACTTCTTTTTTTTAATTTAATGTTGCTGTTTTTGCTATTTTTAAATAAATTTTGTAATATTTTTATTTAGTTTATTTTTTTGTCATTACATATTCACTTTGCTATTTTACTTTTCAGCCACCAGAAATTTGAAAATATACGAAAATTTGTTTTAAGAGACATATTTTTTAAATGTGTTTTTCAGAAACTGTTGTATAGTATATGTCTGTATAAAAATATTTTTATATCCCAATTTTTTTATTTTTATTTCATATATGATTTATTTGATTATTTTTTAAAACTGAAATCTTGTTTTTTTATAAATTATACAAAACTATTTAATAATATGTGAAAGTAAATTTAATTTTATATAAAACAAAAAAAAAAAAATCACAGAAGGAAATTGTTGAGTCTAAACCCTGACCTATAGCACAATTATTAGTCGTATTATGAACATGAATGAATTTTACATACGAGTACAATTCATTTCGCATCATAATGGGCCTTTGATCGCCTCCGAGTGTTTTTCTCGCTTACGGCAGGCAGCGCTTCTACCTAAAATTTCATTTAAAATTAATTAATCGCCAGACGGCTAATCAGCATGTCTCCAGCGTAGAATCTATAGGATTTCGCTTTGCTATTCCCAGTTTCCAAGACCATTTTTTTCGAAATTTCTTTGTCACCTGTTTTAATTTAGCGCTGTAAATCATATCGGCCGTGTCCGGGCTATTGGTTTAACTTTGAATCACCAGTTACTTCGAATCTGGCAATACTTATATGTTCTGAACGAAATGAGCAACTTTGGGATTTAAAGGGTCCGCCATCTAACGTTTTTCAACTAGTGATTATTTCATGAATGGTAACACTTAGCTCATGTCTGATTTGACAGATAATTAGTTTTATCCTTCCGCTGAACGAATATGGTTGTGTATACGCTTGAACAACGCTTTGCTAAGTGGGCCTGCGATCGACTTACAGAAGATGCTGATTTTCCCAAAAAAATTCATCTTTTCAGATGAAGCTCATTTTGATCTTGGCGGGTATGTCAACAAACAAAATTGGCGCTTTTGAGGCATAGAAAACCCGCACGCATACATTGAAGAGACGACGGACCCAAAACGAGTCACTGTTTGGTGCGGATTTTGGTCCAGAGGCATAATTGGGCCATTTTTCTTCAGTCAATGGCGATCGTTATCGGGCCATGTTTGCTCACAAAAATTAAAGAGAAGGATATTGGCAACATTTGTTTTCAACAGGACGGCGCTACGTGCCACACAGCCGAAGCTACACTCGATGTTTTGCTCCCTGTTTTTGAAGATCGCATTATCAGCAGCAGAGCTGATGTCGTTTGGCCACCTCGGAGCTGCGATTTGACACCGTTGGACTATTATTTGTGGGATGCCGTCAAAGATAAGTGTTACGCCGACAACAATTGACGCCTGAAATTACAATATTCTTGAAGCCATTGGTGAAATACAGCTGCACACAACCGATAATGAGCTTAAAAATTGGACGGATCGTGTAGGCTACTGCATGGCCAGCAAAGGGAATTATTTTCCATTATTAACCGGAAGGATTGTACTTTTCAATAAAAAAAGGAAATTTGAGAAAATATTCAGTAGTTTTTTCTTACAGCATTTTCCAAAAAAAGGTATTTGGCGGACCCTATATTACTTTTTGCAAATCATATTGGGAAATTCTGACCCTAAAGACCTACCTGAAACTGGTCCACTAAAAAGTTTTGCTTCACAATTTTTAATTTTTATCGTGCTGGTACCCTTTTTCTCCAATATATTTGAAATATTTCAGTCATGATCAAGAGCGTGATCTAAACTAATTTATGTAAAATTCTGAAAACTATCTGCCGAATTCCTTAAAATATAACCTGTATTTTAAATGTTTTTTTTTATTTTTTTTATGAAAAATAGGTTTTAATAAATACTTAATGAATATCACACTATTTTCAGTAATAAGACATCCATTTAGTGGTTTTTGGTATAAAATAGGTTAACTGCCTTTTTTTCCATCAACAATATTTTATATTAATTAAAGTATTACTGCAGTATTCATAAAAATTAATTTAGGTTTACAAAAGGTTTAACAAACAAATTTCCAAACAAAATTTGTTTTGTAAACCTAAATTAGTTTTATATTAAATTGAATTAAGATTCTATAGGCGAAATTTGTTTTTAAATCTCAGAAACACATGATAAATATTCCAAGGCACAAAGGAAAGTCAACATCAGTGTTATTAAACTTACACAGCAGAGCAGGACAGCTGTTTTCGAAAGCCGCAACACCTTCATCATCAGTGCTCATGTGTTTATCACCACTTATTAGGTGGCTGAGTTGAATGTGATAACAGTTCCTATTTACACAAATTTTATTGTGAAAAAGAATACGAGAACTGTATCAACCTGATGTTAACATGTTATTGTTTTAATACCTGTGTTACCGTTTGATTAATTAATTAATAAATTAGTTTTTATGAATACGGCAGTAAGTTGGCAAGTTTTTTACAGATGTTTGTCAAATAAATAGTAAATAAATTCAAAATAATTTTTATGAATTAAGCCGTTAGTGTGTAGGTATTAATTTTTAAGGCGTACACATGTCTGTCTTAATCAGTAGACTCATATTATCAATACAGTAATAAATCTATGGCCATACAGGCCCACAATATTTTACTTTTTTGGCGCCATATCTAGGTCACTCATTCCGCACAGCACACACGTACCATAAATTCAAAGGTTGACATTTCAAGTGGCATATTACACAAACAAACAAATAAAATATATTTTTGAAGGTCAGCCATACGTTAGGAAAAAAAAAACAATAAAAAATATATATTTTTGAGTTATTAAATTCAGGCAATACAAAAGTGTATAAAGTAATTAACTGCTCCAATTGCCTCCAAACACTTACATACAGCCAACACCTTTGAGGAATTTCCAACTTTTATATAGAAATTCTAGTCAAACTTTGGACTCACAACTACTTGTTTCCTGTAAATGGCATTCGAGGTTAATTCTAATTTACAACATTAAATGAAAGCAAGTGTGTTGGTATTGGCACTTTGAAATGTTTTATTCAGAATTACATAGGCAAGAGCACATGAAAAATTTAAACATATTCATTTTCTCGAGATTACTGCGCCTAGTCGACGTATAAATTTATATATAGAAACTCGTACAGTACTATGACTAAAAGTAAGCGGGTGTGTGTGTGTGTCACATAAATTGTTGTTGTATAAAACAAAAACTTTTTCTATATAATATTTTTAGTTGGTTGAATTTTTCGCCAATATTTGTGCCATATTTTATATGATTCCTTTTTTCTTTTTAACTAAATGTTTGTGTTTCATATGTCAATACTATTAGTTTTGAAAAGCAAACAATTATTGTATGAATATTAAATTAGAAATATAAAAAACAAAGTGAAATTTTACAGCAATTATCTGGTTTATTTAGTCGTAAAATATTTGCAAATAAATAAATTATTAAATATTTATAAATAAATGGCTGGCAATATGATTTTTTGATAATATTTAAAATAATATTAACACAAGGCTGCAATAACAATCATCCCTATCGTGAATAACAAGGGAATTTTTGTACACTGGAAGGGAAAAATGGTATCGTGAATCATCTCCCTTGAGAAATTATTCCCGCTATCAGTTCTCAGTGAGTGTAAAAGAGATAAGAAACTGAAAACAACATGAAAAATCAAAGTAATTTGTGTTGAAATATTTATATTTATATAATAATTTAAAAAAAATTTTAATTTTTCAACGGGCTTAAGTTCGAATCTGCATGACTGCAAATGATTTTTTATTATTTTATTAATAAATGAAATTGTTCAAATTCTATTTTATTATTTTTATATTAAGATTGGAATATTAAGAATATTTTCAATAATCATCAAACCAACAAAACGGATCAGTACTGATTTCGAGGCCGCTACGCCATCTCATCAGCGTTCCATTCTGCTGGTTTGATGATTATTGAATATATTCTTAATATTCCAATCTTAATATAAAAATAATAAAATAGAATTTGAACAAATTCATTTATTAATAAAATAATAAAAAAGCATTTGCTGTCATGCAGATTCGAACTTAAGCCCGTTGAAAAAATTAACAATTTACATAAGAAAGTTCGACTAATAAAAATTCATACATAATTTAAAATAATTTAAAAAAATTTAAAAAAAAGTATGGCTAAATATTTTAAATTCATAAAATTTTAAATGAGTTTGAAATGTATTTTAAAAAAATTTTTTCATACAAAATTTTCTTAAAACAGATTTCAAATACGTTTTATTTTTTTATGGTTATGGGGGTTAGTATTAAAATAATTTGGATACATTTTGGAAATCGAACAAAAGAAATTAAAAATATTCTTCAACTTTAGAATGGGGGCAACAACTTTTGCTGTTGGCTGAAGTAGTAGAACACGAGACTATGAAGCGGGGTGTCCTTAGTTCGAGCCTGCGCTGAGTCATGAAATATTGTGTTGAATTCTTCTGATCAGCATTAGTGTGCATGATTGTGTTAGTTGCTGTCAGCCTGTTTCAGTGATGAAGACATAGTCACTGGTCACTGAACATAATTGGCAGCGACTGACACCATCATGTACTAAAAAGCAGAGTAACAGCACCCACTTTCGTCGGCCCTGTAGCAAAAATAAATTAGCCGGCGTAGTAAAAGTTTGAAATAGCTAAAAAAAAACTGTCTATCTTCTCATCTTTCCTAATATGTCCCCTCAATACTATCCCCTCGTTTTCAGTTGCGGCGCAATGCATTGCATATATAGGGGTCATCCCCTGAGTGCTGGTCCAAGATAAAAAAAAAATTTATTTGTTGGAGAAATATCAGTTTGTGTCTTATTAACGTATCTTGCCCTTAAAATAAAATTTTGTAAACTCTAATATTCGAATTATAATAGAAAATACTAACATTTTCTACTCTATTCCCCACCAAAAACTAAGTGAATAAATTAAAATTAAAAGGGAAAAAAACTCGCGGGAAAAAATCATTCACAATAAGGCGAACTTCATTTTAGCATGAAATCATTTACGGGGAATTTTTTCATGATTGCAATTTTAGGGAAAAGGAAAAATTTTTGAGGGAAAAATTATTCATAATAGCGGTGATTGTGACTGAAGCAAAATATATAAAGTCAAATGACTGTAGAATATCCAGGCTACTATATAAAAGCCTATATAGTTTTCAAGGCCTTTTACAAAATTTATTTTAATTTCTTACAATTTCATATGATAAATTTGTGTTACTTGTAACTGCAATATATCCACTATTCAGACTGATGTCGCTATTTTTTTAATAAAAAATATATACAAAAAGAAATTTAATGCATCACTTCGTTATACTTCTGCAAGGAAAAAACTTAAATGAACAAATTGAGAAAATTTGTTGTAAAATCTCTCACAAAAATATTTAAATTTTTTAAGCAATAAATTTAAAACATGAACTCCAGTTTATATTTCGAAATGTGTGTAACTGAAATGACATGAACTATAAAATATTTCTGCTTCACCTAGTAGAAAAAATTGCTTAATTTTTCCTGTTGTATTAATAATTTATTTGAATATTTTTAGAAATTGCCCATTATTTAATTATACCCGGTAAAACGTTTGTTTTAAATTTCCTTCTTCAAAATGCACACATTTTTATACTCTACAAAAAAGAATTGGAAGGTATTTTCACTTTGTCATTCAGTTTGCAACACAACAAGATCTGAGATCCCATAAGGTATATATATATATATATATATATATATATATATATATATATATATATAGTATATATATATTCTTGATCAGTGATGAAATCTAAGACGATCACGAAATCACGATTCAGACAAAAAAAAACAGTCAGACCTTTGAAACTTAATACAAATATATATTATAGGATTAAACAGATTTAGTTTGTAAATGGACTGAATCGATCAAGAGGGAAGAAAGTTCCCCTAAGAAGAACTAAACACAACTCTAAAAAACAAAATCATTTTGAAAGTTTTTTTTTTTGTAATTTTGTTAAGCAAATGATATATTTCTATATCAAATAAGCTTCAACACGTTAAACTTGGAGTCAGTAAATTAAAAAAAAAATAATTTTTGGACCCCGCTCCCTTTAACGGGCGTTATTGTATGCAACAATGGAGTAAAAATTTAACAAAATGTTTTACTTAAGCCTACATTTCTTAAAAATAATATTTTTTAAGCCTTTATGAGAAAGTAACCTGATACTCCCCCTCTGCCCTATGCCCCCCCCCCAAACCCCGTTTGCTAAAACCAAATTACCCTATCAAAAAAAAAACTTTTTTTTTTCTTAATTACCACCAAAAAATTATTTTTAGTGTTTTATAGACAAGGTGAAATATCTCCCCCCGGCCCTTGCCATAGCGACCGCGACAAAAATACAGTTTTAATACCCCCCAAAAAAAAATTGGAACCCATAAAGCATATATATTCTTGATCAGTGATGAAGTCCAAGATGATCTGGTAATGCCCCTACGTCCGTCTGTGGAAAACACGCCCTTTAGTGGGCGTTGAAGTTACATATTATATAAAAAGAATATTGTGTAAATATTTAACAAATTGTATTCCTTACATTCCTTAAAAATCAAATGTATACGCGTTTACGACGAATGCAATATGTCCTCTGATCTTCCTTTGCCTTACCCCTCCACTCCCTTTGCCAATTAATTGACTTTATGAAAAAAAACAAGTAAAAACGTTATATTCGACCGGGTCGAATCCTAAATATCCTCCAAATATTTAGTAAGTGAATTTAAAATGTTTAACTTGGTGGGACAGAGTTCCTTTATATAATATCGTACGTCAACGCCCACTAAAGGGGCGGGGTTCAAAAAATATACAATATCATGTTTTCCACAGATGAACGTATAGGCATTGCTAGACCGTCTTAGACTTCATCACTGATCAAGAATATACATATTTACTTTATAGGGTCCAATTCTCTTTGGAGGGTATAAAAACTGTATTTTGGCGGGGTCGCTCTGGCAAGGGCTTTGGGGAAACATTTCACCTTTGTCATAAAACTCTAAAAATAAATGCTTGGGATAATTATATACAAAATTAAAATTTCTTTTTTTTTTATAGGGCCATTTAGAGAGCAAAGGGGGAGAGGGGTAGGGCAGAAACAGGTAGACATAAAACTTTAAAAATAAATGCTTGGGATGATTATACACAAAATTAAAAAAAATTTTTTATTTTTTTGGTAGGGTTATTTAGGGGCGAAGGGGAAGGAGGGGGTAGGGCAGAGAAGTACCAGGTTTCGTCTCAGCTTCGTTATTAAAGCTTAAAAATTTAATTTTAAGGAATGAAGGCTTAAGTAAAACAATTTATTAAATTTTTATGCTATTTTTGCATATAATAACGCCCACTAAAGTGGGCGGGGTCCAAAGAATTTTTTTTTATTTTATGGCTCCAAGTTTAACAAAATAACCAAAAAAACTTTAAAAATTATGTTGTTTTTTCTGGGTTGGTTTAGTTCTTCTTAGGGGAACTTTTTTCCCTCCTGCCCGATTTAGCCCATCTCTGAACCTAATCTGCTCTAAGCTTCAAAATATATTTATACCAAATTTCAATTTTCTACACTTAATTTTCCCGAAAATTTAGTTTTTACGGTTTAGGTGAGATATCCCCCTCACGGCCTTTCTCGGAGTGACTCTGTATAGAGAGTTTTAAAATTGGGCACAGAAATGTCTTAAAGGAACTGTGAACCAGCAGCTTAAAAATTTTTAACTTCTCTCAGTCCCTTTTTTGCAAGTTGATAGAAAATATTAATACGTAAATTGTTTTTATGCGGACGGAAAGGTGTCTCAGCCAGATTTCTCCCAACACATTGGAAACGACTGTATTTAGATAATTTTTTTTCTTTGTAAATTTTAATAATAATGAAAATAGAGTTTTTATTTACTAAATATTTGGAGGGTATTTTGAGATTCAACCCGGTCGAATATAATATTTTTATCTACTTGTTTAATATCATACAATACGACAGGTTTTTGAAACATTTTACAAACTTCAATTTATTAAAATTTTATAGAGGACAACAATATATTTCACTTAATACAGCCAAATACCCACAGATATTGAAAAATAGAGGGAAAACTGTTTAGCAAGAACTTGAATTATAAAAACCACCCCTAAAAAATTCAAAAATAACGTCCAAATGTACAATAGACTACCAACAACACGCAAACAAGTCTTAGAGCAGCTCATTTACATACTGAGTCACTTGGCCGTTTACGTAAAATTAAACAACACCAACAACATTAAATTGAATGCAGACGTAACGCTTGACTGCATGGCACCTTTAATTATAATTTTTTAGTTTTTGTAACTGTTTTTTTTTTTTAATTTAAGTAACAATTACCCCGGTTTATAGTTGAGCAGAAAAGCCAAAACTATTCATAGTTGGCATTTTTTATTAGAGTTTAAAAACAAGGATTTTGGTGGTGGGTTTTTTTTGTCATTTATATCAACAGTGAACTTGTTGTTTTGTTAAGTGTTTAGGGCCAGAAATGAGGCCAGCAGTAGTTGAAAAGTTGTTGAACTTGGACATATGTTTTTTTTAATATAAATAACGAGCCTTTCATTTTTATGGCTCTACAGAATATTAAAAAAAGAAGAAAAGTTGTTCAGAATTTAACAAACATGTGTAAGTCAAAGTACACGGCTACTCGTTTAATTTTAATATATAGAAATTCTTAAAATAAACGAAATTTTAAAAATAAATAAATAAAAATTTAAATCGCAAATTATAAGGCTCAGTTATCCAGCAAAATTTTGCAGCTACAACGACACCCACACCTGCACACACGCTTTGAAGCACTCAAACACTCACTCAACATGCAAAAACCAGCTGCCAAATACCATTCCACTGCTTTCAGGTCCTTGAGCAGGAGTAGCTATTTAAAGTTAAACGTCAAGGATATGTTTTTTTCCTTAAACAATTTTGCGTGCAAGGCATTTAAAATGAGATGTCTATGTATGGCAAGGATGATTTCTATTATTTCTCCTACTCATTTATCTTGTACGTTTCCTGGTTTATTCTTTCATTTCGCTCCTTCAGCGCTTTAATACCAAAATTCCGATACAAAGTACTTGTGTTTATGGCATTATTATGAATGTTAAGATTTTCATTTGCATAAAAACGCTGTTCCACAGAAAATATGTATGAATTTTTTCTTCACGCTCATTAAAACCATGTACTTTAATGCTAATGACAAATTGAACAAAATGCAAAATATTGCGGGGGCTTTTTACACAAGAACAAAAAAAAAAAAAAAAAACGAGTCTTGGGAAGAACATGTGACAGTGATGAGGGAAGTGGCGGTTTTCCCTTTTGTAAAAAATTACTTTTAAATTACATGAAAAGTCATAGGGAAATAATGATGAACATGAAGACATACAAGTTATATATCATAATGACATCCCATATATCCTTTTTTTTGTATTTGTATAATCCCCCTCTACTTAACCGATTTATTGTAACAGTATTGGGAAAATTTGCTTTAGCAATTCGGTTAGAGGAGGGAGTGGGGTTTGTGGATATTCACAGGAAGGACATTTTGTAGGCAGGTTATTCCACATACGAATCATTCGGCTTAAGAACAATTTCTCTTTATAATGTGAGATGCGCTGTACTGCCACCGCAACCACAAATGGATGCACCCTGAGCGATGAACGTGTAGTCCGGATACAAGTTTCCTAATATTTTTTGAGCCAATTCCGTTGTAGTAGCGCTATAACAGTGAAACACGGTCCATGTTGCCTTAATGCTCCAATGGCTAACCTTCTGTCGCCGAAGAGCCTTTTCCCCTCTCCTGTAGGTGATCGATTAACTGCGAAATAGACTATCAGCTCATGCATGATAGTCATATTCTTATTTCGGCCAGATGTAAAATTCATTAATATTGAGGAGATCAGATGGCCTGAAGTATGTCTTAAACCTTCTTGGAGGCACTTGAATGATTTTTTTTTAACACTTGAAAAATCGGCCCATTTCATGGATCAATATTATGTATTTTTATGCCTAGAACATCGACAACTTCTGATTCTTCAATACCTGCCCCATCCATAGATACGGATGGGGCAGTGATTCGAAAATTCTGCATAATAATTTTCTTCAATTTCTTAATATTTTCATCATCTCTTGATGTTTAAGGGGTCCTCCAGGACGAGTGTTGTCATTTAAAATTTCTTGACCTTCTTTTGTAAAGCAAAAGACGTACAATCATTGTACGTCATTATAAATATAGTATTTGGGCATTTGCTTCAATTTTTATACCCTCCAAAAAAGAATTTGAAGGGTATATTCACTTTGTCATTCCGTATGTAACGCATCGAAATATCCATCTCAGACCCCATAAAGTATATATATTATTGATCAGTGATGAAATCTAAGACGATCTGAGCATGACCGTCCGTACGTTCGTCTGTGGAAATTACGATTCAGTCCAAACGAAGAGAGCTAGACCCTTAAAATTTGGTACAAATATATTTTGAAGCTTAGAGCAGGTTAGGTTCGAAGATTAGCTAAATCGGGCATAAAGGGAAAAAAGTTCCCCTAAGAAGAACTAAACAAACCCAGAAAAAAAAACATCGTTTTTAAAGTTTTTTGGTTATTTTGTTAAGCAAATGATATATTTTTATGTCAAATACGGTCCAACGCCTTAAACTTGGAGCCATAAAATAAAAATAAAAATTTTTTGGGCCCCGCCCACTTTAGTGGGCGTTATTATATGCAAAAATAGTATAAAAATTTAACAAATTGTTTTACTTAAGCCTACATTCCTTAAAAATAAAATTTTTAAGGTTTAATGACGAGGCTGAGACGAAACCTGGTACTACTCTGCCCTACCCCCTCCTCACCCTTCACACCATAAATGAGCCTAAAAAAAAAAAATTTATTTTGTATACAATTATCCCAAGCATTTATTTTTAGAGTTTTCTGACTGCCTGTTTCTGTGACGTTTCACGCTTCTGACGTTTCACGCTTCTGAGGCAGGTTGCAGGTTCAAAAGAAAATTGAAGAAAAACTGATCAAGTAAGTCCGGGGGCAATTTACGGCATTCGATATCGATCGATATTTCCATTTAAATTGTATTGAAATTTCGATCGATATCGAATGCCGTAATTTGGCCTCGGATGTGTGTGAGTATGAACATAAAAAAATTCCAGCGAATTTTGAAAATACTCTTTACTTTTGTATAGATTTTTTTACAGCAATAAAATACTAATTTTAATTATAGAGACTGCAGGATATTTAAGACAACAAATTGATTGCAAAACATTTAAAAACCATGTCAAACTTTAGAGATAGCACAGAGATTTTATTTAATCAGAACAACAATTATAAAATATTTAATATAAAATTTTTTACCATTAGAAGCAAAAATTCCTGGCTTTAATTAAATTGAAATTTTCACATAATTATAAAACCAAAATGTTTGAAATAATGATTAGCTTTCGTTATAAACAACAAAAACAACACCCTTCTACCTCGTATAAAAATTAAAAAACTCAACTTTTTGCAGAAACAAAAAAAGTTTGTAAAGTAAAAAAGACCCCCATATATTAATTTTATTTTTAAGACACTACAACAAATTTCTTTGAACAATTGTCTTGACAAAGATTTTCCCAACATAAATTTAACTCACAAAAAAAAAGAAAAAAAAACACAAACGTTGAAAGACCAAAATGTAAAAACAAGATGATGGAAATATGATAATTTTTTTGTTGCCACTTGTTTTGATATGAATCCCCATCTCCCTTTAATTTTCAAGCTTTTTCGGTACGAATACTTGTACCCTCAAACAAAAAGAAAAGAAAAGAAAAGAAAAAAGATGAAGAACTGAAAATCATGTCTATTTCTTTTCAAAGTTAGTTTCTACGGCTTAGAAATGGAATGAATACAAAAGCGTAAAAAACACTTTAGAGATTGTGTAAATAAGTGGTTTATCAAAATACAAAGAAATGAACAGAGGAAAAGTAAAATGTGAGTAGAAAATCATGTTCAGAAAAGAACAAGAAATAAAATTAAATTGTGAATTGGCTTGTAGAGAGCCAGCCGTTCGTTGGTGGGAGTTGTTTGCGCTGCTATTGCTAAGTAACCTTTTATGGCAGAATTTTTGTCGGTATTTCTTTTTTTGTTTCTTTCTACACTTGCCAGCTCATATACCAGGATCTTTATAATGTTTGTAACATACTTATCGAATTGAAACAAGTAAAAACGTTATATTCGACCGGGTCGAATCTTAAATACCCTCCAAATATTTAGTAAGTGAATTTGAAATGTTTATCTTGGTGGGACAGAGTTCCTTTATATAATATCGTACGTCAACGCCCACTAAAGGGGGCGGGGTTCAAAAATATACAATATCATGTTTTCCACAGACGAACGTATGGGCATTGCTAAACCGTCTTAGACTTCATCACAATTCTCTTTGGAGGCTATAAAAACTGTATTTTGGCGGGGTCGCTCTGGCAAGGGCTGTGGGGGAAACATTTCACCTTTGTCATAAAACTCTAAAAATAAATGCTTGGGATAATTATATACAAAATTAAAATTTCTTTTTTTTTATAGGGTCATTTAGCGGGCAAAGGGGGAGGAGGGGGTAGGGCAGCAACAGGCAGCTATAAAGCTCTAAAGATAAATGCTTGGGATAATTATATACAAAATTAAAAAAAAAAAATTTTTTTTTGGTAGGGTCATTTAGGGGCAAAGGAAGAGGTGGGGGGGGGGAGGTAGGGCAGAAATCGGCAGTCATAAAACTCTAAAGATAAATGCTTGGGATGATTATATACAAAATTTAAAAAAAAATTTTTTTTTTGGTAGGGTTGGGAGGGGGGGGGGGGGGGTAGGGGGCGAAGGGGAAGGAGCGGGGTAGGGCAGAGTAGTACCAGGTTTCATCTCAGCTTCGTCATTAAAGCTTAAAAGTGTTATTTTTAAGGAATGTAGGCTTAAGTAAAACAATTTGTTAAATTTGTATGCTATTTTTGCCTATAATAACGCCCACTGAAGTGGGCGGGGTCAAAAAATATTTTTATTTTATTTAATGGCTCCAAGTTTCAGGCGTTTAAGACCGTATTTGACATAAAAATATATCATTTGCTTAACAAAATAACCAAAAAACTTTAAAAATTATGTTGTTTTTTCTGGGTTGGTTTAGTTCTTCTTAGGGGAACTTTTTTCCCTCTTGCCCGATTTAGCCCATCTTCGAACTTAACCTGCTCTAAGTCTTAAAATATATTTATGCCAAATTTTAAGAGTCTAGCTCTTTTAGTTTGGACTGAATCGTGATTTCCACAGTCGGATGGACGGACGGACGGACATGCTCAGTTCGTCTTATATTTCATCACTGATCAGGAATATATATACTTTATGGGGTCTGAGATGGATATTTCGATGCGTTACAAACGGAATGACAAAGTGAATATACCCTCCAAATTCTTTTTTGGAGGGTATAAAAATCTTTGATATTACATTTGCTTTTTAATTACTTTTACTTTTCAACACCATATTAAAAATATATATTAATTATAGTATATAACGCCTATCGACTTGGTTGGAAAACCTTTCATTTTTGTTGTAATAAATTTAAAAACACTTTCCTAAAGTCTTTGCTGGCTTTCATCACTTTCCTCTTTGCAGGTGTTTGTGTATAATATTTTTGTTTTCTTACATTTTCTTTTTTTTTTTTCGTTTATACTCTCAAATTTATTGTTTATCTCTAATTTGGTTTGAAAAAGAAGAAGCAAAACACTGTTACAAACATCAAACAACATGAACCTTAACTTTAGCTAATATTTTCTCTCTTGTTGTTGCCTTTTACATACTTCTGTCATCTTTCGTCACTAATACCTTAACAAAAGTATAAATTTTCCTTAAAAAGTCTGAACTCACAACAAAAAAATATAAAAGCACACAAAACAAAGATGAAAAAATGAAAATTTCTTTTGTTATAGTGCGTGAGTTTCAGCATTGATGCAACATTTTTATAAATAATAAAGATGTACCTGCAGATGGTTATGAGACTTAATATTTTTTTTTTTGTTTTTGCTAAAATATAAAGGCATAATGGTCAACATTTTTAAGCTTATCGGGAGCAATTATTTATTTTATTTATCTGGGGGGAAATTTTTGTAGTAACAAAAAAGCAGCATAATTTATTTTTTCTGTGCACTTGCACAAAAGCCTTATAAAAAGAGTTTATGGAAACTATGAAGTCAATGAAATTTATTGACCCAATTTACTTACTTAGTAACACAAAATTCTGTTTTCAATTGATCTGTTATAAATTAAAAAAAAAAAATGAATGCCTTATTTTATCGTTTCATGTTTTATTTAAAAAAGAAAAATGTCAAAGAATATTATTTGTAAAATATTCTGTTTTTAAACCATTTTTTTATACCCTTCACAAAAAAGTGAAAGGGTATATATAAAGGTTTGTCGTTCCGTGTGCAATTTCTTCGATATGCACATGGGACCCCATAAGGTATATATATTCTGGATCCTTATGAATAGCGATGACGATTGAGCGATGTCCATCTGTCCGTCCGTCTGTACGTGAAATTCCCACGGTTTTCCCATGCCCCCAGAAAAGCTAGAGATTTCGTTCTTGGACCGTTGAATTGGAAATGAACTTAAATAGAGTGGTATTGAAATTCGAAGTACGGTTCCAGAGCTGGGAAGCTTACACCTATTTCTCGACGCAAAATTTATACCAAAAATCTATTTTTTTTAATGTTTGTAAATTAAACCTATTTCGTGCTTTGGGGAGCCTCAATGGTCTATCAAAAACTAAAAAAATTAAAATTTTTTACCAGGGATGGGAAATAAAATTTTTTTTTCGGCCCATTCCGTATTTTGTAATTCATGTAGTAACTAAAATTGTTAAAAATTTCAAGTTTTTCTTTAACAAAAACCTCTTTATACGTCAAAAAGATTTGCAAAGAAAAAATCAAAATTTCGAATCCAGGGTTGGACAAGTGCTATATTTTGTAGTACATGAAAGTGGCCAAAATGGTTAAAATATTTAAATTTTTCTTAAATAATACTACTTTATACCTCCAGAAGACTTGTACTGATAAAAAATAAAATTTCGCTTCCAGGGTTGGGAAATTGAAAGTTTTTTTTGGCACATGCAATATTTTGTAGTACATGTAATAACCAAAATTGTTATAAATTTTGAGTTTCTCTTAAATAAAAGCACTTTATACTTCCTGAACTTCTGCATTGATAAAAAAATTTTAAAAATTAAAATTTCGGTTCCAGGGGTGGGAAATTGAATTTTTTTTTATACATAAAAGTAACCAAAAAGCCAACTAGCTTCGGTTTTTTACTAATTAAAACTATTTTGTAATTTAGGAAAAACAAAATTGGTATCAAATATTAAAACAAATCAAAATTTCGATTCCAGGGTTGAATAACTGCAATATTTTGTAGTACATGAAAGTGACAAAAATGATTACAAATTTTAAGTTTTTCTTAAATAAACCTCATTATTAATAGTTGCATGAACCTCATTATTAAAATATTTTATGGTATATGAAAGTGACCAAAAAGTTTAAAACTTCACTAAGAATTGCATTGGTAAAAAAATAAAAATTCGCTTCCAGAGTTGGAAAATCGAAATATTTCTGGTACATAAAAGTACGCACATAAATTCAAAACTTTGTTTTTTTAGTGAATTAAATCTATTTTATACTTCAGGAAGAATTAATTTGGTATTAAAAATTCGGTTCCAGGGTTGGAAAATCGAAATTTTATAGTACATAAAAGTAGCCATATAAGTTCCTTATTTTGGTTGTGTGCGAATGAAATCTTTTTTATATTTCGGGAAAAGTTAAATTGGTACTAAAAACTAAAATAATTAAAAATCCAATATCAGGGTTGGAATATCGACATTTCCTGATTCATAAAAGTAATCATATAATATGTTGTTTTTGATTCTTATGATGAATTATACCTACTTTATATATCAGGAAGAAATAAACTGGTATTAAAAACCAAAAAAATCTAAAAGACTATTCTACCGTTGGACAATTAGAACAATTTGGGGTACATGAAACGGATTCTTTCTTTTTGTTTGTAAATTAAACATATTTAATATGTGACTTGTTTTAAATTTAATTAACAAATACAACGTTCAAAGATACAACAAGTCTGGTGAATTAAGAAATTGTAAACATTTTCTAATAACCAGTAAGTTTACTGTCGTTAGCCTAAAAGTATGCAATTTCCAAGCAATATTATTTATATATAACTTGTAGCCAAAAAAAGTCATAAAAATCCTTTTATTGTAAGCCCAAAAGTATGCCATAATTTATGAACTGCATTGAAACCAACCATTTATCCATTTCTTTATTATTATCAGCTCCAAAAATTATAATTTACACTCATTTACACTCATATTCCTTTAATATACGTGATATACTATAACAATATTAAATTGCGATATAATCTATATTGATTTAAACGCTTTTGTATAAACAAAAAGGCGAACGAAAAAAAAAACAATATATTTATTCATAATACAATGATACTGTTCTTAAAAATGGTGTATCACGTTGGGGTAGCCAAAGAACAATACAAGTTTTTAAAATTTATAAATATTAAACATAAATTTATGCATCATAAACAATAGGGGAAACGCAACAATAAATTCAATAAAATAGCAAAAACAACTTGTATTAATAAATTATCAACAGCAATAACATTAAACAAGAAAATATAATAAAGCACTAGTATCGCATTAAAAGCGAGAGGATAAAGCAAATACATAATTCATTGTAATATGTGTCGCGCAAAATAGAAAGGGACCTAAGGGTAAAAACCGGTTTTGTTTCAGGAGAGCCATTTGATTTAAATACGTGTATCTTTGGTGTACCATCACCATCATAAAACGCGCATATCTCTGGGAGGGAACACCTTTGATGCATGGGATCGGTCTCATGCGATGCTCAGATGTTGTCCACATAAAAAAAAAGTGAAAAGTGATTTTTTTTACCCTTAGGTCCCTTTCTCTATGCGCTGTCACATATATAGAAAACCGATCACAGATTTAGGTATTTAAAAGTTTATTGACAAACCAATTTCTTATTAACACTAAAGAAGGATGAATTTACATTTTAGGCATTTAATGAAAATGGAGAACACCAACACAATAATTTATTCCTTTCTGCCGTTTTGTGTGTTATACTAGAGTTAATGTCGACGTCGTCGACGGCGTCAAATGTCAAAAAAAAAGTTGAATCGTATGAAATTGTATGAGAGCAGTTAGTCTCAACGCGTTGCAACGCCGTAAAAGTTCAATCTATTTCAACTTTTTCGGCGTTGAAACGCCGTCAACGGCGTCGACATTACCTCTAGCATTAGAAAAAGTTTTTATTATCTTGACTTTAAAAAACTAGGCTGGCTGGGGTTTAAAAAGGCATTTGATATCGATCAGAACTTGCTTATCATTTTTATTAAAACTTCAATGGATATCGCTTGCCTTTATTTGGTTCCGAAATTTAAATTTTTTTCTAATTTTGTAATTACAACCTGGGACTTTCGCTCCGATTCCCTGATGAAGCTGGTGTATTTCAGGCAGAAATATTGACTATATGGCAGGCAGATAGGTTACTAATTGTAAGGGGTGTTCAGGGTAGGGTTGGTATCTTCGTCGACAGCCAGGTAGCCCTCCTGTCTCCGAGGTCGTTCACTACTTCTTCTACCTTGGTAACTCAATGCAGGGAGCTTCTCTCCAGATTGGGATATCAGACTGACACAACCCACATCTGGGTTCCCGCACATTGTAACTTCCCTGGAAACGAACGGGCGGACGAGCTAGCTAGGGCTGGATCTGCTATGGACGTCTCCACCGCTAAATCGGTAGCCATGCCGTATGGCGCTATAAAATGCGGCATTCAGAGCCATTACTGGCAGAAGGCTGCAGACAGATGGCGCAAGCTGGACACGTGTAGGGTGGCCAAAAGTATGTGGCCCAGCTACAACGACAAGAGGACAGCACAGCGATGCAACAGGTTGGACCTAGCATCCATCACCGTATCCGGGATCAACAGAAACCTTAGGGACATCTCAAGATTCGTCTCAGTGGTGACAGGGCACTGGGCAATAGGCAGACATGCTGGTAGGATAGGTCTCTCCTATAATGCATTCTGTCGCAGCTGTCGGAATCAGGGCAAGGAAGAGACAGTTTTTCACTTCCTTTGTGAATGCCTGGCATTGCACCATACGAGACACAGAATCTTAGGCAACAGTATAATATCCGACCTTTCGGAGCTATCAGGTATAGGTCTAGCTGACCTTATTAGATTCCTCGATGCTACAGGTTGGACCTAGCATCCATCACCGTATCCGGGATCTGGATTCGGTTCTACACAGGTTGACACTGACGAGTGTAGTGGTCTTTCAAAACGGGATCTCAGAGATCCTACTTGAATGCTTGTGGGTTACAGGCAGCCACGTATACCAACCAACCAACAACCTGGTGTCATTAGATGACTTCTCTTCAGGCAATGCATTATATTGGAATCAGGGAAATTGGTTTTTGGGAAGGGAATAAAGCGAGTAGTATTCTTGGACTATGGGCTGAAACTTTTCGTGGTCAGTATGACAAAAAGGTCCTTTGGTATGATCCGAGCAACTCTGTTTTATAAAAGCGATAAGAAAACTAAACACATTTCAAATAGCAAAGATTTTCAAATGAATTTGCTATCCTATTGTCCCATATAAAAATCTTTACTGTCTCCTGTACACGGGCGACTAAGTTTAAAGTGGACTTTGTAAGCATCGATCCATAAACGAGAATTGTATCCATTTTTTTTTATCTTAAAGCAGCACTCAGGAGATGACCCCTATATATGCAATGCATTGCGAAGGAACTGAAAACGAGGGGATAGTATTGAGGAGACAGATCAGGAAAGTTGAGAAGATAGACAGTTTTTTTTTTTGTAGCTATTTCAACCTTTTTGTACTTCGCTGGCTAATTTTTGCTACAGGGCCAACGAAGGAGGGTGCTGTTACTCTGCTTTTTTAGTACATGATGGTGTCAGTCGCTGCCAATTATGTTCAGTGGCCAGTGATTATGCCTTCATCATTGAAACAGGCTGGCAACAACTAACACAACAATGCGCACTAATGCTGATCAGAAGAATTCAACACAATATTTCATGACTCAGTGCGGGCTCGAACTCAGGACCCTCCGCTTTAAACTCTCGTGTTCTACTACTTCAGCCAACAGCCAGTTGTAAATATCTTAAATAGTGAAAAATAAATTGGCTATCCTATTGTCTCGTATGAGCCTCTTTACTGGCTCCTATACACCATCGAGTAACTTCAAAATAGACCTTGGAACACCGGCTCATATATGAAAATTGTGTTACATTTTGAGTCGGTTATACATACGGTGACCATTCGTCCTTTTTTTAAGAGGACAGTCCACTTTGTTTACATGATGTCCTCTTAGATAAGCAAAAATTAAAGTGTCCTCTTTTTAAGTGAAATGTCCTTTATTGTCCTTTTTTTTTTGATTATTAATACTTTTTTATTTAAACTCCAAAATTAAAAGTTTTATTTTCTAAATACAATAAAAATCAAAATCACCCATGCAATAGAAATTATTATCATCCAATGGATTGTGCAGAAATTAAAATCTTTTTCTCAAATGACTGTAATATTTCTGGACATATTTTAAGTTCTGGGCATATTTTGTTTAAAAAACATTAATATATGTAAGTACGTCGACCATGGCTGGAATATATGCAATTGACTATAAATAGCAAAATAAATTTTTATTACATTTCTAAATGTCCTCTTTTTTGGGTTGAAAAATATGGTCACCGTAGTTATACATCTCTTATAAAGTGAGCTTAACAAATGACGTGGAGTATATCTCACACCGTCTTAAAAAGGAAATGCTTCTATTGATACTGGAATGGATTTTGCAGAAAATTAAAATCAAATGACTGTAATCAAATGACTGTAATATTTCTGAGCATATTTTATTGTTTAAAAGAATAGGCCATGCCTAGAATATATGCAATTGACTATCTGCCTGGCCCACGATGTCACTCGATATCGTTTTCTCATATAAATACATTTAAAACAAAAACAAATTTCAAAATTTTGTTTTTGTTTTAAATATCTGTGATCTGCTCCACGAAAAGTGACCTCGGCGCCGAAAAAATTTTTTTTTACTTTTTGAGTGATTCTTATAGGAAAAAAAACGCTCTTTCAAATGCCGCAAAACGCAAGTTTCTATGTCTTTTAGTTTTTTTTACAAATCACCTGTAAAGATGAACATAATTAATGAAAAAAATGTAAAAATGTGATATAAACTTATAATACTTATATATAATCGCCCCTATTATGAATAACGACATCGACGCCATATCAAGACGACAGCAAATTATTGCCGCTTGTTCACTTTTTTTGACAGAAACTGACTACTATTGACATGTTCTATCGATATTATGTGCCCTAGAGAATGCTAAGAAATTGTCAAGAGTAACTAATTGTTATCGACAACTTGCAGACAAGTGATAATTTTTTACTGTCGAGTTGATGTGATGTTGACGTCGCCATTCATAATAGGGGCGAATATTTGAAATTTAAAAAAAGTTCAATATCAAAGGTACAAAATTACAAATCTGATGTACAAAGTACCAGAGTGTCGAAATACATCGCCAGATGATCAGGTTGAAGGAAGAGTTGCATAACGATGCGCAAAACACGGAAAAACGAAGCGCTTTTTTTAAACGCGTTTTTCTCAATAACTTCTTTTCAGCGCAGAGGTCCCTTTTGGTGAAGCAGGTCACATATTTATTTGAGAAAACGATATCGAGTGACATCGTGGGCCAGACAGTGTAAATAATAAATATAATTTTTATTACATTTCTAAATGTCTACGTTTGAAAAACATGGTCACCGTAATCATAATAGCCAAACTAAAATTTTTGGCTTAAATACACTTTAGCAACGCACTTCCGATTGAGATGAAATTTCGCACATCGATAGAAAATTGAAAAATAAGGCAAAAATTTTAAATGGTGAAAGTCTCGGAAATGCATAGTTTTCGAGTTATGGGCCTCTGAAATTTTCATATAAAAACGGAAAGTTTTCCTACATTTTTTTAAATTTATTTAGACAATATGGTAAATATAAAAGCTTTTGATAAGTAAAATAGTTATATCTTTATTTTTTTTCAATTTTTAACCACTACTAGAGTCTTCCTCCAGAGAGCTATCTGCCGCAAGGGCGGTAATATTTTCTATATTTCTTTTTTATAGTGGATTATACATTAATCCTGCCAATTTTAAAAATTCAGCGAAGCCACTATTCGACATACATAGAGGAGAAAAGCCTTAAACCCGGCCTAAGGCCGGCAATGCAGAAAATCTTTTCTCAGCGAAGCCACTGCTCGACATACATATATTTTTACATAATTTTCATCTTATTTTTCAATTTTCTATCGATGTGCGAAATTTCATATCAATCGGAAATGCGTAGCTAAAGTGCATTTGTTCCAAATTTTTTTCTACTAAAGCTGCTTTTGCTGTATTTCCATCAAACAGAAACTAACAAAATAAATCAGACTTATATAAATGCAGGTCAGAACACTGCACGGCCCTCAACATACAACAATCATAGATCATATTGTATTTTTTAATACATACGATTTGATCGAAGCACTAAAATTCGTGCAGTACTGATCTGCTCTGCCGCTTTACGATTCCAAGAAATATTCTAAATATTTCAATTCTAATAAAAATGAAAAAAAAAAATCGAAATGATATAACTTTTTAAATAAAATATCTATTTATGATTTTGCGTATTTGAGCTTGAGCCTGATTAATAATTCTTAACTTAAAAATCAAAATATAAACCCAATTTCAAAAGTTGTTTTAGTTTTAAATATTATTCAGTCGATCGCACAATAACTTGCGACATCAAGGAACTAGCGGTTAACTTCTTTACTCTTATATGTAAAGGGTGTTTTTATAAGAGCTTGCTGATTTGAAATTTAAATAAAACACATGCCAAATTATGAAATAGCCAAAAAAAACTTTTTATTTGGTAGATAATTTCTTGTCATTTAACATTTAAATATAATTTCGGGCATATGGCCACCACGACTATTTTGCACAGGTCATTCTGGAGGTCCAATTTTCGACCACCTTTTCAAGCATTTGAGGGCGTATTTCAGCAATGACATGTTGCATACTGGTTTCCAAAATGTCAATCGTTGCTCCACGTAAACCAATGATTTCAGGTATCCCCACAAAAAATAATCGAGTGGCGTCAAATCACACGAACGCCGAGGCCAATTCACCGGTCCATTTCTCGAAATAATGTTGTCGTTGAAGTGTTCTTTCAATAAGTCCATTGTTTCGCCCGCAGTATGACAAGTGGCACCATCCTGTTGAAACCACATTTCGTTTACATCCATATCTTGAAGTTTTGGCACAAAAAAATTCATTTATCATGATTCTGTATCGATTTCCATTCACGGTAACGCGTCGTCCTTCCTCATTTTTAAAGAAATAAGGACCGACGATTCCGCCAGCCCATAGACCGCACCAAACAGTACATTTATCGAGATGCATTGGTAATTCTTGAACTGCGTGTGGATTATCTCTGCTCCAAATATGGCAATTTTGCTTGTTGACACATCCATTCAACCAAAAATGCGCCTCATCACTGAAAAGAATTTTGCGGTAAAAAAAGCGAATAAACATTTCTAATTGAACACTATTTTTGAAAATAAATTTCCACGATTTGGAAGCGTTGTTCTGGACTTAATCTGTTCATGATGATTTGCCAAACAATACTGAGTAGAGACGTCACTTTAAACTGTCAAAACAGCTGTCAGACAACAGAGTGATTCGTATAAAAAAAAACTTCATAAAAAAACAGCCTTAAGAAATAATTTTCGCAACCTTTTTGTTTACTTCACCAGAACGTAGGCCTGCCTATCACCAAAATAATCGCCAATACCAGTGTTTACTCTAGATTTAAATGCCACTTTGATTATTGTCTTACTCTCTGTTGTAATTGCCAGTATCTGACTAAAGCTGAGCTACCCCATAGCTACCCTCCAACTGGTAGCTTCCATTCTAATACTGGAAACTCACACACGATGTATTCTGTTTTGTCAACTTCGGTCAGACATGGTCTTGTAGCATCATCCGGTATAACTTTCACCTTAGCCAGATGATATCTGAAGCTGCTATGGCTGGTAATTTATGACGGCAGCTAGATATTAAATCTAAGAATCTCATGTGATATGGTGCCTATGGGTTTTTTAATGCATGATAGCATTAAAAAATTCCTAAAAGTTATCATATCCCTTGGCCTTCCTATTTTTTATTTTTTTTTGGAATTGAGTCACTAATCGTAGTATACCCCAGTGCGATACTGGCTTCAATAAAATTTAAAGTAACACACATGTTCCAAACAAATTCCAAATGAATAGAACTCCGTCATTCTTTTTGTTTTATAATGACAATAATTTAACAAAACATTTACATATGAAGAATGACAAACAACAGCCTATAAATATGCCGTATATTTTTTTTACCAAAGAAGTATGCTATAATGGCATAATATCTAAGTTGTGTAGCATATAAATTTGCAAATAAAAATTTCATACAACATATTAACATGAACTTCAAAGATGTCGTGTCATATATTTTTAATAAATATAAAAAGGGCATACTTTTAGGCCTGAACTAAAAACATTACATATCTAAAATTTAACAGCATATGACAAAAAGAAAAATAAAGAAGGCTGAGAAATGGAAAAACCAATAAAATTATTATATATTTCACTTAAGAGATAAAACAACCCCCTAAAGTTTTTATATGCGTTTTTCGTTGTTGTTGTTGTTGTTGTTGTTGTTGTCTAAACTATTTTATTCAACTGTGTAAGTGTCTTTCATATGTCAAAGTCAACAATGTCACTCCAATCCGGCATACGCACTTAATATCACAGAAATACAGCCTCACATACATAAAACTGCCACAAACAAAAAAAAAAACAAAAAAAAAAGTCACGCATTGTTGTGGCATACTTATAGGCATAACAGAACATACAATTTAAGATCATGGCAAAAGGAAATAATGTGAGTGTAAGTAAAAGTGATGGCAGGAAACATTTTTAAAGATGACTATAAGGTAGTTGTAAGATTTGTATTATTCATTTATTATATATTTTAGCGCAAGAAAGATAAGTAAAGATGTCAAATATTCTAACACGTGTTCAACTAGCAAACGCTGCTACACAACAAAACTATTAGATGGATATAAAATGTATTTGCTATTTTCTGTTCAGTTTATTTTTTCTATTTTGCCCACAAGACAGACTAAATATGCTGTACAAAAAAAAAATAGAACTTGTAATTTGCTTGTTTGCTTTAATATGTTATTTATTTTTCTTTAACTTACATTTATTAAACTTTTCATCTCCCTTCCAAAAAGCTTATATATATATATGTTATTTGCTTCATTTCCTGTGGAAAAAATTTTAAACATGTATGAAAGTTTTCTTTTGTTTCCTACAAATACGTGTTTATGTATTTGTAATCCATAAGTAATGTGCATATATATAACGACTTGTACATACATATTAATTTGTGCGTATGTGTACGTGTATTTATATCAGATTAAATATATATATATATATATATATATATATATATATATATATATATATATATATATATATTTCTCTACCACTGTAACAGCAACAACAAAGCTATAAACATAAAATTTCATTTTATTACAAACGTGTTCTGACAATTAGATTTTTTTTTTTTGCTTTGTCGAATTGGTTAGAGTGGCAGAAAATGTAATTGTAAAATTAAACAGGCAGTGCGTTGTGGCGTTATATTTTTTTTATAGCCATAACAACTTTTCGTTTTTCCATTAATTTATGTTGAAAATCATAAAAATTCGTTTTTTACGAGTTTATTTGGGAAATCCTAAAAGTATACTACTTTTTTTTATTATGATTATTGCCATGTTTTGCTTAGTCAAGAAACACTTCTCCCCAACTTTTGCCCAAGATGTTGGTCTTAAGTTAATGAATAGCAATAAATATTTTTAGTTAATTTAATAGTCAATAAAAAATATTTATATATTTCAGGTATTTGCAGATTAGATTTGTTTTTTTTCATTTTTGTTTATATAAAAACCTTTAATTTTTACAGGTATTAGTTTGTTAGAAAACTAATATTAATCCAAAGCTACTTAGTATATTCCATATATAGAGTTTTCCCTAAAACTATGCTACATATTTATTTTATTTTTCTCCCCCTAAGATATACGTTAAATTTTGAAATTGAAATTTTTCAAAGTAGCTGCAGAAAATATGTTTTCCACACTTAGCAGTTGCTTTATAAAGAATGTCCTAATAACATATAACATGTGATTAATATTTATATTACTCTGCATACTTTTAGGAGGTTTATATTTATTTTTCGGCCCTATTATATTTCTGTTAATTGTTATTTATTGTAACAAGAATGAAGAATGTAGAATATAGTTCACAATATTTTGCTGCGATGTAGAATATTGAACAAGAGAAAAGCATTAAAGCATAAAAATCTAGAACATAATCGAAAAAAACTACATCGTTATTTGCATATTCTTGACTTGTCACTTTAGAGGCACTATTGCAATTAATTAAATATGTTAGCGAATATTTCATTAAATAATACTTAATTCAGGCAGCTACAATTAACGATATACGCCCTTATTCATAAAAATTATGAGAGGCATATAAGAGTGTAATAGAGCAAATTTCATATGAAATTTTGTTTTATTACGCTTTTATTAGACTTTCATATTTTTTAGGAATAAGGCAGTTACTATATAGCAATTAAAGCTC